>OX366522.1:7510000-8760000 GCA_947256265.1 Acronicta leporina
TATCGCATTCTCGATGAATTGGGTTGGTACTCTCTCCTGTACATTTGTTTTAGGCCACTGCATGAAATAAAAAGGGTTTTCATTTTAATTTGGCAACTATTCAGGACATAGGTACCTACCTACCAAAACTTCTCTCTTCACACTTACAACTTACTTTTTTCATTTCTTCTACTAGTTGTTCATTGCATTTTATATTGAAGTAATGCACTAAATCACCACCACCATTTGGAAATAAGCCATGTGTTATAGTCGGGTAACCAGCTGCTTTGGCGCCAGCACTTATCGATTCCACAGACCATCCACTCTTTGGTACAAATTGTAAAGCATACTCCAAAATGCGGGATTTAATATTTTCTTCGTATTGATGATCTTCATGTTCATTGGTGTTTGTGAAGGCGGTAGGAATAGGTAGTTTTAAGTCCTTTTCAGGTTTAGCTTCAGTTTGAGAATAACTCATTCTATGTGAACTATTGACAGAAACATAGGCAATTGGCCTAATAGTTCTATGGCCAATCTTCCAGGCTGTTAACAAAATAAATATAGTACTCAGTAGTTTTTATGAACTTATTGTCTAGGGGCACTTGGAATTAAATAAACACATCGGAAATAAGAGCAACTAAAAATGATTTATTTAAAAAAAATAGTTTTAGTAGTAGGTATGTATACTAAATTAGTCACAATTCATTTTTAATGCCTGCATTTTGTTAACATTAATGCACTCAGATAGCCGTGCAATAAGACCCTCAATCAGGTGAAAAGCATTCAATGCAGAACTTATTATTTCCTTCATGTTTTCCTTAGGTATGTTGTCCAACATGTTTCCTCCCACATTAATAGAAATATCAAGTTTATCTCCAGGTACATCCTTGCCTTCTTCAATATCTTTCAACTTGACTTCATAATGAGCTTTGGACATGTTTAAACCTACTCTTAATTGTTCTAGATAACTAGTCTCAATAAATTGATAACAATCTTGAATACCAGTAAGATTTTCTGTGTCTTTTATAGTCAGGTATCTAAGAAAGTTTAAAGATGTTATAATTTGATCAGCAAGTTCCACTAGATCTGACTCAGCACCATGTGGAAGGAAGCATATTTTTTTTATCATATTTAAAAGTTGGGGACCTGTGAAGCATTCATCCAACTTAGTTTCTTTAAACGCTTCATCTAAAGAACTTTTATAGAGAGTTATTGCATACCCAATCATGCCTGAATGATTGGATACTTCAATCATATATTTGATAAGTACACATCTTCCCTTATAATCAAATTTATTTACATGACATCCAATCAATGACACTGATTGCTTACGTAGAGATTCATAACTAGAATAAATAGCAACATTTACTAATCCCTTACACATATCAAAGTGCACTGATGATATCAGAAGTTCTTGAGATAATTTGTTAGGAAAGCGATTTAAAATCTCTTTGCACAAGGCTATTGCCTTGACTAATGGGCCATACTCAGTAAAATTTAATAAGTGATTAACACAAAGAATTGCTGTATGAAGAACATAATGTAAACTGTACACTTGTGGAACTGCAGTGGGTGGTACTTCAAAATGTCCTGATAGTACAGCATAGAACAGTCCAGACAGAGTAGTCATATTAATTTTTTCTCTAAGTTCGTAAGGTGACATGTCTTCAACATTATCAACTTTTTTAGGTTTCTTCTTACTTTCCTTATGACAAACTTCAATGTGTTCAAGGAATTTAAAAACATTTCTCTCAATATCACAAATATCTTGGACAATGATTGAGCAACTTAATCTTGCTTCACTATTTCCATTACTTTCTGGATCCAAATCCATGTAGATCAAAGGCTCCCCAAGAAGACTTATCAGAAATGCAGTTATAACTTGTCTCCTTTTCGCATTATCATCTGCATCATTAATTTCATTTATAAAATACTTGTAGAATGATGGTAAAAGGGCATACACTCTTGTAATTCTTCTGATATTTGGGTCAGAATCCATTAACAATCTTTCTTTGCCTTCCAGGTGGTGTTCTGGTATATTTATATTTTCTATATATGTTCTTATAGAGTTTAAAGTCCATTCCAAAGATCTTCCTCGCTTTGCAGATAACTTTTTCAAAAGGTCTTGCAGAAGTGGAAGAATGAGACCTAACTGGGCTTCATTCTTGGCAACTTCAATTTGTTCAATAAATTCTAATAGGGCTTCCTGTAGTGAAGACTTCTGAATGACAATAGATAATAATTGCTCACAGGTACCATACAGGGATGGTTTGATAGTAATTGTATCATCTTGGATCTTGCCCAGGATCACAGGTACTAAATCCCAGCAATTATCTTTAAAACTTTGAGCTAATCTCTCCTCATTTGGTACATTAAGAGCATCTTTATATTTTTCATTGTCCAATAGTGTAGAAATTAATTCGACAATATTTATACTTGTATTCATGTTGTGATTTATAAGAAATGTACTATGCTCGGATTTATTCTGAAATTCAAGTGGCTCGGATGTAATATTTTTTCTATTTCGAGGTTAGTAAGTGACTAAATCTTGACTTGTTCTGATTTCCGATACAAACATCTGTTAGAAAATCTACTAAATACTAATTTGTAAGAATATAGGAAAAAATCTACACCAATACTCACAGCGAAAAATTTTCTGTAGACTGCTCATGATCCTAATAAATTTCAAAATATGTTGTTAGTAATAAATAGTTCAGCAGTACAATTTCGTCGTGTCTTTCTTCTAGATATTATCACTTACGTGAGTGATCAAAGAGAAATAAATCTAATCGGTCCGTTTATTGACCAAATTCACCAAAAATCGAAACTCAAGCTCAACACACACAACACTTACTTGACAATGTCACAAACAAAAACAAAGACACCATTTCTAGATTATGGAGGATTTAAGGATTTAAAGGCTGGTCGTTCACCTGAGCCCGCCAAATTCAAATTTCAATTGGTTTTTCGCAATTTTTGTATATCTATAGTAACATACTAGCTTCTGCCCGCGACTTCGTCCGCGTAGCATGATGACATATAAATGGGCTATCTAACACTGCAAGAATTTTTCAAATGGGACCAGTAGTTCCTGAGATTAGCGCGTTCAAGCACACAAACAAACTCTTCAGCTTTATATATTAAAGTACTAGCTTATGCTCGCGACGTCGTCCGCGTAGCGTGATGATATATAGCCTATAGCCTTCCTCAGTAAATGGACTATCTAACACTGAAAGAATTTTTCAAATCGGACCAGTAGTTCCTGAGATTAGCGCGTTCAAGCAAACAAACAAACTCTTTAGCTTTATATATTAGTATAGATATAGAAGTATAGATTCTCTTTGACTATCTTTACTTATAAAAGTCCGTTTTTTATGGATTTGTCATTTTTGGTAAACAAACCCTGCCCCCCTGCCCGATGCGAAAATCACAAGTTTGTGGCCCTTACAATAAACACATACACTTAACACCAAAACCTGCTTAGAAATCACTATTAAAAGTCTATTATTATTTTTATTTATAACTAGCTTCTGCCCGCGACTTCGTCCGCGTAGCGTGATGATATATAGACTATAGCCTTCCTCAATAAATTGGCTATCTAACACTGAAATAATTTTTCAAATCGGACCTGCAGTTCGTGAGATTAGCGCGTTCAAGCAAACAAACAAACAAACTCTTCAGCTTTATATATTAGTATAGATAAAAACGAAATTTTAGGCATGATGACAGTTAGCAAGAATTACTAAAATAATATATTCATATACTGAAATATAATTAATATGTTTAGAAAAAAATATTTATTATGTATTTCCTAATTGTATATTACTTAGTTTTTGTTCTACAACTAGTTTAAGAACTTATTAAGTAATGGAACAAGGGTTTACCAAGGCAAACAGCTCTAATTTGCCCAGAGTTGATTTGTTAATGCTGGGGCAGTTCCTGGCATCAAACAAAGACTTCTGTTCAGCAGAATTTAGAAATGTTAATACTACAATGTAAATATTATTTATTATTATTTAAAAACTATATTAAAATTACTATAACTATACGTTACTATAGTTAAAAAAATAAAATCACTTTTATAAAGCACAGCTTCGTATGTTTAGTTATAATAATGTTTTTATTTTTTTAAATATACCCATCGCTTTATTTGTTTTAGATCCTCCAGGCCAGCTTATGGGGACGACGCGATTAGCTACGTTCAGTTAAAACGCGATGGAAATCTGTGTACATTAAATCAAAAATCTGCCCAGAACTCAAGGTCCACGCGAAGTTATATGCAGTGACGTTAATAGTTGACGAAGTAAAGGAAGAAGTTATATCGCTAGAATGCCATGACTGTGTTGCCTCACAAGGGGGCTGCAAACATGCCATTGCATTTCTCATGTGGGTCCATCGTAGGAGTAAAGAATCGTCCGTTATATCCACTGAATGCTATTGGATGAAATCAAAGCTATATTGGGTTGGGACTACATTAAAATATATTACAACAAATAATTTATCAGGGTTTTTTTGACGTATTGTCACACTGGGGAACAGCACACCATTTATATACTTACGAAGTCATGTCTAAATAAAAAATAACACAAATATTAACTGTTTATATATTATCGTATAAGTTGTTTAATCTCTTAATGTATATACCAAACACCAGCGACCGTTTTCGCGCTAATTTAAAAACATTGAATTAAAATCGCATTTTTGTATCAAAAACCTTTTTTTATTGCAGAAATAATTTATTTTTCGGAAATCTTACATATAATAAGAATGTAAGTGAGCCGTGTCTGTACATTGCTTATATTTATAAAAAAACTATTTTGGGGGACTCAGAATCAGTAACACAATCCATTTCAATTATTTTTGGAACTTTTGTCTGTCTGTTTGTCTGTCGGTTTGTCTGTATGTTTGACCGCGCATCAAATGATAACTACCGAAGAGATTTGGAAGAAGTGGACAGGAATTCATAGCCTGTTTCTTGGATTAACATTTAGGCTATATTTCATTAAAATCGGTTCACTCTATCAAAAGTTTTTTTTTTTTTTTTTTTAAATTATGGCATCACACTTTTTGTGTATTTGCCAGTGTCAAGTATTACAATAATCAAGTAGGTAATAATTATTTCCCATCATGGGATTGTATTATGGCACCACACTTTTTGTGTTCGCCAGTGTCAAGTATAATGTTCAGTTGCCCCAATAAAACGGTAGAAACTTTATTGAGGCTTCGATGGAGTTTAGGTGTGAACCCAAAAAGTCACGATTTTCAATTTTATATCATTTGCCTACACTCTCACACGTTCACGAACACTTAATGGTTAATTATCCACCATAATTACACATTAAACTCCGGAGAAATTCAAGTTTTGAAAAATAATATAAAATCGACAATGTGCACTTTTCATTTTCCCGCCTAAACCCTATCAAAAGTTATTAACATTTTAACGATTGAAAACGTAGAATTTGAACAATTACCGTTGAAGCAAATTTCCTTTTTAAGTATTTCCGTACTAGACTAGCACGGGTCAGACATTATAACAGAATCAAGAAATAAAATTAAAAAAAATACACTCACAGGCACTAAATAAGGTAAAACAAGGAAATCAGAAACCATTATTCTGAACGGGAATTGATTATTAGTACAGTTATTCTAACTCTACTTATACAAGGCATCACGGGACATACATAGGACTTATCCAGCGAGCATCAGCCGGTGTAAAAACTGAATATTTGAGTAGGGTAAAGAAGTAAACAAAGAATGACAAGTTATTCTCTAGAAGACTAACACGACATCGTTATTACCTCAATGAAATTCCATTCCATTCAATTGTCAACTCAAAGTGACACCTGTGTCACTTTGAGTTGACAATTTTGACAATTATTCTTTTCTTCTTTATAGCATCCAGCTCTAAAGTAACTGATTTTATAATGTGAAACCTCCCTAGTGTAGATTCTAAAGAGTTTCCATCTAATCAATTCATAAAATAATATACCACGTACAGTCCGTTTTTTTGGACTTGTCTTTTTTGGTAAACAAACCCTTCCCGATGCGAAAATCACAAGTTTTTCTTTAATCACGCACTTGATGTATGAAACGATTTTATTAACACTTACATTATACACATACACTTTAAATTACACCAAAAACTGCTTCGAAATCACTATAAAAGTCTATTATTTTTAATAAAAACGAAATTTTAAGTAATTACATTTTCACAGAATAAAATAATCATGACAATTTGACATTTCAAAACTCTAGATTATCTACGAATTTTAGGGGATGTGACAAAATAATGAATGATTTTGATTTATGTGAATGAGCAAAAAATCCAAAAAGTCCTTATCTTCACAAAAATAATAATTATTGTGTACAATATTATCCATAGCATTTTTTTGCTATTTAGCATACTACGTTTTTAATTATGAACCCTGTGCTGACATCAAAATATTAAATATTACAAATGGAATTAACAAGAATTAGAATTAAGAACAATAATAGTTATAGCTAGGAATTTTGTCTAGAAGGGGCAGACATTCCGATGCGGACCACAGTGACGACGTTGTTCCCGAGGTGAACGGCGTAGAAATTAGTGGTGGTTGAAGTCTCAAGGCCAAGAAGTACCGCTCCAGGACCCGACGGCTTGCATGGCAAAGAGTGGGTCCCGGCCTTGGCGGCTCTCGGGCCTCGATTGAGGTAGTTCCTTGGCGCACGAGGGGCCAATTCCACTCTGATGGAAAACGGGGAAGCAGATCCTCTTTGCAAAGCCGGGACGCCCTGCAGATTCTCCGTAGGCATTCCGATCCTAGTGCTGCTCGTCAATGTGGGCAAGCTAATTGAAAGTCCTTGTGGACTGCCTTGTCGGGCACCTGGTGGGGGTGGGTTTACTCTATCGGGTTCAATGATACTGCATCAGATGCACCGAACCAGAGGTTCATAATACATGTGTGTCGGAATCTGATGACTCTTCAGAGCCATCAGATTCTGACAAGTCGTGTATTTTAGAGGAACTACTAATAAATTAATGTTTTGCAGATGTCGTTTTATTTCTTCATATTCACTTCACACATTCACTTCATATTTAAAATTAAAAAACAAATCAGTACTCGTCAAGGTGAGAATCATTCAGTCTTGGCTAAGAGTATTTAGTTCAGTCATTCATTCATGATTTCCCAACATTATCTAACCACTATCAATTATCTCTGGTTACTAGGACGCCATATTTGTTTACCAAAAAAGACAAGTTAACTGGGATAGACTGTATGTACCTATGTATAATAAATTTAAAAAATGGGTCATTTAATAATAATAGTAATTGCAACGTGCGTTAATCTTTACTGATGCCGAAACAGTTATTTGAGATTTTTATCTATGTAGGTATGTCTGATTATATTAGAAACATTTTTTAAAATTAAGAATTGTAAATTAAGTCAATGGCGCTAAGTGTATTAAAAAAATGGAAAACCCGAATCCTTTTTTCAATGAGATTTTTCGAGGTAGTTAGTTGAAACTTGGAGAGGACAACGTCTCTCAGGTCAGCTAGTAAAAAATAAATAAATAAGAATATTTTAAAACAGTTTTTGAAAATCAGTCATCATGCCTATTACATTCTCACAGATTAAAATAATCATGACAATGTGACATTTCAAAAATCTAGATTGTCTACAAATTTTAGGCATGCGACCATTGAAGTAAGACAAGCCCAGAATCTAGATGAAAAAATGAACCTGAAACTGTCTTTGGTCTTGTTCTATCTTATGGCATGAAAAGGATGTAAGAATGATACAAACTATTCACTTTTTGTTTTACTTTTATTGGCATGTCACTAAATCAATTGTCAGTTGGTTATATTTAAATATAACCAACTGACAATTGAAAAAAATAATACGACTAAATTTGGTTGTATTACCCCAAAGTCTGCCCATTTCAGTGTTGCCAGGTGCATTGTAATTACAGTAAATTTACTGTATTGCTGAATTTAGGTATTGTATACTGTAGGTTATACAAAAATACAGTAAAAAACTATGTAATGATAACATGGATATTGTCAAATAGCTGTATGTTTTTCATTTTTTAGAAAAATAAAATGATACGACTGATCAAAATAATAAAATGTATCCAACAAATAATAAAATGTATTCGAATTTATTAAAAAATAGAGATGGCTTCGAATTCATCGTAATTCAAATAGGGTCCGTTATATCTTACAACGAAGTTTGTGAATATTTTACTGCTAGCGCCATTTCTTTATTTTCGAACTTCTGAAGTACTAGTATCTATGTTTTGTTCGATAACCCACCATTATAAACTATAAATATTGCATCCTGTTACATGAGCGAGCACGAGCCACCAAAATTAGTCAAATAAAACGAAAGTTAAAAAACTAAAATAATTACTATTTCACTTGGAAAATAGGCAATTTAGAATATTCGTCAAACCAACACATATAGTAGGTACACATTGTATAAGCGTAGCGTAATGGTTATTTATTTATTTAAAACTCTTAAACTATCATTACAGGTTATGACAATCACTACATTTATATTATGTAGTATATTTACACCTCATTGTTGACAATCTCATTAAAATTCCTTGTATTAAGGTTAACATAATTATTTTTATTTACTGTAATTTTGTACCATACTACTGTTATTTTTTATGCAAAACACTGTAACTTTTCAAATCTGACTTAACTGGCAACAATTGTCCGTTCATTCATTTGAAAATATTTGACTTGGAGTTTAGGCGGGAAAATGTAAAGTGCACATTGTCGATTTTATATTATTTTTCAAAACTTGAATTTCTCCGAAGTTTAATGTGTAATTATGGTGGATAATTAACCATTAAGTGTTCGTGAACGTGTGAGAGTGTAGGCAAATGATATAAAATTGAAAATCGTGACTTTTTGGGTTCACTCCTAAACTCCGTCAAAGCCTCAATAAAGTTTCTACCGTTTTATTGGGGCAAATAAACAACTTAAACTTGACACTGGCGAACACAAAAAGTGTGGTGCCATAATACAATCCCACGATGGGAAATGCTACTTGATTACCCTAATACTTGACACTGGCAAATACACAAAAAGTGTGGCGCCATAATTAAAAAAAAAAAAAAATATATTTGACTTGGTCGCATATTCATTGTTTACGTTTTAGTTGTCATCTCGTATGTGTTTTATGATATTGTGGTAATAATACTATTATGGATTTATAAAAAGTATTTGTATTATTCAAAATAGTCACTGTTGAGATCCTGTGGCATAATGTGTTGTGCGGTTGAGAGCTGAAAATCCCATTAATCAAGCAAACAAAATACGCAGGAACTATTGACCTTCCACCGGTAATTTTTCCTATATTGTTTGCTGAATATAAGTTAAGAACCGAATATTAATACGTAACAAATGTTGCTGAATCACTTTCTAGCGAAAATCAGACGTAGAAATACGTTTTAGGGAATATTCGGAAAATGCATTGAGGTTATTGTAGTGACGTGAATATTATTGTCGATAATTTTACTTTAAAGATTTCCTAAAGGCAACACGAAAAGAATTTCCTTAATAGATAAATCGCATAGGTAAAAAAAACGGCAGTCCAATTACTCATAGTCACATTTGCAAAAACAAACTATATGGAGACAACTTAGGGAAGATAATATTCCTGCATTACCTATTTATTATAGATAGAATAGGTGAAATGGTATGAAGTAGGATATTATTGGGCATTCTACCCCACCTACCGTTCCTACGTCTCACTTCGTTCGCCTCCGTCACATTCGGTGTGGTAGAAAGCCCAATAAGATCCTACGGAGTAGGAGCCGTTTGACATTTCTGTTTTAAAACTAGACTTACTTGCCGTTCCTACGTCTCACTTCGTTCGCCTCCGTCACATTCGGTGTGGTAGAAAGCCCAATAAGATCCTACGGAGTAGGAGCCGTTTGACATTTCTGTTTTAAAACTAGACTTACTTGCCGTTCCTAAGTCTCACTTCGTTCGCCTCCGTAACTTTCGGTGTTGTAGAATGCCCAATAATATTTTCGATTCCGTAAAACTTGATTTGGATTGTATCCGTTCATTGTGAGCACATATCACACAATCATGTTAAGATGAATCGATGAAACCTACGTTCCTATTCCACTTATTCCGTGTCCGTCGTTCGCTGTATTTTATCTCTTAGTTACAGGTTCTTGTTTTAGTAGAGAGCTCTCATCGACCCATTAGCTCAGTTAGGTAGAGCGTCGGGCTAATAACGCGAAGGTCGTGGGTTCGATCCCCACATGGGTCACAATCGTCTTTTTGGATATACTTTTTTACTTAGATTTCATTCCTAATTCTCATGCAATGTGCATACGTGTTACATTACTTATATTCGATATTTAATTTTATAAATATTGATGTACTTGCTATTTTCCCTCATTATTAAATAAGCCGTTTTAAACAGTCGTTATGAAATTTGTTAAACAACCACAATCGTTACATTTAAACGAACTCTGCGTTGAGCCACGAAACACTAGTTTTCGCCACGGAGAATTGTTACCCAATACGATACGATGTATCATATGTGGACCATCAAATTGTGGCAAAACCAATTTATTAATTGGTCTTCTTATACATGAAAATGGTTTAAAATTCGAAAATGTTTATGTATATTCCAAAACCGTGCAACAACCCAAGTACAATTTTTTAGAAAAAGTTTTGAAGCGTGTACCAGGCATTACATTTCAGAAATATCACGAAAATGAGCAAGTACTGAGTGTTCACAACGCGAAATCAAATTCTGTAATTGTATTCGATGATGTCGCCTGTGAAAATCAAAGCAACATGCGTGATTACTTCGCAATGGGAAGACATAAGTTTATCGATTGTTTTTATCTGAATCAGACATATAGTAAAATTCCTAAACAGTTAGTAAGAGACAACGCGAACCTAATCGTACTTTTTAAACAAGATGAAATTAATATGAGACATGTTTATGAAGAACACGTCAATACTGACATGACATGGAGTCAATTTCGTGAAATGTGTTCAAAAATATGGAGTGAACCATTCACTTATCTTGTAATTAATAAAGATTGCTTCAAAAATAAAGGTTGTTACAGAAATAAATTTGACACTTTTGTAGTCTTTGATTAAGAACATAGATATAAAAGCCTGTAAACCTGTACGATTTCATTATTCTTTCCACGGCGGTACACCGATTACGATCAATCTTTACCAACATGGATAAATCATTAAAAAGACAAATCGTTAACGCTGCAGAAGCTGTAAAGAAAAAAGTACGAAAAATGCGAAATTTTGAGATAGATAGTAAACAAGCACTGGATACAGTTTTTAAGCCTGTAACAGAGTCTCTCAACTTAATAGCTAAAGCCAGCCAGCAAACTCCTCTCCTAAACACTATTGAAGATGAAGTATCTGAAGTTCCATTAATAGATGAAACATTGCAGAAAGAAGGACTAGATGAAGATAAATCGGAAATTAGCAGTAACTCGTCGTATGAATCAATAGCTGATCAAAATCAAGATCGTGATACGTCATCCTGGTCAGTTTCTTCAGAAGCGTTGAAAGACATTCCATTTGGGGTCAGAGTAGAACGCGATAAATTGATGCTAGGTTCTGCTCCCGTAACAATTAACGATCAATTCATTATCGTCGCTGGTCATAAATACAAAAATACGTTTGGTTTAAAACAACTGCTGCTCAAAAAAGATCCAGATTTAAGTTTGGTTACTGAAAACGATAAACAAAATTATAAATTGATGTTGTTAGATACAAATGCTCATAGACGTGACTTTGACCCAAAAAAAGCTATAAAAAGCAACAAGGGGAAAAAGTATATGGATGTTATAAAACCTCTATTTCAATTGCGAAATGATATTACAGACAAAATAAATTTGCCCAAAGGAAAAGGGTTGCTAATGCTAAAAAAATTGAACAAAGATGTTGATTACATATATTGGGATGATCCTAATGAGTTAGTTGAAAGACTAAAACTACTTATGGCTTCTCGAAATGCTGGAAATACAGGAGTAGATAACGAAATAATATCTATCATAGAGGAACTACGTGAAGGAAAATTTATAAGTAAATAAATATCTCGATCAACAATTATTGTTTTCATTTTACTCAGAACTGTCTTTCCGTACACACAAATAATGAATATAGATAAATTTGGTCATCATGTTCATAAAAGAATGCGACTGTCAGAACTCTTTGATTTTAATGAAAAAGCATTAATAAAATCAGATAATGGAGATTTTGATGTAAAAACGTTGAGATTAAGGGGAATTAGATCTCCTAGAGAAGCAGATGATGCTGTAAATAAGGATTATGTAGATCATTTGAATGCTAATACGATAAAAGAATTTAATAAACTTATTGGATCACTGCGTGCTCAAATCACAATAGATGTTCGAAATACGGTTCAGGCTACTTTAAAAGGAAAGATACCTGAGGTTTTAAGTCATTTACAAGATAATTTTTATACCAAAGCAGACATAGATAAGTTACTTCAAAAAACGACAACTCCGTAATGGCAAAACAGCAAATCGTAAATGAAATACACAAAGCAGCTCGAAAAAATTTTCTTCGACGTCGTGTCATTTTAAAAGGAATCCACGACTTATGGCAAGCGGACTTGATGGATATGCAAAACCTAAAAAAATTTAACAAGGGCTACAATTTTATTTTAATAGTTATTGACTGCTTCTCAAAGTACGCCTGGGCCGAACCGTTAAAATCGAAAAATAAGTTTGAAGTTACTCGTGCATTTGGACAAATACTGGGTAGGAGTCGTGAAACTCCTGTTAACTTACAAACTGATAAGGGGACAGAGTTTTATAACAACAATTTTCAAACTCTTATGAAAAAGCACAATATTAACCATTACTCGTCATTCTCCACTAAAAAAGCATCAATTGTAGAGCGACTGATTAGAACTGTAAAAAATAAATTATATAAATATTTTAGTCTTAATGGAAATTATAAGTGGATAGGTCTACCGTTGGAAGATATATTTAAAAGATATAACACCACAAAACATCGCACTATCCAATTTAAGCCAATTGATGTGAATAAATCAAATGAACCAGCAATAAAAGAAAATATTAAAAATATATACAATCATGACTTTGTTCAGTGGAAGCCTAAATTCAAAGTTGGTGATTGCGTTCGTATCAGTAAATATAAACACAATTTTGAGAAAGGATATACTCCTAATTGGTCAACTGAATTATTTAATGTAAAAAAGATTAATAAAACCTTACCAGTAACTTACCAAATAGAAGATCAACGAAAGCAAATCATATTAGGAGCTTTTTATGAGCAAGAACTTCAAAAATCTAGCCATTCTGATATTTATTTAGTCGAAAAAGTTTTGAAAAAGAAAGGAAATAAATTGTATGTCAAATGGTTAGGTCTTAATAATGATGAAAACAGTTGGATTGACAAAGCTGCAATAATGGTTTAAGATGTTATATAACCTATTTTAAAAAAGTAAACCTTTCATTCTACTTTAAGTAATGCAAGGTGGTGGACTAGTTAATAGCATTATTAATAAGCTACCATTCGAAGTTCATTTACCAGGATACAATTATTGCGGACCAGGAACCAAACTTTCCAAACGGTTGGCTCGAGGTGACCGAGGTGTAAATAAGCTAGACGACGCTTGTATGTACCACGACATTGCATATGCAAACCATACAGACTTATCAAATCGTCACAAAGCTGATTTACAACTACTTAATATGGCTAAACAAAGATTGAAATCAAAAGATGCTGGGAAAGGTGAAAAACTAAGCTCATGGCTAGTGAGCAAAGTGATGAAAGCTAAATTGAAGTCTGGATCCGGAGTTAAAACATTTAAAAGCTTGGTTTCCAAAATAAAATCAAAAATAAAGAAACTCAAACACGGCGACAATAAGACTTTAATAAAAGCAGCTTACTTAGTTGCAAAAAAGTTATTTCCGAGCATTCATCATCGTATTCGGGTGCCACGAGTAATACCCATACCGAAGACTGGAGGAGTTTTACCTCTGATTCCAATTTTCGCTGGTTTATCGGCTTTGGGAACTTTAGCTGGTGGTGCAGCTGGCATCGCGAAAACCGTTAATGATTACAAAGCAGGTCAGCAAAATTTGCGAGAAGCGGAACGTCATAATAAAGCTATGGAGGCTTTAGTGTTGGGCAAGGGTTTATACATTAAGCCGTATAAAAATGGTAAAGGATTGTATATTCATTCTTCAAAAAACTGAAAAATATGCTACCTAATCGACCTCTAACTAATGTAGACATCCTAAAATATTCAAGAAATATCCCTCATTTCCGTGGAGTCTACATGAAGGATCGATTACCCAGAACGCCGAAACGGGTTGAATGTGGTATCGTTAACTTAGATAATTCTGTTAACGAAGGAACGCATTGGGTAGCGTATGTTAAAGTATATGATTATTGCGAATATTTTGATAGCTATGGAAATTTAAAACCTCCGATGGAATTAATTAGATATTTAAAAAAATGTAATGTGTTTTATAACTACACAAGATATCAAAAATTCAATGCAGTGAACTGTGGTCATTTATGTTTAGAATATCTTTGGAGTTTTTGGAATAAAAAAATATTATAAAATATATGCTTTTCTTTCATTTGAATCATTTGCAAGATGTCGCTCACTTTGTCGATAACTGGAAACTCTTCAGTTTTATCTACATACTATCCTAATACGTTACAGCTTGATGGAGAGTATGAGTGTGCTTTATTACACTTTTCGACATTTAATTCTATCCCAAACATTGACAAAAGTAATAATAGGTTCTATTATGGTCTTAACAATGTTATAGAAATACCAGAAGGTACATATGAATTGCAAGACATCAATGATTATTTAAAATCGGAAATAAAAGATGCATCTATCAAACTTCAATGCAATAATAATACTTTAAAAACTGCTATGTTCTGTACAAAAGACGTTAATTTTACCAAAGAAGATACTTTTAGTAGAATGTTAGGATTTAATGAACAAATCTTGGAAGCAAATAAATGGCATGTATCACAGTCTCCAGTCAACATTTTACCAACGACCGTGGTCAGGATAGAATGTGATATTGTAAGCGGTTCCTACATAAACGGTAAACCAAGTCACATTATCCACGAATTTGCACTCAACGTGCCACCTGGATACAGGATCATTGAAATCCCGAAGAACGCAATATACTTTCCAATCAATCAAAACAATATAAATTGCATTTATATAAGGTTAGTGGATATAAACAATAACTTAATAAATTTGCGCGGTGAAGAAGTACAGCTATATTTACATCTTAGAAGAAAAACATGATTGACCACAATAAAAATGTACGTCAAGAACTAAAGCATATCAGTTCCATTCCAGCTACATACCAAATAAGACCTCGCTCTAAGAAAAAAATTAAATTAACTAAAGATAATAAAGCATTCCTCAGAGCGATCGGATTGCTAAAATGAATATCTTAGACGTTTTATCTGCTCCAAGTTACGATAACTCTATAGAAGGAATCGAATTTCATTCCTACAAGCCTTATGTGACGAGTTTCAACAGGAACGATGAAATCCGTATACCTATTAACCAACAAGACTTATACATACTACCATCAGCTAGCACTCTGTATTTGGAAGGAACTGTTAACGTTAGTAAAAAAGACACGAAAGACGAAGCTACTAGTGTCAATTTCACGAACAATGCGTTAATGTACTTATTCCAAGATATTAGGTATGAGCTTAATGGAGTGGAGATTGATAAAATAAAAAATGCAGGTATAACTACAACCATAAAATCATTAATATCCATGAATGAAAGTGAATCAAAAATATCTAATGCTTGGGGCTGGAATATCGATGGTATAAAAAATATCAATGGAGGAAGATTTTCAGCTTCTATACCACTGTGTCATATCCTCGGATTTGCTGAAGATTTTAAAAAAGTCGTGATAAACTGTAGACATGAACTGATATTGTTACGAAGTAACACTAATTTGAACGCTGTAAAACTGAACACTGGCGAAACGGTGGATGACGTTCAGATTAACAAAATTATATGGCGTGTGCCACATGTCAAAGTATCAGATAAAGAAAAAATCAGTTTGTTAAGACTCCTAGAAAAAGATCGACCACTTCAAATAATATACAGAAATTGGGATCTGTACGAATATCCAACTTTACCTAAAACTACAAAACATACTTGGTCTATCAAAACTTCAACTCAAATAGAAAAACCAAGATACATAATTCTTGGTCTACAGACAAATAGAAAAAACAATGCAAGTTCTGACATGTCTCAATTCGATCACTGTCATGTTCAACACGTCAGAGTGTATCTCAATTCCACGTATTTCCCATATGAGAACCTAAATGTAAATTTTGCTGACAACAGAATTGCTTTATTATATGAGCAGTACACCAGATTTCAACAGTCGTACTACGGACGTCGTCCAGAGCCCATATTAAGCGAGAAACAATTTAAAGACTTAGCACCGCTGTTTGTCATTGATTGCTCTAGACAAGCGGATAACTTAAAGACAGGTCCAGTAGTGGATGTGCGAGTAGAAATTGAGAGTAATTCCGAAATACCAGATCAAACTTCAGCCTACTGTCTGATTCTCAACGATTGTATAATTGAATACAAACCCTTAAGTAACATCGTAAAGAAGTTATCATGAAACCGGATACAATTATAGTTGATCTCCAAGGATTTAAGAATTTTAATAACAATTTTATTGTTAAAGAAGTGGCCATTGTAAGTCAAGAATATTCACAAACATTCTTGGTAAAACCACCATGTTCGTTCCATTACTTAACAAAAGAAGAAAAGAAGCAAGTGAGATGGTTGGAAAAATATAGTGGAATTTACTGGAGCGAGGGCTACATAGACTACAATGAGTTTAAACGTGTTATAGTGCCATATTTAGAAAATAAAAAAAATATTACAAAGGGTTTGGAAAAAATAAAGTGGATTAAAGACTTATGTGAGAACTGTGAAGTAATCGATATAGGTGAGAAGGGATGTCCTAATTTTTCAGTCTTAAAAACTAAATATTGTAAAAATAAAACTGAGTTTAATTGTGTGAATCATAAATTGAATTGTGCACTAAATAATGCTGTGTGTATAAGAAAATGGTATTTTGATAATAATATGTCTGTATTCAAATTATTTTGTTGTTGCTAAGCTACATTATATATAATAAAAATATCCGATTAACTACATAATGGCTTTTTTATTTTATTATATTAACCTACAAAACGAACTTAAAATCAGCTGCAGTAAAATGATGTTTCTTTAATTAATACAATTTCAAATATACTTACAATCATTTTAAACGATTTTAATTATTTCATTTCACTAAAGCTAATTTAAAGTTCGAGTATAAATAAGTAATGCAAATAAAACATAAGTAATTCAAATTTAAAATATATATTTTATTTATTTTTTACAATTACAAGCTAATAACACCTAAGAATAATAATGACTGTCTCCACATACTTAATTTAATATTTTAATTATTTACATTATGTAACTTATATACCTAAATCACGGTAGATATTTTAATTATTTATACATTTAAAAGTTACATATTTAGCGTTTAAAGACTAAGAAAGCATATGACATAAACCCTAATAAGTAGGTAATAATAAAGTTATATTAACAACAAATATCTTATTCTGTTAATATTATCATATACTAGATTATTAGTAATACCTACATTCAAATTATTATTTTATTTTATTTATTTACACATTCAAAACTTACACATTAACACTAAAGAATAAGAAAGCAAATTTAATAAATGACATACCTACTTAATTATACCCTAATAACTGTATTACCTACTTATATCAACAACAAATCTTATGATACATGATTTAGGGACACATGTTCTAGTTTATTTATTTACATGTACTTATGTAACTTACAAACTTGTGATGTATGTAGTGCGTTATACTAGAATAACAAAGAAATTAACATTACTTACATTTAAATTCAATTTTTTTTATATTTTATTTATTTATACATTCAAAATTTATACTAAAGAATAAGAAAGCAAAAGAAAGCAAATGACATTAAATTCATACTCTAATAACTATTAATTATAAACATCAAATCTTACCTATGATAAGAACTTATAAATCCTAATATTTACAAAGTAATGACACCCACTAATAACAATTGCCGTCACAAAGCTTTTTAGATATTTTATTAACCAACGATTGTGTCTCATCCATAATATAGTCCAGTGGTTCACTCACAACATATTGCGCACTCAAAACTACCGCGTCCTCAATGTCACTTGCACATTCTTGTTGCTCATTTAAGTCCAAAACTTGTATTTGGATCAGTCGCAGACCTTTTTTCTTCTCATTATTGATGACGTATGACTGGCATGGAGGCAGCTTCCGCTTTTGACAATCCCTTTTCGCTCTTGGTTTCTTACTGGTAAGCCTTTGTTGTTGTGTATGTTGTTGTTCGGGTACGTGCCAACTCAAACTTGGAGTCGGGAAACCCTGACCGTATTGCGAAAAGACGAGGTCAGGGGAATCACACATTTTTGATGATCTGAAACAAGCAAAATAACAATTAATATAATGTTAATGAATCAGCCTAAGTAATAAATAACATTTAAACGAACTAAGTACTTACAGTTGTTTTCGATTCAATGATGGGAAACTGAGAAGTCCGACCAGTCCGGTCAATATCAGCTAAATGAGACGGAGGACTAATATTATTATGTTTGTGCAGCACTCCAGAAAGCATTATGCACATTTTTTATTACAAGTTTGAACTTGTTTCTTATGTATGACGTAGCCCGTCACTTGCGAGCACCTGATCGGTGTTATATTACACAAACCAGTCAGCGCAATGCGCTTTGTCATCAGGAACGGAAATGAAACAGATTTATGAACATAAAATATTATTTATTTAAGTATACATATTATATTTAGTAGGTACAAGGGGCACCAAGAATACACACATTTTAGAATTGCTTACATACAGGTTCAAAAGTAACTTCTGTCGATACTATGAAACAGATTTATTAACATAAAATATTATTTATTTAAGTATATATTTAGTAGGTACAAAGTGCAGATAAAAGCAAACTTATAAAAGACCTATATAGGTACCTACCTAAATAATTATCAGAGCTCGTATAGCTACATCTCTGTTTAGCTCTCTTGACTAGTACAAGGAACACCAAGAATACACACATTTTAGAGTTGTTTACATAATAAAGCTAGGTTCAAAAGTAACTTCCATGTTAAAATTGTAACTACTGTAATTACGTTTAAATTGTGGTAATGCATTACATAAATATAGATGCGTTACCCCAGGCTAAAGTAGAAACTTTATCAAACGATAGCAATCGTTTATCATCATTGCTTGAAAGTGCTATTTTATTTACGTCCTGAGTGAATATTTCATGTTTTATTGACCTAAACAATACATTTTTTTTGTGAATAACATTGCAATTGTATAAAACATTTTTATAATCTGACATATTTAAATTTTTGGTAATACATTTTTTTGTACCTTTTGCCTTTTTAATTGTTTTGTTTAAAGTTTTAATACAGTAAAGCTTTGAGCGCAGTCCTACGAATTCTTTGATAATGTTGCCACCCATTTCATCCTTAAACAGTCCTGGAACCTTCTTATTTATAATTGGTAAGTTATAGTCGTTGTTACAGTCATAATTGCTGGTATCAAAATATTTTAGAAAATGCAGCTTGAAGTCTTTATACACGTCATTACTCTGTACATCATATACTAGGCTATCTGTGTCAGTATAGCACAATTCAATTCGGTTACCATAAAAAGGTTTTATGATAGAGTAGTGAAAGTCGTACATGTGAGTCTTAGATAATTCTAATACTGCAAACCCTATGTATATTGGTTTATTAAGAATAATACGCACAGGTTTCATTTGGATTGCCACTAGATCATCAGAAAATACAGTGGCGCTATGAAAATATGGGCTGGCTATCAATTTTTCAGCACAAGTAGTCTTTTTTGTTTTATTGTTCGAGTCACACCACTTGTTTACTAACTTAACGTCTATTCGATTTTCATTATTTTCCAGGGTCTTTCCAAAAATACTATTGTTCAATAATTTGAAAAAGTCTTGTTCAAACGTTGACTCTGCTTTTTGGCGTAACTGGGTGTTAATATCAATATATTGCTTTAAAAAACAACTTTGCTTAAATGTAATAGCGCGATGGACCCTTCTCAATACTAAACCGTGCTGTAAACACTTTTTTAAATGTACGTAATGAATAACATAGTGATATTTATCGTACAAATTTGGTATTAGCTTTTTATTCTTACCACCAGGTGGCAAGCATTTTTCTGGACAAAAAGGAAAGTCATTGTGTTCCATGTGCAAATTCTCCGGATATATTAAATCAACTTCAAGAATGTAACCGTTTTCCGCAGTATCACTGATGACTGCTAAGTTCAATTGTAAAAAATCAATTTCTTGTCTATTCATAAATCTAAAACCGGAATAGGGTAGGGATTGACACATACTATAACCGTATAAATTATTACAATCTAAATAAATGATAAATGAATTTGGACGGGTTGGATCGTATGTATCTAAATATTTATGATTGGCTTTGACATGTCTTTTGGAACACATACAAACACCTCCACGAATACCTTTTTGTATCATTCTAAAAATTTCAACATCACTAATCAATTCTAATTGAACCCCTGTTTTTAAAAGCATAGCATCAAAAGATAGACTTGGTGCTGTAAGATAAAACGCGGGATCGAGGTTGTAATGTAGTTTACAAGTTTTTCGAAAATTTTCAAATACATCTGTTAGCAAAAGAACATCTGTTTTGAGATATAAATCTGTGTACATACCCATGTTTTGAATATTAAATACTGACCAAACAGACCGAGCGTGTTCATAGTCTTCATCGGTAATTGCCTCATTAGTTAAAGAGTTAAAAAAATATTTTTTTGAGGGTAAACACGTATCTTCATAACGTTCCCATTGAGACATATAGTCATATGGATACACTCCTTTACGGGTGAGTAGGTTAAATTGTTGTTTTTTAGGAAAATAAGATTTTAATTGTTTAAAGTCTTGTTTTTTCATTGTATTAACTAACTTTTCTAAGCTAGTTCCTAAAAACTTGAAAGAATCTACAAACCGTACCTGGATGCTTTCCCCGGTAGAAATCGGAATAAACTTAGTGAATGAAATATAGTTTTCTTTTGTTTTAGGTATCACTTTAATAGATCCAGGAGCTTCACCTAATTCTTTTATGAAAAGGTGGCAATCGTATCCGGATAAATTATGAAAAAATACTGGCAAAAATGTTGGTAGTTTGCATTGTATGTTACAGTAACTATGAGCTGCACCACGATATTTACCAGTCAAGTGACAATGATCGCGAACCCTATCGCCCAACAAGAAGTGCTCACAAATATGACATGTCATCGCGTTTTCAAAGTCACGAGCATTATCATTAGAGTAAATCATAGGAGCATTAATTTTTAAAATATCGTAAATTTTTTGTGCATATTTATAGATAGACTTCACAAAATTTGACACACAATCCGCACCGCGATAAGAAACGTAACGATTGTGGCTTTCGTCTAGCGTACACGTAATATGATAAGCGAAAGCTACAGGCACGTGTCGCTGTCGCGTTACAGTACTCGCCTTAGTGGGGTCAGGGTCACAATATTCATACCGTTCTAGCATTGTTTCAAAATCTGCGTATATAACAAATGGTACAATTTGCTTTCTATTATAATTTTTAAACTGAATGAAAGAACCCTTTGGAGGTAGTTCAGTGGCGACACCTCCACAACTATGCGAACTAAGGTCATCGCATGAATTAAAAAACATTAAACAAACGTCACAAAAGTACAGTTTACTGTGGTGTTTTGTTATTTGATTTTTAACAAGTCGCGGCAAGTCTTTAATGAGACAGTAATGTGACAAATCATCTCTTTCTAAATAAAGTAAATGAATCACCTTTCCGTTCAAGGCTTTTGGTTTGTAAAGCGGTCCTATGACGGTATTATTTTTTAAACCATAAATGTAAATGCAAATTTCAGGGTTATTCACTTCGAACCGCGCAATATCTGAAAAATTCACTGGAAATGACATGTCCTTTACCTTTAAAACGTTACGAAAATCAGGGTAAGAAGATACTCTTTCAGGGTGACTTTTAGCTGGATATAAAGCAGCAACAACAGACCATAAAAAACAATACTCGTCATTATTGTGGATATTAACACATGCTTTTTTCGATTTTATTGCAGGAGGTAATTCGATAAAGCCTGAACCGCGCAACGGTTGATATTTGTTAACATTGACTTCCAAATGAGAACTGCTCAAGAACGTCCATCCACTGTCTCGGTCCTGAAATTCTTCTATCTTTTTTGATAAAGTATTTTTTACCTGAGACATTAGTGAGTCAAATTCATAATTCTGATGCAGAGTAACGTTTTTTGTGGCAAATGATTTCATCTCCTGAGAATCATTTTTAAACATTAAAAACAAAGCAAAATATTCGAAATTAACTTTTAGGCAAGCATGTTCTTTAAGAGATATGTCAATTAACGTTTTAATTTTGTCCCAATTATTATAAAGAAATGGTTCTAGAGAACAATTCTCAGACGGATCGACAATTCTATAAGAAGCTATACGATTACGAAATGCAGAATGTATTATTTCAACACCTTCGCAAAAATGCGTAATAGTTTTGTTTTTATGATTAGTACTACGTAGGTGTCCTGTCCAGTGACTGCGCTCAACAGATGTGTTACAGACAGTACAGAAAGGCATTTTAGATTAAAATAGTTTTAAACTTTACTAACTATTAGATGTTGCAATATATTATTATTACGATTATGATGTACGATCGCAAAAATACAATAATAGAATATATGGTGCCCCAACAACTTAAATATTTATTTTATGTTTATATTATCGCTATAAAAGACGGGCTCAGAATCATCAAATAATTCATGAGTCCGTCTCATAAAAGCTTGTAGACTGTCCCACTGCGGCGTGTTGCGGTTCAGCTGGACTTTTAGAGCCACCGAGGCTTTCTTCCACCGAATCTCTTTAGGGGTGGAGGCAACTTCGGCCTTGTTGTAGACCTTTACCTCCACATAGAAGTCCCCGGTTGAGTCCGTCGTTCGCCGCACTTTACCGTTGGCGACACGGCTTGTGAGGGACGAACCGAAGTCTCCAATTGAGGTCGACGACGGAATGTACTCCTCCAAGCCAAAGAGGTCCGAGCCCGAACTTTCTTTCTGTCTTTTACTGTAAACAATTTAACATATTCTTTATAATAATTTACACAACACAGTACATTGCATTAGTTTAACACGAAACATTGCAACATGAAATTACCTTGATTTCGATTGTGATGGCGTGGTGCTCTCGGAAGCTTTGCGCTTCGACACCTTCTTTTTGGGTTGCACCTTCGCAACCTCGGCTACAGCTGCGGGTCTGGTCTGGTATTCTGAATCGGAGTCAGACCTGAAATGGAACACATAAAGATTAATTTTGGAACTAATTAATAACTGTGACTTAATTAAGACTATCGATACACCAGCCGGCAGGCAGAAACCAGGTCCGTAGCTGGGTAGCGATTAAATATTCAGTAGTACTTACTTACATTTTTTAGGTGGTTGAAGGTTTTATATATATATATATATATATATATATATATAACGAAAGTAACTGGTGTTTATCACTGGAAGATACTGGAGCGAATGTAATATTGTGATCAAAATTGATTGATTTTATTCATAAAAAATACCATTTCAGCAATATTTAGTCCATTATAAAATTAAACCTTAATTACATGGTCTCACAGTTGTATGGCTAATTTATGTTACTTACGTCTAATTAAATCGTAGTGATTGAAAATCGATTCTGTCAAATTGCAATTTTATCGTGAGAAATGACGTATAAAACCAGCTTTTTACGCTCGCCGACATACCTGAAGACGATACATGACACTCATGATTAATACATTAAACCATTGTAATAAAGTATGTATGTTTGTTTAATAAACCTTGATGTAAAACTCCGCATGATATCACACATGTGAAATAAAAAAATAATAAATCATTTTTTCAAAGACGCAAATAAAAACGAGCTGAAAGAAAAATATCCTGGAAACATTTTTTTGTGCAGACTAATCCATGTAAACGAACTCGCGTCAAAAAGTTAGTTCACTCATATGCTGCAGTAAAACTTGACATTAGTATAAGTAATATCATCTTACGACTAAAACGGACTTTTCATAATCATTTCATGTAAAGGTTCAGTAGGTACTGATATTAAGATTCATCTTTCAAACAATTCCTAGATTGATAGAACTAACAATTATTTATTAGGAAACATTATAAAATAATAAGCAAAGTTATCAAAACGGGTATAGGAACAACTTCTATTTAAATTTATTAATTGCATTGGTTAGGAAATCCTCTAAAAAACCTATTTTAATCAGAGACTGCAACATGCACGATGATCATCTTACATTCAGTGTAATTGTTGAATACATGGAAATGACTCATACATACAGGTGTTCGTGTAACAAAGTTCGGATACTGCAAATTGACATAATGCAAATTTGCAATCTTTAACAGCAGAGCAACCAGTAGTTGTTTGTTAACGTCTAAGCTAGTGTCGACTGTGTGAGTTAATTAAATTAAAATTTGGATGTCCTTGGTGCCCAATCTGGGTCATAGAAATAGAATGTGCGTGTGCCTGTAGGTGCATGCTATTTCTTGCTCTGTGAAGAGACATGAGACAATCTGTCCTGAATTTTAGTTTAATGTTTACGGTATCCTAAAGTTCAGATGTCCTTGGTGCGCAATCTGGCGTCATAGAAATAGAATGTGCGTGTGCCTGTAGGCCTGCTATTTCTTGCTCTGTGAAGAGACATGAGACAATCTGTCCTGAATTTTAGGCTAGCGGTTCATATAGTGAATACTCTTGTTCGTTACGGTGTAAGGTAGTGGTTTCTGTTTGAATGAATTACATTAAAATTCAGATGATCCTCGAGCCAATCTGGTCACTTAAGCGGAGTAAGTGTGTAGCCTATGTGGTTATGCGCTATCTCTAATTTTGTGGAGAGACATGAGACAATCTGTCCTGAATTTTAGTTTAATGTAGGGTAACCTAAAGTTCAGATGATCCTCGAGCCAATCTGGTCACTTAAGCGGAGTAAGTGTGTAGCCTATGTGGTTATGTGCTATCTCTAATTTTGTGGAGAGACATGAGACAACCTGTCCTGAATTTTAGGCTACCAGTTCAAGTAGCGATCACCCTTTTTTTGAGAAATATTTAGAGTCAGTGAGTAACGGAGGCGCAGTTATTACTCTCTAGTGCTGATATAATAGTGGTTCAGAACCACTGCCCAATATGGTTTTCAGCTAAAACCTAGAAGTAATAATTTCGGTAAAGTAGTGTAGTGAAACAGCCTATCATGTTCACAAAAGGTTCTTTTAAGAACCGCAAATTATCGTGTCCTAAAAGAAGTCGTTAAAACGTACCATTATACTCTGTACAGTCAGTCTCGAGGCAAACAAAGTGAGAAGTAAGAACGGTAAATAAATCAAGTTTAGAACGAAAATGTTGAACGGCTCCTATTCCGCAGTTATTACTCTCTAGTGCTGATATAATAGTGGTGCAGAACCACTGCCCAATATGGTTTTCAGCTAAAACCTAGAAGTAATAATTTCGGTAAAGTAGTGTAGTGAAACAGCCTATCATGTTCACAAAAAGTTCTTTTAAGAACCGCACAGTCAGTCTCGAGGCAAACAAGTTTTAAAACGGAAATGTTGAACGGCTCCTATTCCGCAGTTATTACTCTCTAGTGCTGATATAATAGTGGTGCAGAACCACTGCCCAATATGGTTTTCAGCTAAAACCTAGAAGTAATAATTTCGGTAAAGTAGTGTAGTGAAACAGCCTATCATGTTCACAAAAGGTTCTTTTAAGAACCGCACAGTCAGTCTCGAGGCAAACAAGTTTTAAAACGGAAATGTTGAACGGCTCCTATTCCGCAGTTATTACTCTCTAGTGCTGATATAATAGTGGTTCAGAACCACTGCCCAATATGGTTTTCAGCTAAAACCTAGAAGTAATAATTTCGGTAAAGTAGTGTAGTGAAACAGCCTATCATGTTCACAAAAGGTTCTTTTAAGAACCGCACAGTCAGTCTCGAGGCAAACAAAGTGAGAAGCAAGAACGGTAAGTAAATCAAGTTTTAAAACGGAAATGTCAAACGGCTCCTACTCCGTAGGATCTTATTGGGCTTTCTACCACACCGAATGTGACGGAGGCGAACGAAGTGAGACGTAGGAACGGTAGGTGGGGTAGAATGCCCAATAATATCCTACTGTATGATAATCATCATATCAGCTAAAAAGGTCCACTGCTAAAAAGGCATAGACTTCCACAAAGACCGATTATATACCGCCTTCAACCAACGACTCCCAACGACCTTTACTAGCATCATTGATATAATTTGGCAATAGGCTCGCCCCCTATTACATGGGACCTAAGCATACCGGCGAACTGTGGGTGTACATATGTACGCCTCTGCCTAACCCTTCGGGGAATACAGGCGTGATGGTATGTATGTTGATATAATTGTGTGTGCTTGTAGGCAGAACATAAATGGATACTGTATTTATAAACAAATTATTTATCTAACCTAAGCTAACAAAAAGAAACTCCAAGAAGAATGGCGTGCAACGGAGGAGGCCTACACACATCATTGGGGGAATAAAGATTGTGAAAGAACATGCTTACAAAATAAATTAATTGGAATTTGAAACTGGTGGCTTTATTTGTAAATTATACATTTCTTTACCTATCGTTTTATACCTATTTGCCTCATTTGTCCTGTGGTCTGAAGTGCGACTGTTACACTAGACGTCCTTGTTTCGATACCCAGGTCGAAGTGTGTAGGTTTTTCTACAAAATTCTCAGTAGTATCTCGGAGTCTGAATTCTGTGCCCGGTAAATAGTAACGGGCTCGCCTTGAAGTGAGACCTAAAACATTTACTGGCTAACTGTAGGTGCACATTAATCTCTGCCTAATACTTCGGCAATACAGGCGTGATGGTATGTATAAATTTTCTCTTCTCCCAGTTTTCCAATCCTATTTTCATCCTTGTATTTTCGCATCTTCAATCATGTAGAAGTATACCTAGTTTTATTTACATATCTTTTCCATGTTACGGATAAATTAGAGGTTAGGTCTATACCCGTCCGTTTTTACCCTGCTTTTGTGTATCGATCCAAATTAAATTGTTCAAGTACCTACATTATGAACTAACTTTAAAAATAAGGATACATATTTTATAATATCGATGTCTGTCATCGATAAATTTTATCGACGTTGAAATAAGTAGCTTAACATCACTGGTCCGAATTACAGTGTGCGCCAACCTACGTAACTTCGAAATGATTTTATTTATATGTCCTTTTCTTTCATAGTAAGTGGGTCCATAAGTCGAAGTGAAATAAATATATTGAGTTCAGTTGCAATTTTATGGCTTTCTCTATGTCATAATTATTACTCTAAGCATGCGACAAAATAATTAATGATTTTGATTTAAGTGAATGAACAACTGAACTGTGATTTCATGTCTCTGGTTACTAGGACGCCATATTTGTTTACCACAAATGACAAGTAAACTGGGATCATACATTATTCACACCTGAGAATTAATAATAATAAATAATAATAAAACATTTATTTCAGACGATATAAATAGTCCATAATTTAACACACACAATAAAATAAAAATAATAAATAAATATAATTGAATGAATGAAAATGAATTAACATGATTCTACCTGCCCCAAGCCCTATATATGGGTGCATGTAAGGCCTGCCAGTGTTGTATGAAGGGCCCGTCCAACCTGCTGGCAATAACGGAAAGGAGACCGTTGCCGCTGCCCCGCACTCTACTCGCTATCGAGCTCGCTCTTTTGCGCATCCTGGCATAAAAACAGTCAATGCGGACCCTTGTGAACATTCCCGATGCGCTGCAGAAGCGAGGCAGCCGCAGCAGTGCCCTCAGCGCGTTATTATATTGAACGCGGAGAGAACGAGGAGAGAGAGATCTTACATCTCTGCAAATATGATACCCACAGACTACTCGTATAAAAAGAAAGAGAGTGGGATACCGCTAGGCTCGACACAAAAATGGGATTTAAAAACATTGGCAATATCCCTTTCAGTAGACACACCATCGACACTCGCCGGCAAACCAGGCCTAAGGTTGTGCTTTTTTGTAGACTTCCAGAAGCCACGGAAGTCTTTTTTAGAGTGTAATTCGGCTAAGATGTCCATCTGGATTAAAAGCTCTCCTTAAAAATCGTTAGTTTAGATAAAAGTAGTGTAAATTATCAATTTTGGCTGTGGGCATAGTATTTGGCTTGATAAGGATTCTTAAGCAAAGGTTTTAATTCTCATTTGTGGATATTGTATAGTAAGTAAATGTCGCAATTACTACTGATAAGAATCCAAAATGTGTTGTAGACCTACAAATTTCGAAAAACCGATTGAAATTTGAATTTGGCGGGCTCTGGTGAACGATTCACCTTAAGGAAGAAACCGATATCATGTCTAAGAAACGTATCCGTCAAAATACATTAAATTCGGGTAGCGCTATAGTAGCCACAGAGACGGCGTAAAGTTATACTACGCAATATTGTCTCATGTTCAATGATATTAAAAAGTTTTTTAGAAAATAACAGTAAACAATCCAAAATAACTAAATGATTACACCTGTATTATATATCATGAAAAAAGGTATTTACCTATTTACCGTACTCTTTGCCTTTTTTTTTTTTTTCGTGTGGGGAATCCGTTTATGGACTTCCGCCGCCCGGGGAGGCGGCGGGGCGTGTCGGACTCCACCCCCGGAGCGGGGGTGACTACCGACTAAACCCCACACGGGTGTTACGCCTCTCCACATAATAATAAATAATAATAATAAAAATGATTTATTTCTCACCACAACATAGGTATATAAATTTAGTTTGAATACATGGATATGCGGTACATTTACTTATATTGTGGGAGACTGGTGCCTAAGCTAGGCGGTGAGCCTGTATTTCAGGACACCAGGTCTCCACCCCTTCGGTAATGTTACAATAATTCAATGTATTACTTATTTGAATACAATACAAACAACAATGCGGTAAGATAAGGCAAACCGTGTGTGTAGGTTGTGTGTGTGTGGTTGTGTGAAGAGTGTGATTATGAGTAGTTGTGTGTAGTGTGTGTGAAGGGGTGTATTTGCGTACCTACCTAAATGTTTGTAAAGCCTTACACCAGAATGGTTAATAGTCTTTCTGTTTCCTCATAGTTCTGTTGCAGAAGCCAGTCAGTGGTTTTCTTTTTACACATATTTTTAGTGAGGCTGAATATGGATAACCTCCGATTGATTTTGTTGTATAGAAAACCTCCCATATGGCAAAAGAATCTCTTAGTGAACATTGTATAGTATTTGGACGTAAAACAGCCCACTGGGTTAAAACGCCTTCTATTCTCCGCAGGGGTTTGAAAGGTCAAGAGTTTGTGTTGCCTCAGCACGGTCTGCAGTATATACAATTGACGCACTGTGAGGACTTTTGATTCTTTGTATAAAAGAGCTGTTGGATATCGATAGGGAAGGAAGTACGAGACCTTAAGGATAGCTCTCTGAGCTCTTTCCACCTCAATCATTAAAGATTTTGGAGCGCCTCCCCAAGAGGTTAGGCAGTAAATTAGCAGTGATTGTACAAGAGCGAGGTATACTTTCTTTTTCAGCTTTTCATCTGCCACATGTCTAAGGGTCTTAAAGACGTATATCAGCTTCCGCAATCTGCCGTTGAGGTTATGGATGTGCTCCTGGAATCTTAGGTTACAATCTATAGTCACTCCTAGGTATTTAACACTTTGAGATTTGCGTAGAAGAGTGCAATTACATGTGGTATCAGTAAAGTCTCGACACTTGTGTGCCACAATAGTGTAAGGTGAGGTTGAAGTGGCAGGAGCGTTATTTTTTATGTAAAACGTGACAAATTGAGTTTTTTCCGCGTTGAGAGTGAGCATGTTACTCTGCAGCCAGTGCGACACAGTATTCAGACCCAATTGTGCATGAGCAAAGACATCGTCCCAGGTATCTGCACCGAACAGGAGGGCTGTGTCATCCGCGAAGGTAACTATTTTGCCTTTGGGTAGAGGGAGCGTGCCCAGGTCGTTAATGTATATTAGGAACAAAGTCGGGCCAAGGACACTGCCCTGTGGAGCGCCGTAGGTAACCATCCGTTCGTCACTGAGATAGCTATCTATTTTAACGCACTGAACACGCTCACTTAGGTAATCTTCAAAAAGATCTAGCTGTATCCCTCTGATTCCCATGCTTTCCATTTTGCGGATAAGAGTGGGGACAGAAACCGTGTCAAACGCTTTAGCAATATCCAAGAAAATACCTACTGCTTTTTGTCCCCTGTCCATGTTTGTAACTAAGTAGTTAGTCACATCATGGACCGCGTCTGATGTGGACTTGCCGTGTCGAAAACCATATTGAGATGGTGAGAGCAGGTTATATTTTTCAAGGTAGACAATAAGCCTATTATTCATTATTCGTTCGAGTATTTTAGACATGGCGGGTAACACAGCTATCGGTCTATAGTTATTGACACAGGTTCTGTCCCCACCCTTATAAATCGGGTGTATAATTGATTTCTTTAGGACTTTGGGGAATTTTCCTGTTGTGAGTGCGAGATTGCATATGTAGGTTAAAGGTGGTACAACTATCGCTATGTGTTTTTTAAGCAGTCCACTCGATATTCTGTCCCATCCCGTGGCGCAGTCGTTACGTAGGGACATGATCAAGTCAGCGACTTCACGCTCGTCTGTCGGTAGCAGAACCATTGAGTCCGCCCTACCACTAGTGACATTAGGATTTAGGAATGTCGATGGACTCGTTAATTTTTCTGCAAGATTTTTGCCAATATTTGCGAAAAATGTATTGACTTGGTTTACTGATTGCTCTGGTGTTGCGGCTAGGTTTAGTAGGTGTAAAGCGTTTTCTTTCTTTTTTACCCTATTTGTAATATTATTTATTGCAGCCCAAAGTTGTCTAGTGTTACTGCCAGCAGATTTAATTTAGTTTTTTTCATAGTCTGTTTTAACTTTTCGTAAGAGTTTGTTACAAAAGTTTCTGTATCTAGTATATGAAATCTTAATAATATCGTCGTTAGGTGTTTTTTTGTATCTCTTGTGCAATTGATCTCTGTGACGAATGCAACGTAGAAGCCCTGGTGTGATCCAAGGTTTCACAATTTTTTTTCTATTTGGAACCCTCACTGTTTTAGAATTTTTCTCAATCACCTGACTTATCAAATTGATCATTATTTCAGCTGCCTCATGAGTATTTTGTGTGTTATATACTGGATTAAAATCAAGAAGATCTAATTCTGCATCTAACTTTGCAAAATCGACACGGACTATTGTCTTTTTTGCTGCAATTTTAGGCATCTTCTTTGCGAGGTACAACAGTACAGTGTCATGGTCCGTCAGTGCTGAGTGGGCCACTAAGGTGGACGCAGGCAGTAGTGTTTTTAATATGATGTGGTCGAGGCAAGCATTTTGTCGCGTGGGTAATGAGTGTGCTGGAAGTAAACCGTGTGAGGCAAGGATGTTTAAGTAACTGTGTTTATGTGTGTCTTGACATTGTGGATGTATGTTTATATTTAAGTCGCCAGTAACTATGATATTGTTAAAGTGTGTAATATTTGATAGGGTTGTGTTAAGAGAATCAAGAAACTTTGTGATATCCTTATATCCTGGTGGCCGGTATATAACCAACATGATAGTGCTCTTATCCAGTTGTATAATTGCCGGGGTTACGGGAGCGATGAATCATTCATCCGCGGCCCCGGCAGTGGCGGACCGCTTTGGAGTGCGGTCCTCGGCTCCTGAGAGAGGGGGCTGTATACTCCCCCATCTGCCAATCCATGAGCGGGCGCGGCACACTCCGACCGCGCCTCCATCTCGGGCCTACTGCTGGACGGACGGACTTCCCCAAGTCCGCCGCCCGTGGCCGCCTACGGTGGTTGGAACAGGGCGTTGTATGCCCTGTTCCTGCGCCCAGTGCGTCGGGCGCGGATTGGCTGGGTGGAGGTAGCCTCCCTCTCTCGTTCGGCGACCTCCTTGGCGGCGATGACCTCCTCACAAAACAAGGCCACCGCCTGCCATGCGGATTCGCCGCCGACCATACTGGCGATAACGGCCGGCAGCGAGAGGTCGCCGCCTATCTCCTCGGAGAGGACACGGCGCTGCTCGGACCATGCAGTGCACTCAGCGAGCGTGTGCTGCGCCGTGTCCTCCAGACCGTACTCTTTGCCTACGCTAACACCATTTTGGAGGCTTTCTGAATTTTTATGTACTACATAATAGCTGGACACTTTTTCGACGTGTTCCTCATACGAGTCGCTTTGCTACGAGTTTGCTAAGAGTACATATTATGCGCTTTTACGCAATCTCTGAATGATTTAAGATTGCTTTCTCGAGAATTTGAGATTGATTGACAAGTGGCGAATATATTAGTTACACCTCTAGAGGTGTAACTAATATATTCGTAATAGGTATAGATATTATGATACGAGTTGTATATTCATATTAGTATATATTAGTTTAGCGTAGACTATTACCAGATATTAGTCAAATAATAGGCACACCGAGAGATCAGTGTTCTGATATTCACGGTGACTTGCGTGGCTGTGTGCGTCGACGAGCGCGCTACGGGAGGTTGCCGCACGCATACAGACAAAATTAAACACGTCGGGCTTTGGATGCAAGCTGAATGTGATGGTTACAAAGTAAACACTCAATGAAAACAAAATCACTACATTTAGCGCTGAATAAATTTCCGAACAAACTGTAGTTTTGAGCCATATTAGGATACCATACCTATTACTGGGTAATAGTCAACTCTAATGGCAATAGGCTCGCCCCCTATTACATGGGACCTAAGCATACCGGCGAACTGTGGGTGTACATTGGTACGCCTCTGCCTAACCCTTCGGGGAATACAGGCGTGATGGTATGTTATGTAGTCAATTCTAACATAATATTGATATCGTACCTATTCTCAGAATAGGCACGATATCAATATTATGATAAAGTAACTAATACGGAGAGAATATGAATCTCAATATGGCTGACTAATATTTGACTATTACTCAGTAATAGCCTATTACTGGGTAATAGTCAACTCTAACATAATATTGATATCGTACCTATTGAAATGAAACTACTTTTTACGGATTTTATCGCGGTATATTGATATTATTTAGTTCCCGACGTTTCGGATCCTTTACATAAAATCCGTAAAAAGTAGTTTCATTTCAATGTCTAATATTCGCGTAAGTGTCAGAAATCAGTATCGTACCTATTCTCAGAATAGGCACGATATCAATATTATGTTAGAGTAACGAATACGGAGAGAATATGAATCTCAATATGGCTGACTAATATTTGACTATTACCCAGTAATAGGTATGGTATCCTAATATGGCTAAGTGAATATATTCAATAATAGTATTACATACTTAAATATCACCCTAATATAACACCTCTACAAGTGGCATTATATTGCAAAAAAAGTGTCAAAAAATAATGTTATATATTAACACTGGCAGATAGGTAGTTGACTGTACTGTAGTCGACATCATGGCAAAAAAAGCTCAAGAAAGAAGAAGATTGCCCCTTGCCCCATAGACTTTGACTATCTGATAGTCAAAGCCCATAGATTAAGTATTTGCCTCAATATATTGTCCATATTTGATTAAATACTTTAAACGTTTAAAAAATTTACGTGTAGCATACAAACATGAACAGAAGTAACAAAAAACTATCTGTCTCGTTCTCACACGTATTATTTTATATAAAATGGTTTAATAAATGTCACAAAGTTATTAATCGTTTGATGACTTCTTCAAGCTTTTTCGTTAGGTCACTAGGATCCGCGTTAAATTATTAATCTGATGTCAGTACAGTATGAAAAAGAAAAAGTTTGTCAAGTTTATAGTGTTTGTTTATTTGGGTGAAATTAGTGCTAATTCATTTTTCCCGAAACCCAGCTCGTAACACTTCGTTAGACGATTTTTATCGCTAGAAGTTCTATTGATTAAATGAGTCAACACTATAAATGAGACAAATGCAAATAATACTCGGCTCCATAATGCTGCATCCTTCTTTTTCTCAAAGAAATATTATATTTTTCTCTTTTTTCAAAGTTTATTGCCAAAAAAAATTAAAATAAATAAGTCAATGTCAAATATGTCAATGTCAAAACTGTGACTGTCAGTCAGAAAGGAAAATGAAAAATTGAATTGAGGATCATTGAGGATGCGTTGGAAAGTTTGGAAACTGAAAGTGGAAACTGTGGATAGCAAAAAGCGTCACATTTTCCGTCAAATTGCTTATTCAATGAATTATTTGGTGATACTTTTCAAGTATAAAATACTCCCTGTTCCCCTGAAAAGTCATGTTTTCAGTGTAAACGGTGTTACGACCGGTGAAAAAAATATTGCAGACCATTTGCTCTACAAAATGTACCCTAAATTGATTATAATTTTTTAGTTTTTGGCGGTTTTAAAGACGTTCCTTGTTTTTTCATTTTTAACGTTAGGTACGTGTGATAAATCTAAAACATCCTTGAACATGGCAGCAAAACAGAAAAATATATTCACTCGCAATAAACCGTTGATGAATATATACAGTGGAGTCGATCATGAAGGGAAAGAGGTACTTAAACAGAAACATAACTAAAAGTACACCCCACAAATTATCTTTATCATCTAATAGCTTAGATAATAAACTGTTCATAATACACACCCACCCATAATGTGGCTTTGTAGATGACAAACTTAAACCAATCTTCATAAATGATGTTTATCACTTGATAAATTGTTACTGCTTTATGTAACAATTAATCTGGATCAATGTAAATAGAGATGGGTGCAAAGTCATATAAATATACTTATTGATTCAAATCCCTTACAAAATAAAAGAAAAAAAACATTATCCATAACATTCGATTCCATGCATGAACAGTCTGAATTATGGTGTTGAGTATTATTGTTAAATAATATAATATTTTATATCTCAGGTTGAGGTACGTGAAGATGCAGAGCAGCTAGTGAAATGGCATGAGATATCAGATGCGCTAGTTGCAGCTGGCTACTACCGGGCACAGCTGCAGGGCCTCTCAGCCTTTGATAAAATTGTTGGTGGTCTCACATGGTGCATAGAACTGTGTGACATAGATGTTGATGTTAGCCTCTTGTTTGAAGAAAACCTCACCATAGGCAAAAAAATGTAATTTGCAGTTTATTTTTAGTTTTATTAACTTTGTATACACACAACTATTAACTGTAATATAACAGAATTAAGATTTTAGTGTAGACTGCAACATCTGTGATTTAGTAATAGGTACAGTAACTAGTTTCGAATTTTTTATACTCCCCAAAAATCTAAATCTGAAATCCTCTGTTCAGTGTCAATTTATGATTCTTGTGTCATATGTTTTCTAAAATTTACAGAGCTCTTACTGAAAAAATTGTGAAAATACTGCCAACAATGAAATGTCCATTCACTATTGAACCACATCAAATTCAAGGGTTAGACTTTATTAACATTTATCCACTTATATTGTGGCTAATTAAATATTCAAGTGAGTTTAGAGAGGCCAAGGAGGATGAGTTACGAAAGTTTGCAGTCATGCAGTATAACAAGAGCTATATATTTGAATCTGATAGAGCTAATTTTCTGCAAAAAGATAAATTGTTGAGGAACTTAGCTGTGGTTCAGGTAAGGTAAAAAATTACAGTATTTTTCTCTACTATTGATACTAGAAACTAAAATTTCTTGATTAGCCATTATTAATTATTAGTTGTTTGTCTGTGTTAAAATAAATTATATGTTTTATCAAATATTACACTTGGACCATATCAAATAATACCTATAATATTTTCAGAATTTGTACAAGCCATGTCGAGTTCGCAAGAGGAAAGGTGGGCTCCCTGCTAATGAACTAGAACAAGTGAATGCCACACTGTCTGAGTATGACCAGCGTATGTTGATGCATGTTTCAGCAAACAAAGCCGATGTTAAAAATGATGATGGATTAGATTTCTTGGTACAGCCTATTATAAAACTGAGTATTAAATTGATGTCTTTTTTGATGATACATGACTGATTTAATCTTTGTATTGCAGTATGATTATGAGAAGAAATTGGCAGACCCTACAGATATAACCACTGAAGTGAGTATGGAATCTTTAAATAGTAGTGCCTGTGAATTTTGTCCAATCCTAAATTTTAATTGATGGAATTGTTTTACAGGCTAACAGATATATAAAAGACCAAGAACCAAAGGAAAATGATGCTGATATGAAAATCCATTATGCAGTTTTACATTCTGAGCTTACTGGGGAGGTTTCAAAAGAATTAGAAGAGGGGGAAAAACAAAAATACTTGGAAGATATTGAAAGACTCACTAAGACTATAGATGTATTGGAAAAAGACATACAACAGTTCAAGGACACACATCAAGGTAGAATGGAGAGTGCCAAGACACAATACACTGATGTACTTGGGAAACTGCAAAAAATTACAAAACAGTTGATGAAATCTGATGATGTGAGGTAAATAGTAGTCTATATATATAGCATAATCATAGATCACTTTTATGCAATAAAGCTAAATTTGTCTCTCTTTCATCAAGTAAAAAACACAATGGGAGGAGTCCGTAATGTGGTTATGACTTTATTATCTCCTTATTACCTATTCATACAATATGATTTAAAAATACATTATTTACAGTGATAAAGATGTCAAACAGTTTTACAAGTCGCTCAAAGAGATGGCAAGAGAGAGAAATGAATTGCTGCAAATTATTCAACATAGAAGCAAAGAACATTGTAAACTAGAAGATAAATTACGGTAATGTTACAAGTAGTTTATTACTTAATTCTTATTTTAATGGGCGAGTAAATAAAATGTTTATGATAAGGTTGATTGAACATAGTCATATGAAAATACTTATTATAAGAAATCCCGTTTACTTAAAGTATATAAATAATATATTAGTTCTGGGTCCAGTGACTACATGGATTAGATGCAACACATACAATTTACTGTAGGCAATATTAGATAAACATTCGATCTAAACATACGGAGGGGCTGTGGGTGTCCAGCAGTACATCTCTGCTTAACTCTTCGGGGATGATACTGGGAATTTGGTATTATTTATCAAAAATTATATCTGAACTAGTACCAGTTCCTATGCAAATATCCCAAAACAATATGTAATGATGCAGTGATGGATTAATTATTGTTATATGTAAAACTAAAACTTGTTTGTAAATAAATACAGTATTGCTAAAGATCCCAATACCGAAATAGAAGAACAACCATTAACGCCAGCAGAGTTGAAGGAATTCAATGAAAGAGAAGAAAAGTTAAAGTCCTTCATCACAAATATGAGGCTGGAACTGGCCAAGTTGAATCGCGAGGTTTTAAGGTATTCTAATGCGATCGATGAAGTACCCGGCACGGCTGAGTTGCTACAGTATGAGAAGAGATTTATCGAACTTTACAATCAAGGTAATATTAATCTTTGCTACAACAACACATATGTTGTGTTTCGCCAAGTGAGTGAGGATTCCAGAGGCCCAAACCCTTTTAAAAGGCGGGCAACACACTGGCGACTCCTCTGGTGGGTGATGCGAGTGTCCATGGGCGGCGGTAATAGCTTACCATCAGGTTATCCCATAAAAAAAATCTCGCCATGCATTATTGTTAAGGTTTATTACTGCACATTGTAATGCGATGTATAGAAGTATTACACTCACAGTGTTATCTTATGTTCGCCATCCGCGCGTCAGCCGGGTGTTATGTTACACTACATTTTTGTAATGAATATCTAAATATCGCTAGCAATGTGTTGCAACCCACTTACGCGTTAACGTGTCGAGCATTATTTTGCTCCGCAATGGGCACACAACTTGTTTATGTAGCCTTTATCCCTGGAGCGGGCAGCGCGCATGTTCAGGGAAAGATTGTCGACTGAATATATTGGAAAGGCAATTGTTTAACACCTAGGTATAATTAATAAAAGCTATATGTATTTTTACGCAGTTGCATCGAAGCACAAGGAAACGAAGCAATATTATATATTCTACAATACACTGCTAGAAGTCAAACTATACACCTCAAAAGAGTTAAGTTTGCTCAACTCGATTCTGGATAACTATGACGAGTAAGTCGTATGTTTATTTTCGTTCTGTGCTATCTTAAAGTATGCTGAATATTTATAGGTGGTTGTTGCATTTTCGGTACTTATGTAAAAATAACTCGTAAATCGTGGCAACTATAATTTATTATAATGCAGAAAATATTCTAGTAAAATATAAATAACAATGTATTTCTGGTTGGCAAATTTTTCCAATTCATAGTTCACATCGATTCATAGTAGTCAGAGCATGTCATGCTCACTAAGAAGTCTTGCTGATGGTGGCGTTGTGTGTCGGGTCGTTTTATTCCCTACAACATGGTTGAGTCTGACGACGCTGACACACACGTCATGCTCGTGAACGGGCGCCGTCTATCGGGACTGGTCGGCTCTTGACATGCGATGGTAATCAATTTTCTTTTCTTTGGAAGGCAATTGATCGTAGTTTATTAAATTCAATTGTTATCAGCACATCAAGCTGCACGATTCTCACATTATAACAACTAAATTGTAAAATAAATCAATGTTATAATCTTTGTTGAAAGGAGTATCTATGGAGTTTCTTGCGGTTCTTCTCAATAAGACCCTCTATTTGGAACCGCGCACCTAGTTTTTGACAATTCAAAAGTACTTATAGTACTGGTCTAATTGAAATAAAACATTTGATGATTTGACTTTTTTGACTTTGACACATCGATGGTGTCGAATGGCATTATTACACAAACACGCGGCACGCTAGGTATCAAGCTTTGGCCCACAGGTGGCTCCTATTATAAATTAAAGTGAACTTTTGTAGTAGGTACTTAAACCACCAAAACAATATTATAAGTACCTACAGCAGCCCAACGTGATCGTTTTTGCCTGTTGCCAAAAAGTTTGGCCTACACTGATTTAAATGAAGTAGGTAATAAATTGATAGAGATCTTATTAAACTTCTCATTCCGCCTTTAAAATTATTAATTAAATTACATTACAGAGCTATGTCTTCAGTGAGAAAAAGAGAAGAGTTTATGACACAGTTTGAATCCATAGTGGAATGGGTCAACCACACTGTTAAAAAGGTTGAGGAGAAATACAAAAGTGAGAAGGACCAGAAAAATGATCTCTACAATGAGTATTCTAGGTTGATGGATGTTCAGAGACAGTATGCTGCGGCGCTGAAGAAGTTAGGCGAGCAAAGACAGAAAATTGGAGCAGAAAGACACAGTTGACCAACCACACATCTCCTAATTTAAGAAGCAAGATGTCTTGCCTTTCTACTGTAAATCACATGCATAGTTTATCTAGTCTTCAAGTTAAAAATTATTTTCTACTTTTATATTCATTCCAGTTCTACTGACCAAGAACCCTCATAGGATATAAGACTGAATATAGGTTTTATATTGTTCTAAATGTGTTTCTAATGTACTGTATTAATTTTAAAGGATACTACAAATTTACATGTAATAATAAATAACATGTATATACACAAATATCTTTATTTTAGATCATGGCATTAGAATATTTTAAATAGTATAGGTACAATATTGGACGGATATTAATACATAAATGAGTTTCAATTTTGCATGCATCTAGCCTCCGAGTGCACGCAAATATAGTTACGTCGTTCAACATTAACTTTCCATCAAAGTGTGACCATGCTGCTGTGACCCTTGTGAGAACCGCTGTGCGAATGACCTTGGCTATGACTGTGACCTTGGTTATGACTGTGACCTTGATTATGACCGTGGCCTTGGCTATGGCTGTGAGTATGACTCTGTGACCCCATACTAGACTTTTTATACATGGTGAAGGAGATCAGTTCACGGTTGGCATTGGTCATTGCCATGGCGTGTGATACCACGTCGTAGCCAAATAACGCATGCAGACGGTTCACCACCACCAGAGTTAAGCCCTTCTGTGTTATTCGGACAGTTCGTTCCGGTTCTGATGATGCGGCGACCTGCATGCCAAATGATGAATTTAACTCCTGTAAAAGATAAGCTATGAATTAATTTCGTACCTACTTGTATACAATATTGAGTGTTGCGAGACTGATGTACTTCCTGAAAATTTCAGGAACCGTTTATAATAATTCTAAGTAATTCGTTTATAAATTATTTTGATTGTCAGTTCAGTTCAGTAAGGTTGGCCGTTTTTTTTACAAAAATAATAATTGTGAGGGGCCGAGTAACTAAGTACTGGCACAGTCCAGCCGCATAAGAAACCTATGTACATAAAGAACAGCGATTCGAGCGTAGATTGGCCAGACGCCACTAGACCAGACCTGAAGTCACAAATTAGGGTAAAACAGGTAAAATAAATTTAAACTTACAATAGGTAAATCAAAAGCCCGATGAAATAATTATAAGTATAATAATATTCTTATTTTGTTGGGACGATATTTTTAACCCAGCTATGAACCATTTTATGTATGACATAATATTACTCGAACGTTTAGGCAGAGGGGTGGTACTAATGTAGGTATACCCACAGGTTACCGGTGTATGTTAAGGTCCCATGTAAAAGAGGGCGAGCCTATTGTCATTAACCGGGCACAAATCCCAAACTCCGAGCTGCTACTGAGAATTTTAAGAAATAAATAATTTTATTACCCTTACTAAAGCAGCCCGTTCCTCACTTTTAAGTCCATACACAGTCGCACCCTCATCTTTGGATAGATGCGGTGCGCTGAGACTGCCCATAACCATGACGTATGGCATGTTGCTTTGTTTACAACTTACAATGCTAAATAACACCGCACGGAAGTTAAATAAGTAGGTACCTATATAATTTTTAAATGTTAAGTATTTAAAGAAATATCACCGATAAATTTCGTATATCATTTTAATTGTAAGCTATACAGAGAAAACAGAAACACTAATAATATCGAGTGAACTCAGTACGACAGGTAACCACGCGGCCACAATGCCTGCTGTAGTCGCGACGACCGCTCTTGTACTCATGTGTGAGTTCACTCGGCCAGATAAGCACTACCTGCTTATGTGGTTTACAATGGCATTTCTATGTAGTTTGCTGTACAGATTGCTAATGACGCGCTTGTAGTTGTTCGAGACGTGACGTCGAACGCAAAATGACCTTCACGGGTGCTTGCTCTGCGTGGACGCAAGTCGCCTTGTGCGACTCACAGACATACGACCGTTGACTGTCGTGCCCACTCGGTCAAACAATATTTATGTATGACTAGCGGCCCGCCCCGGCTTCGTACGGCTGGAGAAATCCCTAACTCTTTTCAAAATTTTCTATAGAGCATTCAAATGGTGAAAGAATTTTTGAAATCGGCCCAGTCGTTTTTGAGTTTATTCGTTAAATACATGCAATCTTTCCTCTTTTTAACACGCTTATTATTATTAGTATAGAAGTATATAATTACTAGCTTCCGCCCGCGACTTCACCCGCGTGCGTGGAATAGTTACTTAGTCTTAGCGTGATGATATATAGCCTATAGCCTTCCTCAATAAATGGGCTATCTAACACTGAAAGAATTTTTCAAATGGACCAGTAGTTCCTGAGATTAGCGCGTTCAAGCAAGCAAACAAACAAACAAACTCTTCAGCTTTATATACCTACTAGCTGCTGCCCGCGACTTCGTCCGCATAGCGTGATGATATATAGCCTATAGCCTTCCTCAATAAATGGGCTATCTAACACTGAAAGAATTTTTCAAATCGGACCAGTAGTTCCTGAGATTAGCGCGTTCAAGCAAACAAACAAACAAACTCTTCAGCTTTATATATTAGTACTAGCTTCCGCCCGCGACTTCGTCCGCGTGGAATAGTTACTAAGTCTTAGCGTGGTACGCGCGGTACTTGATCATTATTTTGCTGCGATGTTATTTTAAAACTGCGATATCTCCTAAGATATTCATTGAAATCCAATGATGTAAAGGGCACTTTTGTTTTAAATTAAATACTTCTGATGAATAACGTATTTATTTGGATAAGGATTAATATCATGTTTATAAAAACATCTTCGCAAATAATGCATTTGGAATTTTAGAACAAAGTTAGCATAAAAAAGGTTATAGTTAGCCAACCTTAAAAGATAGACATATGCTGTCGCGGACTTTTTTTTAGAACTTTTAAAGAGGAACAATTCTGTCATATATTATTTTTGCGAAACTTTAATCGTTTACGCAGCGCATGCATCGGAAGCTCTCAAAAGGAAAAATCCCGATTTTGAAACATTCTTCATTGATGTTCCGCTCCTATTGGTCTTAGCGTGATGATATATAGCCTATAGCCTTCCTCGATAAATGAGCTATCTAACACTGAAAGAATTTTTCAAATCGAACCAGTAGTTCCTGAGATTAGCGCGTTCAAGCAAACAAACAAACAAACAAACAAACAAACAAACAAACTCTTCAGCTTTATATATTAGTATAGATTAAGTACATAAAGATTATTATAAATGGTATTTTGTTCGTCTTAATTTATTCGTTCCATTAGGTACTGATAGTTCAAACTAATACATTTACATCCTCCACCATCATCCCTTAGTTTATCCCCATGGGGGTTGAATTTATCAAAAACCTATTGAAGCGGACGTCTTTATCATAGTAGCTCCAATCTTTAATTAATATTCAGTTCAATCAGTCGAAAATCTAAGGAGATTTATACAAACTTTCATCCCCTATTTTAGATAGTCAAAGATTTTACCAGATTTTACCCCTATGTCAGTCAGTCAGTCACCTTTGAATTTTATATACCCAATTACTTAGAGAAATAATTATTAATTAGATTAATTATTACCTAATAGATAGAGAGAGAGAGAGAGAGCTATGAAGTCTTTTAATGAAGAAGAGAGAAAAAGGCTTACAATTTAAGATGTGGGTACTTCCGCCTTTCACAAGAAGGTAACTGGCGCATAATAAAGTAATAAGTATTTTCTGCAACCTAGATCATAAAACAAATGTAAACCAAGACGTCACTACGATATTGACATTTTAATTATCAAAAGTTTGTGTACCTTTAATACGAATATTCCAAAGTTCTAATAATATTTATCAACCATGAGCCATTCTATGAGCAGTCCTCGGAACATCCAATTAGGTAGAATGTTTACCTATATAGTTGAAGGCACTGAGAAAATGATACCTAAAGAATACAAAAATTGTGCGATAACACACATCACATCCGCTAATACCTACTGTTTGAACCGTATTGTTTTAGATTTTTTTCTATGATTTCTTCTATCGATCGTTATAGTCACTCATGCATGGATGCTGGTTATGTATTAGGTGCCATTTGTGGAACGAGATGTTAGCTATAGCTATAGACCTATAAGTAGTAGGTACCTAGTTATACCCAGACCTATATATACCTTCTATGAGTACCTAGGTATTCTAACAATCTCATTCCCAGTCCCAGCTAATAAGTGTGCAATGTATAAGTAGGTAGTTACCCACCTATTTTATAATAATAATAATAATAAACCCCCTCTGGGACAAACGTTACCTCATCATGAGACTAACGTCAAACTGGAGGGTAGATTAGAATCGCTTTTTACAAACCTTAGACAATATAACAAAAAATGTGTCATAAGGTTTAAAGAAAAGCGTACAAACCGCAGGGCAGCTTGTGGCGAGCTGATGGTGAGTGGCGACACTGCGGTCCTTATTGCCCCAGAAAGTCGGTCAGGGCCTCGTCTCCAGTTTGCCCATATTGGGTAGCTGGAGTGGAAACCCAAGAGCGCCCGCAGGACTTTCAACTCTGTCTTGCCTTAAACGGCTGGCCAGAGGGGGGCTGCCAGAGCTATATGCTTGGGGGTGGAAGTGTCTAATGGCGTAATAGCGGGGAAACCCAATCCGGGTCTCTTGGAGACTCGCGACGGTGAAACCGGGGCCACACCTCTCGACACCCTTAGCCGCTCACGCCGCTGTTGCCGCCTTTTGCCTGTACTGGCAGCTTTTCGGGGGGCCCAGCTAGTGAGTTGGCAAGTCACCGTCTGCCATCCCTAAGGATATTTTTCGAGGGTCAAAGGCAGACGCCGTTTTCTTCCGGCAATAGAAGTTATCGGTCCACCAAACACCCCATCCATAATCCCATTTTTGATTCCCATATTTTACAATAGTCCTGCACCCGCCCGGAATACTTCATGACTGTACTCCCATAGTACAGTTGTGGAGTGTCCCGGGTGTATGCCCCATCCCATATTAGATCAAAGCTCTCCAAGGGGCCTCTGCGCGTTGGACCTGTGTCCCCCCGCAAGCCTTCCAAAGGACCGGATGTCTCCCTCACGGGAGGCATGCCGTGATCACCGAAGGAGATACAAATAATAATAATAATAATAATAAATCTTTATTGCAGACTCAAGATCCATACAATATTACTTAAAATAAATACAAAACTAAACATCAATATCTGACTACTCACTTTTACATTTAATTAACATTTTATCTCTTTTTCTACGCAGCTATTTCCAGCCACCGCTTAAATAGTCTAGTAGAATATATCCTATCTCCTAATTCCTTAATTATACTGTTTCTACACGTATCAACTCTGTTCATGAATGACGCAATTCGATTCCTCTGTATAGCATTGAATGTGTTCAGCCGAGCCTCCGCAAACATTCCGGAGGCACTACAGTGTCGCTCCAACCCCATGAGGTGTCTGTAGATGTTATTGTACTGAACACGAATGCCATCAAAAGACCTCTTTGTGTACTCAGTCCAGAGCTGAAACGTGTAGAAACTTTGACAATACGTTCTGAATAGATGAACTTTCGTCGAGGTCTTGGCCTTAAAAAATCTTCTGGCTATCATATTCCCAACCACTGGCGATCTATATCAGCATCATCCTTCAAATCTGATGTCATTATGTGACCAAAGTACTTGAACCTGTCCACTACCTTCACAACTTGGCCGCCTACCCACACCGGTGGTACATGATCGGGATCCCTACCAGACCTAAATATCATCATTTCAGTTTTTTTTGCATTGTAAATTAAGTCACGTTCTTTAGCATATCGTTCGCAGATGGTTAGTAACTTTCGCAGACCCTTGATCGAGGGGCTGAGCAAAACCATATCGTCGGCATAGCTCAGATTGTTGACATATCTATCACCCAATCTCAACCCAACCCGCGCTCTGCTCAGCTCCTTGATCAGGTCATTTACGTAAAGATTAAAAAGATCCGGAGAGGTCAGCCCTCCCTGCCTAACACCACAAGACAACTTATAGTCCTCAGACAGCAAGCCCCCCCACCTGACGTTGTTCAACTGATTAGAATACCAATATTTAATAAGTCCAACAACGTCAAATGGCACATAGCTACTTTGAAGCTTCTCCCACAGAAGGTCATGGTTAATGGTGTCAAAAGCCCGACTCAGGTCTAGAAAACAGGCATACACAGTAGTACCCTGATGAACATACTGTTTGATGACTTGTTTAAGGGAGAAGATAGCCATATCTGTTGAAACTTCCGGACGAAAACCAAACTGAGCGTCATCAATATCGAGGAACGGAGCCAGCCTCTTGTGTATTAGACGTTCAAGCACCTTGGCCACAATAGTCGCGAGCGAGATAGGTCTATAGTTAGACATGCTCGACATGATTTTATTGATTAATATCATACTTACATAATTCAGGTTCCTCGTGCGGTGAACCGTCCTCGGTCTTCATGTACTTACTACCTACTAATTGCATTGAGTTTGTCACATTTCATATTCACTTGAACGATTTTAATTGAATTAAGATTTTAAATAAACTTAAATAAACCTGTTTGTTCCCACTGCTAAATAACCACTTACCTAAATAACTACTTGCCTTGTTTTTTACCACGCCTTGCTTTTGGTTTAGCAAGCGAATTTAATAAAATCTGAATATTTGAAATATTTTCCTTGCCTTTCATAGTATTCGAGACCTACCAGAAAGCTCGACTAGTATTTGTTCAAACTATGGCTGAACTGGCAACTAGAGCAACTAATGTAAAATGCTTGGAGAGCGCGGGTGTACTCGGTAATTATGATATGATCTATTTATAGTTTAATTACTTACTGTTTTGCTCGCAAACGCATACGTTGACGATGTATACCTACCTACCTTAGGTTTAGTACCACAGTTAGACTGTACACTGTACAGTCGTACAGGCTACATAGTTACTGACACTACTTACCTTCCTACAAACTCGTATCTCAATACTTATTGAAGTTACTTAAATTACGTAGGCTACTACGTAATTTAGGACATTTTAGACCGGCGAGGATGCGATGGGCGAGTACTAATTTTGACATTATGGCAAATTTCTCTCCGCGCCACGCTTATCTTTGGTGTACCTAATTTAAGCGAGGATGTGCGAGGCGAGAATTGAAATATTTGTTAGTGCAATAGTATAGTATAGTATATACACTTTGTTGCACACCAATAACACCAAGTTTACATAAATAGGTATAGAAGGAACATAAAACTATAGTTAAATGCACAATGGGCGGTCTTATCGCACAAGGCGATCTCTTCCAGACAACCTTTGGATGGACTGGAAGAAAAGAATCAGACAAACGGTGGGTAGTGTAGGTGTACTTAATTATGAATAAAATATATATAAAAAGTATACATAACATAATATGTATATAAATACTCAGCAAAACAAGTAGGAAACATTAATTTAAAGGAAAAGAGTAAGTGATAGAGCAAGCATCAGCGTGTAAGGAGATATGCTATGGGGGTGTAAGGGATAAATAATGATTATTCAGCATCTTTTTAAAGAGAGGTAGCGATTGAGCACGTCTTATGTCAAGGGGCAATGCATTCCACAGGCGAGCTGCTTGGATCGTGAACGATTTATCAAAAAAGCTGGTAGAATGCATTCGAATCTTCAGTTTCAAATTTTCCGTAGATCTCAAAAATCTATCGTGTGTATCGCAGAGAAACTCAAAGCGATCTTTATGATAGTGCGGAGTGGAACGATTAAAAAGTACATCATATAGTAAAGAAAGAATATGAGTATTCCGGCGAAGGCGAATAGGAAGCCATTTGAGCTTAGTACGAAATTCAGAAACGTGATCATATTTGCGTAGCCCAAATATAAATCTGATGCACAAGTTTTGGAGACGCTCAAGCTTATCAAACTGGTCCTCGGTGAGATCAAGATAGCTGGCATCTGCATAGTCAAGAATAGGAAGGAGAAGAGATTGTGCAAGAGCAATTTTGGTGGTAATAGAAAGGAAATTTCTAAGGCGTCTCAAGGAGCCCGCAGCCGCAAATATCTTAAGACTAACTTCCTGAACTTGCGGAGTCCAACAAAGTGTCGAGTCAATGTATATTCCCAAGTTTTTTACTTTGTCAGTAAATGGAATCAGGGACCAATCAATTCTGGACACCATGCGAGAACTACCAACAATAGTCACTTGGGTTTTAGACGGATTATCCTTTATACCAAACTCTGAGCTCCAGTTACTTACTCGAGCAAGATCTATATTAACTAAGTTAATGGCCTCTGCTATCTTTCCAAGTGGAGCTTGCAATATTGTATTGTAAAATCTTCACTACTAAGTACCTACAAACCATACTTTACACAAAATTCTCACCAGCTCGTCTCCCCGTTAGCTGTCGAATTAAGTAGGCATATCGCATCTTCGCCGGTCTAAAAGCACCTTTCCTAATGATTATCTTATTGAAATATGAGCAGAAGGGAGGTAGGTATTATGGAACACCAAATATCGGTAGTTTCCAATAAGTATCTATAATGTCGATTGACAGTAATATCTTTTACAAATACTTACAAGCAACATTCTAATGATGGTTCCATAGCTCTAGTGTAGGAAGTATGTACCTACGTAACGCGTATATTTATTTTATTGTAATATTGTAATACAAGAAAATATACAAGTCAAGATTTGATGTCCAACCACGTTCCCAGATTTATTGCGACCTTTACTGTCTGACGCGTGCAGCACGGTCCGTCAATGTGCGGTAGTGGCAGCAGCGAGGCTAGCAGAACACGATGAAGGCGTAGCCAGACAACTGCTGAATGGGGGAATGGTTACCATCACTCTCGAAAATCTTAATAAGTACAATGTGAGTATATTGAAAGCCTGACTGATCTAAGAAGTTAAGACAAGAGATGATGGCTAATGACGCGTACCTTACTTTTAAACTTATGTTTATTGTAAGTTGAGTCAGTTTGATGAATCAGGTAATAATGGCGCAAAAGTACATTATATAGATACTGAGGTAGTTATTGTCAGAAGGCCCTGCCCCTAATTCCGATAACTTATTTCTACAGGTGTATTATAAAAGGTCGGCGCTGTATCTAATGCGAGCCGTTGCTAAGTAAGTAAATGGCCATAATAAGCCTACATTCCAAAGTAAACTTATGTCATACCTACCTACAGTATTATATTTTATTTATTATTTTCAGACATAACGACGAACTGGCAGCTGCGATTGTTAGACTTGGAGCATTAGAGCATATTGTATCATGCCTAGAAGACTTTGATACACAAGTAGGTACATGAACGCGTTAAAATATACTGTTCTTCGTTTTATTTGACTAAAGAATCCATAATTTTCTTATTTTAGGTAAAAGAGAATGCGGCGTGGGCCTTGGGATATATAGGTAAACACAGTGAGCAGCTAGCGGGGTTGGTGGTGGATGCTGGCACTCTCCCATTACTGGTACTGGCTTTCCAGGAACCTGAAATGAGCCTGAAGCAAGTAAGTTCCTTCCTACTCTTATATTCCTTTCTGCATTATCTTTTTGTTATTTTTTGGCATTTTTCATGATAAGATTGTAAAGTTATTTTATTGAAGGAAAAATTCGTTTAGATAAATAAAGGCAAATTTCGACATGGCGGGTGCGACTCGCGGTGGCTTAGTGGTCATAGCGTCTGGTGGTCTGGTGTATCTAACCAGAAGACGCAGGTTCGAATCCTGCCCACCAGTAGTTTTTTTTCCTTCACTAAAATAACGCTTCTGCATTGTTGATTTGATTATATTGCTGAACAAAGATCGTCGTGTTTTAAGATTTCTGCCGGTGCCCTTGTGGATTTGGCGCAGCATAAACCAGAAGCTGTAGTGGATGCTGGCGCTATATGTCATTTAGTCCATGGATTGGAGAACCAAGATCCTAAACTAAAGGTTACCTATCTTTCACAAGAATAACTTGTTTGTCTCGTTATGGTCGCTGGGGACCGTATTACCGTTGCACCGCGTGTTGTGGGTTCGATAAATATTTACCACCCGAGGCAAATATTTGAATTCCCAGATAATAGTTTTGAATCTGGTTTTATGTTTGTGAAATTTCTCGAGACACACGACTTGGGGACACCCCTCCCAAGTGCGGGAGTTGACTTTTTTTGGAATTTTTAAATATAGTACCGTACTGCCGATAATTGTTTGCTTCATAAAAAGGGTGGACTATCAGACAAAATAAGTGCCTAGAGAAGTCTTATCTACGCGTGTAGCAGTGACATAGCCCTATCGCTGCATTCTGTTGTTATTGTTCAGCGTAGCACACTGTGTGCACTGGGTGCCGTGGCCGGAGCTCGCACGGAGCTGGCTGAGGCGGTGGTGGCGGGTGGGGCCCTGCCGCCGGCCCTGCTGCATGCAGGTCACGACGCCGCACCCGTGCGCCGCGCCGCTGCCTGTTTACTGAGAGATATCGTCAAACACTCCGTGGATGTGAGATTTTTTGAAACATCATTGATATGATCTTCATTTATATTATTTTTTTAATAGTCTGAAAACTAAAACCAATTTCATGACTGATAGACAGAGAAATGTTAGAAATATTCAGTGTATTTGTTAACTCGTTCCCGCTAACCTGCGCATATAGGACCTTGTGTTGAAGCACTCCCTCTCAAATATACTTAAGTAGGTATATATATAAAGAGACTTCTCGACCTAATCCGGATTTCGTCACTTTGGTCTAATATTCAGTTGGCGCAATTGGTTGTGAACACGGGTGGATGCGGTCCTTTAGTGGAGCTTTTGGGAGAGGCTGCAGGAGGAGCGCGCGTTCCTGCCTGCATGGCGCTTGGCTTCATCGCCGGGCAGTCTGATCAGCTCGCTATGGCTGTTATTGAATCTAAGGTAGCCAACGTGGATACAGCATACCTATATTAACCATTGTATGATGCCTAGCCAAAAGAGAGATTGTTACTCTCTCGCCCTTTACCGGCTCGATTGGCGCTGTTGTGTGGGCGACTAAAGTGTTATATTTCTATATCCTTTATATAAATTTTATTGAGGTTGGTGTATGTGAAATTAGATTTCTGTAAATGGGATACATATAGGAGCCAAACTTGATTGTTACTAGGGAACTTTGATTGTTACAAATCTTTAAAACCCATGACACCTTCAAGAATAGTTCTCGATGGTAGTGAAGGCTGCCGACATGCCAAAACTGCTGCTTTCTCATTTTGAGCGTGTCTGTGGGTCAGAAGATCGAGCTGAGTTTAATAATTAGTTGTAGCAAATAGATTGACTACGATGTTTTACATAGCTACGAGGTATCATGTCTACTTGATTTACATTAGTTATGTATTGATTATACAGACGTGTAAGTATTTTTAGGCCATTCCAGCGCTTGTGGAAATACTGCAGAACAATGAAGCGGAAGACGCGGAGATTTGCGCTGCAGCTTGGACACTTGGTCATATTGCGAAACACTCTCCTCAGCACAGCCTCGCTATAGCAGTTGCTAACGCTCTGCCTAGATTGCTGCAGGTATTATGGATGCAGGGTTTTTATGACTTACCTATAATACAATGAGAGAAATGCCCTCTATCCGTGGCCGAATGGTTTGGTGAATATGGGTTGAAAGGTTCAATCTTTCGATTTTACTTTGTAATTACTTGTGGTATCACTGCACTTGTTACTGGACAAAATCATTTAGCTCTGCTGAATCATTTTGTCTTGTGCCAATGAGGTGCTGCTAATTGTGAAGTCCAGGTTTAAATTCCTAGTATGAGATGTATTAATGGGTTTTTCTATAAGGTAATGCTCAGTAGAAGCTCGGTGTTTGGATTTGTACCTACCTGGGTAATGGCAATAGGTTTGTCTCATACTTCGACTTTTAATTGTATTCAGTAACTTGACAGATGAAGGATTGAAATAGATATAGTACATGGTAACAGCCTCATTAGCCTAGTGGTCCTGAGTGCGATTGCTACGCTAGAGGTCTTGGATTCGATTCCTAGGTCAAGCAGTGTTATTGGGTTTTCTATGAAATTCCCAGTAGCAGCTCGGAGTATTACATGGGACCTAAACATACCGTCAAACTGTGGGTGGATATTAGTATGCCTCTGCCTAACCCTTTGGGGAATACAGGTGTGATGGTATGTTATGTTATGTAGTACCTACATGGTCCCATGTATCACATTTAATAACAGAACTCTGGGTGTATGCTTAACTTTTTGGGAAATACATGTAATTTATGTATCTCTACTATTATAAAATTGAAAAAAAGCTGTGTCGTATATTGAAGATATTTAAAAAAAACAAGTGGGTTAGGGTATATAAAGGTCCCCGAACCAAAAAATTTGATTTTTAAATTTTCTGTTTGTTACGGGTTGGCGCCAAAACTGCTGAATAGATTTTAATTTTGTTATCACTGTTAGAAAGTATTATTATATTCCAACTTAAAAATTTGTGAACTTCTTATCTCATTTAATTGAACAGATCCTGAGATACAGCTTGACCTCTCTGATGTACCTGTATTTGTATGTACCCATACAAAGAAGAGACCATCAATGTTGGTTTACAATTTTTACTCCTAATAGGTCTAGCTTCACGTGAGCAAAGCCGCGGGCAAAAGCTAGTCCAATATAATTATATATTATCTAAATTCATACTGTTTTACACAGCTATACACTAACCCCAAGTCCTCTGGGGAGGTGCGTGCAAGAACCTCATGTGCCTTGAAGCAGGCCCTGCAGTGTTGTTTGCACCGGCCTGCACTAGAACCATTGCTACACTCAGCTCCAGCTGGCATACTCAAATATGTTCTAGCACAGTATGCTAAGGTAAGTGTGACTTGCTTTGGGTTATTTCATTTCAATATACTGCTGTAGGTTTTTTTTGCTATATTAGTAGTAGAAAAATATTAAAATTTAACAATGTTTATATATCACAGACCATATTTTGATAAAGACTGACATGTGAGTTATAATATCCATGTCAGGTTTTATTTATGTTCATAACAAGTTTAACTTGAGACTTGACACTTCACTTAGGCATGTTCAATACACTGGTCCATCATCAAGATTATCATCTTCTTCATCATAATCTTCCCCATTGTCAAAGTAGTTGTTTGCATAGTCTGTACCATCATCAATTTCAAACTCTTCCTCCTGTTCATCTTCAATCTCCTCCTCATCATTGACGTCTTGTTTTTTCGTAGTCTCGTTTTCATTTTTCTCCATATTTTCATCATCTTCTTGAGTTTCCTTTTTCTCCAAAGTCTGTAGCCTTTTAGCTATTGCTGCTGGGTCGTCAAGTTTCCTCTTGCGAGCTGTGACACGAGTTTTATTAGCTTGTGGCCTTAATTCTGTCGGCAAATTTGCCCATACACAGTCTAGTATCTTTCCTTTCTTCGCGTCAAGAGAGAGCATTTTATATTTATCAGAGTACCGCTCGACGCCGTCTGTTTGTACCTTTTGTTTTACATATGCTGGCGACTCATGCAAATATTCAATAAACTGGTCTTTAACAATCAACATGTAATCCGTAGCCGCGTCACACGCCAGCGGAAGCGGCTTTACTTCAAGCTTAGGGAACAGAGGAGGTGGTGCTAAAGTTTGTGGAGTGTTATCTCCCCTAGCAATACCAAGTGCTTGCAATTGATCATGCGTTAATGAAAGACCACTCCCTCCACGACCCCTACCTCTTCCTGCCATCCCAAGTTAATTCAGAAAAGTTACAAATGAATAGCTTAGACTATAACATCAGATATTCGTAGAAAATGAAGAATGAAGAAATGTGACATTGACATTAATGATAATGACAACAGCATTCAGCAACTTTTATTTTTAATATGGCACCACACTATTTGTGTTCGCCAGAATCGCCAGTGTCAAGTCCTAAGTTGTTCAGTAGCCCCATGGAGTTTAGGAGTGAACCCAAAAAGGCACGATTTTCAATTTTTATATAGTTTGCGTACACTCTCACACGTTCACGAACACTTAATCGTTAATTATCCACCATAATTACACATTAAACTTCGGAGAAATTCAAGTTTTGAAAAATAATATAAAATCGACAACGTGCACTTTACATTTTCCCGCCTAAACTCTAATTTTGACTTTTGACAACAAATCTGATTATAAATAAAATAGCTAAACGTCATCGAGATTAAAAAGACATTTTTTTTAAATTGGTTTTGTCTTGGATACAAAGTCCTTTAAGCCAAGTCTTCATTTTATGATTAAAGACAATGTTTAGTTTAGTTTTTAGGATGGTTCTAATAGTTAAGTACTAATTTAGTCGATTAACTTGTTCAATAATCAAAATTTTATACTCTAACCTTCACGTTGGTCGAATAGTGTAGGAAGCCGGTGTTACAGGAATATATAGTTGGTTTTTGGGGGAATGAACGTACGTAGCTAACCATTGCTTTTTATAGATTCTACCAAACGATGCTAGAGCTCGAAGATTATTTGTAACCACAGGAGCTTTAAAACGAGTGCAAGAAATTGATACAGTTCCAGGATCATCACTTAAGGAATATATCAATATCATAAATAGTTGCTTCCCTGAAGAGATAGTAAGGTAATTATTCTACTTAAAAATTCGCTGGACACGCAGTAACTTTATCTATACCTTAGAGCATAATTTTATCAGTTGTAGCCTAGTAAAAATAAATGTTTGTTTATGATCTTAAGAGTAAATGCTCTAAGGTGAATAAGTGGCTCTATATTTTAAATACCTACTGTGTACTTGGGCTGACGTGTACAAACATAACAACATAACTTAGGTATGCGATTTACCTGATTCTTACGTCTTTTTGTTTTTTATTTTCCATGCTAATATTATAAAGTTATTTTAGTGAAGTAAAAATTCGACCGCGGGCAGGATTCAAACCTGCGTCTTCTAGTTTTATTCACCGGACGCTATGACCACGAGTCCAATTTCAACCTGGCAGATGGGAATCACGATGGCTTAGTGGTCATAACGTCTGGTGTAATTGACCAGAATACGCAGGTTCGAATCCTGTCCGCAGTCAAATTATTCCTCCAATAAAATAACGGTTCCAATATTTTTGGTAACCTACTGAAGACTCCGCCAGCGTAGGGGATAATTTATTATATTATTTCAGGTACTACACTCCAGGTTATTCGGATTCATTATTAGATCGAGTAGAAGCTTATACCCCTCAGGTGATTCATAAACATTCTAATTTAAGATATTTACCTCTCTATGCGACGTACAATTTTAAGAAAAATAATAATGGTTACTACTTTTCAGATACCAGAGCTTTTTACAGACAGGGTACCTAGTGACTGCCAAAGTGAATTAACTATAGAAAATGCTAATTGATATAATTTTAGAATCTTTATTTAATAAATTGTTTCGTTACATAATTATTTTTATGTTTTGCTTAATGTCCATACCAGCTTTTGTATTTGAATTGTTCTACCGCCTATATTAGTTTTTTCCATGGCCATGGATTGACTCGTAACTTTGTAACTGTAAAAGAAACATAACAACCTTAGAAGTAAATTCAGAATGTGAAGGCAAATTTTGACATGGCGGGTGGGACTCGCGGTGGCTTAGTGGCCATAGCGTCAGGTGTATCTAAACAGAAGATGGAGTTCCGAATCCTGCCCGCAAGTCTAATTTTTGCTTCACTAAAATAACTTAAAAAAAACAAAGTTTGCAAGGGTATACATCTGAGTCTGCAACTGCGAATAGGATTTTTACTTCTTACTTGTATTTATCACCAGCTAATATATTCACAACTTGGATTCCTTGGGTGTCGACTTCAAAAAACTGGTCTTGCTTACTGTTTATTAGGTTTAGGCCAGTAAATTCTTTTTCAAGACTTATTAGCTCCTCTGACTTTAAACCCTAAAATGGTAAAACACGGATATAGGTATATGCATTCTATTATTTAATAATTGAGCCAAGTTTTGCTCACTCTCGAGGGCACATCCAGGCCAAGTGCCAATCCAGAGGTGTGGTGATCACGAGCGAACGAGCTCGAAAAATAATGTTACCTATTTTATTCAAGTGATAGATCTAGTGATGTCGAGATTGTCGTGAAGCGACAGATAAAAGACTAAAAACAGAAAATATAATTTATTTAAAAAAAGATGGGTGATGGACGTGATAGGATTTTTAGCAGACTAGTAGTCGGCGGAGCACGAAGACAGCCCGCACGCAGCACGGTGTGCAGCCAGAGCACGTGGACAGGCGGAGCGCGCGGACAGCGCGCACGCAGCACGGCGTCTGGCGGACCGCAAGGACAGGCGGAGTGCGTGGACAGCTTGCAGCACCACGCCTCGAAGAGCCTTCGCTCAGTGGTCCCAGGGCTGGGTCGGCGGTGTAGGTTCACGAACTCTTCGATCGAATTTTGAAGAACCAAGAGGCGCTCAAGGCTACTGGTGTACTACTCGTGTCGAGACCAGACTCAAACTGCCTGGTTAAGGAACTGGCTCCCGTATTTATAGGCAGCAGGAGTCGTTCCACAATTTTGAATGATTTTGAAAATGGTATACTTTAAAACCAAATATTTAGTAGCTAGAAGAAGTTTGTAATCGAAATTGGAATAAATACTTTATTCGGAACCTCCATGCACCCGGATTTTACTGAAAAGTAAAGACCGTTGCCATGGTTGCATTTAATATCTAAAATGTCAAAAGAAATAAAATGTGCAAAAACAATCAAAAATGGAGTTTAGGCGGGAAAATGAAAAGTGCACATTGTCGATTTTATATTATTTTTCAAAACTTGAATTTCTCCAAAGTTTAATGTGTAATTATGGTGGATAATTAACCATTAAGTTTTAAGTGTTCGTGAACGTGTGAGAGTGTAGGCAAATGATATAAAATTGAAAATCGTGACTTTTTGGGTTCACACCTAAACTCCATCAAAGCCTCAATAAAGTTTCTACAGTTTTATTGGGGCATCTGAACATTATACTTGACACTGGCGAACACAAAAAGTGTGGTGCCATAATACAATCCCATGATGGGAAATAATTATTACCTACTTGATTATTCTAATACTTGACACTGGCAAATACACAAAAAGTGTGACGCCATAATAAAAAAAAACAATCAAAATAGCTAAAAACACAAACCATGGCATGGCAGCAATATATAAACATATTCATAAGCTACAGTTTGAGACTAAAAAATCGTACGTTGATGATGCAAAGTGAAAAATTATAATAATTAAGGATAATGGTGTGATGAGAAGTGTATTATGCCTGAAGAACAGATAATTGTGAAGATAACTAAAGGCTAAAGGAATGAAACAGGTATATACACTACAAGATGTGGTATGACCCCGTTGAATGGATCCCCCCTAAGGTTGATCGTTTCGCTCAGCCCGCCAAATTCAAATTTCAATTGTTTTTTTCGCAATTTGTAGGTCTATAACACATTCTAGATTCCTAGCTGTAGTAATTGCGCGCCATTAGCTATACAATATTCACAACTGAGCATTAAAAACTGCTTTACTAAACGTTAAAGAAGCTAAAAGTGGGGTCAATCGATTGACACTATTTTTAGCTACAATATCGATTTATAAGCAAAGGTTTTAATTCTCAGTTGTGAATATTGTATAGCTAAGGGCGCAATTATTACAGCTAGGAATCTAGAAGGTGTTATAGACCTAAAAATTGCGAAAATCCAATAGACATTTGAATTTGGCGTTCTGAACGAAACGATCAGCCTTAAAGATTTTATTTGAAAAAATGTCTTATTAATTGAAGGGGTTAGTTTTAAACACACTTAAAAAACCTTATCACCCGTCAATTTTTGGTACATCAATTAAGATAATTTATTTTTATATATTTAATTTAATTATACTGTTTGCACATCAAATTACTCGGAGAAATATAAACATTTGGTTAGGTGAGAAACTGTCCACACAATGCACGAGCCGAGCGAGCGAAGTGAGGGCCGTGGCAGTGGCGGATGCAAAGAGTATAATATAGTTGTACGGCGGGTGAGTGCCAGGAACGAATTATGGTCATTATACGCATAAATATCCGCTATTTAATTAATGGCGAAGCGTCACTTATTCAAATTGTACTGCCTATTTTAATATGAACCTTTAAAATAGGAAGATATTTTTTGGAAATTTGTGTTTATAAATATGCAATTTAAAGTTTAAACACATTCAAGAAGTTGGTGCAAGTGGCCATATATTACCTTGTCTCTAAAAAAGCGATAAAAGCAAACGTATTGCTGTATGTTCATGTTGATACAAAAAACTGAATGCGGCAAGAAGTTAGTGCGACAAACGTATATGACCACCAATCGTAATTGATACTAACGTCGATATTTTTTCAAGGCCTAGAGACCTCACACAGTCACACCTAATCTAACGAAAAGTAAAGCCGAGCCTATCAATATTGGAATTACGATTAGACCTTAGAGTAAGAATATTATGACAGACTAGCTGACCTGAGAGACGTTGTCCTCTCCAGGTTTCAACTAACCACCTCGAAATATTTGATTTTCCAATTTTTAATACACTTAGCGCCATGGACCTCTGAATACCGTATTTCTGACCTATAAATTACTTAATTTCAAAAATTTGTTCACGTGGTATTGACGTGAAGCATGGAATTATAAACAGACATACCTACATAGACAAAAATCTCAAATAACTGTTTCGGCGTCAGTAAATTAAGATTATCGCACGTTGCATTTTTTTTTATTATTATACACATGTGGTATATTCTTAGGGTATATTATTTAATTATTTGAATAAATGGAAACTCTTTAGTTACTTTCTCAAATATAGTGTGCGCACTGTATCTACACTATGGAGGTTTCAAATTATAAAATAAGTTACTATATGGCTGGATGCTTTAGAGAAGAAAACAATAATTGTCAAAATTGTCAACTCTATCGAATCAAATTTCATTGAGGTAATAACGATGTCGTGTTAGTCCGCTAGAAAATAAGTTGTCATTCTTTGTTTACTTCTATAACCTACTCAATTATTTAGTTTTTACACCGGCTTGTGCTCGCTGGATAAATCCTATGTATGCCCCGTGATTCCCTGTGTAAGTAGAGTTAGAATAACTGTACTAATAATCAATTCCTGGTCACAATAATGGTTTCTGATTGATCTGCTTTATTTTCTTGTTTTATCTTATTTAGTCCCTCTATGTGTATTTTTTAATTTTATTACTTGATTCTGTTATGTATAATGTTTGATCTGTGCTAGTCTAATACAGAATAACTTGAAAAATAAATTGACTTCAATGGTTATTTTTAAAATTCAGCGTTTTCAATGGTTATAATGTTAATAACTTTTGATAGAGAGAACCGATTTGAATTAAAAATAGCCTAAATGTTAATCCAAGAAACAGGCTATGAATTCCTACCCACTTCCTCCAAATCTCTTCAGTAGTTATCATTTGATGCGCGGTCAAACATACAGACAAACCGACAGACAAAAGTTCCAAAAATAATAGAAATGGATTATGTTACCGATTCTGAGTCCCCCAAATTAGTTTTTTTGTAAATATAAGCAATGTACAGACACGGCTCACTTACATTCTTATTATATGTAAGATTAGACCTTTGTCCCAGTCCTTTGACAAGCCAAGCGAAGAAATTTCGGCCAAAACCTACATATTTTATATGGGTCGAAATACAACAGTAGGCACGGTTGAAAATCTTGGGATTTAGTACCTAAATATTGTAATATAGATTACCTAATTGCCTTTTTAGCTATCTCAACAACAAATGGGATGTTTACTCGCTAGTTTTAGAAAAAAATCATACCTGTATTTTACAGGAAGTGAAGCTAGTAGTTTCCAATTCAGTTACCAGAATATAATACATGTTTCAATATGCAGCTAGCTACTACTAACTGTCGTACATACTATTTCTTCTCTATTTATATGATCAACTATCTAAAATTTATCAGTTTTCCTGGGGATGTGGTTACAGTATGATATAACGCATTTTCATATTTTATAATTTATTGAAATCTACTGAACACAACAATTTTGTAGTCGATTTATAAAAATTACTGTTTTGTCACAATAGTTATTTATTATGGTGGCTCTGCGGCAGAATATTATATCTGCATTCACACTACGGAACTGCTTTAGTCACGTAACTACCTGAAAAAGTAAAAAACAAAACTATTTAGACGGGAGGGTTATTTTGAGTGTGTGTAAATATTAACAGCTAAAGATCAGATTAAAAGTATCTTCAAATTTTTCGAGATATATGCTTGTCTAAATATTATTCATCATTTTAATTTACTTATATATGATAAAAATTCAGAATTATGAAAGTACCTTGATTGTTTCAGTTCCTGAAGCCGACGAATTTTGCTTTATGTATCTGAAAGAAATTATCTAATTATTGATTTATCTTTGTGCCTTTATTATTAGTTTATAAGTGGTTGATTTCAGTTGTTACCATACCATATTATATCCCCATGATTTAGTGAGACAGGGATAACTAAGATATTCATCATTTTACTTTATTACAGAATAAGATGTGTATAATAACAATCTATTTATTCTGTAACATTTTAAACATTTAACAGCTAAAGATCAGATTAAAAGTATCTTCAAATTTTTCGAGATATATGCTTGTCTAAACATTATTCATCATTTTAATTTACTTAAATATGATAAAAATACAGAATTATGAAAGTACCTTGATTGTTTCAGTTCCTGAAGCCGACGAATTTTGCTTTATGTATCTGAAAGAAATTATCTAATTATTGATTTATCTTTGTGCCTTTATTATTAGTTTATAAGTGGTTGATTTCAGTTGTTACCATACCATATTATATCCCCATGATTTAGTGAGACAGGGATAACTAAGATATTCATCATTTTACTTTATTACAGAATAAGATGTGTATAATAACATAATCTATTTATTCTGTAACATTTTAAACATACCTCATCCGATCCTGTGTAGTAGTATCATTGCCGATTTATTCAATGTTGGAAGTAGTATGTGTACCTGCAAATAATATTAAATCATAAATACTATATAAAACTAATTCACATGGGTAAGGCAATGTTTAAGAAAAAATCAGATGTTACCATACCATAATTCTCCCCACGATTTAGTGAGACAGGGATAACTAAGATATTCATCATTTTGTTTGGCCCAATATTTTTCTCAGTAGCATTTTATTTTATATAGTTTAGTTTTTTTTAGAAAATAATAATTTTGTATAATTAAATTAGGCTTTCGTTTTTCTTCTTGATAAGCTTACGCTTAATCGCCAGTTGGCCTGATGTTAAGCGACACTGCGACCTAAGATGGAGCGCACTTGCCTAGAAGAAACCGATTCACGGTTTGCGGCGATATCCCAGACTTTTGAGCTTTGACTTTCTAGGCTTCACATATTTTTTCTGCTTATTTCTTATGGAGCTTTCTGATAATGACAAAATTCTTGTCTAGTATTTGATTTAAATAATAACTTACCAGGTTGGGAAAAAATCATATATTTTCACAATAGTGATATTCCTTGTTTATATTGGTTGATGCCATCCCACCTGAAAATGGTTAAATAAGGCTGTAATTACAATTTTTAGTTCCTATTAATGTAGTGTTGTAATTTTATCTATTTCAGTTGTTACCATACCATTATTTTTCCCCATGGTTTTGTGAGACAGGGATAACTAAGATATTCATCATAATGTAATTCTCAGCTAAAGTAACTTTATATAATGTTATTTTTTTATTAAAAAAAATATTAAGATCTAGGTGACAATAAATTTGTACTGAGAGACTCACCATTATTTTTTAGTTTGCAGATCTTAGCATATAATTCCAGATTAATCTATAAAAAAAAAAAATAGCTGGAGAAGTATTTTAAATATTGCAATGATATTAACAAAGTAGAATGATCAGTGTTTTTTTTTCATCAAATTTATATGATATATGCTTGATAGAACATCATTTAAATATTATAGAAAATTGGTGTTAATGAAATTAACTTACCACATTCTGATTTATAATTCATTCTCCTAACATTATGTTTCCGCTTCTGAAAATATAAAATACGTTACATTATAGAAATACCTTTCCTTACCATATTAAAATGTATGACAAAGTAATTTTATCAGTAAATCAATCAACACATTTGTTCAGACTGGGGCGATATAAGTGTCATCATTGTATGAGCATCAGCATTCACTAGGACAAATAAGAATGAAATAATACTGACTACTTACTTAATTAGCGGTATAGTTCCGATTTATATACTCAGCAATCTGAAACACAAAGTAAGATATTAGCCCTACTGCTTTTCATTAAAGTATAATTGATCTTATTGTTATTTTTTCAGTAAATCAATCAACAGATTTGTTCAGACTGGGGCGATATAAATATCATCATTAAACATAAATTATAGTGGACTAGTGGACCGCCCCGGCTTTGCACGGGTATTTAGAAAAAAATACAAAAATTATATTCATCTGGGATAATGTAGGATTCGAATGGTTAATGAATTTTTCAAATCGGTCCAGTAGTTTCAATATATAATCAAATCTTTCCTCTTGATAATATTAGTTTAGATAATGGAGTTAGGCAAAATGTTAAATGATGAAAGTGTGGTCAGATTTATTGTCACTAATGTTCACTTACATGTAGTTTGTGGGTTTTATAAATCAATGTTTCTGAAGTTTTGTGATTATCTGAAACAATTTAAAGTTAAAATTAGTAATTTGTATACATATTCTACTGTTATGTAATAATATTTCTTGTTCAGTAACTATCAATCATCAGAATTCAGATAGGGGCGATACTAAAGTCATCATCTAATCACTTTAATAGTTTAACAATGAAAAATATAATACATACCTTTTAAAGTATTTCATGATTTATACACGGTAGGCCTCCTCTGGTGTTGTAGAAAAATCTGGAAAATATTGTATTATTATAGCCACAAACTTAGTGATTGTGATGAATGTTATCATGATTTAATTTATCAGTAAAGATCAATCATCAAACATCTGCCAGGGGCGATACATATAGTCATCATTTAATATATATTTTATTTTATTCTCTTAAGATAACTTACAGCTAACAATTGATTATGCTAAGACAGGATAAACGGATAAAGGCCAATTACAATTCCTATGATTACAAGACACTGCTACTACATGCTGTGTTTATAGCCTATTATAATATTACAAGTGAGATAATTAATATTCATTATTGTTGCAATGTATATTGAGCACTTGATATAATATAATTTACCTTTTAGGGCTGTCAGCTACAAGTCTTGGGTCATTCTTTTTTGTTAATATACTCTGCAGTCACATACCTGTCAACAAAATACCAATTCCGAGATTAATATTATATTGATTTAATGTTACAATGTTACCTAGTTATTATCAATATATTTGTCACACTCAACCCTTGGACATACAACTATGGTAACTGGATGTCTTACACAGAGTGCATTAATGTTCCTATCCAGAGTCAAGCATGAACAACTTTACTGTTCACACATCGGCTTTGGTAGGGTCGCAGTAAATGACTAATACAGCTATTTTAACTAAAATAGGATTTTGGGGCACTTTATAGCACCTTGACATTTCACAACAAGACACCAGCGAATATTTGGGGTTTTGTCTCACAATAGATACACCATGCATGAACATAGCATCATCATTTGGTAAAAAATAAAATTGTAAAACTATTTAGGTATGTAATATTTACCTTAGTTCTGTAGAAAGAGTGAACCTTTCTTTTCAATCAGTCTTAGTTTACCTGCTGACAATGGAAAGATACAAGTGAGTAAAACTGTTGAAATTCTAAACTGTTCTATGGTCTTTAAAATAAAGTACTTGTCACACTCAACCCTTGGACATACAACTATGGTAACTGGATGTCTTACACAGAGTGTGCTCATGTTCCTATCCAGAGTCAAGCATACACGAATTTACCATGCACACATCGGCTTTGGTAGGGTAAACTAGAAATATTGTATAACTCATGCTGACACAAGGGTTGTTTATTTTTATTTGTATGTATAATTATTAAAGGGTTATTACCTACATTGTCATATAAACGTCTAATATTGTGACAACTGTAAGTTGTCAGTGGTAGTCAGGCCTAAAAAGCCTGACAACCAGTTGCTTAGTGTAAAATACTGATATTCAGCTGTATCAGGTTAGACTGGAAGCCAACTCCCAACTATAGGAAAAGGCTAGGGGAATGGATGATATAGATTAATTAAAAGGAGACAACTCTCTGACTGGATGCTGCTTATAAGCTAAACTTTTAAACAGATTGCAAATATTTACCTTTTAAATATTTTTTACTCTTGTATCTGACATAAATCTGGAAAAGAAGGAAGATAGATTAATTATATAAGTATATAATAGCTCTTCAGTTGAATGTATAATGTAGAATATAATCAGTGAGGTGGTAAGTTTCAAATCATGAGTTTCATACGAACGAGACTATAAAATTAAAATTCATCATGAAAATGCAAGGATTACTGAAAACACATATTATTTATTAACATTAGTTAAATAAGAATAATCTTACATTCTGTATCGAAGAAAATATGTGGCTATGTTGGTTTCTTTACCTGAAATAATTAAATTTCTATAAGAATTGCTTTTATCAGTAAATAAATATTATTTTTTATGACAGTTCAGCAATGTGGTGAGTTTGAAATCACTGAATTTTCATCCGAACGAGACTATAAAACTAAATTCATCATATTATTCAACTGTTGCTGTACAAAAATTAAAAAATGTAATAATTAGTAACTTACCTAAGTGTATGTGATTGCATTTATCCGCAACTGAAACATAAAACATATTGAGTAAAGAAAAAACACCACATGTTCTATAACACCAACCAAACTCACCTATAGCCAGTCATAGGACTGTATAAGAGTAACAATAACACAAAAAAATGGCTTAGAGTAATTCTTTATTGTATCTGTCCCTTGATAGTCACACATAAACCTGTTTCAGGCACTAAAGAATTACTTCTTCGCCGGTTTCTTGCCGCTGGGCTTCTTGGTGCGCACCTTTTTGGCGGCCGCTTTCGGTACCAGCTTCTTGCCGAAGGTACCGGAACGCGCCGCTTTCACCTTCAAGCTCTTGAACACGGCTGTTCTCGCACGATTCCTCTTGACACGAGCGGAAGTCAGCTTGAAACGGTCGTAATCAGTCATCTGTGCACGTTTCTCTTTGTTAGCGAGCTTGGTGGCCCACTGGCTTTCAGTCCACTTCTCGCTCAGTTTAGCTTCTGTCCATGCTTTCCTTACAATGCGTGTGGGCGCTGTGAAGGGGAAGCTCAGACGGAACTTTGTGAGGTGCAACTGGTTCAGGCGGAGCTGTTGACGTGAGACGCCGCTGCAAGGCCCGTCGACGAGAGCGCGGGTCTGGTCAATAATATCGACCACGCTTACTAACTTTCCTTTCAGGGGACCGTCAGCTACCAGGGCAACACGCCCTGGCTCAACAAACCTCGCAAAAGGCATGACGTCCTGAAAATAGACGATTGCATGTTAATTTCACTCACGCACGACAATGCAGTCTCCTGATTATCACTTCCGTAATAAAACTAAATTGGGCGAAAATATAGTGACATTATGAATATTCAAAGAGTAATGACTATTTAACAATGTTTAAATTTGTAATGAACGTAAAATTCACTTGGATCAAAACGGATAAAATTATATTCTAACCTTACAACGTCTTTACACAAACACTGTATTGACGAAAAGAGTTTCCGGTTTTGTTTGTCTTGTCAAGTTGACATTATGAAATTGGACGAGGTTAAATGTTGCTATGCTAAATAAATTTATGTTATAAATTTTGTCTATGGATTTTCCTCGCGTGATAGCCTTGCCTTGTTTGAATTTTATAGATCCAAGAAGGTTTCTTGGATCCCGTCTTAGACCATTTAATTTAATAAATCTATCATACTTACATCAAGTTAAGTAAAGGGCGGCCATTCCCATTTTTGCTTATAAAAATGAACTTTAATTAAAATTTAATAAAGAAATGCTATGATACGTTTTGTAGAACTACATGCAGCCTCCGCCGGATTTTCTTGTAGCTAAGTGAATATGTGTAAGTACTCATTTAGTCGGGCGATTGGAAAATGTTATTCAATTCTTTTACAATTATTACCTATATTTTTATATTATATTCGTCGTGGGTATATTCACTATTTTTAATTTTGAGTTTTATTTCGTTTAGCTGAGCCCGCCAAATTCAAATTACAATTGGTTTTTCGCAATTTATACATCTATAACACATTCTAGATCCATAGCTGTACTGCCGTGCCCCCAGATCAGCAACTCGATCGCTCGACGATTTAGGGACCGGTAACTGGTTACTGCTTTTACGTAGTTACCCTGCCGCGTCGCAATCGGTTAAACCGTTATTGATATGAATGGTAACATTCGTTAGCACACACAAACAAACAAAGTGGTTTAGCCCTTTGACTATCTATCCCTGGACAAGTGACGCGCTTATTTCTATGAACAAAAAAGTCTGTCACTTTTGGTGCGGGGGGAGGAAACACTACATAGACATTGCTGCACACATACTCAAAATCATTTTGTATCGCCACGAACTCACACATATTAAATTCTTCACCACTAACACAATTTACGCACATATAGAGGTCAAATACGTCAACATACAAGAATTGACGACAATACGAACGTATAATACAATAAAAATAATTAGGAAGCTACTATGTCGATATTTTATATCGATAGATTATTTTAGGAAGAATGGAGAAAAACGTAACAACATTACAAATTATTTTTATGTGTAATTATTTATTTGCAAAATTAAAATCATCCATACACACCTTTTTAATATCTTGCGTCATAATTATTTTCAATGCAATGCTCTCATTGCATGATAATGAAATACAAAACAAAGGAACTGTTTAGGTATAGATAAATAGGTGTAACATACTATGTAATTGGAAAATAAACGCACGGGTGAGAGAAATCGCAAACTTTTCGAAATACATATTCTATAGCCTATGTTAATCTTGAATAATGTAGCATTCAAATGGTGAAAGAATTTTCGAAATCGGCTTAGTAGTTTTTGACTTTATTTGTTACATACAATGATACATACAAATCTTTCCTCTTTATAATATTAGTATAGATAGAGCGGATATTGGGGACGTTATGTTACAAATACTTTGATACCAATTAGTTTGATTCTTTCATTTTGATTTTTTCTTTTCTTTGCCAGGCTGATATATAAGGAATAACACTAGACAGAGCATTTTGTTTCCCACGAGATATAAGTAGGAGTAAATACGATTTTGTTCATTATGTCGCGCGTTAATATGAACAGAAGCGCTACGCTAGACGTCCTGGGTTCGATTCCCCGGTCGAGCAATGTGTTATTGGAGTTTTTCTATAAAATTAAGGGTTGATGCCCGATTAATGGCAATAGGCTCGCCCCCTAAGTACGCATCTGTCTAACCCTTCGGGGAATAAAGACGTGATGGTATGTCGTGTTCCGTACTCTCGTTATTTCTTTGAGCCGGATATCGAAAAAAGAAAATAATGTGTTTGAAGAAACACCCCGAGAGGCAGGGCATAGTGGAATTGAATAACTCACTTACAATTGGAGCTGCCCAACTGGGGAAACACCTACACTTTGCAGAAAATAGTAGCCAAATAACATAGCACTGTACTACTAGTATTCTATTATCTGTGACTGTACTATGTTGTGTTGCTAACGGTGAGCAAGAACGCCAGAGCTCCGCGAGGAAGCGTTATGTTGGCAGTGGGGGTACCGGTGTTGTGGGTTGTCTACCGGGTGTGAAAAGATTTTTACAGGTTCGGCAACGAGCGAGTGATACCCCAGGTGTTGCAAGCGTTCATATAATAGGGTACATTAACACTATATATACAATTACCATCAGGCGGGACATGTGCTGGTTTTCCACCTAAGCGGTAAAAGAGACCCCAGACCTTCTAAACATACCGTATCTTAGAAATCATTTTCAATTATTTTTGAAATACGATTTAAATATGTTAATTTATAAATTCTTTTGTCAACAAATTTATCCGCAACGGCTTGAGCTATTATTTATCAATCACACCTATATCATTTTAAATGAAGGTCTTTTGTAGATCTGAAAAAGTAACAAATAAAATATCTAATACTGGATATCAAAAATAATCAATAATCTTAGTTACGTCATTTCCAAAAATGTTATTTTATTAAAATATAGTGATATCATAAATTCATGATATTCATCTTTAGCGATCTTTAGCAATTATTATAATTTGGTCTTACATTGAACACGAAAATAATATCGATATCGATTCGAAATCGTAAACAAACACTATCACATCATTAATTAAAATGACAAAACAAAAGAGGGACATAGTCTCGCTACACTTTTTAAAATTCGAGTTTTATGCATTATGTCATAATATATATAAGGCCTATAATTGCCAAAAAACGGTAATTCTGCATTAAGACCTATAATTGGAAATCATAAATGGTGACATCCTATTGGATGATATATAATTGAAATCAAAAAATGACATTTTGATGGATATTTCAAATTTAAATCTTACGTGTATTAGCAGAAGGCTGATATTGTTAGTAAAAAAAATTTGCTAGTCTCGTGGGGAGTGCGGATAGTCTCGTGGGGAGTGCGGGTAGTCTCGTGGGGAGTGCATGCTTGAACTAAACGATTATTTTATACTCGATTATTGAATCAGTAACGTCCTCGATCTTTATTAATAAATTGTATTATGTGATTTAAATAGAAATAAATGAACTTTAATACTTACATACGGAAAATAACTCCATCTTTATCTAAATAAGATATTAGATATTTTTTTGCATACATTAACTGCACGTATATCGGTATTTACACGGAGCATTTATGATGACCTTACTGAGCGGAAACGATTCTGTTAATGAAAAATCGATTTTGGAAACAGTTTTGATAAACGCGTTAGATTTTTTAATCCACTACCTTGCCAGAGGGGAATGATCATGAGAGGCGGGTCCTTATAGATAGATAATCAAAGGGTTTAGCCACACCAATTAAAAAAAAAAACACCCTCTCACCCAGGGACTTATAGCGTTATCCATAACAGAATTCGATATAATAACGTTATAATAGTATCGATACCTCGGCCAACATATCGTTTTCAATATTTTGCATAACGTTATACGGGTAACAGAACGAAATTCAGAACGAAATGTAGAACAAAATTCATTGCATAACGTTATGCGGGTAACAGAACGAAATTTAGAACGAAATTCGTAACGAAACAAACATCAACGGCCTGTAATGTAATGAAGAAACATCCTAATACTTATCTGCAACAATTGTTTCCGGAGATGGGTTGTAAAAAATAGATAAAGCAGATCTTTTAATCTTGATGAAAGTAATAAGACGATAATATACGAAAAACAATAGAACTTAAAAAATAATAACGTTATTATTTTTAATAACAATATTTTAGTAACGTTAAATTGACAAAGGTAACGGAAATTATAACGTTATACTTAAACAATGGTGGGCAAAATATCATTATTGATAACGTTATGCTCAAAAATAACGTTATCTCGACCTTGGGCAGATAACGTTACTAAATTATACCGGTATTTAGGTCCCTCCCTGCTCTCACCACAAACGCAACAGTGTGCGCAACCATTGAAGTAAGACAATAATATTCTTACTCTAAGGGCCACTTCCACCAACTTCTTAAATGTACTTAAATTCTATTTAAATACAATATTTCATAGTAAATTTGAGTTTAAATACAATTTTAATCATATTAAAAGTTGGTGCAAGTGGGCCTAAGTGCGCAACAGTCTCCGTTCCGTTGAGGGTAAAAATATTTGGTGCGAAATTCAAACGTTGCTATGCAACGCAACACGAGTAACAAGCACAAACACTACAAAATAATAATTGTGAGAGCGTTTAGCACTGTAGTTTAATTCTAGATAAATAAAGATGCGTTTAAAATATTCCAAAACTCTCTTGGAAGCCCAGGTAAATAAAATAGACAAAATATATTTATTTCATTTTAGTTTATTACTTTGATTGTAGCAGTTTATAAGATAATGTTGACGTAGAGGTAGCGCAGGTCGCTGGCTGTTCGATGTGGGATGTTGGCCCACAGGTTTTCACGTTGTATGGCTTAGGTTAAGGTGACGCTTCCAAAGCCCACTACCAATCCTTTTAGACGTGCAGCCTGTGGGTGAACTTTAGGGCATACAGTGTGGCCTGCACACACAATAATTATAACAACACGTTCCGGGTGTTGATGGGGCTGCCGCGTTTTTGTAGCGCGTCTGGCATGTTTGCTGATGCGGATGTTGACAGTTTTTCTCTTTTACGCCGTGTTTGCGCCAACCCCGACCAGTTTCTTAGAACGTTGGATTATAGGTGGCACTCTCCGATCTTGGGGCCGTGGATACGACTGCACGCAGTCAAGTAGGCATTGCCCAGGATCGGCGTGCCTCCCGAAATTTTATTTATTTTGATTGTACAGAATATTCTTCATTCGTAGGAAACATGGTAACTAAAAGTAAAAAGCGACCTGCTTGTTTCGCTATAGACTTACGTACTTTTAATTTCTTATATTTATTTATTTATTTATTTTATTTGGAATAACAAACAATTACATAATAATAATATACAAACAGTGAAGCTTAAAACTAACAATTATGTAATCCACTACGTTATCCACAGTATACAATGTAATAATATAATTTTACGCTAAAAAGAAAAACAAAATTTATGAAGTCAGTTGAAAACTTTCGCCTGACCCTACCTAACCTGACCTAGAACTCCATCATCACAGCAACATCCCTATGACTACCTTGTATTATTTTTATGCTTAAAAATACGAAGCAAACACAAAGATGCTGCTATGATTGACTTAAAATAATAATGTATGCCTAAGTGCTAACAATCAATAGTTATAAGAAAATAAAAAATTGCAAAGCGTCTCATACCTATTAGTAGATAATCATGGAGGTGATGAAAAGTCAAAATTATTGATCGCTTCAAGGATACAGCTCTTATATTTACCATAAGATAGGGAGAAAAGATCTATACCACTAAAGTATCTATTATAATTATGTGAGGCGGCGGAGAGGAGCTCGCACACCAGCATTTGTGCGACATGAAGGCATTGCAAAGAGTACTGCAAAGTTATAAGTAGGTATATTGTATGTATGTTGTATACATTAAATTTATATCTTAAATTAGCAGCTTAAATAAATTTACCAAATTAAAACACACACGTTATTCAAGGATACGGAGAATCCTATAGCAGATATCTGCTGGTCTCCTAACAATGTCAAGTTGGCAGTAGCGACATGTGACCGTTTGGTGCTTTTGTTCGACCGTGACGGTACCCGTCGAGATAAATTCTCTACAAAACCGGCCGACCCTGCTGCTGGAAAGAAGTCTTATGTTATAACAAGTATGAACGTTTTTTATAAGCTATTTATAGTATTTTTTTAGACTTTTCACCCGACTGAGCCAGAAAGACGGTTTTGTTTTTCGAGTGTTAGTACCTATATATATATTACTTTGGCATACTGTATGTAGTCTAAACGGCTTGATGGATTTTAGCTTGAGAGGCGTTGTTAAATTTGTCTGAATGGTGAGAGTGACACTGGGTACCTATATCAAAAATTAAATAATAATCAAAATAAAAAAGATGGAGACAAGTCGGGGGAACTGCATGGGATTGGTGTGTCTTGAAATTATGTCTTTAGAGTTAATTTAAAAAATCACCTTCATGTACGTTACATAACCCACCATCACGCCTGTATTCCCCGAAGGGTTAGGCAGAGGTGTACTACAAATGTATACCCACACTTCGCCGGTATGTTTAGGTCCCATGTAATAGGGAGCGAGCCTATTGCCATTATCTGGGCACAAAAATATCAAACTCCGAGCTGCTACTGAGAATTTCATAGGCAACCCAATAACACTGCTTGACCTGAGAATCGAACCCGGGATCTCTAGCGTAGCAGTCGCGCTAGGCACCACTACACTAATAATATGTCTCCGCGATAGGTATATCATTCAGCGATAACTCAGAGTTACTTGGCGTGGCCCAGAGCGACAACATGGTGTTTGTGTACCGTGTGGGGGCAGATTGGAGTGGCAAAAAGGTTATCTGCAACAAGTTTCCGCTGACTGGTGCGCCATTGTCACTGTTACCGGCAGACAGTGGATTCTATACGGGCACCAGTGATGGAAAAATAAGGTAAGGAGAACCTACGTACCATTTTAAGCAGTGCACAGTGTAGCGACCGAAGAGATAAAGCGATCTGTTGTAGGGTCCCCTTACTAGCACCCGTATCAGTCCTTCTGAAAAGGAACATTAAAAAAACGTATCTATACTAGCACCTACATTTAGACTTTAAATTGAGATCACAATATTCAGAATATGTTCGTTATAACAACAGAAGAAGAAATTAGACAGGTGATCCTTTCTTACTCAGTAAGCAGTATGATAATTCTTAGATCACTGGATTGTAAGACCAACAAGAGTAGCAGCATGTGGACTGGCGGCTCTTGCTGTGTGTCATTAGCGCGAGGAGGTGAAGGCACACTCGCGTCCGGCCATGTGGACGGTACACTTTTCCTCAATGGACGACTGTTACTGCGATACGCACTACCTCCCACTGCACTCGTACTGCTACCGCCTTATGTAAGTACTGCTCGAGAGAAGAGATACGTAGGACGTAGGTACATTATATTTTTATTCCTAGCAATCATTTCAATTTAAATCTTTTTCTATTGTTTCCTAATTGATCCTTGATAAGTTAATCACGAACTCTTTAGTACATAGTTAAGTACGTAGTTACGTCAGTTCTTCGAGAAAAGTTAGTTAGTTAGCCTTAGTAGCCACAGCAGTCTGGTAAGGCTCTATAATATAACACAGCATTGTCGTAGGAGTAGGAACTGTAAGTATGAATAACTTTACTGTACATATTTCAAATAATTCCTGAACTGCATAGCATAGCAGTTCAGGAATTATTTGAAATGTATCTTGTTCAGTTTCATTAATTATATTCTGGTCATTCATTATATTATAGGTTGTATTTTTTCTAAAATTATGGACAGTTGATCGTGGGATCTTGTGACGGTCGCGTGGCTGTTTATGAGGCCCAGCGTGGTGCGCTTCTACGTAGCTTAGAGCCCCAGCTTCCGCCTGATCGACGCGATTTGATTTCTGCTGCTCCTAGTCCTTCTGGACAGGTATATCTACAGTTATTTAATTATTTTATCCAGTATTAAAAATTAATTATTAAATACTTGATTTCTAAAGTCCTCAATGTTGTAGACGGTGGCATTCGGCGTGTTTGACGGGTGCCTAGTCGGCGAAGTGAAGGAATCTGGAGTAGTGGAGCTTTCAATGCTCAATATCCCTAATTTGTATGCGGCGCGAGCGTTGGCTTGGAGCGGCGATGGGACTAAGTTAGCCATCGCTTCACAAACGGGCGCTGTTATTCAACTCGAAGCTGTATTGAGGTTTGGGAATTCGTCATGTCGGTTTGATAACTACTCCGCTATGTCGCATTGATGATTAAAACTTAACTAAATACCACTGTCTGTACACTTCCTTGCCAGCTATTTCCACTCTTGCTTTTTCCACCTTTTTCTCCTGCACTATCAGTTATTAAATGAACCTACCTATATGTGAATTGTGAAGATTGCTTACGTCTGTGAATACATTCAGGCGTTGGGTGTGGCGTGACTCAGTTGCAGTGCAACATGTGAGCGCTCGGCAGCTAGTGCTGTCCCGCCTCGCCAACGACGCGCTGCCGCTCACTGTCACCACGAAGCATGCACCCGACATATTTAGCGTGCGGTTTATTGGTCAGTATAATATACTTATTAAGTTGGTAATTAAAGAAATAATCGGATATAAGATCTTTCAACTTTCAGGCATTAGAATATTTTATGTACACACTGTATTGCTTGCCTCTTCAGTTTTAGCATGCTTGTGACTAATAGTAAAAACAAGTGGTGTTTTCAGGTAACGATTGGTATGCAGTATGCCGAACTAGCAGTACATTGATTTTATGTGACATCGCACGGGGTTTGACCAGCGAGGTAATTGATAATCTTTTGATTTCGCAAAATATAGTAGGATATCCATTATATTACATAATTATTATTAGGTGTAATTTCTTTTACATTCATTTTCAGATCCCGTGGTCAGGTGGAGGTGAACGTGTGTACGCGGCCGTGGGGGGCGCCTGCTTGTTGCACCGAGCTGGTGAACTGAGCGTCGTTGAATATGGACTTGACAAAGTCTTGCATACAGTTAGTGTGTTGTAGACTATGAAATGTTTGAATCATAACATAACATACCATCACGCCTGTATTCCCCAAAGGGTTAGGCAGAGGTGTACTAAGATACACCCACAGTTCGCTGGGACCTAAACATACCGATGTTTAGGTCCCATGTAATAGGGGGCGAGCCTATTGCCATTAACCGGGCACAAATTCCTAACTCCGAGCTGCTACTGGGAATTTCATAGAAAAACCCAATAACACTTTGCTCGACCTGGGAATCGAACCCAGGACCTCTAGCGTAGCAGTCGCGCTCAGGACCATTTGGCTAATGAGGCAGTTTTTGAATCAATGCTTTGTTTGAATCAATGTTGAATTAAATATCAAAATCTATAGGAACATATGAAAATGTATAATAAAAGGGAATACCACGGGATTGGAGAATTACTATGAGCACGGGTAACTCCGCGGGACACAGATAGTATAATTATTATAATTGACTATTGAGCTACAAGGCGAGAACCCCTTGAGAGACCCCATAAGGTCACGGAAATACAATGCATAAGCTGAAATGCTCTTCTGACTTCAGGTGCGAACAGAACGCGTGAACCCGCACGTTCTGAGCGTACGTATAAACGAAGGTGCGGCCAGCGGCGTGGAGGTTGGCGACCGCAAGCATCTCGCTTACTTGCTGGACAGACAGACCATTGCTGTCGTAGACTTGACTACTGGTAAGTCTTGATAGTATGTGGCTTCACGTTTATATAATAGGACTATCTTCTGCCCGCAACTTCGTCTACTTGACCTAGAATTGTCTTGGATTTAAGTCCAAGATACCTTGGATACACATACGTGTTAATCCAGCTTATAAAGCTAGCCAGCCGTTTTTGTATAATTGAGTAACATACCTCGAAACAAACAAACTTTCACATTTATATTAGTAGATAATACATGAAATAGTTTCTATATTACACATGATAGTTATACGATATTTTTAATATAGCTACTTATCACAATTTTAGTAAAATAAGCTACCCTTTTCTTTGTGTTAATGGTGAAATTCCACATTGAAATTGAAATAAATCATTGCTTTTTAGTTCACCCTAGTTAATTATTTGCAAGTAGTTTTTTTTATGGGATAGGGAAGCAAACGATCAGACGGATCACCTGATGGTAAGTGATAACCGCCACCCGCAACACTAGAGGAGTCACAAGTGCGTTGCCCGCCTTATAAAAGGGTTTTTTGGCCTCCGGTAACCTCATCCACTCGGCGAAACACAACGCAAGCGTTGTTTCACGCCGGTTTTCTGTGAGGCCGTGGTATCACTCCGGTCGAGCCGGCCCATTCGTGCCGAAGCATGGCTCTCCCACGTGTAAAAATGTTTCAGGTTTTGTAATTTGTTAGGTGAGTTTCCTTATGGCTCATGGCTGATTTTATTTATGCGGACTAATAGGTTATATGACGTAAAATACATACATGTGTGATGTTATGCTATGTTAAAATATCGTATCTCTTTCATTATGTAGGTATATAAAATTTTAAAAATCACGTTTTTGGATTTGGAGACGTTTATATACCTAACCTAACCCACTTGTTTTTTTAAATAATCTCAATGTACAGACACAGTTTTTTTACAATTTTATAATAGTAGCGATGTTGCCATTGCAGGTATACAGTTGGGTCAGTGGTGGCACGAGGCTCGGGTTGACTGGCTTGAATTGAATGAAAGTGGCCAGCTATTACTGTTGCGAGACACGAGGCGAAGACTCGCTCTATTACGACTACATAATGGTGACAAGGTACGCTCTTGAATATATATTTTTTTAATTTACTTACATAGTAAAGTTTTAATTCAATTATCGTGATAAAATCTCTACCATTCCAGGAGATTATTGCAAGTGGAGTCTCATTTGTGCAGTGGATTGAGAATAGCGACGCAGTTGTAGCTCAAACGCCAACTCATCTACTCGTATGGTTAGTAACTGTTGCACAAAAAATTGACAATTCATTTAGTTTATAACTGCACACATATCCTCTTTTAGTAAGCATCCGATTTATTTCAAAAGAAAAATTTACTCAATCAAGTCGGCTAATTGAAACTGCTTGGTTTTGACTGCTTTAACTGCTTGGTATTGAAACTGCCGTTTATGTTATTTTTGTTACGTATACGAGTAGGTACAGTGCATGGGACCCCGGCAGCGTAGAGATGGCGGAGTGTGGCGGCGCGGTCGCCGTCGAAGTGATCTCACGACGCGTCGTGCTTGATGGTGGACTACTGCCCTATTTGCAGCTGGACGAACATCGACTCGCTTTTAGTATGTTTGTAAATCTTTATTGCTTTATATTTATACTAGCTTCCGCCCGCGACTTCGTCCGCGTGGAATAGTTACTTAGTCTTATCTTAGCGGGATGATAGCCTATAGCCTTCCTCAATAAATGGACTATCTAACACCGAAAGATTTTTTCTAATCGGACCAATAGTTCCTGGGATTATCGCGTTCAAGCAAACTTGGAAGGTGGCACTTGACAGGTGGTAAGAAGATGATGATCCCCTTCAGCGGCTTGTAGTATGTTTTGATTGAAGCTCACTTCAAGATATAGCTTTTATATTATTGTTAGTTGATAATTAAGTATTGAGTATCCGAGCGGAACTTTAGTAAAATATGTCACGGGAACACGAATAATAAAAGAACGCTAAATGAGGATATGTCTTTTAGAGCGTTTGTTGGGTCCGAGCGGACCAAAGCTCGGTCCGCACAGATACAAAACAAAAGCTCTAAAGGCTGATGAATAACGTATTTATTTGGATAAGGATTAATATCATGTTTATAAAAACCTTTGACTATATAGATAGATAGTCAAAGATAAAAACACCTACGCAAATAATGCATTTGGAATTTTAGAACAAAGTTAGCATAAAAAAGTTATAGTGAGCCAACCTTAAAAGATAGACATATGCCGTCGCGGACTTTTTTTTAGAACTTTTAAAGAGGAACAATTCTGTCATATATGATTTTTGCGAAACTTTAACCGTTTACACAGCGCACGCATCGGAAGCACTCAAAAGGAAAAAAAACTAATTTTAGAACAAAGTTAGCATAAAAACGGTTATAGTGAGCCAACCTTAAAAGATAGACATATGCTGTCTCGGACTTTTTTTTAGAACTTTTAAAGAGGAACAATTCTGTCATATATGATTTTTGCGAAACTTTAATCGTTTACGCAGCGCATGCATCGGAAGCTCTCAAAAGGAAAAAAACCCGATTTTGAAACATTCTTCATTGATGCTCCGCTCCTATTGGTCTTAGCGTGATGATATATAGCCTATAGCCTTCCTCGATAAATGAGCTATCTAACACTGAAAGATTTTTTCAAATCGAACCAGTAGTTCCTGAGATTACCGCGTTCAAGCAAACAAACAAACAAACAAACTCTTCAGCTTTATTTATTAGTATAGATTTTGAACTATATATTATGAGTTATCTATTTCTTATCTTCTGGTCTTATTTTGGTATTCCCTACTTAAATGGAAGTATCACACCGAATAGGAAAACTCTTGATGATTGCATTTTTCGTAATAAATGCATTTGTTGCTTGTTGGTAAGGAACAACTCACGCTCAAGGATAATAAAAGCAGTTCCTTCAATTCAACACCCGCTACGAGCGTAGCCGGTATAACCGCTACGAGCGTAGCCGGTATAACCGCTACGAGCGTAGCCGGTATAACCGCTACGAGCGTAGCCGGTATAACCGCTACGAGCGTAGCCGGTATAACCGATACGCAGCCGTCGCACTTTCACATTCACTTTTGAATATAATAAAATTATGAGTTTTGTATTGTATGTGACAAATGTATTGCTTTCTTATGTTTCATGGGTTTCTATGTTATCTTAAAATGTGCTTACTATAATGTTGTAAATACAACAACTGTACGTATAGCATGATGTTATAATTTTATTGCTTTTCACTATAATTGATAGTGTCTAAAGTAATTTTCATTGACATTGAGACGTAATTATAGATAACGCACTACGAAGCGGTGACCTAGCTGGGTGTGCGCGGTATTTAGATGGCGTCGGCAACAACGCTGATGTAGCTCCACTGTGGCGGCAGCTGGCTGAACGAGCGCTGGCCGATGATGATGTTCAAGTAATAGTAACAATTGATTATTTTGATTTTTTTAAGCATTTATTCTATTTACATGATGGCTTTAGGTTAAAAAAAACATAAGTAGCATTTAAAATTGAAAAATTCTTCTTAGGACAGTAAAATTATTCTTTGAATTGGAACAGCTCCACTTTATTCTTTGTTATTATTATTAACTAGCTTCTGCCCGCGGCTTCGCCCCCGTGGAATTCGGTCTGTCATCACATCCCACGGGAACGGGATAAAAAGTATCCTATGTCCGTCTCCTGGTTCTAAGCTACCTCTCCACCAATTATCAGCGAAATCGGTTCAGCCGTTCTTAAGTTATAAATAGTGTAACTAACACGACTTTCTTTTATATATATAGATTTCTAAAATTCTTTTACAATATACTTATGATAAAAATGGTTTTTCCAGTTGGCTGCCAAATGTTATCGTGAAGTTGATGACGTAGCTCGTACTTTCTATTTGGAAAAGACCGTTGATTTGGCTGCCGCTGAAGGGGATGGGGACATCACAGCAGGTAGGTCATACCTCCTTCTAAATAAATACTTAAATAAAAATACGTTCTTCCATAAGAATAAATTATATAAGGTTCCTGGTGTTAAATTTATAAAATATAATTATAATTTTGTTGGCACATTTGGCATAGTGGCTGACCGATCGGCTTGCACGCTACTAGTTCAGAGTTCCATCCCCGTAAGTTTGTATGATCATACCATACAGGTAGTCGTTCTGTGTATGTGTATTTGTGAGAAATGGTGCTTGTAAATGCAACCACGATAAAGGAGAGTTGGAGAAAAATAACAAAGTTACCCCTGTAACCATGTTGGTATCTTTTATCACATACATAGTATTAAAAGATGTTTTCCAGGATTGAATAATGCCTTAGTAAGAGCTCGTCTGGCAATATTCGCTGGTGACTTGTCCGCGGCTGAGGAGTGCTATGTGAAGGGGGCGCGGCAGCCCGACCTCGCTGTGGACATGTACAAGCAGTTCAACAGGTGGACCGATGCTATAGCACTCGCCGAGAGGACCGACAGGACCTCCGTGTCCACGCTGAAACAACAACACATGGATTATCTCACGTCCACTGGTTAGTTTTATTTTCTACTTGCTTCCACCCGCGACTTCGTCCGCGTGGAATAGTTACATAGTCTTAGCGTGATGATATATAGCCTACAGCCTTCCTCAATAAATGGCCTATCTAACACTGAAATATTTTTTCAAATCGGACCAACAAGCAAACAAGCAAACAAACAAACTCTTCAGCTTTATATATAAGTATAGATTCTTTGACAGTTTCTGTCAAAGATAGTTACTGAGAACCCACAGTAACTATCTATGACAGTCTCTGTCAACTGTGTGATCCTGTGAAACTAGAGAACCAACCGGTTCTCTAGTTTCACAGGATCACCTAGTCAACGGAATCACTTGTTATTTTTAGTAGTAGTTTTCATTCCATTCAAAATGTTATGTATACACGGTGACACAGCAAGTTATTCAGTATACCGTTTGCATCTCCCGTATTTCAGGGCAATGGTGTTGATTTTTGTAATACAACTATGAAGCTTGACGTGTTTTTCCGAATGCAAGAGAAACTATCCTTGTATACCTATACAGTGATGGGTCATGTAAGGGACTTTTACAAAATACCTACGTGTTATTTATTCATGTACGGTTGGCACTCCTTCGCAGCGACCGAGACCTGCCTTTATAAACTTTGATGGCTTGTCTATTGTTTCTAAAGAAGTCGTCCACACGTGTAGTCCTTTGTAGCAAAAATCCGTCAAAATATAACTAAATATCATAGATTTTTACACAAAACGCTCGTAACTGCAAATAAGTCATTCTACAAAACAACTAAACGTTTTTTTTTGTGTTTGTTATTGTAAGGAGAAGGTGCATATGGAAGTAAAAATTAAGAAAGTTGCGCAGAACATTAAAATATTTAAGACGAAGGTTTTGTTTGTTTTTTCGAATCAATCGAATCGAATTGAAATCGAATTCAATATTCATAGTTAAGATAGGATAACGTCTGTGGCCCGAGCACCGCCTGTAGGCGGTTGTACGTGGGGATCGTGCGATCCATGGCCCTGTATGGGGCCCCGGTGTGGGCGGCCGACCTGACGGCCCGCAGCATCGCAGTGCTGCGAAAGCCGCAGAGGGCGATGGCCGTCAGAGTCGTCCGCGGCTATCGCACGATCTCCCACGAGGCGGCCTGTGTACTGGCCGGATCCGCGCCCTGGGACTTGGAGGCGAAAGCGCTCGCGTCGCTTTACCTGTGGCGCGAGCAGGAGCGGACGCGAGGTGCGGGGCCGGTGCAGCGGCAGTTATCGCTGCGCCGGCAGGAGCTCCAACGGGTCCTAGTGGCGGAATGGCGGGACAGGCTCTCACGCCCTACCGCCGGCCTCGTCACCATCGAGGCGGTCCGGCCAGTACTCGAGCGCTGGCTCGGGAGGAGGCACGGCTCCCTCACGTTCCGGGCGACGCAGGTGCTCTCGGGGCACGGCTGCTTCGGGAAGTACCTGTGTCGCATAGGGAGGGAGCCGGACGCCCGGTGCCATCACTGCGTCCATTGTTGGGAGGACACGGCGCTGCACACGCTGGTGGAGTGTGCCGCTTGGGAGGAGCCGCGCCGTGCCCTCGTCGCTGCGGTGGGAGACGACCTGTCGCTGCCGGCCGTCGTTCGATCTATGGTCGGCAGCGCGGCGTCTTGGGATGCAGTGATCGCCTTCTGCGAAACTGTCATCTCGCAGAAGGAAGCTGCGGAACGGGAGAGGGAGTGCGCGAGCACTAACCCGATCCGCAGCCGGCGCTCCGGACGTCGGCGGAGGGCCGATAATGCCCTCTTCCGGCCTCCATAAATGGGTCCGGGGGTGGCAGACGCGGGGACGTCCGCCACGCCCCCCTTATAGGACCCGAGGCGGTGGCGCGTAGTGTTCCACGCGCACCCCTCTAAGGCGATGGGGGGGAGTCCAACGCCTCACTCCCCCCCTCCACAATCTGCAGTCGGGGCCCGCTGCGGCGGGCCGGCACCAGTCGGGGGCCGCGGACGAATTCTCTGTTTCCCGTAGCCCCCGACGCAAACGTGCAGGAAGGAACACCGTGTGGTTTTTAGTCGGTAGGTCACCCACTCTGGGTGGAGTCCGACACGCCCCGCCGCCTCCCCGGGCGGCGGAAGTCCATGAGGATTTTCCACACGCACAAAAAAAAAAAAAAGGATAACGTCTGTCGGGTCAGCTAGTATACAATATTATTAAGTACTATTGGTATATATTAGTGTTCTCGTATTAGGTCGCTTAGGCGAGGCTGGTGCCGTGTTGGCGGCGTCCGGTGATGTCCAAGGTGCAGTGAGGCTGTGGTTGCGAGGCGGCCGCTCCCGACGGGCCGCGGCGCTACTATTGCAACACCCGCATTTACTCAGAGATACTGATCTAGTCGACGCTGTGCATACGCAACTAATTCAGGTATTTCCAAGTGTTGATGTTGGTCAATGTACAACATACAGTTTTGTAGATTATTTCTGGGCAACTGTTTTAAAAACTACAAAAAAAATAACGTTATTTATGTGTCATTAAAATTTAATTTGTGCCTCCTAAGATTCTGCGTCCGTGTGCGCCGCACACCCTGCAGCATAGGTGAAACCAGTACTACTGATCAGCATTGTTTAATGGATCTATCTTACTATAATAATCATGACTTAACGCTGGTACCCAGAGAGTAAAGCAGAGATGCAATAAAGTTTAAATACAGTTTGCTGGTATATATATTTGTAGGTCCCATGTAAAAAGGGGCGACCCTATTGCCATTAATTATGTATGTTGATCTGATCTTTTCATGAGTACTCGTCACTGTACCATTGCACTTAAGTAATAAAAGTTTTTTTTTATTGTGTATTTAGGAAGAGTGGTGGGAAACAGCTGGGGAAATATCGGAGCGCAGAGGTGATACGCACGCAGCAGTGGAGTACTATGCTAAAGGAAATAACTATGCGAGGGCTGTTCAACTCGCTAGAGAGGTACATGATAACTATTGTTATAATAATTTTACGTTTTTAAAGACCAGACCAATTTGGATTTGAATTAAATCTTAACAATTAGACCTTAATTAATATAAGAGTTTCGCTAGACTTTGAGTTCTAGATTACCGTTAAATTACAGTTTTGGCAGAACGAATGAAGCATCTATAAGATTTGTTTTTAAGTAACACAGGATCAGTTTTATTTATTGATTTATTTGGTATTGGAAAACCAACAGCTATACAAACTAAATAAACAATTAGCATATGCTGCATTAAGCCAATTACAGGTTTTCACGCATAGCGATATAATAAATTTGTAGATAACTTAGCAAACACTATTAAGCACAAAATACAAAGCGACTAATACTTAGAATTAAAAATGATGTTTTACAATACATATAAAAGCCAAAGATACTGTAGAATTACTGGAAGAATTTTAAGTTAAAACGATTACGTGCCGTAACGCAATTAGTAGTGAACGGATCAAATGAAAACTCATTACATAATAAAAAAATTGTCAGGTATATTGTGAGATTTTATTGATTTCAAATTTAAAAAAAACCGGCGTAGTGCTTGTCAGACTCGCGCACCGAGGGAGGATTCCATACTTAAAAATATTTTTATAATATTATGTAACTAAAAATGTATACTTTTCGCAATTTTTCCTTTATCTGTCCTATGAGACGTTGCTTTGTACCAAATTTTCAATATTCTGAGTTCACGGGAAGTACCCTGTAGGTTTTGATTCCCTTGGGTCGTGACAGACAGACAACAAAGTGATAAGGAATCCGTTTTTTCCTTTTGAGGTACTTACGGAACCTTGAGAAAGAGGACACTTTATGTTTGGTTGTAAGGCGTGTCCGGGTGAGGTAACGCGGCTGGAGGGCATGTGGGGCTCGTGGCTCGTGGGCGCGCGGCAGGCGGGCGCGGCCGTGCCGCACCTCATCGAGGCGGGGCAGGCGCGCGCCGCGCTCGACGCCGCGCTCGCCGCGCACCACCACCGCAAAGCGCTGCAGATACTACAAGTAAACACATAACATATAATCAACATAATCAACCCACATACTGTCCCACTGCTGGGCACAGGTCTCCTCTCAGAATGAGAGGGATTAGGCTAGTCTACCATTTTTCTGTCAGCATATTTGCAGAGGTCAGTCAGTAAAGTCTGGTGAAATCTAGCAAAAAAATCAATCCATTAACTGTAAAAGTGTCTCCATAGAAATAAATATCATTTCATTTAGAAAGCAAGTTTTCATTTCTATTTTCGTCCGGATGACGCACAATCTGTTAGTTACACCATTAAAACTCAAGAACGGCTGGACCAACTTTTAAGATTTTTGTGTTTTTGGAATTGTCTTCGTCCGGAATAGGATAATAAGTATTAAAAGAATCGAAAAATTCATGAAAAAGAAAATTATGAACATAATTAATTTTCTTATACATTTTGTATCGGGAACAGATTGACTGACTGACACAGAAACAAAACACGGACGATAATCAACATGGCGTTGTACGTTGGTTCCGGTAATGTCACCAGATGGCGTTGTGTGCCTTATCCGTTGCCAGCAGTTTTTTTTATTTTTAGGGCAGGACAACCTGTGCCAGTCCCGCTAGTAAATTATAAAATAAACTTACCTAATCGACCTAAATTTGCTTAATAGTTACCATTAATTAGCGTTGATTTGTGATCCCTATTTAATTTATAGCCAATGTTGAACTCACTTTTATTTTATTTTTCAGGCTATCGATGACAAGGACTCTATCAGAGAACAATGCGAAAAACTAGGTGATCACTTCATTTCAACCCGCGTAAGTGATTTCTCCAAGTTTATATTTTACCACTTGGCTAATGAGGCATATCCAACTGCCTCATTAGCCAAGTGGTCCTGAGCGCGACTGCTATGCTAGAGGTCCTGGGTTCGATTCCCAGGTCGAGCAAAGTGTTATTGGGTTTTTCTATGAAATTCCCAGTAGCAGCTCGGAGTTAGGAATTTGTGCCCGGTTAATGGCAATAGGCTCGCCCCCTATTACATGGGACCTAAACATACCGGCGAACTGTGGGTGTACATTAGTACGCCGCTGCCTAACCCTTCGGGGAATACAGGTGTGAGGGTATGTTTGTATGTATATTTTAAGTTTTGGAAAAACTATAGCTGGTAATACAAATGTAACTATTTAGGAATGGGAGACAGCAGAACGTGTTCTGACGTCATGCGGAATGGCGGAGCGTTGCGTACGCGCATACAACAATGCAGGGCGCGTGGCAGACGGCCTGCGCCTCGCCGCCGCACACCTCAGCGAGGAACAGACCAGGGACATCTACATGCCGCTCGCTCAGCAACTGAGACACGACGGACAACTACGCAAGGCTGAACAGATTTACATTGGCCTGGGAGAGCCCGATGAGGCCATATCTATGTATAAGGTAACTTTACATTTTTATTGATGTTAATTCGTCCCCAATAATTAAAAATCAGTGAAGACTTATATAAAATGAAAATACATTGTACGTAAAAGTAACTTGAGCTCAGCCGTCAAAGTTAATTATAATCTTTTATAATCATAGTGTGTAATTTTGAGCAGATAATAATAATTTTACTACATCCCAGTAAGTTCCTGTTAATTTTTAGTTATTTAACAATTTTTTTTATTTAACCGGTGTATAGCGGTTACTCAGTTATGGTGAAATAGGCCTGAGTGCTATAAGTATTAATTAATAAAAAGTGTATTCATAACATAAGATCTTTAACGTATATTATCTTGTACATTTGGTCAGGAAGCATCTCAATACGAAGCTATGCTACGCCTCGTAGCAGTTCACCGTAGCTCCTTGCTGGAAGCTACGCGCCGCCACGTAGCACAGGCGCTACACGCTTCAGGAGACCTTCGAGCCGCTGAGAATTATTACATACAAGCCGGTTCGATTTATCAATTACTAGCTTCTGCCCGCGTCTTCGTCCGCGTAGCGTGATGATATATAGCCTATAGCCTTCCTCAATAAATGGGCTATCTAACACTGAAAGAATTTTTCAAATTGGACCAGTAGTTCCTGAGATTAGCGCGTTCAAGCAAACAAACAAACAAACAAATTCTTCAGCTTTATATATTAGTAATACAAATACAAAGCATAGATATATAATTATGCTTGGTGATTAAGCCCTCTCGTCAGTTGGCTTTGAGTTAAAAAAATCTGATATTGTATTGTCGTTACAGAATGTCGTATGATTATCCATATTACATTAATTTGATAATGAACAATTCTCTCAACTCATTACAAATATAATAAACTTTAGTTACTTCACTAAAAACCAAAATCTAATTCAGATTATTGTATCCTACTTCCTACTAATATTATAAATGCGAAAGTTTGTGAGGATGGATGGATGGATGGATGGATGGATGTTTGTTACTCTTTCACGCCAGAAAGGCTGAAGGGATCTGGATGAAATTTGGCACAGAGATAGATTATAGTCTGGAATAACACATGGGCTACTTTTTATCTGAAGTCCACGCAGACGAAGGCGCGAGCAGAAGCTAGTTGATATATAATTATACTACAATAAAATTAAGTTGAAACAAATAAATAAGTATGTATGATTAAAATTAGGCCTAAATTTCTCTTTCACTGCTTATGTAAAAATGTTGTGTGAAAATTATTTAAACATGTAATTTTAGGTGATTGGAAAAATGCGATTCAGATGTATAGATCAGCGGGTCAATGGGAGGGGGCTGAGCGAGTTGCTCGTGCGCACGCGCCAAGCGGTGTTCAACAGCAGGTATTTACACATAAATTTGCATTTTTTAAATTTGCATTTCTTTGTAATCATAATCGTTCGTTTGTTGGCAAATTAAGTGATTAAACCTAACCTTATTTTTTTTTCATGAAATTGATTTGTGTATTGACTGGGGTCTTAATTTCAGGTGGCTCTGCAATGGGCGGGTGCTCTCGGCGGTGCACCCGCAGCGCGGCTTCTTGCCGCCAGGGGACTTGCGGCTTTAGGGGCGCGGTGGGCACTTCAAGCGCAAAGGTCTAACAAATGTTAAGGTTTTTTTAGGGCGTCCGTTCGTCCCGTAACTGTCACACATCGTCATATGATGTGTGACGTCTATCCTCCCTCTTAGTGTGACGTTTATTTTGCTACGTCCAACCATATAGGGTCTTAACTCATTGGAAGTGAGACGGTCGTTTGATCAGTTGATTGTAACGTGCAAGATTCTAATGGGAAAGATTGATTCAATGGAGCTCCACGATGGAGCCTGTAGACTCTTCGTGCCAAATAGCTATTGTCGCGGTAGAAGGCACTGACTGCTGGCGGTTCCAACGTGCCGTACCGTTGCACGGTCCAACTCCCCTCTGCTGAGATCATTGAAGGATCTTAATACTCTCCTGGACTCAAATCCAGATTTTGATTTGTTTGCGGATGAATGGAAGTTGTTATTGTTGTATTGTTGAAATGTCTGAAGTTTTGTGAGCAGAATGCATGAGTAATGTACAATTTTGTCAATAATATTGTTATTATTATCTATTGATTAAATAGTGTAATTGGCTTCGGCCGTTAATGTAATAAAAAAAAATATAGCATAATTATCATTCAACAAACAAAGATTTTTACGTGTGACATCACAAAGCTTCATACTCCTTGTCCCACTCTCCCCGAGATGTGACGTAATTTATGGATGGCCCCTTAAAATGCGACTGGAATACTTACGCAGATTGGCCAATTATACCACTATTTTGTAATGAATAAATAAAATAATACTTGACAAAACAAGAATTGATTGAACGTAAAATTTTAATTTATTCCTCTTATTCACCCCACTGTTGCTGATTTTCAGTAGTAAATAACTTTCTCTTTGTTGTGAACAGATGGGACATAGCAATGGAGCTCTGCTCGCTAGGAGGTGGCATGTCCCGCAGCGAGGTGGCGCGGGCCGAGGCCGCGTCATTGGCGGATGAGAGGCCCGACGAGGCCGAGGCCGCGTTCCTGCGCGCCGGCGCTCCCGACGACGCAGTGCGCATGTGGCTACAGCACGGGCAACACCAGCGAGCACTCGTGTTGGCTGAACAACATGCACCACTGATGGTGACAAATTCAAGATATTTTCATTAGACGTAGCAGAGGTATTTATTGTGTAGCCTGATGTCAATAGCAGATGGGGATGTGTCTTAGCGGACAAAGTCAAAGTCAAGACAAGATACGTGTGACTTGGGAAAACATCTGTCGAAACTGATGCTGGTGAGAATGTTATTAACCTTCAAACAATATAACGGAAAGTTAGAATTGAGTTAGATTTGGCATTTATTGTTTCTATAGAGTTTGTTTTCTGCAATAAGTTTATAAAATTAATAAGTGGCTGTCTCTAACAATGTCTCTTTTTCGTCTAAAAGTTTTATCAGAAACATTCGCGGCAAGTACAAAACAGCTCACCAAAGAGTCATTGTAATCGTATGGATGGTACAACTAACACATAGTTCAGACAAAAAATATTGATTTTTATATAATATCTGAATATCATTTAACTAGGTTGAGGAAGTGTTAGTGGAAGGAGCGCGAGCGGCAGCTGAACGCGGTGATTTGAATCAGTTTGAAACGTTGATGATTCGTGCCAACAGGCCGCGTGAGGTCGTGCAGCACTACAAAGATCTAGGTAATTTTCTTGCATTATAGATTTTGTGGTTGAAACAAAAATAAATTGTATTAATATTTAACAGTTTTAAAAATAAGTAACTAGATGAGTTCGATGATTTTTATTGCAACAATAGATTTGTTATTTTGAAAAAACGCTGGTCCATTGTCTTTTTCTCTTCTCTTATCTTTTTAACCTTTCCAGGTAAAATATGTCTATAGGTGTAATCAAAAATTAGTTTTCGTCATTGATCGATTAGATAGTTGGTTAGAAACGAAATTGAAATGCCTTCAAGATTCGGACCCTTGAAGGCATTGACAAACATCTGCTTCTGCATCGGTATTCGCATTTATTAATACGGATGTTCATGCGGATGTACGACCGCTACCCCACCGAAATGTTGAATGCGCTTCCCGAGTGGGTCTTCCCCGATGGATATAATCTAGGTGTCTTTAACTCACGAGTGAATTGGTATCTTCTAGGCAAGCGTGCTCCATCTTAGGTCGCAGTGTCGCTTTACATCCAACGAACTGGCGATCAAGGGTAACGAAAAGAAAGAGCGCGGGAGTGGCGCAAGCCAGTGACATATGTTAATTAACCGATTAGACCGCAGCTTATAGTAATAATAAACGAGTTAATATAAATTAAAATTATATAATCACCAATGGCACGCAGCTATTAACCTCAGATAAACTGTGATTTTCACAGAAATATTGGCGGCAATATTGCTCTTCATTAAATATAACGTACTATGTTTTACTGCAAAATATTTGATTATTTAATAAAATCTTAAAGAACCTTTTTTTATTCCTACATGCATAGGTAGTTTCTCTTAACAGTCGGAATATCCATGATCTGTAGCCCGATTCACGTAATTAAAACCGTAGCGATGTCGCAGCGACTTAATCATTGAAACAGTTTTCGTATTCACATCTGTCAATTGGACCAATTTAGAAGTCGTCCTATTGAAAAATCATTGAATCGTATTCACACATGATCGCTGAGCGAGAATTGTTCTAAAACGTTGACAGGACGGTATTCACATAACAAAACGATTTTTTGATGGATCAGACGCCAACGACATAATGTCAAATTTCAGTATTCAAATATCGTTGAGCAAAAGTTACAAATTTGAGACGTTTTTAAGAACATTTTGGTGTTTTTTTCTGCGACGGGAGTGTTTGTGTGCCTTGTGCTGCCTAAAAGTCCGAAATGAATCTCGAGCTTGCATATTTATTGTTAGACGAAGCCGAGAGATACGATCAGTGTGCACGGTGGGACGCTTTTGAGATGCCGGAGAGGGACTTTGTAAAGACTTTTCGGCTCTCTAAAGTTTTAGCAATGAGCCTCATCCAGGATATCTCTCCTTTTATAGAGGGAGAACAAAGACAGTATACATTAATAATTCTATAATGTCTTGTGTGGATTGTGTGTAATCAATAAATTTACTTTCTTTATTTCTTCTTTCTTTCTTTCATTAACAGTGCAATCAAAAGTAAGTTATATTTGATCACATTGCTTTGGGGTATGTAGGTATAATACTAATAAAGGAAGGTAATTATTGATAGATGAAAATCATATTTTAATCCCACATTTATATTTGTAGGTAAACAACTACCTAAGCTTAAAGCTAGTATACTCATTCATACTATAGTTAGTAGTTATATTTTTACTTTTCACAAAATATCCCATTAGGTCGAAATGCACTGAGGCCTTGCTACCTCGGCCCTACACAAGATAAGATAGTAGTTATATAGGTAGCATAAATTACACAGCGAATTTTTTAAATCAGAGTTTATTAATTACAAACAAAAATACAAATATTTTCTCTCTAAACTATTATTATAGAAGTATAGGAATAGGTAGGCACTATTATTTCAACATATTTTACTGCCTATGTTCCAATCCTTAGCCGAGCGATAGGGGCAGGGATCCACAGCCTCGCTATTCAAAATATCTGCGAGCTCCTTCCACAGCCTCGCAGATAGAGCCCGCCTCTCTTTACTGCGGACTCGTCCCTGGGGAAAATCCCTATGCTTGGCCATGAACTCTACTAGAATCTCCTGTTGCCGCAAGGAAACTGGTTTAATTTTTTAATCACACTAATCTATTTCAAACTAAAGCCGCGATAACGGTTTCAAAGTTTGTATTTACGTGAATCGGGCTACTGTACCTAAACTGACCGTCGTTGGATTTGACGGCCAAATTTAAGTTTACCTTTACTAGTAAAGGTTTGCAATAAATATATTTTTTGCACATTTAATGAAACACGGTGGAGCGGTGTAGATTTTTAAACTAAAAGATCTCAGCGAAACTCTCATACAAATCTCGGAACAAAAAACGTTTGTCAAGAAGGTGTATTAACGGGGCGAACCATTGTTGACACCATCGCGTATGATATCTATATATACATATAAAAGAAAGTTGTGTTAGTTACACTATTTATAACTTAAGAACGGCTGAACCGATTTAGCTGAAAATTTATGGAGAGGTAGCTTAGAACCAGGAGACGACGGACATAGGATACTTTTATCCCGTTCCCATGGGATGTGATGACAGACCAAATTCCACGGGGGCGAAGCCGCGGGCAGAAGCTAGTTTATTTATAATTATAAGGCACACCAACAACTTACTTACAAAATATTTTTAGATAGGTTGTACATAGTTAAGTTCTGTGCAAATAAGTCACTTATGCACGGCTTTCCAATAATTAAAAAAATAGTCAAAATTTAAAAAAGTTAAGATAAGCTGAATAAAACCGAATCAAAATCAAGACAATACAACAATAGATATAATAAATTATATATTAATAATAATTATTAAGGATAATTGGTGAAATTATACATTAAATATGCTCAACTGCCTCAATTGCCAAGTGGTCCTGACCGCGACTGCTACGCTAGAGGTCCTGGGTTCGATTCCCAGGTCGAGCAAAGTGTTATTGGGTTTTTCTATGAAATTCCCAGTAGCAGCTCGGAGTTAGGAATTTGTGCCCGGTTAATGGCAATAGGCTCGCCCCCTATTACATGGGACCTAAACATACCGGCGAACTGTGGGTGTACATTAGTACGCCTCTGCCTAACCCTTCGGGGAATACAGGCGTGATGGTATTTTATGTTATACATTAAATATCATAATAATTAATTTAAAAGATTGAGCTGATTAACTAACGGCCGACCACAAGTCATTACAAGTATTAGTACATTTTTCCCTTAGTTTTGATAGAGAATCCGAAAATTTGTTTATGTGGTCAATATTATAGAACTATGGGATGAGGCCGCTCGCGTGTCTCGTGAGTACGTGCCCGACAGTAGTGGCGGGGACGGCTCGGGCGGGGGCGGGGGCGAGGCCGTGCCGGGCGCGGTGCCGGCGCTGCTGCAGCGCGCGGCGGCGCACGCGGACGCGGCGCAGTGGTGGGAGGCCGTGCGCCTGCTTGGCGCCGCCAGCGCCGCCGCCGCCGCCGCCGCGCCGCGCCTGGCCGAGCGCGCCGCGCTGCGCGCCGCCCGCCTCGCGCGCGACCACCTGCACCACGAGCAGCGACGAGCCGCCGCCGACATGCTTGCCGAACGGTTAGTGCATTTGCACTCGTTTTATCTTCTACTAACTTCTGCCCGCGACTTCGTCCGCGTAGCGTGATGATATATAGCCTATAGCCTTCCTCAATAAATGGACTATCTAACACTGAAAGAATTTTTCAAATCGGACCAGTAGTTCCTGAGATTAGCGCGTTCAAGCAAACAAACTCTTCAGCTTTATATATATATATATATTATTATTATTACTAGCTTCCGCCCGCGACTTCGTCCGCGTGGAATAGTTACTTAGTCTTAGCGGGATGATAGCCTAAGCCTTCCTCAATAAATGGACTATCTAACAACGCAAGATTTTTTCTAATCGGACCAATAGTTCCTGAGATTATCGCGTTCAAGCAAACTTGGCAGGTGGCACTTGACAGGTGGTAAGAAGATGATGATCCCCTTCAGCGGCTTGTAGTATGTTTTGATTGAAGCTCACTTCAAGATATAGCCAATATTGTTAGTTGATAATTGAGTATTGAGTATCCGAGCGGAACTTTAGTAAAATATGTCACGGGAACAGGAATAATAAAAGAACGCTAAATGTAGGATATGTCCTTTAGAGCGTTTATTGGGTCCGAGCAATACAAAACAAACGCTCTAAAGGCTGATGAATAACGTATTTATTTGGATAAGGATTAATATAACATAACATAACATACCATCACGCCTGTATTCTCCGAAGGGTTAGGCAGAGGCGTATAATGTACACCCACAGTTCGCCGGTATGTTTAGGTCCCATGTAATAGGGGGCGAGCCTATTGCCATTAACCGGGCACAAATTCCTAACTCCGAGCTGCTAATGGGAATTTCATAGAAAAAACCCAATAACACTTTGTTCGACCTGGGAATCGAACCCAGGACCTCTAGCATAGCAGCCGCGCTCAGGACCACTTGGCTAATGAGGATTAATATCATGTTTATAAAAACACCTTCGCAAATAATGCATTTGGAATTTTAGAACAAAGTTAGCATAAAAAAGGTTATAGTGAGCCAACCTTAAAAGATAGACATATGCTGTCGCGGACTTTTTTTTAGAACTTTTAAAGAGGAACAATTCTGTCATATATGATTTTTGCGAAACTTTAACCGTTTACGCAGCGCACGCATCGGAAGCTCTCAAAAGGAAAAAAAACCCGATTTTGAAACATTCTTCATTGATGCTCCGCTCCTATTATCTTAGCGTGATGATATATAGCCTATAGCCTTCCTCGATAAATGAGCTATCTAACACTGAAAGAATTTTTCAAATCGAACCAGTAGTTCCTGAGATTAGCGCGTTCAAGCAAACAAACAAACAAACAAACAAACTCTTCAGCTTTATATATTAGTATAGATTAAGTATTAAGTATAAAAGTATAAATTACTATACAATTCTCTACAGATTTGCGGCTATTGGTCAAAACGACATTGGTGAACAACTTCGAGCGGCTCTCACTGAAGGATATCCTGCTGATGACGAGGCAGCGGGTATTACCACTAATACAATTTATTCGACACGACAAACTATGAATAACATTGAAATAAAATTAACCTAATGATTATGAGAACAGGTACCTCAGCAGAATATGAAGAAGAAGAATCTGAAGCTCCACGTGAAGTAGAAGCAGAGGCGGAGGCAGAAACCGAAGCATTGGAGCGCTTGGCTCGCGGCGGTCACTGGCAGCGCTGCCTCGCACACGCCGGTCGTAGTGCGCCTCACTACGCTCTTAGATATGCTGCGCATTTGTTCAAGGCACATGCGGTATGGACCGTAACGTGTCATAATTATTACAATTATACCAAAAGTTCGAATACTGTAGTAGGTCCTATGTTTATAATCAGAAAACTATTTCTGAAGGTCTGTTAATAAGACGCCTTGGGATAATTCATAATTATAGGGATTGTAGAGACAGAAAACAATAACCGTAACACCCACACAATTATTGTTTCGGTAATTAGACAGGGATATCGCAGCATAGGTTAAATAATAACAATTTGCATTCCTTTCTCATAACCTCGAACAAATTATGTGACTGATATTATAAAATAAAAAGTGAAGTACCTACTTATTTTTCAACAGCGTATGGAAGGAATTGACATTGAAAGTGAAGAAGCACCAGAAGTCTTAACCCAAGTGCTTGAGGTGTTACGCCAATACCTCAGCAGCGAAGAGCCAGGCATCGAGTCTCTTGTGGCCAGTGATGCTCCACTGGCTAAGGCGGTGTGTAGTGAGATATTGGTACGAGTGTCTACTGCACCGAAGGCTCTATCCGCGCTGACTGATGCTGCAGCTGTCATGGTGACCGCTAACGCTGAAGATAGGGCGTTGCAGGTGAGTACTATGAATTTGTATGTACTACTGCCATCATATAACCTTATCAAGCAAATCATAATTTCATCAGCTGTGTTTAGGTAGAATGATATAAATTCAGATTCAAGTAGGTCAAAGTTAAGTTAATAATTGGTTTCATTAATTAACTTTCAGGCATTAACATTATTGATGGCGCTCCATGTGCCACAGATAGCTGGCAAAGCGGCAAGATCACTACCACGTTATGCGGATATTATTGTGGCTGATGTTGGTCAGTACTTTTCTAAATAAATATTTCTATTTCAAAGTACTGTATTGCTACGAGGCGTAGCGTCGTAGCCTCGTGGGCGTAGCATTGTAGCCTCGTAGGCGTCGTACAACTGTTGTAACTCTTCACAAGAGTAGAGGTATGGAGCTTTTTAATTTCGAATGGGAATTAATTGTATTAAGAATATTTACGTTATTTAGTGGTGGTAGTCGTAATTTCTTCTATATATGTTTTCTTTAGTATTCAGGGCTACGAGATCTCGTAGCAAAAATGAGTCGAGCATGTTACTTATATAATATGAATAAAATTTAATTGCTGAAATGTATTTACGCGCATAACTTTAAATGGCTACACCGAATTGGATATTTTTTTTTATTGTGTTCATTATTATCAGGACAAGGTTTTTATGAAGTAGTAGTAGTTGATTTATTATATCCACCGCAAAAGTAGGGAAAGTTTACACAGTTGAAGCTGCGTATGGGTCGCTAGATAATAATAATTAGAATGTTACTAGTGTACATAAATTACTGTTACTGCAAATAGTGTGTTTTTATATGATATCCAGCGTATTACGCATGCGGTATGGCGGTCCGGGCGGAGGGCGCGAGCGGGGCGCGTGAGGCCTTCGTGTTGCTCAACCGCTGCCTCGACCTCGCCGAGGCCGCGGACGACGACTCGGCACATTTACTTGATTATACAGACTTTGGTATTTATATAATACAAACTTTGTAAGTATATTCCATCGTAAAGAGTCTGGCGGACTGAATTCCCAATACAAACTACTTCAATTTACTACTAACTACAAAAATACTTTACTTGATAACTTTACCAAGTTTGGAACAATTTTTCGGTCTTTTATTTCCAGTGAAGCAGTGGTAGACGAAATGGTACTGTAGAAACCTAGATTAACGCCATCGGAATCCGAATAATAACACACTTTGATTTTATTGTTTTTGTTAGATTTTATGATTTAATTGTTAACTGTAGTTTATATAATTTTTTTGATGTGCAATAAAGAATATTCTATTCTATTCTATTAACAGTATCTCAATCCGAACCGAACAGTTTGATAAAATATTGTTTGCATTACGATTTGTTTAGGTATTACGTTTTAATTGAGGGCGATTCAAGCTCCGCCGGACCCTTGAACAGGCTTTGGGACCATTTTTAAGAATAGTGTTAAATGTAAATAATTAAAATCTGCCTCATTTGTTCACTGGTCCCAAGCGCAACATACGCAAGAGGACCTGGGTTCAATCCCCAGGTCGAAGCAAAGTGTTATTGGGTTTTTCTATGGCAGTAGCAGCTCGGAGTCTTGATTTATGCCCGGTTAATGGAAATAGGCTCAATAAAATATACCGGTAAGCCTGGGTTTACATACACAGTACACCTCCACCTCTGTCGAACCCTTCGGGGAATGAAAGCGTGATGGTGTGTACAGAATTCATAAGATAAAGGTCGCAATGACCTACTGCTCAGGTAGTATCACAAGCTCGGCTGTTCAAGGTCAAGTCATTAGGGTTTTCTCTAAAATTCTTTAGCGGCTCAAAGATTTTTAAATTTATGACTATTGCTATTCAGAGTGCACGGACTGGAGTCGAACACCGCTTCTGCTGGAGAATGGATGTGTGCGCGGTGGCGCGTTAGAAGATGCGCGGGAGTGGGTGCTTGCTGTCTCCATGGACCAAGCTGTCGAACAGGCAAGTAGTAAACAGTAGCGACGTGATATAAATAATTTGATACTACTACAAGAATACCAGTAATGTGTGCCCCATTTTGCTATAATCTTTTTTAAACAAAAAAAGCTGTCAAATCTATTGCAATGCTTACAAATAGATAATCAGGCATATCGCAAACGAAACTTACTCCCATAAATACTTCAGATATCGACAAAAGTGAACCTCATAAATCGTTACTCTATTCACCTTCAAACTTGTCTGTTAGTAAACTTCAGACTTCAAATAAATTATTTAGATCTTAATGAGTTTCCGGATCAACGATCTCGTGAGGATCGCGGGATTACTAAAACTTTAAGCACTTAATATCGAGTTTGCCAACAACGAAACTTTTATAATGTCTCTTTACTTCAGAGTATTAAATCGATTCAAAATGTAAATCTAATTGGTCTTTTGGTAACTTAATTGCGCCGCATCGCTTGAAGAGACTGTGCGACTAATAACACGCTATTAATTTTATGTTTTGGGAAGAAATATTTTACTGAAACGTGTTTTTGTTTCTTCTGTATCTGCCCTCTGTTTATACAATACACTTTTCCAAAACGCTTACGTTGTTGCAATTATTGTATATTATTTATATTATACTTTTTTTTATAATAAAAGTTTGTCAATATCTATGCAGCATGCATTAATAAAATATGCTACTTTATTTTTAATGTAGCTTGTAGTTAATATTTACAATTAGTGGGCCTAGTGGTCCTGAGCGCGACTGCTATGCTACCCTGGTACTGGGTTCGATTCCCAGGTCAAGCAATGTTATTGGGTTTTTCAATGAAATTCCCAGTACCAGCTCGGAGTTAGGAATTTGTGCCCGGTTAATGGCAATAGGCTCGGCCCCTATTACATGGGACCTAAACATACCGGCGAAATGTGGGCATACATTAGTACGCCTCTGCCTAACCCTTCGGGGAATACAGGCGTGATGGTATGTTCATGTATGTATCTAATATTTATAGACTTTGCCGGTGGATGGTCGCGGCACGTACGCTTCAAACATAGCCGATACAGATGCTTGCTGTGTGGTGACTGGCTATCCACTAGGATCTAGACTTGTCACATTCACTAACGGTAAGTTTTATATTGTGTATATTTTGGTTTTATACCTCCTTTTTAGTCATAGTTTTGGTATAATATATAAAGATCTTAAAGATTGTTTTTAAGGGCCACTTGCCCCAACTTCTTAAATATGTTTAAATTATATTTAAACACAATTCCTCCCGATGTTCACTCAACGCACTCATTCCCACTCACCTACGAGGCGGTAAATGACGGAACATGGTAAATGAAAGCTATGTCACTGATGTACATATTTTGAGAGTGGTCTTGTACTGTTGTGGTGCATTAAAAGAGTTTCCATAAGCGACGATCATTTATATAATTATCGTCAGCTGCTAACATTATCACAACGTAAAATCCCTCTGACATAAATAAATATTTAAAACCCACATATCAGATTCTTAGCAATTTTCTGACAAGATTATAAAAGATATTTATTATAGAAGATATTAAAAATCATCAGGAATAAAAAGTCAGAAGCGTCATTTTTATCCAAGCTAGCGTTGTATAATCATATTTATTGGAACAACATAGGTTATTTTTCATACTTTTACCGCTCTACAGAAGTTATGATTAATTATTTGCTGTCGAAGGGGTATGGGTGGGGCAGTGGGTAGGGGCGCGGATGACATATAGCCCTATTAAGTGTCGGCTCGACGTGACTCCCTGCTACGATACATTAATTAAACAAACTCAACGCTGAACATCTATTACGTTAACAACTTGTCAATTTTCAGACCCTTAAAGTATTATTAATAACCGAAAATAATACATAATATAAACAGAAAACATCAAATAAAAACATGATCCTTAATTTCTCCCTTTTTAATGAAAGTTGAATGGGTGTCTGTGTATTATTTAGGTAATTTATTATTGTACCTATGATTTTGAATAGACAGCTTATAAGACATTATTTATTATTTATATATAATACTAGCTTCTGCCCGCGACGTTGTCCGCGTAGCGTGATGATATATAGCCTATAGCCTTCGTCAATAAATGGGCTATCTAAGACTGAAAGCATTTTTGAAATCGGACCAGTAGTTTCTGAGATTAGCGCGTTCACGCAAACAAACAAACAAACTCTTCAGATTTATATATTAGTATAGCTTCTGCCCGCGACTTCGTCCGCGTAGCGTGATGATATATAGCCTATAGCCTACCTCAATAAATGGGCTATCTAACACTGAAAGAATTTTTCAAATCGGACCAGTAGTTCCTGAGATTAGCGCGTTCAAGTAAACAAACAAACAAACAAACTCTTCAGCTTTATATATTAGTATAGATAATATTATAATGTATTTTGTTAAAAAAATATTGAAAGCACAATTGGCGCAGAGGTGTACATTGGAAAACTTCTTCGCCCTAGAACCTACACTGGCAGATTATGGGTTAACATTGGTTAACCTATAATCAGCCGGTGTAGGTTCTATGTAATAGGGGCGAAGTTATTGCCATTAACCAGGCACAAATTACTGCGGCTGCTAAGAAGCAGCAGCTGCTATTGCTATTCACAGCAAAAGCTATTCGGTATACCAACAACACATAAAAATGCCAATGATTTCCTCACAAGGTCGTTGCGCTAACCGTGAGTGGTGGTCTCGGGCGGTGAGCGCGGCGCGCGGCGGCGGCGCGGCGGCCGCGCTGCTGCGCCACGTGGAGGCGTGGTGCGGACCCGCTGATTATCACCACGTTTAGTCATTGTCACAACCCTCTCCGCTCAGGAAAAACACGGGATTTGATATGGTAAACGTCAACCTAGGGTCACTGGCACCAACTTCATAGTTGTATTTAAATTGTATTTAATCACGATTTTTCATAGAAATTTTGTGTTTAAATAAAATTTTAACACATTTAAGAAGTTGGTGCAAGTGGCGCCTAATGTCAATAATATGTATTTATGACTAAACACGTACAGCTGCAGCCACGACATAACGTGCTAATTAATCAATATTAATATATTTATATAAATGTCTGATTATCTCAGCCGCTGTAGAAAATTTCACATTCTTCCATTACTAGAGCGGAGGAAAATAGCTGATTTGTCATTTCTGTGGGGTATAGTGAGTGGGTCAACCGATTGTCCTGAGCTTATGTTATGAGCAAAATTGGGCTTCGTGTACCATCTGCATTGTTACGTAACGTACCTCAACTTTTGTCTACCCCGTCTACTCGATGTATAAGTATGTATATCGACAAAATTCTGATTTAGCTAGGGTTAGTAGGAATTTTAATGAATTGTGTCAGAGTGTTGATATTGACTTGTTTTCTACCAGTGTTCGAGAACTTAAAAAAAATTTGAATAACAAATTTTTCAATGAACGTTAGCTATTTTTGTGCTTTTCATTTAATTTTAAAAATATTAGTTTTGAAATGTCTTTCTTTGATTTGTTATGTTTACTTGACATTATTACTGGTTACATAATGTGATATTAGTGAAAACTTGTAATTGGCCATATTTTACTACTCTTTATTATATCTGTATGTTTTGTAAAGGAATAAAATAAAATAAAAATATTTATTAATTTTTTTATTTAGTTTTTCTAATGCTTTAATTGGAAAAATCGGATTTACTCTGTAGTAAAATTTAAAGAAGATATAGGTAATAGTCTATGTAGATAAATACGACTCGGGCGGTATAGTTACGAACTTTTTTGTCAGGTGAATCTTGGGCTTGGAATGACGTATCTGGTGAATATAACATAATAACATCGGGCTTTATAAGATATCTAGGATAGCGATTTATTTGGTTTCTAATGTTCTTTTTGCGTTTTCAGAGGAGTCCACAATGTCGGAGGCAGAGGGCTATGTCGGATTCTTACCGACTATAACTACGGTGTACTTTCCCCAACTCAACACCGAGACAGGACAGACCTTTACCTAACGGTAATGAGAACAAACTAAATTGAAAAATAAATGAGTGCAATTATTGATAATATATATGTAACTAGAAAAAAGCAATTATACTAATACCTACATGTAGATATAATAAAGAAATTACTAATGTCTTTTAGTTCTGCTGTTCCTTGTATTTAGGTAATTTAAAACTTACTTGATTTTTCTGCTCCTTTGACTTATTTTTCACCTTTTTATTAGTAAGTGTTGTATTTAATTTTTGAATAAAGTATAATAATAAATGAATTAATACTTAGATTGATTTCGTTGACAATGAATGTCCACTACACCCTATCATTTTCTCATCAATGGATTTGTGGCTTATTGAAAAGAAACATCACTTTGTTGTTTATATCGCTATAATAAACTTCTTTGTTATCACATTTATTTAATAATATATTTTGACACACATATTTTTTACGTACTAGGATTTGTAGAGTTCCATTCCGTTCCCGTGATTACTGCTGAAAGATGTTAGAAGTAAAACTGTTAAAATTTTTATGAGTTTTTTACTTTACGACATCAAATTAATTAAGTGTTTTCTTGAAGAAATTGGGAATTCTCAAGAAGTTTTTTAAAAGTTTGTAAAATTTAGTCAGACATTTTCAGTGTTCATCAAGGCACGGAATGTGGAAATGATCGTGTCCTAGGAAGAAACGTTATATGATTATAGCTAATGTAAGAAAGGTATAGAGTAGGTATGATATCCGATACCATATCACATGAGAATGCGGTCGCGTGCGGGCGTGCGCGCTCGCGGCTTGGATATATCAGCGGAGTACTGTGTTACCGGTGGTATCGGGGCTCATCGAGGCACATCATTACATAGATTATGTCTGTACATACGTCACTTATGTAAGAATTACTTTGTTAACTCTAACATATCAAGATAATAAGCGTAAGTAGATCGATCCCAACTCTCTGTCAGAATTGATAATTATATTATTAAATATCTAGATCATAGACACATTTATAAATAATTTCATATGTATATATTTTGATCAAATTAATCATATACAAAAATTATAGTGTAAAAATATACTTAACACCCGAAATAATTTTAGGCATTTGAATTATTTTTAATATTTAGTTAATCTAATAAGTGAATATTAAGATCTATAATAAATACTTCTCTCTCTTGGGAAATTTATAACCATGATAAAATAAAACGACGCGCCGTGATATCATGCGTGCGATCTAGACGCAAGTAGCCGTGAGGCCACCGCGAGGTGTTATATTAACTTCACTGTTCACACAATAGTAACTTCAATCTTTTCGTAAGAAAAATATTGTCAGGTGAGCCACTAAGCTATGTTAGCACAGGATAGAACACAGATTTCGAAAAGATATATTATTACAATAAATACCTCTGGTAAGATATGTAGTTTGTTACTAACACCGATCATTAAAATATCATTAATCTCACGAATATTTAAATATCTACATAGTGAATTTGTATGCATCTAACTAACGAGCGGCGCTGGGTGGTGCGCTACGCCGCTTCTACGCGGCGGTCTTCACTATCCGCGGCCGCTAGGTTGTTCTTGGACTAATACTCTGTACTTATTTTAAACTGATCACCTGTATCTTATAATGCAAGAATACCAGGGTTAATCTATGTTATGATTTCTTAACGGTAATGTAGCAAAATTTTGGATTGAAAATATGAAGGTATTTGTCAGAAATGTGTAAAATGTCCCTCTTTCTAGGTATTATAAAAGATTAACTATAAATTCTATCACGAATATGTTGTGCGTAGAAAATTTGGGAAAAACAATTTCACAATAACTATTTACAGTTCGTAGAGTAAGATTTTTGACACGAAGAATTAACCATTCTTTACCATTTTGGTATAAGTAGAGATGATTTTTGTAAATCAGATAGGTATAGGTACGTTGGAAAATTCACTAAAGCACAACCTTGGAAGAACAGTACCTAGACGCGCTTACACACTAGAATAATTTTAGAAATGTATTAATCATATAAGGCAAAGTCGAAGTTGGGGTTCATTTTGATGACGTATGCTATGAGATAGTGTCGGTACGAACATCTTAGTACCTACTTAGAAATATGTACATGTCACACAGACACTAATAAGTAAGATTCTACTGTGAAAGTAAAAAAAAACAAATTGTAATAATACAAAATATAACTTCTAGGAAAGTTTTGTGACATATTTGAAGGAAGTGATATATGTAATGTGTACGCGTATTGCAAAATGTATACAGTATCTTATAGCAACATTTTTGACTATTGTACTTAACATGAAATTTTAAGGTTCTAAAGTTTGTTGTTCTATGCTAAATATCCAGAATTTTATTGAATTTATGGTGATACACATATGATTTATTACATAATATAAAAACTATAAGTTTATACATAACGTAAAAGGCTACAAAAATGTGTTATAGATTTTAAACGCAAAGTAAGAGCCTCCGCTGACTACCACACTGTCATACGATGGATTGTCGGATTCTGCTTTAACTATATATTAAATCGGCCGATTTCATATTGTTGGGCACTTTTATATTCATGGAGTTAAAAGACCTATCAACAGTCTACCGATGAATAGTTAGTAATCTACGAAGGCTCGTCCTATTTTAAATTAAATGCAATATCTATCCATTGAGCTAATAATAAATGGCCGTAACCAAAGCCTAATCAGTAATTAGGCACATCCATATTAGGACATAACATACACACTTAAAAAATGTAAGCACTTGTCTACAATAAGCTCTTTTTATTAAACTACAGTTTAAAATGAAGCTGTGCCGTCCTGTAGGGGCCAGCCGTTAAGGTTTGTTTTTGCATCATTGCGAATTTTATATCCCGAGTGGAATGCGTAATAATCATATACAAATATTATGCCCTTTAAATTGAAGGCAACCCATATATGAAAATAATATATAAGAGTACAGTTTATAAATCATATTATAGCCAACACATTTATCAGTCCAATATTTGCGGCATTGTGGGCGAAAATGTATGTCAAATATGCACAGCAGAGATAAATATGATCATGATTTCTCGGGACATGTAAAGCCGTCGTGGAGCGCTAGTTGTCGTCGCGGCGCTCCGGCGACGGCTCCCTGGATCAGTCGGGCGACTCGTCATTGGCGAAGGAGGTGGCCGGGAACAGTGGGTACCAGCCGTACGTGCGCTGCGGCAGCGTCAGCTTGTCGAGGCAGATCTCGGCGCCGCCCAGCGCCAGGTTGTGCTCGAACCCTCCGCAGCGCTGCCACAGCATCACCACCAGCGTGCGACCGAGCGCCTCGCTCGCCTGATTGTTTTTAATGTGTTTGTATACCAAAATTACACAAACCCGTACCTAATTAAATATAATCCTTAGCCTAATTACAGCTTTCTCCAAAACCTCAAGAAAACATACGTACTAGCATATATAAAGGTATATCTTCTTTTAGAGTAAACAGGTAGGTACTGTAGTGTAATAATAGATTTGGTACGTCTTTCTTAACTTAGCACTTGCACGGAGAAAAAAATATGATGGTAGGTATCGAACATGAAACAATGGTCTTCTTATTGAGTTACCACTACGTAAAAAATCGTTTTAAAAGTGTGCAGTAAAAACCCGCACTTGTTCTTACTTGTACCTGATACTTGAGCGTCTGTTTGAAGTGTGGTTCCGTGGTTCGCCTGATGACGCGAGTTTTGCGCTTATGCAGCCACTTATCTCCATCGCGCAGGTAACACTTAACGTACGAGTCCGGTACTTCACCGTTTACGCCATACACGCGACGAGCGTGCGATACCTGATACATTCACGTGATTTTAAAATCGAGATTATTTTACTTGATTAATTTGAAATTCATTAGTTCAGAGACACAGTATATATATAGATATATATATATATATATATATATATATAATTATATTATAGGTTATTTTAATAGATATTGCGAAAAATACCTAGAAAGAATAGTTTTGATGGAAATATTGAACCTGCCAACCTGTGCAGTATCTACTATGATCTGTGCACCTAAGAAATATTTTTCTTAGAGATTTGACTTAATATTCTGCAAATAAATTATTGAATTGAATTGTTTTATTTTATGAACATCCTACATCATTTCGTTGAGCTTTATCATAGGGTCCCGGCGTTCAAAAATAGTTGATTTTATGTTGAGTTTGTAATTAATTGGTTGACGAGTTAAACTAACCTCAAGTTCCAGTTGTCCCTTGATCATGATGATGCTAATATTGATCTCAGCGTGCAGCGGCGGCAAGTGCGCGTTCCGCGGCGGCAGCTGGCCGGGCCCCAGCGGCACGGCGCCGGCGCCCTCGTCGTCGCCCAGCGCGTCGCACGCGGCCGCCGCGGGCACCGCCGCCCACATGCTGCCCTTGCGCCCCGTGGCCGTGCCTGCACCACTCACATACAACGTAGCAACAACATACGCGTGCACCGCCCGTACTGTACTCGATGATTCCATGTACTTATTCCATGTCGGCTCAGCACATACGGGTTGCGGGCAATAACTCATTTAACATGATTTATACTCGTAACTGGTTAAACACTTAAAAATAACAAAAACCAAAGTACAAAATGATAGTAAACCATTCAATTGAACACTTAAATGATGAAAAATAAACATTTAAGTACATAAAATAAGCACGTCAAACAGCTTCGTGCTAAATGTATACAGTTTTCGTTTACATAGAATTGAATCTTTCCTTTCCTAAACACATAAATGAAAGAGTAAGCGGTTTATCGTGTGCAGCCAAGAGTGGAGTTGATTTTCTAATAGTTGTTTGAAGCGTTCCTCAACTTATTATGGTAAGCATTCCGTGTCATGAACAGCCATTTATTGATTTTGAAGAAAAGTTGCGATTTGTGAAGAAGTACCGAAACATAGCTCATGCCACCGCTGGCCTCGGCGAGCCGCGAGTGTCTGCTACGTCATGCGCGACCGCGACCTACGCTTGAAATGTATATGTAGGTATCTACTTCCCTATTCGGTTAAATTTAAATGAAACGAGTTGAATAAAACTTTATAACGAACTACGGCCTAAGTATAATAGGATAATATATTATATTTACAAGAAATCTAATAGATGCGCTTTGTAACAATGAGTGACATTCGCAGATATAATGAAATCCAAACATCCTATGCGACACAATACCATCGAGATGAACGTAGACGGGCAGCCGAACAGACGGAACACAGAAACAGATGAAGTGAGCGTGATCGCCCGCGGCCGGGCATGCGTCAGGACAGTACAGTACAGACACAGTGAAGTGATGAGAAGCTTCGGGCGCAGCCACATTCAACGGTGCGTGCGCGCGGCCGCCGCGCAAGCGATGTATGACCCATGCTACTACGAGCCCCCAATGTCCACCCTGGCGCCCGACCCACGCACACCGAGCCCGCGAGCCCTGCCCCGCTTGACTGGTCAGATGCAATCGCAACACGACGAACGGGCTCAATGTACGTTAACGAGGCGGCAGGGTTGAAATACGGGAACTGGCGGCCGTCGGACGTCACAAGGGATCGCGTACACCGACACCGCACACGAACAAACCCTGCCAGGGAGTACGCGCGGGCGCGGGCACGAACGAGCAGTCGCTTACCGAGGTGCTAACGGTCCGTCGCTGCTGACCAAACAAGCACAACACAGTACAAATCAGTACTACCCTCAATGTTCGCATTGTCTAATGATTTTTGTGGTATAACTGTAGGAAGTCGAGCTAGACAAGATTACACAGGTCTTTCGGATTTACCTTATTTTCGCACATGGTTTTTAAAGGTAAGAAGCCGAAAGTGAGAGGGGTTGAGAGGTATTTTAGTAATATTGTAAATAAATATACAACAACTCAATTACTCGTGACTGGAACGATACTACAGGGAAATTACATAATATTGTGGCTATAAGTTCTATATTGGAACAATAGGTACTTAATTAATCAATTGTGTTATTTTCATAATTATCTGAAAAACAATATTGAGAACTTAATACATATCATTATATTCATATAAAGAGAGAGCAAAAAACTGTTTCTCCGTCGTAGATGAGTTGTGTGCTGGTGGAACAGAGACAAAGGTAACTTACGCCTGGCGGTGGAGCCGGAGAGCGAGAGCGTGCGGCCGAGCTCGCCCTTGACGGCGCGCAGCGAGCGCAGGATGTCGTCGGGGTCGCGGCGCACGCACGACGAGCGCCGCCGCTCGTTGCGCCGCGCGCTTATCGCCGGCGATACATCGCCACCACCTTCTAAACAACCGTCACTAATATACTAACAGCTTACGCTTACCTTGTAGAACCCAGTACCTTACCTCTATTAAATTGCTGCTGCGATTCAAAATTGCGGTATTAACTACACGGATACAGCAGAATAATAGAATATTTCACTCGTTAGCCTCTAGACACCATAGTGTAGATTATTTAGCGCACACTATAGACGGCACTAAAACCTTGTTTTAATAAGAATTAAATTTCCTGTTAACCGTAATATATCATTACCCTTCTCTTGTTGTTGGAATGAGGAACGGCGGGAGCCGGGTAAAGATCGAGAGAAATCTTTGCCGAGCTGATAAACTTCCACTTCTAAAGTTTCCGACTGCGAGGATCCACGTCGAGAGCCGCCTACCCAAGCGTGGTCTGGATGGAGTAACGAAGCACATTCACCGATGGAATCAACATCATCTGAAAAAATAATACACATCTTCATTTCATTATCCTTTGAGAACGAATCTACAGCTCTAAGTCAAGGTATACGTTAAGCGCGGATCCAAGTCATTAAGGACAAATATATTTACAGACACTTACATGCACCGATGAACATCATTTCTAATAGGAAACATCAAACATTTACCTCATTTTGCAATGGTTGACACTCACTAATCACCACAGTTTTTGGATTTAAATGTAAAATCCTCCCAAATATAAACGTAAGATTTTACGTGTTTACTTAGAACATTACTTTTTTACCAATCAAACATTAAGCAGGTTCAAAAAGCGGGGGCATCAGGCAGTTCATGTAACGATACAGAGCGGAAATGTAAGAACATGTCTTAATATTATGATACACATAGGTTTATATAGATTTAAATGAAAACTATAAAAAGTCTACCACTCCACAATCGTGGTGTAAAGTTTGCATACAGGCGAAACAAAGCGGTACATAAAATCGGCCCCATATCATAATATTCGGTGTGTATCAATGGGACGCGGCGTAGGACAGACAAATAAGGTGTTATGTGGGTATGTATAAAAATAAACTGGCGCGTAAGGTAGAGGTAGTTATGTAACATAGAAAAAGCCTTATTGTTTGAGAACACGAGTTTTTTACAGCTAGTGTAGATGTACGAGTCGATCTAGGTTTTAATCATCATACATCACGTAGACGTAGGATGAAAAGCCACATCGGTAAGACTCCACACCATAATTTACCCACGACTGTGGACAAGAATTCTGAAGGAGTAGGCAGCGATAGCGATGAAGTTGTTAGTGAGCGGCGACCATATCAGGACATGGTTGGGGTTGGATCCGCGTTCGGTACCTGACACTGAACGCTGGGAGGCGAAGTCTCCGCGGCGTAATGCGCGCGCACCAGTGAGCGAGCCACGCGGCGACGCGTTCGCTGACCGTGGCCCACGCTCCTCCAGTGTCCACCAAACAGCACGCTCCTCCGCGAATGCTTTCTCGATTTCCATCTGCAAATACATATCAATATTCAACCATTTTTTATTAGGTAAAATCAATCGGACATCACTGTCTATTCACGATTAACTTACCGTGCATTCTCCAATCAGTACAGGGTCAATGCCGGGGCAAGCATCCCACAGAGTGAGCTCCAAAGCTCGGCCCGCAAGCAAGTCAGCTGTGAGACCACCGAAGCTTAACGTAGCGTTCCACACGGGGCTGCAAGATGCAGATGCTGGGTCCGTCTCAACGGGCGGGCAACTTTCACTGTGAAAATCACATTAAATTTAAAGTTAGTTGTTAGATAATATGGTACTGATAAAGTCATACTTACAGTGACGGTAGGAGACGTATTCTAGCGAATGCTTCAGGTTCATCACCGTAGCCCAAAGTGTGGTCCCGTGGCGGCAAGTCATCGGCGGCGATAAGTACGACCACAAGCTTGCGCAGATCGCATTCAAACCACACTTGCAGCTGCGCGCGGGCTGGCGGGCGCTCCCGCGCACGCTCCGCCCGATCTTGCTCCTACACGTAAAGCAAATACATGTAGCCTCACTCCATTGAAAGTAAGTTGTACAACAATGCGACTCATGCGGTTATTGGTTCAGAATGATTTTCACAAAGATTGAATTCAGACAAAAACAAAAGGTACTATTAATATAGTACCTTTCTATATTATGCAATAAAACCAAATTAGTAGAAATAATTATAGTTAATAATATGACAAAAATTACACCAATAACCCTGAGCTGTAATTTAAATACATTTTTTACAACAAAGTCACATAGTTTATACAACTTCAGACATGTCTACCAAACAAACAAGGGTAACGGTAAATTTACAAAAATAACAAAATTATCATAATTATGTTCCCAAAATCACTTATGCAAACTCTAAATTACTTAGTTTTATAAACCTTTGGGGAATGCATTGTACTTTATCAAGTAACATGCAGTAGATAATCAACTATTCATTAATCCTTTATCAGCCAGAGAGAAATCCATTAGACTGTTATCCATTCTGTGCGAGTAATAGCAATGCATTCATATCACCATCAAAATATTGAGAACTTGTAATATCCATTTCAAAATATTACAATAAAATAACATGCGTCGGGCTGAGGCATTTCTATGTAACACAAAGTAATGAATAAAATCGGATGTTCTCATCCGCCATGCAGGAAGCTGTATCATGCTGATACCGGTCTCACAAGCTGCATGTACCTACGTCTGTAGCCGTAATATTAAGGAAACGTTCACCCGAACATTCTCTAAGGATACTCGTTTAGTGTGTGACCTACGCCTAAGATATATCTATAGTGTTTCTTGCAAAAGCTTCTTAAAGGATTGGGGAAGTCATGTCAAAGTCTACATTAAAAAAATGCAGATCGCAGCGTAGGAATAAAATAGTTTCTACTGGTTTACGTCTAGATATATTGGCATATTGTTAAGATGTAAAAATATGTGTAGGTATTTTTACAACATTTCTTAGATATTTCCTGAAAATTCAACTAAAGCATTAGGAAAGCTTTTTATTTTCCTCTACAATATTCTATGCCTTATGTTTGTACATTGTTTATATGTATCTAATTAAGATTCGTTGAAAGCCATATGAAAACTGACTTACTTTGGAGATTTTATAAAATTCTGTAGTGAACATCGGTATCTCGGTGTTGCGAAATGTGTTTATTGCAGAGCATGATGGTATGAATTGCATCGGCGCATTCTTTCACATTGACAATTAATAACAGTATCATAATGAAATAACATAATTATTACAAATTAAAGCAATAACGACACACACGTGTATTATCACCATAACAATGACAAAACGTAATATTGAATTATATAACATCTCATGTAGCTTCATAATCATCAATAATTTAATCATTTGAATGACATGATAATTATGACACACAAAGGCTTCACGTCTCATACGGTGCTTTTTACTAGATCAATATGCACATATTGACACTGTGCAACTTCATGCATACTTCAATTTGTAAGTACTGGGTCGTAACAATCAACTACATGGTACGAGCGGTTATGTACATCGTATCGCTGTAAGGTGTCGTCATCACATGACAGAAGCGTCAGTGCGCGCCTGTCGTACAAGGTGTTCCTGTGCGGTGTACCGTGCTGCCACCACTCCAAGCTCCTAACGAGACTAGTCGCTGCGAGCGCCTTGATACAAGTGCGGCATCACACTACACTAAGTCAACAGCAAGACTCGGTAACAGACACTCGATGCGCTAGAATTGGGACTGTACAAACGGGAGTGATACCGCGCCTCCGCTGGGCGCCGGCGCCGCCTCGCTGCCGCCGTCCTCGCTTCGTCCTCGTAGCAGCCGTCACTACCTTCCCATTTGCCACTACCTTACTGTATCACCTGTACTTTATTGTCTCTTCACGTCGGTTTGTGAAGTGAACTGTGTGTGCCGAACTATCTAACGCCCTTGTGTTTTTATGTATCTATATAAAATTTTGTTGTCATTGGCTAAGCTGAAAGCTGCAGCGAATCTAGCTTCACTACTTCTTTATTCGTATTATCGGTAGACAATGAGCGCTAATCATCCACGGTATCCTATAGATGATATTCGATGCCGGGACGAGTCCCCTAATCTACCATCGAACACTAAAACTGTAGTTAGCCTCCGGCTACACTTACTTATTTGTACGTGTTTCATCAATATTTGTGTATTTGCCGATCGTTCCCTAATTCCGCCTGGCACCGATGGCGACATTATGAAATTGGTCGGGTGATAGAAAAAATAAAAAATCTGAAAATAAGTAGGTAGCATTTTTTCACACACTTCACTTAGGAATAGCATTATATAAACGATAACGTATAACGAATACCTTTAACAAATAAAGTTAGAAATATACGTAGGTGTATAAATATTTTAAGTAAACAAACAGAGCATCCCTTTCTTTAAATAGTAAAGGTTAACAAAGTTAAAGTACATACATCTACGTTCGTATATAGAAATACTAATCTCTTACAACTAGACTAACATGGAAGATGTTTGACTGATTAGTGCTACAGTATCACAGCAGATCAGTGGAGACCAGCCGCAGCCCCTGCATTTGGTCCCTACGCCCTATACCCAACCAAAATCGAAAGGCAAAACATTCCGCTACGGTAATATGTATAAATATGTGCCTTTGGACTATGTTTGGACACAGAAGTGAACCGACAGCAGTGCTACAGTGATCGCGCTTCGCGTGGTCTCAGTGAATTGAAACATGATGGAACAAACACTACACCAGGAAGCACCATCAACTCCTCGTCACATGTTAAAGAGATGAACATAAACTAACTCTGAATTACATCATAATTATGTAAATGTTACAACGGTTGATTGATCACATTGTTCAATTCTGAGTCGTTCTACGGCTCGTCTCTTTAAAGCTCATTCTCAAATGTGTTTTCAGCTAATGGATATAAATTATGAAGTTCAATTGTGATTCCATAGTTAGTGGATCATCTTTACGGGTACCAGGTAATATTATTTTAAGTAAGCATGTACCACTGAATTGTATAAAATGTTTGTTAGGGTCCCACATAAGTAGAAATGTTTCGAAGATGATCAATTAACATAACAACACAATGCTTGAAGACCACACGTTTGGTAATGAATGATCCAAGAAGCGCAGAGGAGTAGGCACCGAGTGACAGTCTCTACTAGAGTTTATGAAGGAGGAGCTTTCGGCTCAATGTCTTATGGGTTCACAACACATATTGTTACAATTAAAGCCTATGTATGTATTATACCGGGGTTTTCGGCAATTTCCGTCTGGTCGGCGACGATGGTGATTTGTCGGTATCCGGTTCTGTGAATCAAAACACAGGCTAATGTACTATCACCGAGATGTGATAAACTGAATAAAACACAACATAAGCTACTGAAGGAGTAAGAATGCAAAAATGTGTAAATTAGGAATACCGTAATACAGCTCTAGAAGAAGGCTTGAGAAATGTTGGTGCGGAGCAAGACAGGAAGAGAACTAAACGCTGCAATAACATAGCAATAACGTACTTAGGTATATAATACAGGAAAGATAAAAAAAAAACAGAAAATAACGTATTTTACATTAATTCATTACATAATACGTAACAATCAAGTGAAGATGGGTGCTGTTGTGAAAGTCAATTTAGTTTTCGTCGCTAAATTGTATTTATGACAGATTTTTGTAACTGCACAGCCCTTACTGCTCTAGTGTTTTATTATTATTCTTTTAATGTGTAAAGATGTCACGAAAATCTAAAAAAGTATCTGCCAAAGTTTATGAAACACCTGGTTAGTATGGTTTTAATCCAGAATGCGATTATTGCATATTTGACTTCACCTACCAACATTATCTAGCTACTAATGGACGCCTAATTAATATTTAGTTTGAAGAGTTTTCATTTGGATATAGGAAATGTTATTATCAAGCATTGTAAGATGATATTGATTGTATTGTGTTTAAAACATAAGTGTGATGTACCGTATAGCGCGTGGTGGTGCATGGATGGCTGGCTGGTCTGCGGCGGCGGGTCGTCCATCTGCGGCGCCGGCTCCACCAGCAGCTCCACGCTGTCGCCGCCGCGCTCCAGCACCGCGCACACCTCCTCGAAGCTACGCTCAGTCAGAGGTACCCCGCCCCACTCCAATACCTCCACAAAGAAGCTTAGCATCAACTGTAGCTACTACTACTTTTAGCCAAAAGTGGATTTTGATACTAAGATTTTTGTACTAGCGTACCATTCAAACAGTTTTTTGAATCAGCGTGTTCGCGACAACGTCATTCGATATAGCGGTTTTCGAACTGGCGTCCCACTCTTAATTTTAAATCTTTCGAAATAGTGTGCGTCGCAATAACGTCATTCGAATCTTCATATCACTCCCAGATAGGATAGGTCGCGATCGATAGCGAGGTCGATAGCGTCAATCAGTATTTTACACATGATGTCACGTAATTGTTACCTTGTCGCCCTGCTGCAGGCCGGCGAGGTCGGCGGGCCCGCCCGGCACCGTCCATACAATGACAGCCTCGCGCCGCCCGCTCGCGTCCGGCTTGCCGCCCACCACGCGCATCCCAAAACCGCGAGCTGTAATTAATCATTTCCACAGCGTGATTACATACCTTCGTTGGGCTTATATTTTGGTATTATGCTTTAACCTTTTTTTACCACACCATGAAAATATAATGTGGAAATTAAATTCTTCATTAAGGTTTTTTGTCCATTAATGGCATTACTTATTTCGTAAAAAGTTTTATTATTTTATTGAGGGTAAATTTACATTTAAACCAAGTTTGATCAAGATTTAATTTTAGTCGTTTCATTTATGGGATTAAATCTAGTTTTAGCTCAAAGTTTTTATGTTTGCACATAATTTTGTTTATCAACTCTCTTTTGTATTACTTAATTGTAAAAGTTGTTATTTGTTGTTTACAATGCAAAATATTTAGTCAGGCTTAAGTTTGATCGGACGACAGTTAATTATGTACTGAAACATTTACTAAATCTGGCGTCAACACTAACATCGGTGTCCTTTATCGTTGGGGTCTCGGCGCAGCGAGACGCGGCGCGGTGTGCGGTCATCGACGTCATGTATGACGATCTTGATGGCCTCCGCGTCCACGGACATCTGGCGTGCGGCCGCCGCCAGCGCTGCCGTGGTGGCCGCGGATATGGCAGCTGACGACTCGGACACCTCAGAACCCCGAGATGCTAGGGCCGCCAATGCATTTAGGGCCCCTGTTTTTTGCTGCAAGGCCGCTATATCCGGCCTGGACAAAATATTAATCGAAATTATTCATTTACATTCAAAGCCTAAAAAATAATCTCAAGGCTTGTTAAGCTCTTCATACAGCTGACTTCCTCGACGTCTGATGGGTCGGTCTTCATCAACGCTGAGCCCAGCAGCTATCTGTGGCGTGGTGCTTGGTTCGTCTGTGCGGTACGAGCCACGTCGTGACGTTGCACCAGCTACCACGTCCACCGCTGATGATCTATGTCAGACGAAGAAGGTTAATTGCTTGGATTATGTGGGTCTGAGTAAGTTATATGGCTTGATAGCTGAATATTACCATGTTGCTGTAGCAATGCACCTAACAATGTATGTTGTAACAATTTTCCACTACGCATTGTATAACGGAACGGTCAGAAGATATAGGTATACTTAAATATTCAAGTGGATTCGAGGATGGTTTAGATTCACAAATTAGCCCGGCAGTTGGCGCTGCAGTCGGTATCTAGGTTATTTACCTATACTGCAAGTAAACTGCTGAATCGTTACTTCGTTTATCCTCTCAGAAGTGAGGCCATTTTGCGCAAGATGACTCATAGCGTTAGGTACGTCATCCATCAAACGACGTGGGTGGTCTGCCGCGGGTCATTAAGATAACGATATACCTACACCTTTGCCTTTGGGGAATACAGGCGTATGTTTAATACCTCCTGGAAATGGTGGGCGGCGCGAGCGGCGCGGGCTGGTGCGCGGGCGAGTGCGGCGGGTCCTCGTCGCAGGAGCGCTGGCGCGGCGCGCGCACGGAGCGGCGCCGCGCCGGCGTCACCGTGCTCGGCCGCCGCGACTCCACCGTCGGCGTCGCGCTGCCGCCGCCCTTTAACTGCCGCCGCGGGCAGCGTGGTTACGAACTCATACTCCAAACAGTACAGTTGGCGCAAAATAACTTGAACCAAAATGGTGGATGCGCAGTAGTCGATTTTTAGTACATTTTCCACGCAAATGCACTGCGCAAACTTTCCCCCTCTCCGTTAGTTTTGGGTCAAGTTATTTTGCGCGAACTATACATCAAGGGGCTAATCATGCTCATTTTATTTTGCAAATTTGCTCTATTGCCTAATTTAAACATTCGTCGTTTGGATGGAAGATAGTTCAAATACCATTTGTTACTTGAAGTTATAAACCCTGTAATCCTTAAGGGATGTTGTTAGGTAGGTGGGTAAAATAAAGCTTAGCTGCTATAAATTATATGTTATATGTTTTATGAAAACTAGCTTCTGCCCGTGGCTTCACTCACTTGAAGCTCAATAACCAACAGTGATGATCTCTTATTTGTATGGGTGTCTATACATTAGAAAGGTCATACTGTATCTCAGGTTCCGTTCAATTATTTGAGATAAGAAATATACCAGTTTTTAAGTAGGAGCACATACTTTTTAACAGTGATAACAATTATTAAAATCTATTCAGTAGTTTTTGCGCCAACCCGTAACAAACAGACAAACAGACAAGAATTTAAAAAATCACATTTTTAGGTTCGGAGACGTTTATATACCCTAACCCACTTGTTTTTTTTTATATCTTTAACAGCTTTTTTACAATTTTATAATAGTAGAGAGAAGATAAAATCTTACTTTAAACCTAAACCTATTTTCGTAACTTGCAAGAAGTCGGGAATCATTTAATTTTACCTTATTGCAAAGAAGTGACCGATGAACATTACCTTTTCGAGTTCCTTGAGTGAGGCTGGCGATACATCGGAGTGTCGCCTGAGTTCAGGCGAGCGAGGCGGTGCGAGGCCGGCGTTGCTGCCGCCGCTGCCGAGGCGGGCTTCCGAGTGTCGCCGCTGCAGTGCCTCCAGCACTGGCACGTCCAGCAGTGAGTCCGTGCTGTCTTGTGCCGCCGGCGGTAGGCGCGGCTGGGCCTTGCGACGGCACACCGAACACCGCCACGAGTTCTAATCATCAAATCACAGATTTTACAATATTTTGGAAATGGATGTATCCAAACAACTTTTTACGGATTTTATCGCGTTGTATTGATATTATTTTATTGTCGTCGTTTCGGATCCTTAACAGCATCCATGGTTACGGGTAGACTGAGGTGTTGGTCCTCTTAATGGTAAAATTTCTAACAACTACCTTACATTTTGTTCATTGGTGCTGTAAAGGATCCGAAACGTCGGGAATAAAATAATATCTATACAACGCGATAAAATCCGTAAAAAGTAGTTTCATTTCAATGTCTAATATTCGCAGTAAGTGTTAGAAATCAGTATGTATCCAAACAATTTTGATTCCTGCCACGACAACATTACTGACTGACAAAAAAGTAAGTTCTAACACGATTTTTAAGTGATGTCGGCGTGGTAAGCTTTTATGTCATAGGGTAAAATTATAAAAGGGCACGCACAGCGTCTTCATCACTTGCGGGTTTTGAGTACGAGGAGCAATCTTCACAGACGCGGTGCTGGCAGCCGTTGCATGTGTGGAAGACCTCGCCTGGTTTCAGAGCCTTCAGGCACACTCGGCAGGCACCCGCTCTCGACGGCGCCTTCCCAGCCTCGCTACATATTGCCATGGATTTAAAAACTCCTTAATTTTTTGCCAAAATAATATATCAAAATGTTCTTAATTAATGGCTCCCCAAAATGTTCCATTCCACTCTCACATAGGGTAAGAACTGGAAGATAAGTCTAATAGATAAAGGAAAAACTAAATAAACTTTTTACGGATCTTTTTAGAAGACTTAAATGAAAAACTTTGATGAGTTTTGTAACAATGGGCCAAAGTTGTGAAGAAATTTATAAATATTTGGGTCAATGGTAGCCGTTATACCTACCGTTCAGTCTTTGCTGTTTGTGCAGGAGTGGGCGCTGGTTGTGCGGGCGCTGGCGTCGGCGCTGGCTCTACTACTGGCTCAGGGGCTACCTGCCGTGGACCCAATTTAGTTACTGAAACAAAACATGCAATCATTATCTAATTACAATCAACATAACGTCAAATGAATTAATCAGTAATGCAATTAAATTGCTCAAGGTGGATTAAAATTGACTAGTCTGAAATGAACAGAAATTCAAATTATTAAAACTGCGTTAGCACAACCCCTTCTTCCTATCCTGGATTATGCCCATGTCAGCTATCTAGATCTCATTGAAGTACAGCCAATTAAACTAGAGCATCTCCAGAACTTCTGCATTACAGTTATTTTAGTGAAAGAAAAGTTCGACTTGCGGGCAAAATTCAAACCTGCGTCTTTTGGTTAGATACACCACTAAAATATCTTTATAATCTCAGCACCTTTCACTGAAATAACTTTATAATCTAAGGATGAAAAATTCAAAAAAATATATAAAAAGATAGTTCTGCATTAGATTAATATTTGGCTTGGGCAAGTATGATCATACATATTATCGGATTTTCGTAAAAAACTCAAGTGGTTTCCAATACGTCTTCTCCGGAACTTAGGTACACGAATTGTCCCTTTTATACAGTATTGTAAACTAAACTGCCTGATTAGCCAAGTGGTCCTGAGTGCGACTGCTACGCTAGAGGTCCTGGGTTCGATTCCCAGGTCGAGCTAAGTCGGTTATTGGGTTTTTATATGAAATTTCCAGTAGCAGCTTGGAGTTAGGAATTTCTCTTCGGGGAATACAGGCGTGACGGTATGTATACAGTATTCTGTTCAGTTCCTTAACTCCCCCTTATGTAAAAGAACGTTTTCAGTTCCTTCATGACACACATATTGATCATCGGAGGATTTGAGACTTGAGTTTCCAATGCACTCCACAAACCTTTGACGGTCTCTGTGGTTTAGTGGTTCGAGTACCGGACTGCTGAACATGAGGTCGTGGGTTCGATTCCCACAGGACACAAATATTTATGTGATGAATATAAGTGTTTGTGTTCGTCTGGGTGTTTCTTATGTATTATAAGTATGTATTTACAAAAAAAAAGTATATAAGTATTATATCCATTGTCTAGTACCCATAGTACAAGCTCTGCTTAGTTTGGGACTAGATGGTGCTGTGTAAAATGTCGCAGAATATTTATATTTATTTATTTATAAACCTCGACAAATATTTTACAGTGCGGGCTGCACGGCTGTGGCCTTCCCGGTGTCAGTAGGCGTGCACAAACATTGCCTACGTTAAAAAAATAATCAAGTCTATTATTTAATATAATAGTGTTTTTATATATAATATATTTATATTATGTATGTATTTATGTATCCATTTATTTGATTTTTCTTGTAATATATTGTTCATATTTGTGTTTAAGACTCCTGAATTAAGAATCCTGTTTCCTTTTAAGTACGCCAGACTACCTTAGTATGACCTCCACTATTCTCACCAGTCCATCCAAAGGTAGAGATAAGACCGCCCATTGTACTAATCTATGTTATATCAAATTGTACTTTATATTCATTTTTGGTGTGCAATAAAGAATATTCTATTCTATTCTATAATATTCAGATCATTGTTATGAAATGCTGAAATGAAATGAAACGATAGGAATTCAAATAAGTCTGCAGCTTGTGTCTACCTTCCAAGCAGGAATCTACTAACAATGCATGCCTTCCCAGCACTCCTCTTCGAGATGAACGAGCGAACCTTGCGATATTTCGCTATGAATATTAAGGAATGATCATGAATTCCATAGCGAACTTCCCAACGTCGTCAAATACCTAACACATTTTTGTCTTTCGCATGAGATAGAACATCTACTTAATTCTTAATGTACGTGAATTAATTACGAGAATTCTATTTGATTTGCATTTAGTAAAATACCACAAAAAACATGCAAAGCAAATTGTACAAGCTCATCAGTGCGAACCCCCTAACTCTACAAAGCCTAACCCTATAAACTTATTTTTTAAATCGTTCCAAAGGCCTCGTATGCGACACTATGCCTTGTTAGTTTCGATAAACAGATTTTTCATCGGTAATGATAAATGGATATTGTTTCAGGAGGAGAGATAACGCCCGGATAGCTATGTATTCGGGTCCAAAAGAGAACGACTCTGGAATGTTGATTTTCCGGCGCCTGCCTACTAGGAATTCTTATGGCTTTACTTTTCATCAATCTTACCTATAACCATTCATGCAAATTAAAGTGTACTTTTAATTTATATTTGTCTTTTTTCGCAAGAAAGCCATATTCACACAAGGATATTAATTTTAAAGGCTCACCAACAACTATTTAAGTACCTTTGTTATAATAAATACTCAACCATATTAAAGTTATGATTGTAGCCAATGATAACCTCTTACATGCACAACATATTCTAAAATAGGTGAAGCTTAATTTCGAGTTGAGATTTTAACAAAAACAATAAATATAGAACAATACAAATATAACATAAATATACCATCACGTCTGTATTCCCCTAAGGGTTAGGCAGAGGCGTACTAATGTACACCCACAGTTCGCCGGTACGTTTAGGTCCCATGTAATAGGGGGTGAGCCTATTGCCATTAACCGGGCACAAATTCCTAACTCCGAGCTGCTACTGTGAATTTCATAGAAAAACCCAATAACACTTTGCTCGACTTGGGAATCGAACCCAGGACCTCTAGCGTAGCAGTCGCGCTCAGGACCACTTAGCTAATGAGGCAGTTATAGATATTATACAAATATAAAAAGAAGGTATTTAAGTATAGTAAGTACTAGCTTCCGCCCGCGACTTCGTCCGCGTGGAATAGTTACTTAGTCTTAGCGTGATGATATATAGCCTATAGCCTTCCTCAATAAATGGGCTATCTAACACTGAAAGATTTTTACAAATCGGACCAGTAGTTCCTGAGATTAGCGCGTTAAGGCAAGCAAACAAACAAACTCTTCAGATATATTAGTAAGTATAGAGTATAGATTTAGTGCGGACGCTAATAATAAATCTGCTTCAGAAGACATTGGAACCGGAGAACTTTTGGATGTATTTTCAAGTCTATTTTAATTCGTTAAGGACAAGATTTCATTATTTAGCATTTTTTACAAAATTTTTATGGTTGTTGTCATTGTAAAATTAAGTGATTTTTTATAAGAAAATTGACTTCAAGCAAGTGGTGTGTTTACAACCAATAGTCAAACACCAACCAAATGCGTAAACATGCTCGTACATAAACAAATATAATTATGTAACAGTATTTTTATTAACATTAATTATTATCTTGCTATCATGTAAGCACTATTGCTATTTTTAGACGCTAAAACAAATTGCTTTTTCAATGTTTTATGAATATTTGTACAGTTTATGTAAAGTTGTGTAGACTTTTAGGTATGTTTATATTTCATTCCTATGCTCATAAATAGGTACCCAAACGTTATTTAATTGTATTTAATTATGATTCGGGGATTTTACTTAGGTATTTGAAAAACCGAGTAAGTACGACTCTTTGTTTACATTTTCTATTTTTTTCTTTTTTTACTTATGTAAGATATCAGCCAGTACAATGTGTCGAAATACAAAATGGAACGAGACATTAACCGTTGATCGGTCAAATTTTAACCAATGTAGCGCTTTTAAGTTTAGGAATTCACTCCTTTTTATGTAGGTAAGTACTGCAAAAAGTATCTTTTTATGATTTTTTGAAAAGGTATGGTAGCATCGTACGACATAGAACTAACCGTAAGGTAAGTCATGTCGGTTGAGAGGCAAAGTAATTTGCCTTTCAATAGATGTTACTGACGTCACCTTTAAGACGTAAGTTCAGAATGTGAAGGCAAATTTCGACATGGCAGGTGGGACTCGCGGTGGTTTAGAGGTCATAGCGTCTGGCGTACCTAGCCAGAAGACGCAGGTTCGAATCCTGCCTGCGACTCGATTTTTTCCTTCACTAAAATAACTTTAAAATAACTGCAGAAAGTATTTAGTATTTAATTTTCCTAACCGGACACTTAATAAATCGTGATTTATACTGTACTGTCTTAAAGTTTTGGTGCATCATATTGCCAATTATGTAAAGAAGCTAAGCTTATGAAGTGTCACACTTGAGTGGTGGTAATATTCCTACATTTCCTCCACAAATATATAACATGTACTTCAGTTATTACGCAAGTTGGACCCACCACGTTATGTAACTTTGCGCTAAAGCTAACTATTTATTTACCTCTGGTATTATTAGAGTACCTAGTTATGAGTAGCTACTGCTATAATATGCTACACAAAGTGTGACTTTCAAAAGAAAGTTGTCCTAATTAAATTTAATTAGTGGAGACGGACTCTTAGGCCCACTTGCACCAACTTTTTAAATATTAAACATATTTAAAAAGTTTAGAATTTGGAATTGAATTTAAACGTGTTTAAATACAATTTAAACACATTTAAGAAGTTGGTGCAAGTGGGCCTTAATAGTGGTCCTTAGATGTGTAGTGCTACCATTCTTTGAGGTAGAGTTATCCATTTCAGGTAATGTGTATTTATTTACCTTTGTCCTGTGCGGTGAGTAGTGAGGAGGAGAGTGTTTGTCGCAGTTTGCCAAATGTCCCCGGCGACTCTATGTGACCGGGCACCGTGTTCGCTGTGTCGTCTGTCGCCACCATCTGACCAGTATAAATAGCATTCCGTTAAACATGCAGGTATGCAAACTTCATTAGCACAAAAATAAATAATCTGTAGTGTATCAACGTTTGAGAATTAATTAATAAAGATACGTTTTTATTGTGTAGATAACAAAAACTTTTATATATAGAAGAAAAATGTCGTGAATTAGTGAACTCGATAAAACACTTGATGTTAAAAAATAACTCATGTCGCGGAAAGCGAAGCCACGCAGCGATAAAACTCTTCATACAAAAATAACGACTCAGTAATTCTGTCGTAAATTTTATGGAGAGCAACAGATGGAGAATGAAATACATCACAGAGGGGAAAATCAATATTGTCGTCTCCCGAACTAGACTGTGGAGCGTTTTTATTGCTTTGTTCGCAAGTCTTCCCAAACTTTCTCTTCAATAACTTTGTACTAGTTACGCACGAAAATATATTTGAATCATGACCCCACTTATTCAAATATATTATGGTACTAATATCACGAAGTAGAAAGCACAATCTGTATCTTATTCAATGATAATACCAAAATTAATGCGCCTAATTGATTTAGGTACCTAAATTGTATATTTTGGACGTTACTCATATTGTAAAATTAAATATTAAACGGATCCAAGCAGTAGAATCAATAGCTACAAACTCAAAAGACAACTAACGACTAAATAAATAAAACATAAATAAATAAATAAACAATACGAATTCAATAAAAATTACACCTAACATAATTCACTCAATCTTCGTTAATAGGTTTCCGCTAATTGGAACTTGGTCGTAAAATGGGTCTATAAATAAGGATCTGTCCAAATGCTTCGGAGAGGATGGTTTTCTAGATGGAGTAAAAATGCGCTGCCGCATGCCGCAGGTGTAAGAAGGAACTGAGTAAATCGTGATCAAAGCCTTCGTATACTTTTGGCGGACGCGGACGTCGTAAAGTGGGCGAACGGACGTGGAGCACTGGAACTGTTAGGAGACAGAGGGCGTTACGAGCTACGAACGACGTAGAGGCCCAACGCAGTTTAAAAGCAATATTAGTGCTTTTTAAATGTCTGTCCCGTGAATTTATTCAGCATTTGTAAGCAAATAAATATTTGAATTTGAATTTGAATTTTTGTTGTTCAAACGTAGTAACATAAAACGAGTAATAGAAGCTGCTTTGTATTCTAGATAAGTACTTGAAGAGAAGTTAATAAAAATTAAAGATTCAATGTCTAACACTTGCGAGTTTAATGGGACTAATCAATAGTACGATAATAGGTATCTACTACAAATCCAGAAACCTGTTCACCCAACTTTAGGTCTAAAAAGTATAATAGAATGTACATAAAACGTCATCTTGCCGACTGCGGAGGATAAGGTCTTTGGTCCACAGGTCTTAAAATATCCAGCGAAGTTCGTCATCGTTATCAGTTCGCCAGTATGCAGTGTGGGTTTAAGAAATAATTTACTTAGTTACTTATTTTTTTAACGAATGCCGATGACCAAGTGGTCATAATAAATGTAGTTAGTATTGAAGTCGAAAGAGATTTTATATCATACAAGACAACAAGACAGCTATTATACAATATTCATGAATATTAGATCAGTTGCGGAGTGTGTACCCCGGCGGATTCCTCGGGGAGTGTGTGCCGGCCGCGGCTGACCTCACAGCTTCTATTCTCGCGTTATTGGATTCGCAGAGCTATGTTCGTGGCCGAAGCTATCCACTAAATACATTATAAGTGGAGCTGCTGTTAGCAAATACAAACACATTTTATCAATCGGGTTCAATGCGATCCCCGAGAGTGCCAGTTGTCAATTTGCGACATGTTGAGTCTGAGTGGAAGTGTTATTGTTTATGTGGTATTTTTTTTATAACGGGCCGAATTTCATTCAAGTTTTATTTAAGGGATACTATTACTAAATGGACACCAATTATGTCAGTTTTCCTTTTCTCGTGTTCTGTAATTTAGTTATCCTGTCATCACTGTCTTTATCATTAACTTATTTTATTAACCGCTTAAGAAGCACGTAAAAAATAATATTTAATGAACTTTTCTGTACATCTAATGTTGTAAATTAGATAGGTCCTTAGAAATAACGTACCTAACTCATTCGGGAACTGGGAACTGTGTACTTTTCATTCACTAAAACACGTTATGTAAATTGATTTTATTGCATTCTTTTTTATTTGACTGGTTAAAGATTTTTCCTAAAACAATATTGGGGACGAAAGAACGAGTTAAAATGCATAATAAAATTAGGTCTAAGAAAAATAATATGGATCCAAACCAGTATGAATATAATAACCTTACTATGGTGTATAATAAATAACTTAAGTTTCATTTGTTAATTTATGTAACATAATATTATGTGTTACATTTCAAAATTTGAGCTATGCAGTTCATGTTCCATTATTTGCTTCAGATTAAGGTTGATAAAGCGTGAAATAACCAAAGAAATATAAATAGATATAAAAAATGTGTAAATATTTATGAGTTTATTGTAACTATTCAGTATATGTCGAAGGTTGAAACAAAGGGCGAACAATAGTACCCAACTTTAAGTTGGGATTCGGTGATCCCGACGAGCTCAACGAACCGTTTTTCACCTTCAATGAATAGGTACGTTGATAATAAGGTATTTATTACCCTGAGCTACAAATTAACAACTTTCCTGTTCTGCATTTTTTTAGATTAGTGTAGAACAAGTTTCAGTCGCGACCTAACGAACAGCAGACACGAATAACACGAAGAGCAGGTTAAAAAATGAGTTGATGTTTTACGAATCATCCATGAAAATGTCATAAATGCGATAGTGAGCTAACGTTTGTATTTATATTTTTATGAAGCGGATAAATTATTAAAGTTTGTTGACATTATAGAGAAGTGACTGGCAGAATTTCTTAGTACTTTTTAACTTCTGTAAGTGAAATCTAGATCGATTTTAATACAGATAATATCAATATTATACTATAAGTATAATGTCATTGGGTAAACTTTGGAAAACAATAAAGTTAAGGCTTAACAACGTTTATCAAATACTAGCTTCTGCCCGCGACTTCGTCCGCGTGAAAAAGTCACTTGGTCTTAGCATGATGATATATATATAGCCTATAGCCTTCCTCAATAAATGGGCTATCTAACACTGTCTCTAAGATTTTTTCAAATCAGACCAGTAGTTCCCAAGATTAGCGCGTTCAAGAAAACAAACAAACAAACAAACTCTTCAGCTTTATCTACTAGTTTATAGAGTATAGATTTTTTTCTGATGAATTATAATGTTCGGAGTTCATTCTTACACAAAACGTTCATGTTAATATATAAAAAAAAAATGCTCACGGACTGCCTTTTGTTTATAATAGCTTGTTACCGACGTTGATATCGTTTAACTAATCCTGTAGGAATTTCTCTAAATCCTATTTTAATCATCAGTATGTTTGATTCACAGTATAAGCTGACTTCACCTTATATAGGCTTGTATTTCAATGAGAAACCAGGTTATATGGGCAATATTGCAATTTGTGTCCGTGCATATATTGTGATTCATATAGCGCTTAGTTTAGTCCACTCATGGCGGACCAATTTTCATACGCCCAGGTTATTCTGTTCTCGAAAATGGCTCTCAGTGACGTCACGAAACTCACGATTTTCACGATCATTGTAGCCGTTGATTGACAGCTTCGTTTTTTTTATCCATGATGAATATAAAATGAATTGCTAATTGCCTATTTGTGTCTTGTGCAAAGAGTCTGTTTAGTAAAAATGTAAATTGAATAAAATTACTAATAGAAAGTTTCACAAAAATAAAGTGACAAGTAAGAAAAAAATATCTTGTTCCGCTAATTTAATAAGGAATAGAATATCTGAAGCCCGCCAGGACACGTAGTGTGTTGTATAACATCCTTGGTTCTGTACTAATCAGCCCACAGAGTATCTAACGAGGCCTTCTCGCTCCGGATCGACATGGCTCGGTACAGTGCAGTAGGGATGTTTTCAAAATCAATAAAAGGAAAAGATTTTGTCAAATTTAAATTTTATAGTTTCGAAATATCGCAATTAGCCAGTGAGTGGTATTTCGCTTCTTTATAGGTAAATTTTTTCAGCGTTACAAGTTTTATTTTAGTTCTATCAAAAATTCCACTAAAAAGCATTTTCGTATTGAGTAAGACACTTGTCTTACTAAATACGAAAATGTTTTTCAGTTAATTAATTGTTAATATTTAAAGATCCCCTAAATAGTATAAAACTGATGGCTTTACTTCACAACAACGTGTATAACGTAGAGCACCAGAATATCCGCTTCGATTAGCGGTACCGGCAGAGATTTTTGAGATAAAATGGGTCATGAACACAGCGTTCATGACCTAGTAATGTGGTGCGCGGGGCGCGGGCGGGGTGAGGGCCGCCCTGGTTGACCCACTTGTTGCCTCAACCCGCTATTTACATTACAACTCTAATTGCTGTCGGCAAACGGCAGGTGTAAGCCTTTACTTTATCATCACCTTGGGACCAACCTTTTCTAATTCGTTGTTCGACTTGTGTAAATGTAAACCATTACTGTACAAACTTCACGATGTTACGTTTTTATTCTTTCCCGCATACAAAGGCTGTTTTCTTTCATTAGGTGCCAGTGAAAGGTTTGTTTTTATCTTATAATGATCTATTAATTAAGCGTTGAGTGGGTAGAAAGTTCTTTGATATTTATTTATTTGGTATTGAGACGTGAGCACAATGGTGGCGGCAACAACAATGGTCGTATCAAAGTCTTACGTAAACATAGAGCGGTCCCGGCGAGCGGAGAGCGGACCGAGCGGAGCGGAGACTGCGCAGCGATACACCCACGGACAGCACAAAGGAATGTAATTACACGTCACTGGCAAATAACGCGATACTTATTTTAGGGTTTCGTATAAAATATTGTTGCTTTAATGTAAAAAATGCTCACATTGATGTACATTGTACACGTTAGTCTAAAACGTAGTAAACAAACACAAATCTGACGAATGCCAAATTCTCTAGAAGTTTCCATTTATTTATTTCATAGACAGCTAAAAAATATAACTCGACAAAGTGGGTTGGGCAAAATAAAAGAGAGCTCATAGCTAACATGTACCTATCTAGTTTATTTTTATTTTACTTATAGTATTCATGATTTAAGATGAGAATATATAGAATGGAATAAGAGAATGGAAATCATTTAGGTATATGCATTGGACCCTCAAATTACTGTATTCATCATCATCATCATCATCTTAATAGCCTATTGCCGTCTACTGCTGAATGACTGTATTGTGTGCGGAATATCCATATCGATTGTGTACCACCTGGGGAGGCGGCAGGATATGTCAGACTCGTACAGATTATAAGCTGCATTTGCTTTCCCTTGCTTTACAGTCACGGATATGGGATTGGTGACTTTCGCAATAACCGCGACAGGCCGTGGTCAAGCCTTTGCAGGATCCCTTCAAAGAAAGAGGCCTTGCCTCGCGTCCCACTCGAGGGCACGCGAGTTGCAAAAACGGCTGCCACCTGCTAGGGCCATTATCCGTTCGGGCGCGAAGCGGGGGCCCCATTAGGCGTCCCATAAAGTCTGAGCAATTTTTTATTTATTTATTAAAAATTCAAAAAGAAGCAAGAAGAATTTTACATATTGCCACTAAAACCTCTTGGGTTTGAGTGTGGCACTTAGAATTTCACGGACATGTCAGGTATAGATATTATAATTAATAGTGCTACTTGAATTCCCAGAAACATAACATTATAATACTGACCATTGCTTATCTAAAAAATACAGGTAAAACATATAGCCCACGCACAAACACAACAGATGTACAATGTGCAGGAAAGTACGAACGTAATTTAGCAGTTTTCCCGCACTACCGCCGCCGCCATGTTCCTTGCGAGACTTATGTGGATCCCGTTCAGAAATCACATTAAGGTAGTTTGAGCGCGGCCGGTCGGAACTACACACGAATAAATCTAAATCACCGACAGCATGAATCTCGCCTAAATCCACTTTAATGCTCTTTACACCCGGGTGCACACATTACGCTCATGTAACCACGAAGCCACGAAACTACTGTGTCATGCATCCACTGAATTCTACATTAAAATTTGTTTGGAATTCAGTCTTTAAGTTATAACAAGTCTCTAGAGCTTACGAGAATGGAGATCTTCTATGTTCGGAACATATCCAAGAATCTATTTCATATTTATTTATATAAACTTCTATATAACTGCAATAATATTTTGATATTTATTTCATACATCGTATATGTTAACAACGAGCGTAACTGAAACTAGTTAACTTCATTAGGCAAGTTTCCAGGCAAGTTTTGCACTAAATATTAAGGCAATCTCATAGAGCGGAATATCGTCATCATAAGTGTTGAAGTAGCGGCGCCGCCTACCGTTTAACACTTAATGTAGTTAGGGTTTTGAAGCTCTTATTGAGACTGCGCCAATTACTCGTTGAGGCGTATATTTTTAGAGATCGATCGAACCTTTAACAGCCGTCATTACTCAGGAAAAGTTTACTCAAGTACGATCCAAGGAACGTTACAAATTCTGTGGCATTTATTGCTGAAGAAGATTAATCGGGACTGGCAAACACGCTAACCAAAACGTTGAGAACTCTAAAACTTCAGTAGTTTTCTGAGTAGACGTTTTAAGTGATGCTCGGCGCCGGCAGCACGCCGTGTTAGTAAGCTCTGCAGCGGTTCATTTCAGGAAGTTTTTAACAATATACAAATACGTTCATGATTTAAACACCTTTAATATACACGCTGTATCAAGCCCGTAAACTATCGGTCGTCGTGCCTGTAGTTGTCGTAGCATTCGGCTACGCCGTAGCGCGCACGCTACGCCGTAGCGCCCGGGCACTCGCTAAAACTTTTTTGTGTTACATACAAACTCCCATTATTTTATTATTACTAATTTTGTTATTTATACCATACAAGTTAAGCCCCCTTGCACCAACTTTTTAAAGGTGTTTAAATTGTATTTAAACACGAAATTTCTATGAAAAATTGCGTTTAAATACAATTTAAATATATTTAAGAAGTTGGTGCAAGTGGCCCTTAGAATGATTATTTGTCTTTTAATTACATATTTAAAATCTAAATGGTGTTTACATTACGTATCTTTCTGTAAATCATGCCCTGAAAATGAGATATTTAACTGAGTGCGATTTCTGTTCTAAATAATGTGTGTGTGTGTGTATGTGTGTTCATGGATCTCGGTATACACGTCATTAATATGTACGACGTACATTAAGTTTTTGCTACATCAAGCAAGAATCCACAAGTATTTCGTTATAAGCTTTATAGCAGGGTCGGGGCGGAGGCGTATAACCTCCGTAAGCCTTTCATCTAGGCGGGCGAGAGGGGCGGTGGCTGTGCTCTAAATCGCATAATTTGGTCGTCTACATGTTGCGGGCTAGCAGCGTCCTATTATCTCATGAACAGTGTCCACAGACTGGAGTGTGAGCTGAATGTACGTGTGTAGAGAACAGTTTAGCTTCAATTACCCTAACTCATAGATATGTTGAAATTTACGTCTCACCAGAAATATGTATGTAAAATAAGTAAAGCACTTGGTTGATATAAAGAAACATGTGAGGCACACGATATAATATGTGATATAAATTCTTACAACAGAAACGTGCCCTGGAGGCGTCGCTAATTTGTGTGCTGGCAGCCATGTTCGTTACCAAACAAAGCAGCTCTAGCTCACTGAACACCTGCATTTAATTAAGAATGCAAACGCTTCATAATGAATCACAACTTTACCTTTTTAAAAATATTTAAACGTAAATTAAAGTTTTGTGTCAAGGGTTGCATAAATATTCACGGTTGCATACTATGCGATGATGCAAATTGAAAAGTTTCTTTAAATTTGACAATGAACAGAATTAATTACACACTAGGATCTCGCTTCCCGTTCAACGAGTTGACGGAACTGTTTAAAATTCAAATACATAATGGATAAGTCAACTAAACGCAAGTAGGTAAACGACGCCGAATTTAAGCAATCATCAAAGTAGTTTAATTACTTACCACGGGTGGTATTGACGGTTTCTGACCCAGACAGCGACGGAATTACCTTTTGATCGGCGGTCAAAGTTCTACGCGAAAGCCACCTTTGAAGCTATTCAATGCTAGGCAGATCGGGCGATCGAACTGTAGCTATTTGTTTCGTATTCGTACGTCCTCAAAGTCCCTCAAAACAGTGTCTCTACATATGTCACAGCCAGTTGGTTCAATACATTGTTAGACGCTGTCTGAGGCTACTACAGAAGGTAGCTATTATGCTCAATACGGCTGTAACATACTGTATACTGGTAGCACATATTACCTATATGGAGCGGAACCTCTCGACAACTCGTATCGAGTAGTCACTCGTCTTTATACGATTTCAATAGCGGTCGAGAGTAAGTCGACGATAATGAGAATTCAAAATAGCCTGAAGCAACATTCATTTACTCGGGAATAACACGAATATTATAAGCTTTGAAACTTATGTATTGCCAGTGTAAAGCTTAATTTTGTGAGTTGGTGTAAAAATAAAAGTTTTATTGATATTGACGTCAAGTTCGTCATATATTAATTGTGTTAAAGGTTACAGTTTGGCAATAATTTCAGCTCACAGATTATATTTCTAAAATTAGTCCAAAGTTAGTAACGATCACTTATCATTTTTTGACGTGGGAGAGCCATGCTTCGGCACGAATGGGCCGGTTCGACCGGAGTGCTACCACGGCCTCACAGAAAACCGGCGTGGAACAACGCTTGCGCTGTGTTTCGCCGAGTGAATGAGGTTACCGGAGGCCCAAATCTTTTTAAAAGGCGGGCAACGCGCTTGTGACGCCTCTGGTGTTGCGGGTGTCCATGGGCGGCGGTTATCGCTTACCATCAGGTGATCCGTCTGCTCGTTTGCTCCCCTATCCCATAAAAAAAACAATTTAACTGAACTATTAAGAAATCTATAAATGTCTAACTTCAATATAATATCTGAAATCAATTCAGTAAATAATAATGATAATTTTCAGCTAAACGATATACTAGCGAAGTACTAGTTAGAAATTTGATAAGGGTTGAAATATGAATCACGAATACCAAGATACCTACGCACTGAATAGTAAATATATAAATTGAAATACATGTTACGAGAGATTTATCTAATGTTAAACGTCATTTGGGTACATGTTTGCCCTGTCAATGCTCGTCTGTCCTTCGGAAAGATGGAGGTCACCGAGCGACCCCTAGTGATTTAATTGGAATTTAGTTTCGCGGCGCAAAGGTATAGCAAATATAGTTTAGAGCTATAATAAAAATCTGTGTACCTGAAGGTAGGATTGATGATATCTCTGGACATAGAACTGTAGAGGCATGGGCTCTTATAGGCACTCATTATGCAAATGAAGCTCTTGATCCTAGGAAAGCCGAATTTTCTAACGCATGTTAGCTCAAAATTATGTAGGCGTATATTTATTTATATGTAAATTTCTCAAGTGTTCGCTTCACCTTACGGAAAATTAGCATTTAAAAAGCAAAAAATATCCATAAAAATTCACCGAGCGCTTATCCGTTCATTTCGTTTTGTTTTGTCTCTCTATGCTGAGAAACAAAGTGAGATTGGTTTCAAAATATGGTTTATCTTTAGGTTTCGGTAAATATTTTACCTATAAGAATTGAATTTCCATAAAGATTATTTAGACTTACGCTTTTACGTTGATTTGTAAGTATCGCACGTATCGTAGTGATACGCAAACTGTAGCATTCTGTAGTTTTTGCATACTTTTATGGAAAACAGCATGACTGTATGTATATATGTATGTGCCTTCTTTTCTCTTCTCTACTATTATAAAATTGTAAAAAAGCTGTGTCTGTACATTGAAGATATTAAAAAAAAACCAAGTCGGTTTGGGTATATAAACGTTACCGAATCCAAAAATGTGATTCTTAACATTCTTGTCTCTATGTCTGTTTGTTACGGGTTGGCGCAAAAACTACTGAATAGATTTTAATTTTCTTATCACTATTAGAAAGTATGTGCTCCAACATAAAAACTGGTATACTTCTTATCACAATTAATTAATCGGATCCTGAGATACAGCTTCACCTCTCTAATGTATAAAGGCCCATACAAAGAAGAGATCATCACTGTTGGTTTTTATTAAATTATTTTTGGGATCCATTTCTGATCTTACTATAGCTTCTTGTGAGCGAAGCCGCGGGCAAAGGCTAGTATAAAATAATTTTAAATGTATTTTCGTGATATCTTACATGTGGACTTGCTGGGATATATCGAGGATACCTATAGAATCGGAAGATATAGCAATAATAACCGACCGTTAGTAATAGAGCTTATAAGCAAGAGAATGACAAAATATATATTAGAAAACAACCGTTATTTTTATAGAACCGGATTATATGTTTCAGATTTCTTAAATGAGGACTCACTAAAAAAAAGAAAATATTTACGTGACAAAATGTTAATAGCACGCAAAAAAGGATTGCACGCAGTATTACGTAACAATACATTGTTTATCGAGGGAGAACAAATATTCTTTAATGACCATGCATCATCGCACCCCACACATCAATCCGAAAAAGAAAAAAATCATGGAAATACGAATACCGATACCCCTTTTTTTCGTAACAACAAAGAAACCGGAACTTTTCCTCAGCCAACCACCACAAATATACCCGGATACAGAAGAAGCGAAATCAGTGACACCCATAAATATAGAAACGATACAACAACCTACAACCAAGGAAGACCAAGGTCCACAATTTAAAATACTATTTCAAAACATACAAAGCCTCTATAACAAGCTATATATAATGGAATCATTTCTTCAAAACCAAACATACCAAGCAATATGTTTAATTGAAACCTGGCTTTCATATGAAAAATTAAGTTTAATACAATTTGATGGCTACAAAATTGCAACATCGTACTGTCGAAGAAACCGGATAGGCGGCGGCGTTTGTATCCTACTCGATGAACGTATAGAGTATGAAGAAAGATATGATATCACAAAAATGTCAATTGAATACATATTAGAAGTTTGTGCAATAGAACTACCTAAAGAAAACATATTATTAATAACAATGTATTGGAATAGAAGAGAGGAAGATATTTTTTATAACCAACTTAATAAAATTTTAACTTATATAAACAAAAAATATTCCAAATTCAACATTGTACTCGGCGGGGATTTTAATATAGATATTTTAAAAAGTAGCGTAAAAACTAATACATTTTTAGAATTAATGTCCGAATATAAACTAATACAACATATAAAACATCCTACACATATTACACAGACGGTCGCAACATGTTTAGATCTAATATTCACAAATTTTAGAAAGAAAAGTATAAAGGTGTCTGTTACCGAGTTCGGATTTTCAGATCATTACAGCACAGCTATAACCTTTGAAACACTACAACGTTATGAACATGCCACTTGGTATGTCACTAAGCGATTTTATTCAAAAAATAATATTAATAACTTTAAAACCTCACTAAAATCAGTAAATTGGTGTGAAACCATATTACCTCAAAATAATATAAACCAAAATTATCAAGCGTTTAGTGATATGTTAATCAAAATATTAAACCAAACCATTCCAAAGCGTAAAATTAAATTAAATAAATATTCTACAAAGTATTGGTTAACAAAAGGACTAAAACTTTCATGTAAAAATAAAAGACTGTTAAAAATTCTATGTACAAAATCTAATAATCCAATCATTAAACAATACTACAGAAAATATGAAAAAATACTAAAACGAACGGTAATTGCATCAAAAAAAATTCAGTATAGTAATAAAATAAATAAATCCAATAATAAAGTTAAAACAATGTGGAATATAATAAATGAACGTTATAATAAAAAAACAATTAAAGAAAAAATCAATATTCAACTACAAATAAATAATCATCTTGTGTCTGATCCAATCCAAGTTGCAAACAAATTCAACACATTTTTTGCATCTATAGGTGAGGAGAGCATACCATCGTCGGACTGTTGTAAGCCATGTGGCAGACCTGTTCTCCAGCCTACAGAAAATACCTTCTTCCTTAGACCGTTAGATTATCGCGAAACACATAGAATAATTAAAAACCTAAAAAACAAAAATAGCTTTGGTATAGATGAGCTACCGCCATCCCTAATCCGACAATGTGCAGATGAGCTCGCCATACCATTCTGCGTACTAATAAATCAGTCCTTTGAAAATGGTACTTTCCCCGATCTATTAAAAAAAGCTATAATAAAACCAGTGTATAAGAAAAACGCAAAAACAGACCCCAATAACTACCGCCCCATAGCTCTCTTACCAACCTCGTCAAAAATTTTCGAAAAAGCTATGTGTGACCGCGTATATAACTTCTGCGAAAGATACGAAATTTTTGATGAGGGACAAAACGGTTTTCGTAAGGAACGCTCAACAGTCCTAGCCGTATATAAATTCATTCAAGAAGTCCTAAACATTATAAATAAAAAGGAATACGCAGTCGGTATACTCTTGGACATGACGAAAGCATATGATAGAGTACAATTTAATATCCTACTGGACAAACTTTATGGAATAGGAATCCGCGGAACAGCACATCAATGGTTTGCATCATATTTAAAAAACCGAGAGCAGTATGTAGAAATAGAATACTATGACAATGATCAAAAAGAGATTACTGGTATAAGATCTGAAAAAATAATAACAAATTCGTCTATTCCCCAAGGTAGTGTCATCGGATGCCTATTATTCTTAATTTATATTAATGACCTCCCAAAGATATTGAAAGAATCATGTCACTGTGTCCTATTTGCAGACGATATATCCCTGCTCACTTCATGCCACAATGATATTAACCTAAACGCACATCTCCACTCCTTACTTGACAAAACAACACAATGGATGAATGACCATAACCTAAAAATTAACTATAATAAAACGAAAATAATGACATACTATCCCCATCAAAGACCTCCAATAAATATTACCTTCAGCTCTAACAGTACAAAAATAGAAAACGTTGATGACTTTACATTACTAGGACTTACTATAGACACGCACATTAGCTGGAAGACACATATAAAAAACATTCGCACTAAAATTTCTAGATTTTCTTACGCCCTCCGAGAAATCAAAAAAACAACCGATATACAAACAGCATTGACTACCTATTATGCCTACGCTCATGCGTGGCTAAGCTACGGCATAATTATGTGGGGTAACAGTACCGATGCTCCTACACTATTCATCTTACAAAAGAAGCTAATGCGTATACTCACAAACATAGACCAAACTGATAGCTGTAAACCTTTCTTCACTAAGCTTGAAATACTCACCCTTCCATGCATCTACATCTTTGAGATATGTAAATTTGTAAGAAAATACAAAATCTTCTTCACAACGCGCGAAGACAAACATGCTGGTCGATCTCTAAGACATAAAAATATGCTAATGCTACCGTCATCTCGCATAACGTTACACTCAAGCAGTCCGTATGTAATGTGTATAAAAATATATAATAAAGTACCAGAATTATTAAAAAGGGAAACTAGTGAAACAACATTTATAAATAAACTAAAACAAATACTCATTAAAAAAGCATACTACACAATTGATGAATATATGAACGATAAACAAATAGTTTAAATAAAAAAAAAAATATATATATATTAGAACTAATGATAAAAATAATTTCTTTTATTAAATTTTATATAATTATCTAATATTCCCTACATTAACAAAATAAATAATTACCCGTCTAAATTCACAACACATCTGAATAGAAAATATAGTACCCAAATTATACATATGTAATACTATAATAATACTATAACACCTTCTAAAATATGTACTTATATAATTACAATAAAGAATAAACAAATAAAATATGACTAGAATAAATACTAAAAAATATATTTATTTAATTACTTACTACATTACATTACATAAATACAATAAATAAAATAATTTGTATATTAATTAAGTCCCATGATTTAAAACAGTTAACAATAATATCTCTAAAATGGCTGACATAAATTAGTACTTCCTCTCTCCTAATTGCTGTGCCCGACAGGGTCCACAATGTACTTATATTATGTATACTTACCATCCAAAAAACTTTGTGGAACGCAATAAATGACTGAATACTGAATACTGAATACAAATTAAATTTTCCCATATATTCCCATGTTATATATTCTTTAAAAAAATGTGTGCTAATGTTCAGTGAAAGAGTTGCTTTAATATACGCGCTTTGATCAGGTGCACCTTTATGCGACGCGCTGTGTGCTAATAGAGTCGTCAGGGAGGGCGCCATTAGGGAGTCGGCTCTATTCAGCGGACCTCTCGAACCCCGCCCCACACCACCCTAACCCTCAGCAATAGCCAGGATGTTTGGAAAATAATAAAAATCGCATTTTTCAACACAGTTTTCCCGGCAAAGTTTGCTTGCAATTTCATTAAATGCGTTACTACGATTATTTCTTTGAACTTGTATTTGAAACATGTTTTTTAGCTATCACACACAAGCAAGCTTTAAAGTTCACTAGAACTTGTACGCTTTTAATATCATTTTTATCACAATGGCGCAATAAAGCACAGAAAAATGGCAGTAGAGTGAAGTTTTCACATATATTTCTACTTTAAAGAAAAATTTCTACTTCAAAATCCGAGCTAGGTAATACGTATGATATATGAGCATGTGCACGCCTGATGCTAATATCCGCCATTCGTCTGTACCTGAACGTGACTGGTGGCTCTATTAAACACTGCATTTTATAAAAGGGCTCTCTACACATATTATTATCAAGTTATAGAGGTGGGTAGATGGTAGTTATATGCTTTACATATTTTTATATTAATGAGTGGGCAGGTATTACACACACCCACACATTGTCAAAGTGATTTTTTTTACCTAACATACGAGTATGCTCACACACATTTTTTCACCATAAAAACCTGCGGCTTACTTGGTATTTCTAAGCCCGGTTGTAAGTATTGTAGAAACATTCATCCATGAAGAAAGAAAAGTTATTGAAAAAACATTATACCAATGAATGAATATGAACATAAAGATAATCGTACAGGTCTTCGTCATATAAAATGTCTATGGGAACTATTAGAGAAACCTATTATCGGACGGCAGGCAGTTTTGCAGCTGTACCTTAGGAGATAGGCCTATGCGTACGCGTATCTTTTTCTCACCAATTTTGTTTACCTATCTATATTTTGATATATTTCATACCTCAGCATCAGTCCTGACTTCGATATTTATAAATATAGTGTAGGTACACCATATTTTGTTAAGGATTGCAATAAGTACAAAGATTTTTCTATATAGCCAATGACATCATATAAATATATGTTATAGTGTCCAAGTATCGGTACTAACACTCCTCCATGCACTGCTAAACGTGCCCTGTTTGGCAGTGCATGGAGGAGTGTTAGTACCGATATTAATGTATGGTAATGAAAGTTGGGTGTGGCAGAAGAAGCATAAAAGTAGAATAAATGCAGTTGAGATGAGAGCTTTGGGAAGTATGATTGGAGTGAAATTGAGTGACAGGATAAGAAATAGTGTGATCAGGGAACGTTGTGGTGTGAATGAAGATGTAGAGACTAAAATAGAGAAAGTTATGTTAAGATGGTTTGGTCATGTTGAGAGAATGAGTGTAAGGAGACTGACTAAGCAAATATATAAGAGTCAAGAGAATGGGAGTGTAGGAAGGGGAACGCCTAGGCGAACGTTCAGAAATCAGATTGAGGACGTTCTGAAAAATGGCTCGGTTAAGAGTACCTTAAACCGACGCTCATATATGAAAAGATTGATGAGTGTACGAGTAGATGAAGCTAAAGAGGTATGTAAGAATCGTAGCAAGTGGAAGTCGGTGTTGTTTATATAGTGTAAATATTTTTTTAACATAGAGCTATGTTAAATAAATGAAATATATTACACTACGTCCATTTTTTATGTTAATGCTATTTTGTTTTTTTTATCTCGATAGGCTGAAATAGACAAATTCTTGACACGAAGATCCTTTTAAGATTCCGAGAATAGATATTTCCATGACAATAATGTCAGACGTCTTTTGGTACTGTCTCAAGCACGGAGTAGTTTTATGTGTAACAAAAGATAGTCTGAATAATGAATCTCAAGTTCTCGACGGTAACTGCCTAGCCACGTACCGTCAAAACATGTATGCAGAAATCACTAAGAGCTTTTAAATTTCATGTATAGTTAATTTTATTTTCCACACAGCCGCGGCCCGCGCGTTTAACAAGCGGTATAGTTTCCAAAGGTGGATCTCAATAATATTGTTTTGATGCGAAAGGCACTTCCACTTGGCGGAGCATTAATTCATCCCACAGGAAGCGCTAGTGAGCTGCCACCTACACCGCTCCCATCTGTTTGCCGATAAGCGAGGTGAGCATACCGCATTCGCATGCCAGGAAAAACAATGTATCTCTATCTGCCCACAAACAGTTATTTTGTTGAATTTTTAGTTTTATTGTCTGAATTGTGTAGTAATTGCTGCGGAAAACAACGGGATCGATTCCCCTCTGATTTTTAGTCTAGTTGATTCCTAAGTCACCCCTTGACTTGGGAATCAGCTAGACTAAATATCTAAATAAATGGAAAACCCAAGAACCTAAGGATTTGGATTTTTAATTATTAATGGTTATGTCGCCTCCTTTGATAGGACAGAGCCATCTGGCAATTTAGTTCACCTGTAGCACTGCTCGCACAGGAAAAACGGGCATCTTCTCAGATTGAGATATAAAAGATTTTGCGATATAAGAGAGCGTTTTCGTTAAATGAAGATCCCTATTGTAACTATTTATGTTTGTTTTTTTTTATGGTGGTCACCTTGCCACTACCATGGTATTTCACTATTACAACTAACGAATTTAAAGTCCAGTACCTATGAAACATTGTTTGGAAATTAATAGTTCTATTAAGGATATATGAAGGTATTGTTAAGGTTTACCTAGTTTATTTATTTAGCTTTATGTCTAATATCCCCGAAAGATTAAGTGGTAATGTATTTATGTAGATAAAGACTTACACTCACTATTCACGGGTGTGACCTACTCGTGAATAGTGGGTTTTGTTCCACCACCAATAGGGGATTTGGGTTCCATGGAATGGGGAGCCTCAAATCCAAATTCCGAGCTTCTACTGTGAACTCCCAGTTCGAACCCAGAACCTCATGCTTAAAAACCGGATTAGCAACCAATGAATCTGTTAAAACTTATTCTACCGATTTCATATAAAATGTACCTACAGTAGGTACATTTTATAAGAAATCGGTAGAATAAGTTTGAAATGCAACTATATAGCGTTCTAAAATATTGGCTAAAGATGTAACACAAATTGCACAGCGGATAACTGAGTGGAAGCTTAGAATAGTTTCGTTATAAGACTTTAAACTTTAATACCGGGACAGACGAGCAGTGTTGGGAATTAAAAAATCTGAAATTGGATTTCTGCGGGATTGGACATCGAAATTAGGATTACACTAGATTTCATATAGATACGTGGGGCAAATAGGGACGTAAATACCTAGCTGTATTTGACGACAATTTTGACCAGTTGATATCATACCAGTATTGCCCAGAAATGGGAATGGGTTGGGGAAGTCTGACAAGATATTCATTCGAAAGACACTTATTACAATGGAAGCCGACCCCAGCATAGCAGGGAAATGGATGATGATGACGCACTTCAATTAAAAAAATAGTATTTAAAGGAATTTTATTGGATAAAATAGAAGGTAATAAACGTAGACTACTTATACGGAAAACATACCTCTATATGAACAAATTTATTACATTTTTCCTCACAACTATGAGATTGGGTTTTTAAATATTTTTTCCTATTATGTTCGTTCGGGCTGTAGATCTCGTTGTATAAAATCATCATATTTTAGTGTGCTTGGTATCATGTTACCTACCTATAATATGACTTTATTATAATACTACATATATAGCTATAGACCCTACCGCTAAAATAACTAAATTTGGATAACAATGGTTGACCCACTTTCATTCTTTCTGCAAAAGAACGAAGAGCGTAAGTTTTTTTCCTATTTCTATACACATTTAGCCTTAGTTAAAAGCTAAAAATGATTTAGGTAGTCGGGAAATTCTGTTAACTGAGCATATTAAATAATTTATGCTAGAACCACTGGGAGTTTTAATTAAGGCGAGGCGGTAATAAAATTAAAACAATAATTGCTATTTAACACAGAATTTAAACACAGAAATTTTCATAACAGACATGAAAACATTATGTGTACCTACCTACATGACATTTTGTAGGTACATGATATATGTATGTACACATACATATTTCATGTGCCCACATATTTACTACACATTCGCATATTCTGATAGAAGCTAACTGTATAATTTATATTCTGAAATAGTCAGCATGATTTTCACTCGTGAATATTCTTTTTGTTCAAGATTAAGTTATTAATTGTGTGCCTAGATTCAAAGGCCGCCAGGCTTTATACTGCAATATTTCATAATGATTGCAAAAGATAATTAACTTCGTATGATTGGCAATTATTTCTTCGTGATGAGTAAAACTTTAGGCAACGGTCAACACCGATAGAACTAAGTAACTATAAAAAATAACAAACCTTAATTTAGTTATATAGCAATATAAGATTTATGGTTTGCACCTAAGTATAAAATACATAAAAGATTTTATAGAGTAGATTCCCATTCTTATATTTTATAACATACCATCACGCCTGTATTCCCTGAAGGGTTAGGCAGAGGCGTACTAATGTACATCCACAGTTCGCCGGTATGTTTAGGTCCCATGTAATAGGGGGCGAGCCTATTGCCATTAACCGGGCACAAATTCCTAACTCCGAGCTGCTACTGGGAATTTCATAGAAAAACCCAATAACACTTTGCTCGACCTGGGAATCGAACCCAGGACCTCTAGCATAGCAGTCGCGCTCGGGACCACTTGGCTAATGAGGCAGTTATTTCAGTAGTTCTTATATTTTATAAATTTAAGAATGAGACTTTATTTTTGATAGTATCTAAACTAATTTAATCAGTCCTTTCATCATTGCAACTAAATCAATCCTAGTACTAATCCAGTGACTGACAACAATATGACGACACTTGAATCTCGTGCCGGGCAGGTAGATTAGAAGCACAATAGAAAATAGTTAGGTAGGAACACTATTACTCAATCCGTGCCGACTCGTCTACGAATAGGATCACTTAATTACTTCCCGTGAGCGTGTTAAGACTGCGGGATTATATCAGGGGGAGGGTTAGAATTCACCTGTACTGTATGTACCCATCGGGTATCATTGATACGGCGATCAAAAATCCCTCTGCCTAATAATATGAAGATTATGAATTGTTTCTCGAAAGTCCAAGCTCCATTGAACCTTGGGCGGGCCCATCTTATATTTTTTTTTTTTTTTAATAAAAACGTTGACCCACACTAGGATTTTCTCCTGTATCGTGGGTGCGTTTACAAACACAAATTCTCACATACACAAACGCCCAGACCCGGAACAACTACCTGTAGATCATACAAATATTTGCTCCGTGTGGGGATCGAACCCACAACACGTGTCGCAGAAGCCGATCGCTCAGCCGCTACGCCAAACGTGTCGTCATATATATAATTGTATATAGGTAAATTCACTCACCTTTTTCATAAAGGACATAACATTAGTCGGCAGCATGGTGTCGCTTTTCCTTTTCTTAGCACTTCACTTCACACACATCATCACACCACACTGAGCACCAAATGCACTGTTTACTTAATCGGGGATCAGCACACTACCACCGAAACACGACATTTTCCGATTACTTATCACGAGAGATGAATTTACGCGCGACACTAGTTTCTGAGACGATATACCTGCAAAGAAAAAACAAATATGTTAGATCAAAGAGGTAAAATATACAGAGGCTTAGTGTTGAGTGGCAGTTGGTATAGGTACTTATTGTTGTGGAGTTGGGGTTTCGTTCGATAACGACCGTACCGTCGGGAAAGCCGAGAGGGAATGAAGCTATACTGGCAGCCACACAAGCATTCAACAGGTTAGTACTTTGTTCACGGGATCTTATCGTCTTTCTTTTCAGATTGACGCGTGAGTATATAAGCTCTTGTCTATATTGACACACCGACATAATAATGGCTTGAGCTTGGAAATAAAACAGTATTATTACATACGATTTGCCTGAGTGCATAGTAATGACATGTATACCATCACGACTGTATTCCCTGAAGGGTGACGCAGTGATGTACAGTACACCCACAATTATTACTCTGTAACTTATACGTGTAGAAGGTACTTAATGACTGTATTCTAACCAATTAAGTTCAATTTTCATTGGAGTTTGTTTCTCGTGACGCTTTCTCTATTTGCTCACACTGGCACAGGTCTCCTCATTGATTGAGAAGGATTAGGCTATAATCTACCATGCTACCCTAATGCGGGTTGGCAGACTTCACACGCCGTCGAGAAAATTTCTCAGGCGTGCAGGTTTCCTCACGATGTTTTCCGTCACCGTTTATGCGCGTGATAATTACCTATTAATACGCACGAAAATCAGAGGTGCGTGCCTTAGATTTGAACTCGAGACCTTTGACTTGGCAGTGCAATGGTCATATCACTAGACTATCACTGACAATCACTTGGCTATCACTAACGCTCTATATCTATATCTAATGCAATATTGGACGTTAATAGAAAATTGGAGTTATAAATATCAAAGTCGAACCGAAGGAAGAAGAATATAGAAGGAATGTACAGTTTGAACCCAAGGAAGAAGAATATAGACTGCTACTTAAACGAAATCTCTACCATTTTATAATTGTAAAAAAGCTGCGTCTGTACATTGAAGATATTGAAAAAAACACGTGTGTTATGGTATATAAACGTCTCCGAATCCGAAAATGTGTTTTTAAAATTCTTGTCTATTTGTCTGTTTGTTACGGGTTGGAGCAAAAACTACTGAATAGATTTTAATTTTATTATCACTGTAAGAAAGTATATGCTCCAACTTAAAAACTGGTGAACTTCTTATCTCAATGAATAATGATATGAAATTAAACGAATCCTGAGATACAGCTTGACCTCCCTGATGTGTAGAGGCCAATACAAAGAAGAGATCATCAATGTTGGTTTACTATTTTTCTCCTGATATAACTTCACGTGAGTGAAGCCGCGGGCAGAAGCTAGTTGAAAATAAATACAAATTGATTAAAGTTATTTAAACTATAATTAACACAAAGAATCCACAATCTTAAATATAGGTTACGTATGAACAAGAGTCGGATTTGTGCGCGTTGTCTAACAAATTGCACGCTTTTCTGTTTGCCTATCACCGGTAAAGTGTGTCACCCGAATCGAATCGTGTTGCACGTTTCGAGGGAGTACCTATGCTAGTTGAATCGATATTCGTTATTTTCTGTCCCCAGCAAGATACATAACTTAAACCGTATCTCGATTTAGCCGTCTACTATCAAGATGAATGTAGCCGAGTTCGAATCGGTGTAGCTAAAATAGTGATTTATTTTAAGATTTTCAGATGTATAGGCTAGAATAGATGTAGCTTGTCTGTACGATTCTCTACTTCTCGAATTTAAATAATGAATCCTTGGGTTGAAGTGGCGTATTCTTTTTGCTGAGCAATACGGCAGTAAAACCAGTGGTAATGGGTAGGTAGTAAAAGTGGAGAGAAGTAGGTAAACAGATAAAATGTAAGGGCCACAGTCGTACGTTTGCTGTAGCACAATTACCTGAGTAGACAAAACGTTACAAAAATAAATGATTTATGTTGTGATAACTGTAAGGAAATCGGTCACTAACTTAGGTACCTATTCTGTCACTACCTATAGTTATACTTACTTAATTATTTGTTTAAAAGCTAAGTAATAATTAACAGCCCAGGTAGTAGGTATGAAACCTTTTCTTAGGAAATGCAATGAAACAAAATGTTTACTTGTCTTATTGAAATAAATTTACTTGTCTTGTTATTAACTTCCATCATGATTGTGTTTCAATAATTACCTCGACTTTAAAAATACTCAAAATATAGCTAGGTACTTATGTAAGTAAGTAGTAAATATAGATCGTATTATGAAAAGTCGAGGTAGGTAGTTATCTCTAAAGTCAACGTAATATTCTCGGTTAGCATTGAGTTAGAAAAAAATCAAAACTGAAAGGTGGAATGGTTTAATTCGGAATCTTACGTGTTACGTTTCCCAAACTACACAATTACCTTCTCGGCATAGGTACCTATATGTACCTATATTTAGTTTTTACACATTTTTTTTTTTATGGGATAGGGGGGCAAACGAGCAAACGGATCACCTGATGGTAAGTGATAACCGCCGCCCATGGACACCCGCAACACAAGAGGAGTCGCAAGTGCGCTGCCCGCCTTTAAAAGAGTTTGGGCCTCCGGTAACCTCAACTCACTCGGCGAAACACAACGCAAGCGTTGTTTCACGCCGGTTTTCTGTGAGGCCGTGGTATCACTCCGGTCGAGCCGGCCCATTCGTGCCGAAGCATGGCTCTCCCACGTGAGCGTTATTGTCCCATTGATTATCTTACTCGTAAGCACGGGTCAAATAAGCTATAAGTATTCCTCTATGTTAGGCTATCGCGAATAAGTATGCTAAAATCCACAGGCAAGCAGGTTTCCTTACGAAGTTTAATTTTACTGTAAAACCAGGTGATAATAATGTTCCTATTATGATTTCGAAAATATGTCCCTAGGTACCTTGGATTTGAACTTGAAACCTAATAAATCTATCACTAAAACCGGATAACGAACGACACTGAATAAAATTCGAATTAAATGTTCACCTTAGACACTAGAATTTAACTTGTTTAAACGAACAAAGCCGGTCGGAGGTAAATTACGAAAATATTTTGCTGGGACATTGAGTGCGATATTAAATCGCACGGGTAAGTCGATTACAGGCGGCTATCTAGCTCAGCCCGCTGCGCCGGATTACCGTAGATAATTGGAGCCGGCTCAGTTAGAGGCGAGCGAAGTGACTTCGCCTTTTGTGTTACCTACCTACCTATCTACTCTGATCCAACTAATGGTCTTACTACAACTTAATTATGTATAACAATTGGCGAGAGCACAAAAAACAAAAACATCCTGTGACTGGTAGTTAAGTACACTTACATATTGGGCCATTAGGGATAGGGACGGTAAGCACAGTTTCTGTTGTGATCTCAAGCCTTCTGAAACAACTTTCGCTATGGTAAAATTACAACCTACGTGGAACAGCCATATATGATCGGGTAAGCTGGAATATGGCCTACCTAGGTGTACCTACCCATCTATTGGTTTCTTTCACTGACACAATTACAGGAATAAATGCCTAGGTACCTTACCTGTAGTATTTTGTTAGTCCTACCAGTATTCTATTATCTGTGGCCCTACTAATATTATAAATGCGAAAGTTTGTGAGAATGGATGGATGGATGGATGTTTGTTACTCTTTCACGCCAGAACGGCTGAACGGATCTGGATAAAATTTGGCACAGACATAGATTATAGTCTGGAATAACACATGGGCTACTTTTTATCAGAAGTTCACGCAGACGAAATCGCGGGCAGAAGCTAGTTTTATATAAATTCAATTTATGCAAATCATAGGGCCACTTGCACCAACTTCTTAAATTTGTTTAAATTGTATTTAAAACACAAAAGTTGTATGAAAAATTGTGTTGAAATATCATTTAAATACATTTACGAAGTTAGTGCAAGTGGCCCTTAGTGTCCTATAGGTAGTGGTATTACGAAAAAAGAAATACTTTGTTTTTTTTTATGGGATAGGGGAGCAAACGAGCAGACCAGACCGATCACCTGATGGTAAGCGATAACCGCCGCCCATGGACACCCGCAACACCAGAGGAGTCACAAGTGCGTTGCCCGCCTTTTAAAAGGGTTTGGGCCTCCGGTAACCTCACTCACTCGGCGAAACACAACGCAAGCGTCGCAACACGCAGGTTTTCTGTGAGGCCGTCGTATCACTCCGGTCGAGCCGGCCCTTACGTGCCGAAGCATGGCTCTCCCACGTCTAAACTTTGTACCATTACCATCAGTAAGTACCTACCTATATTATTTTTATTAATATTATTTAATACCTAATATCTAGTACCTACCTACTCACAATCTTTAGGAATTGTAGGTACAGCAATATGTTATAAATAAGTAGGTACATAATAAATAGGTATAATAGGAACTTAGGTACCTACGTACTTAAGTATGTACTAATGCCAAACTATAAGCCGTCATATTAGGGAATGCATGACTGCACGTTTAGTGGTTTAAAGTATGGTAAGGCGTTGCGCGGCCTATCGTGAGTTCGATTCCCACTTGAGACAATGTAGGTATTCCAACGATATTTGCTTCTAGTCTGAATGTTGTCACCTGTGGGTACGAAATAGGTAATTAGGTAAGTACCTATACTTACAACAGTGCCTATACTGTTGATTCAATTCAGTGAATTGTCTTAAAAAGATGACAGGAATATTTTATTGTTTCATGCATCTTTGGTTGATTTTTCTCTAGTGAGGACTTAGTTCTTATAAATACCTAACTGTCGTTTATATTATTAAATCTGTTGTTCAACGTAGGTGGTGCGCTAGTGTCACTTCCATACTTACTTATGTAGATTCTAATATTGAGGGATGATAGGTACCTAGAGTTCAGTATTTTATCAGAATAGGTACTTAATGACAGTTTGCCCTACATACAGGTAGGTACACAAAATCCCAGCCCTAGACTTTGAATCCCTAAATCGATTTGTTTAAAGTAGACATAAGATTATGTGTCAGTGAAATCTGAGTGAGTTTGATGTAGGTAGATCCAGTGTCAGATTTAGATCAGGGTGTGAGGCGGCCGCCCCGGCACGCACTACTTACCTATAGGGTGCTTGGATAGTCTGTTAATGTTAACGCCGACCGTTGGTAGATTTCAAAAAAGGAGGATCGTTGGACCGAATTCAAACACAATTTTAAACATGGTGTATTATTATTCGGATTCCGATACCGTCAATCTACGTTCATAATTTACCATTTTGTCCAAAATACTTCACTGGTAAACGTACCTAAGCGAATACATGTCTTGATAACTTCACCAAGTTTGGGACGATCTGTTAGTTTATTTCCAACTAGCTATTGTCGCGGATTCGCTCACATGGAGCTCAAAAACCAACAGTGACGATCTCTTCTTTGTATGGGTCTCTATACATCAGAGAGGTCAAGCTGTATCTCAGGATCCGTATAATTATTTGAGATAAGAAGTACCTATACCAGTTTTTAGGTAAGTTGGAGCATATACCTAGGTACCTACTACCTAACAGTGATAACAAAGTTAAAATCTATTCAGTAGTTTTTGCGCCAACCCGTAACAAACAGACAAACAGACAAGAATTTTATATACCCTAACCCACTTGTATTTTTTTTTTTTTTTAAATATCTTCAATTTACGGACACAGCTTTTTTTCAATTTTATAATAGTAGAGATACCTAGTGAAATGATGTAGGTACCTACGTACAGTAGGAACCTAGATTAACATAACATACCATCACGCCTGTATTCCCCGAAGGGCTAACCCTTCGGGGTGTACACTAGTACGCCTCTGCCTAAGCAGAGGCGTACTAATGTACACCCACAGTTCGCCGGTATGTTTAGGTCTCATGTAATAGGGGGCGAGCCTATTGCCATTAACCGGGCACAAATTCCTAACTCCGAGCTGCTACTGGGAATTTCATAGAAAAACCCAATAACACTTTGCTCGACCTGGGAATCGAAACCAGGACCTCTAGCGTAGCAGTCGCGGTCCGGACCATTTGGCTATTGAGACAGACCTAGATTAACGGTATCTCAATCCAAATAATAACACAATTTGATAAAATATTGTTTATATTACGATTTATTTTGGTAGGTATTACGTTTTTGTGGGCAATTCAAGCTCCGCCGGACCCTTTGTCTGTACCTTCTATATGTATAGTTATGATTTTTCACAGCATAACTTTGTCGTTTATACCCAAAAATCTTGACTTGTTTTAACCTATGATTAGTCGTAGTTCCTCAAAAACAAGTCTTTCCAAGGAGGTATCAGGTAGGTATTTCAGATTGTCAGTTGGACCGCAAAGAGACAAGACGAGCAGGTAGGTACCTATAATGTTTTTTCAGTATTTTTATCTATTCTTTGATATGAGTAGATAATGAACCTAAACAAGATCTAGACCTAAAATTAAGTACCTACCACTTAATTTTCATTGAATGCCACCCTTTACAATTAATTATCAACCCATTTACAGTTTCACTGCTGGGCACGGTTCTTTCCTTACTTAATGAAACAGGTTAGGCTCACCACTGTGGCCAAATCCTGATTGGTAGAGCACGTCATTAGATGCTACCTAAAAATGAAATACTGTGATTAGTCTAATGATATAAAAAATACTGTATTGTTTTGTTTAGGGGAGACCATCAAAAGTTGGCATTATTGTTCAAACAATGAAACGAGTCAAGTGTTGCAACATATTTTATTATAATTACCACTTTCATCAAACGTTTTATTCAGGGATTGAAACAAACTATAAGAAACTTATATTACATCTATTTGAGAATTAACTAGATAGTTGGAACTCGCTGCATGTACTATTATCGTCAAAGATCTATTAAATTAGATAAAAATAAAATTTAGAATATTATTTTTTATGTTCCACTCATTATGAATAAAAAACAATAAGTATATTTATTATAATAGATATCACAATATAATAACTTCGTGACAAACACATCCTAATAGTAAGTAAATTCAATGTGTATGTCTGTGAATGACACTTAGTCGCAGATTGGTGTTGCCAGTACTCAGGTGTTATTTACAAGTGCCTAGAACATTATATATCGGAATGAATATTATTACTATAATATGAAATTATTTCTAGATATTGAAAAATTTTAGTAAATATATACATTCATAGAAATTAACTGAACTATTTTTATTTTGAAGTAACTTATAAATTATTGTTTAGATGTTAAACTCAACTTAATCTACAAAATGATGAATGAAAGCTATGTGATACATCTGGGATGCACACATTACTGGATAATTTTGGACTTATTTAATCATCACACTAATTATATTATATCATACATGCTACCAGCTTCACTAAATACTCCATTAATTAAATATAATACACAAATTAATATGAAATTGTGTTACGGTACATGTTAAATAAGATTTTATTATATAAGTAGGTATAAACATGAAACATTTGCCTACTGAAAATATAGCCACAAACTACAGTTTAAGCAATACAATGAAACTACCCCTTGGGCATGTTAGCCTTTGATTACCAATTGTATCATATATATAAAATACCTACAAGTTCGGATAAGCAGTTATAAATACTCAATGGATTTTTTTCAAACATAGTGGTTCTGATTTCAAATTATTGCTTTGTTATGGCACAAAAGTTTTATAATAATTATACATAGCATGGATTATTTCTACTATTACAATAATTGGTTTATGTATCAACTTTAGTGAAGCTAAAATAGCAGATTACCATCATAATGTACAACACACAATCAATTTGGGGAATAATGTATAAAAGAAGCTCAAATATCATGACCATCACCAATATTTGGTACTTTCTCAATGAGTAACACAAACATTGACTTCAAACTAGCTGAGTATTATTATATCATTTACATTTTATGGATGAATCCTGATAATTTAATTCTTCAGATAAGTAATTAGAGACACAATACAAAAAATTGATAAATATTATGCTACCATTTGCAGTAACTTTACTATTTTTATTTGTAAAAATAGTATGTGCGTTATGTTCGAATAACTGCATAGATTATAGATTTAAAATAATATCAAAACATCTTTAATGCAATCTCATACTAGGGTTGAAGTCAACAAGCATCACTATTTAAGTATAATCATAATATCCATGACAGTTTCACCATTGTCTTTTGTGTTCCCTAGTAGTAACATTCCAACAGTCAGATACAACAAGATACACCTTCTATAAAAAATACACACAGCTTATTTGTTCATTTTTAGGAAAATTTCACCATTCTGCATCACCATTAGCTTTTTGGAAGACATAATCCTTCCCACCTAAGTTCATGATGCCATCTTTAAGGTAGAACTTCCACTTATTGCGACTGCGAGTAATTTTGTCATATTGGCAAACAACCACATTGTCAGTATCAAACATGTCACCAGGCTCTTCATCAGATACATCATCACCTGAATTGAGGGGTTCTTCTTCAGCTCCTCCACTCTCATCTCGCTCTTCTTCCTCTTCCTCAGCCCGCTCTTCTGCAGACTCCTCATCCTCATCATCATCCCCAGCACCATCATCTGAGCCATCCCCTCCATTTGAGCCTTCTTCATCAGACGAATCTAGAGCACCATCTAAAGAAAAGGGTGCGGCCCCACTGCGGCCACCTCCACCACCATCAAATTCATTTTGTTGTCCAGCTAGTGCAGAGTTAATATGTTGCTGAAGTAGTGTTGCAGCTAGGGGTTGAGGTAAACTTATAGTAGCATTTATAATAGGGCCAGTGAGCACTTGGTGTAGTTTGTTACCATTAAGTGCTGACGCAGGTATTTGTATGGTAAAAGAGCGCGGCTGTGATCCAGGTACGCCCGGCTGAGCAGGCAAGGTGAGCTGTACTGGAACTTTGTTATTGGGGTCCAGCACATGATGTGGGTGTGCACCTGCTAGGTTTGATGCAGGAGCACCATGCTCTACACCAGAATTTTGGCTAGAACCTTGCTGTCCAAGATGTGAATCAGTTCTCTTAGGCACAGCATTGTTACCATTGGCCTTTTGAAAGTTCTGTAGAACCGGTGGTGGCGGTATTGCCGGTTCAGGCTGTGGAGGGTCCATAGCCCCACTGGCTTGCAGCTTTGTTTTCCATAATTGCTTTAGTTCTTGTAACACTTGTTCGTCCACACCGTCGTCCAAAAAGCAATCCCTCACTCCGGTTATCACGTCGTCCACTACAGTATTATAAAGTTTCAAAACTGATAACTGACTCATCGTCATCTTGATGGCTTATGACTACACTATACAATTAACGAAACTGAAATGTACAGATCTACAAATTATCAAGTTAGTGGAAACTTCACGTTGTTGATAGTAAGGTGACGAGTGCGTACACTTTCGTATTACATCTCAATTTAATAACTCAATGTCAAACAATACTCCAAGATCCACAGTCATTAAATGGACGAAAGATTTAAAACACTTTACTTTGACCGACACTCTATTTAATAATATAATTCACAAGGTAACACAAGTAATACGTTCATGTCCACTCCATATTATTATCAGAACAAATTCCACGAAAATAAAGGTATTCAACATAAATTTTGACAATTATTCACTAAAACATAACCTACAAACGAAAAGCAGATTTGCTTGCCAGATAACGAAAAATTGTCTATGGTGCGTTATTTATTGGTCGGTCGGTGGTTCATTCAATTGACGCATGCGCGGAGATTGAAAGCGAGCGTTGCCGACGCCCCGTTCCACGACACAATCTACAACATGATTTTTGTTGAGTTTGCGCTGTAAGGATTTAGGATTAAATTGATTTTGCTTGTGGCAAGTAATAATAAGCTGTTGTTAGGTATTAAAGTAAAATATTATAATTAAGTAATTTAATTATTATTATGTACACGTCAACAACTCTGCGATGTTTAACAATATCGTGTGGTCTATCCACGACTTTATCATTTACAAAAGCGCGGCACAATTCAAAAAAACATTCTGCATCTGCACACATGCAATAGTTAGATATGATCTACCTACGTAATAACTGTATCTACTAGAAAAAGTTATTATAACATTCTTCTTGGTTTTAGGCGGGAAAATGAAAAGTGCACATTGTCGATTTTATATTATTTTTCGAAACTTGAATTTCTGCGAAGTTTAATGTGTAATTATGGTGGATAATTAACCATTAAGTGTTCGTGAACGTGTGAGAGTGTAGGCAAATGATATAAAATTGAAAATCGTGACTTTTTGGGTTCACTCCTAAACTCCATCGAAGCCTCAATAAAGTTTCTACCGTTTTGTTGGGGCAGCTGAACAACATTATACTTGACACTGGCGAACACAAAAAGTGTGGTGCCATAAAAACCCATGATGGGAAATATTACTACATAATTGATTACTCTAATACTTGACACTGGCAAATACAGAGAAAGTGTGGTGCCATAATAAAAAAAAAAAAAAAAACATTCTTCTTTAGATATAGCTAATGAACAGGGAGAACAAAGTATTGTTCCAGGTAATAGAAGATGGATAAATATCCATCGAATCGGGGCGGTCTGCGCATATTGAGGATGGTTGCGGATGTTTTCGCGCGGCTGCATCCTCATTCTTACTTAGCTTCAGCCCATCGCCATCGGTAACGGGACACAATTATTGCTATACCACCTCAAAAAAGTGTTCGTCCATCTAGCAACCTCCAAATATTTGCTGATCGCTAATTTAACCAAATATTTATTTTGTTATTTCAAGAGGTAAGTGAACACCTTCGCATTCACTTATCCCTTCATTCAGTTGGGTTAACCCCTGTGGACTATATTGCGTCCACAGTTGTATCTTCGAATTGCTAAAAATTGGATCTGTATCCTCAACTACGCGTCAGTCTGTAATATCAATGATTTTCAAAGCCATCTTGTATGACAAAGTACACCGTGTGTACTTTGTACAGCGTCTTAGGTAAATATTAGATTATAACCAACCGGTAAAACCGTAGGACCGTCCTTAGGGTCCTTCAGTTTGCACATAATAGTAGGCTTGCGGTCAGAAAGGACATTCCCTTCGCCTTCTCCAAGTTGCAAGATGTGAACTGTGAAGAACTGAACACACTGATGGAGAAGCTGGCACATCTCCAACCAGCATTGGTCAATCGCTCGTCTCCGCTGCTCCTGCACGATAACGCGCGACCTCATACTGCACAGCAGACGGTCTCCAAGTTGCAAGAACTGGGGTTGGAAGTTCTCCGTCATCCGCCCTACTCACCAGACCTTGCGCCTACAGACTACTACTTTTTCCAGAATTTGGATAACTTCTTGGCGGGAAAAAAATTCAATACCCGAGAGGCAGTACAAAATGCCTTTGAAGAATTTGTTGCCTCCCGTCCAGCTGATTTCTTTAAGAAGGGCATCAATAAACTGCCACTGCGTTGGCAAAGATGCATTGATTGTATGAGTGATTACTTCGATTAATACAAATAAAAAATACATGAAAAAAATTCGTTTAAATTTTTTCATACAAAACGGCAATTTCATAGGTTATAATAATATATGAAATTAAGTAGGTGTAAACTTTGTGTTGCTTCCTAATAGATTCCTGGAAATTTGTCGGGTTGACACTGACACACCTACAACAAACATGCACGACAATTGGATATAATTATACAGGATAGGGTTAACTTACACTTGAATATTTTTTATACCCGGGGAAGGATCCTGGTGGATCTTTTGTTTTTTGTATAGCCGAAAAAATTTTATATGCGGTAATTGGTTTTATTTATTTTTTCAGAAGACTACCATCCTATATTTAGGTATGACACATTCATACTAGACTGGAATTGTATTTTGAACGGGTTTGAAGTACTTATCAGATTTAGTAAAATGTGAGGAAAGATTACCATAATTATTAACAATAAATATTCGTTTCGCGTCGGGATAATGAGGAAGTGACCGGAGAATGCATGTTGTGCGGTCGTCGGTCGGTTGGTCGGAGCGCGATGGCAGATCAGCCTTGTTCGCCGTCCGGCTATTTCCGCGCGATCGATACGCTCCAGAATGTCATTACCCGCTCACCTGAGCCGAGTAGAGCCCCTGACGATCCAACTCGTTACCGTAACCGCCGAATTCTAAAACGTCATTACTGGCATATCTTATTGGTAGGTATTTAAATGAGAAACATTGTGAACTTTTGGGAACTTTTTCAAGTTAATATTACCTATACACCCACTCTTATAAAAGATATTACTTACAGAATTATGATTATACATACACGCTTGTTTATTTTAATAGGTAGGTAACTATGAATAGGTAGGTATGTCAGTTTATCTATATCTATACTAATATATAAAGCTGAAAAGTTTGTTTGTTTGTTTGCTTGAACGCGCTAATCTCAGGAACTACTGGTCCGATTTGAAAAATTCTTTCAGTGTTAGATAGCCCATTTATCGATGAAGGTTATAGGCTATATATCATCACGCTACGCGGACGAAGTCGCGGGCAGAAGCTAGTAAGTAGATAAGGCCTATAGCTGACAAATATCCGATATATGATTACTGCGAAATGGAAATTCTAATAATATACATTAATGGTATTTTCATGAAAATTCATGTTTATTGACACCATGTTTCATTCAGTGGCATTTGAATTATAGGCGCTATTTTATAAATGAGTTCGAAATGGGAGAACGATTTCTTATCCCAATTTCAAAATTATAATTTACATTTTATCGACAATCCAATTTTAAATACAAAACTAAGATAGTAAATAAAAAGTATTCGTTTTATAACAAAATTATCTTTTATGTGTTATTTCTGCCTCATAAGTTATGTGGTCGTTAGCGCGACTGCTACGCTAGAAGTCCTGTGTTTGAATCCCGGATAAAAGTGTTATTGAGTTTTTCTATACTGGTATTTCATTACAGCTCGGAGTTTAAGGTTTGTATCTGGTTAATGGCAATAGGCTTACATCCTATTACATGGGTCCTAAACATACTGGTGAACTGTGAAAGGCGTACTAATATGCACCACATTAGTACGCCTCTGCCTTGCACTTCGGGGAATACGTGAGGGTACGTTCTATTATAACTTAAGCTGCATTAAGCTATAAGGAACCTATATTAATTAAGTTATAAGTGTAAGTGTGAAGTTTGCTAGCATGTACTAAGCTAACTTGGGGAACTATGGCACAAGTTATTGTCATATCAAAAGACCCCTCTTAAGTCCCCAGCAGTAGAGTTGTGAGCTAAATGTTTTTTTTAAATCCAGCAGAGGTGTTTAACTATGCCCGGCTCTTTTCTTACCATGACCCAATTATACCAGCTATGATGGCAATTCAATGCAAAAGGTTTTATTCGGTTACTCAAAGCCACTTAGGTATTAGGTACTAAAGAAACGCAGAAATCTAAAATAACGAGTCAAAGTGTGACCTAATTCTCCCCACAATAATAAAGTGTGCACATTATACACACATGCAGCATACGATTATACGTGCCAACCACAACATAATAGATAAACATGAGTCTTGGAGAGCCTTTAAAAGAGAGAACCTGAGCTCGCTCACGGCCACACCGAATCAGGCAACGTCACACGAAATGTCGGCCCTTTCAAGCAAAGTAGATAAATCGTTTTACAATTTACGTTTGAGAGGGAACGCTTTATCAAATAACTGTTCAAAACCGAACCACTTTTTCCCGACCTAAAGAAGAAAACAGTTGCCAAATCTGCATATATGATTAGATACGTTAACTTGTCTACCGTCTCTACAATTTCTGTACAATCGATCATATTTCTTGACTTTTCCTTTGTGGGATTAGGGGAAGAGCGACGAATTCCTTATTCTTTTCATAAATCTTTTCCCCGGGTAACAGTAACGGAGGCACTTTGTGCCCCTTTGGAGAACCTGTGCCAGTAAATTTGTGAGCTTCCTACCGCGCTACATTATGTACTTGCGTGCACAGTTCACATACCTTCTTGCACCATATTCATCAACAAGATAAATTCAGATTTATATATTTCTGCGTTGTGTTTCATGTTTTTGTATTTAATTCTTCTTCTTTCGTCTTCTTTACCAACGACCTACATTGGGGTCGGTTTTTAATCTAACCAAGTGCGTCTGATGTGCAATTACCATTTGAATTCTAGCAACATCTTATCAAGAGTTCGTTTCCGACTTTTGGGTACCGTAAAGTATGTAAAATGTATAAGTATTACACCTTGGACTTTGCACTATAATATGTTGAATGCTTCAAGAATCTGTGCATCGTCAATAAATTAAGATAGAAGAACCATCCTTAACCTGATTCTCACCTGACTATGAAATGGCTTATCTTTCTAAAATTTTTTGTAGAATCAAAAATATATTATGACACGTCCTGTTCCTTGTAGGTACCACATCCCTTCAGTTCCATTTTTGTTGAAGTTACATTGCAGTTAAAATACCTTCACCCATTCATCAAGTGCTGGCCCATTCAAGTGTCCATTCCCATACAAATATTAATCACCGTGGTATCATTCGTAGTTGGCACTCAACACTGCTTGCGTGGGTATGATGTTTGGTAGGTACATAGATTGCGCTGATTATTTATGGTCGACGTAACAGGTGGGGTTACCGACCACCATTCTCAGGGTGTTCCGGGTGCTTAGAATTTATTATTAATGGTTGGTTTACTTGATAATTAATAGGACCATTTATTTAAATATAAAATACATATTTTAACAGAAAACAGTATTAAATAGCGCCAAGTATAACGAGACTAGACTACTTAAGACTGTTAATTTAAAAATTTACAGTCTAGTTGTTTTTGCCTATTATTATTGAACTCTACAGGAACTAGAGTTAAGAACAAGGTAGATACCTACGTAGTCTGCCTGCAATTATATTTATATTCGGTATTGAAACTCGAGATCAAAATCTCGCAGACGTGCTCAGAATTCCTCTGAAACTATAGACCTTAAAAAATGCTATTAAAAATTCCACTGGATATCCCTCGAAGCACAGACCGTTCCCTTTTCACTGGCGTTCGATCGTGTTAAACAATATGCATATCGAAATCTAGTGCATCGATAAAGACTTATTGATATGGTTCTACATAGTTTGTACGGTACTATTGACGATAGGTCTCCGATTGAAAAATTGTAGCTTTTATTCACAATTTTATAGATCCTAGTAGTATAATTTTATTGGTTTGGGCCTCACCCTGGTATCCTCACTCAATCGGTGAAGCACAACGTAGGCGTTGTTTCACGCCGGTTTTCTGTGAGGCCATGCTATCATCACTCCGGTCGAACCGACCCATTCGTGCCAAAGCATGGCTCTCCCATGGTTGCTTGGCAATCAGTATGTTGTCTCAATATATTTCAAATCTTCTTGTGATATATTTAGAGACGCACCGGAGAAAGAATTTCACATTATTTATTTAGGGGAAATCAATAAAAATAACGAATGAATTAAATAGCAAACTGAAAGCCCGCATAGTATCTGATGTTGAAACTCAGTGAGTGAAATTAAAACGGTTATGTTAGATGTTCACCTAACAAGCGCTGTTCAAATTGCGGTGCACTTAAACATTGAACTCATTATATTTTATTCAGTAGACTCATCAATTTGTTGGTAGTGAAGTGCGGAAAATGAACGTAATGAATACTGCATTGGTACTGAACGTGGAGCATCGCATAATATACAAGGAGGCGAAAGTTGAGAGGTTCGCTGCCGTGGCGATAATAACCCTTTTCATAATACTCAAATATAAGAATGTCTACTGTACTGACCAAAGTATAAACCTGTTAATATACTTACTAACAGATATTTACAAAACAAAACGGACAAATCTACGAGTGCTTATCGATGTTCAAACAATTCCGTATGAAATTTTCGCCCAATAAGGAAAACTTATTTCCAAGCCAAATAAAATATGCATCCCCTCTATCTATATCGGGAACACTTTTTCCCTACAGGAATTAGTCTCTCTGTTATCCGAATTAATGCTGAACGTTGTAAGTATCCACGTTAAGTCGATATTTCATACCCATTGAGACTGGTGACGCTTGCCTCGTTATCAGAGAATTACACGCATTAAAATTTATTATGGGTGTCTAAATCCTACCATGATTTCGTTCACACTTTCAAGAGAATGTTGATACTTTAATAAATGTGTGCTACGGATGATAAATTGTTATTTGTTTAAATGTTCAACGTGGGCATTCACCTGTGTTTATACCATTCACTGCATCGGCTTTTCATCAAACAACTCGTGCTGATAACCATTTCACAATGGCTGAAAAAATCATTTAAATTTATTCATTCACGAATCAGGTTCCCGTCAAAGATATTATTCACTTTCCGTTTTTGCTGTTAAATATTTATAGAAAAGTAATAAATGCTCTATCCGATTCCATGAAATCGTTTTCGCTTCGTTGCCATTCAAAGGATTTTACAAAATAACAGTATCATCTTCTCGACGACGACGTCATAATGCGTCGGCTGAGTTGAAGCAAAGCTGACAGTTATCGTGAGCCTCCGATCGGTTCCAATTGCGGCATAACTACTACATATTTGTATGTTCATGGTTGAAATTTACTCGTGACTGAATCCATATATGGTAACGCTTAGGTATAATCGTAGATATATCTTACGGAAATTGTTCCGTGCTTCAGTTAAGTTACTCACACGCACCTATTACATTATACAGGTAGGTACATTATATTCATTTCAAGTCAAAGTCAAAATGTTTTATTTCAATTAGACCATTAAAATAGGTACTTTTGAATATTACAAGCTCAGACCGCGGGCACAATATGTTTACAGATCAATATAGGTACTTATATAGATTGTTAGATCAAACAGCTTTCTAAATACGAAATCATACGATATTAGTACAATCAATAGGTATATTAACATTATTTATGTAATTGCATATCATGTTAAAGTATGTAATTAACTAGCTGACCCGGCGAACTACGTGCCGCATAAGAAAAACATTTTTTTCTCACCTTTAAACCTTCCCTGGACTTCCACAAACATTTCAAAACCAAAATCAGCTCAATCTGTCCAGCCGTTCTTGAATTTTTGCGAGACTAACGAACAGCAATTGATTTTTATATATATAGATTTGTAAACGTTATGTTATCAAATAGTCTGTAGTAAAATTATCAAAATCATCATTCTGTGGAGCTGGACCAGCACTGCTTAACATTTTTATCTAGAAGATAATCTTCCAGTTTAAAGTAAGCTTGCCTGCACAGGCTAAACTTAATAGTATTTTTTTTAATTTATTTTCCGTTAATTTTAAAATGCAGTCCGGAATTTTATTATTGAAACCTTACACAGTATCCCATATATGAAGTATCGACTTTAGCGAGACGAAATTGCGGCTGCATTAATCTTGATTTATATCTAGTATTATAATTATGCAGTTCACATCTTCTAAAATAAACTTTGGATGGTTTGTTTTCTTTTTACCCACGACCGAAGGTGGTGCGGTGGTGGAAGGTGTATGCGTTTAGGCTGTTTCTTTGTTTATGCCAACGAATTTTACCTATTTTTATATACTTAACTATATATTTAAAATTAAAATTACATGAAACAATTGTAGTAAAATTGCGTTGCATGCATTTAAAACTGTGATAGCACTCACTTCATCCAGCATTAACAAACATGATATTATTTCGTAAGTCAAATTAGTTTCGGGGGTAGTTAAACAATACCTACTGAGTTGGGTTTAACAGTGACAGTGGTCCAACTTTTGAAACTTTGAATATTAGTTACGTAGAGGTAAATAATGGCCTCGCCTCTGTGCATGGTTTAGTTGCAACAATTGCAATTGGAGAAATTTATGCAACTGTAACTAATAAGTAATTACCACAAAGGCGCGCGCATATACCTATTTGTATAGTATAGTATAGTATAGTATATACACTTTATTGCACACCAATAACCAACGTTTACATAATTATAAAAATTCAAAGCTTCGGGCGGTCTTATCGCACAAGGCGATCTCTTCCAGACAACCTTTGGATGGACTGGAAGAAAAGAATCAGACAGTTAGGTTAGGTTAGGTTAGGTTTATTCATAATTAAGTACACCAACACTACCCGTTGGTGTACTTAATTATGAATAAAATATTAATATTATGAAATATTAAATATAATATAAGTATAACCTCTACCTACATGTATAATATGATACAAATATATATTTATATATAAAACGTATACATATATTTACCTATTTGTTTGTATTACAAACCTACATAACAACACATAGAAATATAGGTATGTCACCTGATTGATGCCATAAAAAATCCAATATAATCCAATGCTCTCTACTCTTCAAATTGCGTAAAGGTTACTTTGATAACAGTAACCTTTACGAAATTTGAAAAGAGAGAGAGAACGACAGAACACAGAAATAAAAATTGATAACAGCACTTTTTTGACAATTGTTATTGTTTATCTATACCTATGTGTAAAAGTGGCTTTACTTTGATATAGTAGACGAACTCCTTACCAAAGTTCTTCTGCAAAAATTATCAAGAATTTTATCTAAGCCTTTTACCAAAAACGCACATGTTCACGTGGCAAAATTACACGCTTTTACTATATTGCTTGGCCACGCCAAATTCTATAGTAACTACACGAAACTATTTTCATTTGTGTGCGTGAACTTGTTTACGCGTACTGTTGATGTTTACTATTTGGTCATCGAAAGTTTTAGGATAAATTGCCTAACCATGTGTTTGGTGGCAAAAGGACTGTTGTATAACTGTCCTGTGGGTTTTATAACATACTGCTAAGTTGTCAAGAGGTAGAGTTGAATAAGTATCTAACATTATTGATTCAGTTATTTACATTATAATAAAAGTCTGACATTGCAATCAAATTATAGGAATCAGTTATGATTCATTACGAAAGGGGTGTGTAAAAATAAAATAAATATAATTGACATCTATTTAACAATACTTTAGACAGTACTATAAAATATTTAACAATAATTATGTGAATCTACAAAGCACCAAGTGAAAATGATTTACTAAGCACTAATGATAAAGAATAATAATAGGCAATATATTCAATTGCTTATTAAAATTAACGTAATAATCTCGTCACGGCAGCGCTCGACCCTTCCCCTCTCGACCTATAAATATAATCTACATCCAAGGATAAATAATTACGACCTCGACCTTAACTCATCCTCGGATCAGCTTTCGAGTCCTCTGCACAAGTCTCGAGAGTTCTCAAGTTTACAACAGCCCCGCCCGTGATCTGTCAGGTGTAAAACTAACTCGCTTTTACTGGAAATAATCATAATATTCAGAGCATAATATTATTTATAGAGTTTTATTAGACGTGGTACACAGTCGTTATTTTATTACATTTTGTAATTTGCTAGACAGATTATCTTTTAATCAATGAACGAGGCAAAAGTATACCACACCCACATGATTTAAACATAATAATGTATAATGTTTAGAATTTAAATAAATATTTTTTCATAAGAAGTAATTAAAATACCACTGGAGTTTTACAAATTAAAATTTTCCCGGAGTACAAGAACAACCTGAATGTGAACAAATTGTTCTAGTTAAATACAACAATTATTTATAATTTCCCGCTAACTTTGGGAATACCTATACTCGGCTAACTTGAGAGAAACTCGGAGTAGGTACCGTGCGTAGGTATCAGTCCTGAATAAACTTACTAATGGAGCTATTTAAGTCCTTTCACGTACAGACTCTTGGAGCATACCTCGGAGGCATCGGAGATACCGTAACGTCTAACTAGCTCGGTAACGTGCTACAGGTGGGTATAACCGTGTATATAGAGCCAAGTGTCCAACTTAACGAGTTCCACATAAATTTCAATTTTATCGTCGTCGACCGCACTGAAAACTAATGTAAAAAGCAACCGTCTATTGTTCAGCACATTCCTGTGAACATTTATGAACACCAGCCATGGACGACCATCACTCTTTATTAAGATTTAAGTGGCAACGTGTACTAAAAATAGATATGCTCTCGGATTTATAAACCAGAATTACCTTCTCCGTTTTATTCCTATCAAAAGTACCTTACTTATTCCATTTTTATTCAAAAAGCAATCGGTCCTCGCCGTGGGGCGACGTGCGTAACCATTTGTGTTACGTTTCTGTAAGTAGAACGACGTGCTTTGATTGTTATCATGTCTAAGGATTTGCGTTATGCGGGGATGATAACTATTAACAGAATGACTTCTGACACGAACTTAAAGTGTAACGTCTTTGATAAGATGCGACCTGCGCAAAATTTTGCTTCAAGAACATTAATTGATGTAACCCTTAGTGACTTCATGACACTTCACTTCAAAGCTTTTGTCTTCTAATATATCTCTGTATCTATTGATATATCAGATATATTCACCGTTTCCACCGTTACCGAATAAAAAACCTAATTCCAGAAATTTATTTCTGTTTGTTAGTTTTTCGTCGAATTGAATACATTACAACTAGTCCTACAAATAGGCCTAGTTTAGGTAACTAAGGCATAGGCTCGTAACAATGTTTTAATTTAAACCATAAAGGGTCCGCTGGCCGCCGGAGACGGCTCGCAATTAACGCGATAAAGACATTTTGTATCCCTCGGATAGCAGACAAACAAACCCTTGCCTGCCTAAGTAAAATTAATACCGCAGAGGGCATTAACAACGTGGCGCTCTCGTCACGTTTTATTTACTCACTTTTAATTTGCTTCAAATTAATCCCTCAAACGGCTTACCTTAAATTCCTAAAAGTCGTACATTACTCAATCACAGCCGTGATTTCCAACTACGTTGAGAGGGTGGGTATAAATGACTTCATTAAATTCGCGCCTCTTATATTCAGCATCTCTTAGGGCGTGTAGTCTCACCCGCACAAATTGACTGTTTATCGCGCATCTCGGCGCGGGCGTTACGCAGAACGCGCGTGTTCACGAGCCAATTTAAAATGTTCTCCAACCCCGGTTAACAAACCATTCTACAAAACAAGAAAATAAAATCGCTGTTATGTTCGCTATGAAGCGTAATACGGCTTGAGAAGAGTGTGTTAATAAAAACGGCGCGAAAACGGTCTGTTTTATTGACTGATTATTGTCACGTAAAATAAATTTATGTTTTATCCCGTTAAACAACAAATTAAAGGTTCTCAATAAAAAATCTAAATCAGTATAATCATGGTTTCAAAGTTACCTAATCACAAAAACCATACCTACAAAATCACAACAATCACGCTTTGTTAAAAATTATTGGTGAAAAGTTATACATTTTCACAACAATAGTGTTGAGCGCTCGTCATACATGACAAGATGTATGAAGGAAATGAAAGCTCGAGTAAGCTAATTGCGCGCAATCGGCTGCGAGTAATTGCTAATCTGTCGTGCCGACGACAGCGTTGGTTATCTTTCCACACACACACCTAACGATGGCAATACACAACATCAACACGACTTACGAGCCGCGCCGCCGTCGAGCATTTAACACACTCATATAAACATATCAAAATAATTTATTTTTCATAGAAATAATTTATATAAAATAATTCATTCATAAATGAGCTTTCCGCCCTCACGATATCTATTCCTCTTCAAGCTGAAGATTAATTTATTTATATTATGCTTGATTTTTATTTCAGTGAAATGAAAATTTAAAGTGAAAAAGAAATGAAAATTATAAATGTGGATATTCGATGATTCGATATTCGAAGATGTACTTTGCTTCGTGGTAAAGCATCGCTACGCGCTGCTACGGACGTAGTCGCACCGCTACGCTATTTGTCGCGTAGTAAATTTGACTTGCGTGTTTAGGCGAACTGTATGAACGTGTTTTTTATTTTGCGAAATGTTTAGCCTCTTAATGACCCTTAGTACCTAATTTTTAAAAAACTGTATAAAGACAAAGTCCCTGACTTGTGGACATGGACTTGTGTTATAATGTATAATTACTAGTTGACCTGACAGACGTTGTCCTCTCCAAGTTTCTGGTTTTCCATATTTTTAATACACTTAGCGCCATTGACCTCTGAATACCTTATTTATGACCTATAAACTACTGAATTTCAAAAAATTGTTCGCATGGTATTGGCTTGAAGCATGGAAATATAAACAGACATACCTACATAGATAAAAATCTCAAATAACTATTTCGGCATTAGTAAAGATTAACGCAAGTTGTAATTTTTTTTTATTATACATTCTTATGTGGTATATTCTTTGGGTATATTAATTATTTGATTTGATGTAAACTCTTTAGTTTCTCAAATAAAGTGTGCGCACTGTATCTACACTATGGAGGTTTCACATTATAAAATGAGTTACTATATGGCTGGATGCTATAAAGAAGAAAACAATAATTGTCAAACTTGTCAACTCAAAATGACACCTGTTATCGAATCAAATTTCATGCAGGTAATAACAATGTTGTGTTAGTCCGCTAGAAAATAAGTTGTCATTCTTTGTTTACTTCTTTACCCTACTCAAATATTTATTTTTGACACCGGCTGGTGCTCTCTGGATAAATCCTATGTACCTATGTCCCGTGATGCCCTGTAAAAGTAGAGTTAGAATAACTGTACTAATAATCAATTCCTGGTCACAATAATGGTTTTTGATTGAACTGCTTTATTTTCTTATTTAGTCCCTGTCAGTGTATTTTTTTAATTTTATTACTTGATTCTATTATAATTTTTGATGCGTCCTACTCTAGTACAGAAATACTTGAAAATAAATTTACTTCAATGGTTATTTTTCAAATTCAACGTTTTCAATAGTTACAATATTAATAACTTTTGATAGAGAGAAACGATTTGAATTAAAAATAGCCTAAATGTTAATCCAAAAAACAAGCTATGAATTCCTGTCCACTTCCTCGAAATCTCTTCAGTAGTTATCATTTGATGCGTGGTCAAACACACAGACAAACCGACAGACAAACAGACAGACAAAAGTTACAAAAATAATAGAAATGGAATGTGTGTGTGATTCTGAGTCCCCCAAATTAGTTATTTTGTAAATATAAGCAATGTACAGACACGGCTCACTTACATTCTTATTATATGTAAGATAAGATTAATCATGGCGTCGCCGACGAATCAGTTGAGATTCGTCAGATGTAATATGTTATTTGCAACATTTCACTTAATTTAGAAAATAGGTTCTACGAATATTGTCTCAGATGCGCACAAGTAACCAATCCACCAATTAAAACAATTATATCAATAAATTTCCAATATCCATAGAAATTTATCAAGAAAAAGATTTATATCAAGGAAGGGACGTCTATAATCATAGCCTTTTTAAAGAGTAAACGGACTCTGATCTTCAACTAAAACAAATTTTACTCGCTCGTCTCTGCGATTGTTAGCAAAGTTCTTTATAAGTTGTTAGATGATAGTAATAAAATCTGCCGACCCTCAGAATCTAATTCAACGCCCGGTATAAAAATGGCTTGTACAATGCGCTACTAGAGGGGCTCCAGTTAAAGATGTCATTAAAGAAAAAGGCTGTCACTCTAGAGCTTTTACATTGCAGAAATCTTTTGTCGCAACACAAAATTATTCATCGCTTTGCAAAACTGTGGAGCTGATTTAAATTGAGCCATTCTTGCACTCCAAATATAATTACATTAGTCTTGGACAAGCTTTTTTGGTATAATACAATATAATTACGAAGCTACTTACTCAGTTTTATTTGGAAAACAATTGGCTCATGCTTGCAATTAGGCACTCGTATATTATGGCGCGACGAATATCAATCTCTCGATAGATTATACATATACACGTATTATACAAGAACCGCAAGTTCGTCATGTGTTATGGGGTTTGCTGGCATAACAGCAGACTTTAATTCAATTCGATTTTCGATGAATGGCTGGTAATTTATTCTTACGCTCTGGTGCGAATGAGTGTGATGTACAAGTACCTAACTGGAGCCGTCTTGAACCCAAATAAAAGCAAATAATTAATTCAAAATACGTTATTGAAGACAAAGGTATCTGAAATGAACATTTTATAAAAAAAAAGAATAAATCATCTCTTTTTCTGGTGTGTCTTTTCAAAAGCCGTGGTGAAATGTTACAAACCAAATATGGAAAACATCTCGAAAGTATGTATAACGACTACAGAGTGGTTATAATCGATTTACCAAAAAAATATGCGTTTCATAGACAAAAGATTTTTTTTTTAAAAGTACCTGTAAACAAATGTATAAAATAGATAGATAGTAAATCGCACTTTACTCGTAGTTCATAGATAAAATATTAATATATGTAAATATGCAATAAACAGTTTACTTTAATATTTTTAAGACGGACAACACCCTTAATAACTCTTTAAACGACATGGTGCAATAAATAACAAATAGTTATAATTGCGATCTTTTTTCATTTGGGAAAGAATGCGTATCTTAACCTTATTTTTCTTTCACTTCGTATACATGAAGTTTCTAATGTCAATTATATTTATGTATCAAATGTATTAATTTCGAGTTAATGATGTCGTAACTTCGGTTTTTCTTTGTTCACGTTGGATAAAAACAAAGTAGGCCGCTAAAACGACGGATAGCAAAGAGAGGGTAATTAAACCTCTTTACGAGCCCTCCTCATTTGTCCGTGCCAACCTCTCGCTCGGGTCCAATTTTCCGGAATGAGCAATATAACGTCTGCCTCTGTACTCTTGAGTTTTTTAACTAAAAACGTGCCTTTGCGATACACCTAGATACTAATCGATTTTAATTTAATTCGTACGTGTTCTTCTATTGTTCCAGCAGAGATTTGAATTAGTTGTGTTAATATGTCTCTTTTTTATTGTAACAATAGGGAATTTGGAGTCAGATCTAGAAAAAAGTTACCTTATAATTGCTTAAATAGGACAGATTATATGTATTAAGTACAAAATAAAAAAGAGATAGATATGATAAGACTTAAAATGTAGACTTACCTCAGCAGATCAAATTATATTCCCGGCGCTTTTAAAATATCGTTAAATGTTTCTCCAACACTTCGTTACTTTCCAGCTTTCCGGATAGTTTTCAAACTATCGGCAGTCGAAGTTGGGCGACTCAGTGAGGCGTAAAAGTATTCACGTAGTACCCACTTAGTATCACTTATAGTTGTAATAATTACGTACCTAGTCACATACACTTGGGAGTTATTAGGCAAATTAACACAGTGACGCCTTTGCACCATAGAACGCGATTCTGTAATATTTATATAGCAAAAACCGCAACACAGCTTATGTAAATGAATACTTTTTACAAAAGAAATTGTTATAATTTTTGAGTGAATACAGCGTAGAGCTTAGAGAGCAATATTTCTATACAATGGTACACATTCGTATTGCTACTAATTTGCTATTACATAACTGGTTTACAAATTATAATTCTTTACACATACAGACTGAAATATTGTTTCTCTTAATTTATGGATGAATATTTTTCTACTTTTCGACTACTATAACAGACAGTCAGCGGGTAACTATCTGTCGACTGAATCTGACAAGTGGCAATCTAAAGTTCGAACACACAAACGAATAGAAACAAAATGTATTGAGGTGACATTTGGATACGCTTCTAGAAAACTTATGTTCCATACATTGAGAATTCTATTCTATTCTCTTCGATTAGCGTTCATGTCACTTGTCTCCGTCAGTGAGGGTCAGATCCGCAAGCTGAGTTAACCAATTAATTAGAGAAACATCCGGCTATAACTGAGCCGACATGTTAACTACAATGTACAAGCTTGAAACGATGTACACTATTGTACATTAAATGTAATTAAATAAAATCGACAAACCGTTCATAAAGGGTAATCTCCATAAATTTTGTTTCCACAAAAATGACATGATTCCTGATACTTCCGATAATATTAGAAATTGTAATAAAACTAACCTAGCGTCGCACATTGATTGGTTTTCTTTTGCAAGGAGTTGTGGTTTATCATTTTTTTTTAAAGCTTGCTAGCAATGTGTATCGTAAATTACTAGTATTCTTGGTAACCCCTCGTGCTAAGTTAAAATGCTTGTGTTACGAGTGGGTTTACGTCGGTAGTGCAATGGGTGGGTTTCGAACCGGCAACCACATTATTGCAAGTCCCTAGCCCGGCCCTAGCCATTAGGCTACCGCCGCTTCAATTTTATTTTCTTTCTATTAAATCATTGAGTCAAATTTCACATAGGAACTTGTATATTTTAACATTGCTTTAGGCGATGTCGCGAACCGCTGCTACAGCCCGCTATCAGTGTGGCAGAGGCTTTACACTGTACATAGATACGTAGTTATGCAGCCCCATAACGTGCTGCGAATACTTTATAATAGACAAGGACTGGTAATCCCAGTTATTGCGGCCATGGCATTCGTCCTTTGTTCATGATAATTCCCGACAATAGGAGGTTATTAGTGATGACGTCAGACCGCTACAAAGACAGTAGAATAACGGATTTGCTGAGACTGCCCGAGAGAATTAGAAAATACAGTAAATATGATGAAATCCAGATACTGTTAAGAAGATATAAATATTCCTACGCTGGCATATTGCAACGATATGAATTCACTTCACTTACAAACAAGAAAAAGTATGTATTATGAAGTGTCAATAACCATCAAACAGTTTCTCATAAAAATACTTATAAAATAATTCATTCTATTCAATCACGTACCACAAGGTGTTTATAATATATTATGACCTCCATTAATATCCGGAGGGGACGCCGAAGAAATACTAATCCTCTGAGAGCCTGCTAAAGCAAATCGCAGAGGCTTCCGCTGAATATCGTTCCACTTAGTAGTGATGTGTTCCGGGCCCCGGCCACTATGAATAACACTAACTCGCTAAAAGCTGTGTGACCGCCTGTTACTAAAACTGTTTAAGTCACTATGGAGTTTCAAAACCTATTAAGCTTTTATGAAATACTAGTAGCTCTGAGCGTTCGCTCCTGCTGAGTTCGACGGAGTTAAAAGTTCAAAAAAAGAAACATGTTACAGTACGAATTTTAGAAAAAAATAAACTTGCTGTTATCCTCATATATACAATTTACATATAACGTAAATCACAACTGAATACAGTTGTGATTTACGTTATATGTAAAGGGTTAAGCAGAGGTGTATTAATGTTCGCCAACTTCATGTTCTTTGGTCAAATATAATAGTAGATAGATGAGTCTATCGCAATTAATCGGGCACAGATCCTGACTCCAAGCTGCTACTGAGAATTTAATTGAAAAACCCAATAACACTGCTCGACTTGGGATTCAAACTCGGGTCCTTAAGCGTAGTAGTCGCGCTTGGGCTCACTAGACTATGAGTCACTCGGTCGCATATATACGATTTAAAACAAAGAAATTAAGCACTATATCCTCAGACTACAAGCCATAGTTATATTATTTTAGTGGTGTTTGTATGAGCCACACTTATTTAACCCATATAACTGTAAAGTTCCTACACCTACCTACCTAATGTCGATGAATCAGAGTAAACTCGATTTGTGTGTATAAATCGAAATCAAATTTTCGTACCACAATCCGATTTATATATAGAACGTTATTGGTTTTCTAGAATACATAGATACACCCGACAGAGTGTACAGACAATATCTTACCACAATGGCCTTTTACCCCTGTTTTCTAAGGCGAAATTAGAAAATAAGATTTCTCCCGGTCTGAAGAATACAAAGAGCCGAGCAACAAGGATAATAATTTCCGGGCATCAGTAGCAGCCACTCACAGCTGTAAATTACGTAGAAAAGTCACCCACTCATTGGTATGAGTATAATAATCGTGGCCATGACACGACATAATGATGTGATGCCTCTCTTCGATAATGGTCCGCTTACGCCATGACATCCTTCCATTATTATGTATCCTTTGTTTATACGTAATGTCAGATTAATGACTATCGGATCACGAAATAATTTTATTTGAAGCATATAAACCATAGAAAGCAAACGTATAAAGAACAAAGTTGAACTAACATACCATAATGACCTTTGTTCACGCTCGCATGCATGACATAATCGACACATAGTTAGAAGTAAAATAAATGTAAAGTAAATTCATCACAACGCACGCGATTCTAATGAACATAACCAACACAAATGTCACAGTGTATGCATCGCGAAAAAAATACGTGGGCGAAATGATCCATAAATGTGTTCGTGCTTTTATAGAGATAGTGCCTTGTGAAAAGGAAAAACAGGTGAATTTATCCATTTTTATAGGTGTGTAGCGGAGGCGACGAGACGACGTCACGTCGATACCGTGCCCGCCCTCGCAGGCCGGGCCGGGCCGCATCAAAATACAACACGCCCGCTTTAAAAATATCTGTACCCTTTCATATTGCGTTCACTTCGAAAAATATAATACTAGTAGCATTTGCGCGCACTCTAGTAACGGCCACGCTTGATCTGAATATAAACTTGCAATCTATCAACAGTGCGTTATTTCAAGTATTATTTTCTTCCTTTGCGAATGATAATGTGGATTGTAATGACAGGTTTTTATAAAACCTTTTAGGCGTTTATTGGAGTAATACACATGAAAGCTACTTACTTTAAATCTTATAGGGGTGCAAGGGAGCTACCACCATCTCAATGCTCCAAGTCAACCTCACCTGCTCGTGGTGCATCCTGCTAAATAACGAACGAGGCTCTGACGACCGATGGATGGCGGTATAACCATCATAATACTGGCGTACTTAAATCACACCGGCTGGTGACGGGCAGCAGCGTTACCAATGCGATAAGGTACGTCCTGCGGTCGCCAACCCGCATGCCCAGCGTGGCGACTATGGGCAATTACCTCCAATGAACACCACAACAACTAAATGGCCCCTAGTTCCCGGCCGCCCTGCTATTCCTGATCATGGTGGCGGTCTTGGTAACGGCAGGGCAGGGGGTGCGAAGAATCCCTGGGCTACGGGAGGCCACCACCCACAGATGACTTTAGGCACGTACAACGGACGAACGCTCAGGCTCGACGATCATATGGCACAGCTCGAAACGGAACTAGAAAAGATCAGGTGGCACATTCTAGGGTTATGTGAAGTCCGAAGAGTGGGCGAGGATACCATAACCTTGGAATCGGGCCACCTGATGTACTACCGGCAGGGTGATCAATTATCGCAAGGTGGCGTAGGGTTTCTAGTCCATAAGGCCCTCTCTGACAACGTTGTTGAGATATCCAGTGTGTCGACCAGGGTAGCGTACCTCATACTTAAACTAACCGAGAGGTATAGCCTCAAGGTTATACAGGTATACGCACCGACGTCGACGCACTCGGATGATGCCGTGGAAGAGATGTACGAAGATATCTCATCGGCGCTTCATAAGACCAAGAAGGCGCACTTCAACGTTGTCATGGGGGACTTTAACGCTAAAGTGGGAGTACAGAGCAGCGGCGAATGGAGAGTTGGTCCACACGGCTATGGAAGCAGGAACCACAGGGGGCAAATGCTCGTCAATTTCTTAGAAAAAGAAGGGCTCTTCTTAATGAATTCATTCTTTAAGAAGCAGCCCCAAAGGAAGTGGACGTGGCAAAGCCCCGACGCTGTGACGAAAAATGAGATAGACTTCATCATGACGGATAGGAAGCATATATTCAGAGACGTCTCTGTGGTTAATAGGTTTAACACCGGATGTGACCATCGATTACTACGAGGCTCTCTGAATATCAACTGTAAGCTGGAAAGGTCCCGTATGATGAAGTCTACACTCCGACCCAATCTACTCCAAAGCGCCGTGGGATCAGAACAGTTCCAGCTCCAACTGGAAAATCAGTTCGCTGCTCTGGACCCCACGATAGACGTGGACGAGGCCCTGCAACAAATTATGGGGATCCTACGGAAGGAAGGTTCAAAATTATTTCAGCTGCAGCGTACGGGTACGAAGTCCAAACTTTCGGCAGAGACTCTCCGACTTATGGGCGAGAGACGTATTGATGACCAAGCTACTACGTCAGAAAAGCGGGCCCTCAATCATAAAATAAGCAAGCTGGTGCGTCGAGACCTCCGATACTCAAATACACTCCAAATAATGGAGTCTATTGAGCAAAATCGGGGGTCAAAAGTCTTTGCCCAGAAATTGAGAAGGCCCCATCTGACGAAGCTGAAAACATCAACAGGAAATACCGTCACCTCAAAGCCGGAGATTCTCGCCGAGATCGAGGACTTCTATGGCCGATTGTACGACTCGCATGCTCCACGACCACAAACCAGACGTGAGGATTGCCGAGCCATCCTGAGCCGCCATTACACCGACGACTTGCCAGAAGTCAGCCTCGACGAGATCGAGAGAGCCCTCAAACAGCTTAAAAATGGAAAAGCCCCTGGGGAAGACGGAGTCACGTCGGAGCTTCTGAAAGCGGGAGGTAGACCTGTACTCCGAGAGCTTCAGAAGTTGTTTAACTCTGCCCTCACCGACGGGAGAACTCCAAAGGCGTGGAACAGACGCGTGGTGATACTGTTCTTCAAAAAAGGAGACAAAACTCTCCTGAAGAATTACAGGCCCATCTCGCTTCTGAACCATGTCTACAAGCTGTTTTCAAGGGTGATCTCAAATCGTCTAGCAAGGAGACTCGACGAATTTCAGCCCCCAGAGCAGGCCGGATTTCGAAGGGGTTACGGGACCATAGACCACATCCACACAGTGCGGCAGGTTGTACAGAAGACCGAAGAGTATAACCAGCCCCTATGTCTTGCTTTCGTGGACTATGAGAAGGCCTTTGATTCAGTCGAGATCTGGGCTGTTTTGGAGGCACTGCAGCGATGCCAAGTTGACTGGCGATACATCGAGGTGATGAGATGCTTATATGACGCTGCGACCATGTCCGTTCAAATTCAGAACCAGCAGTCTAAACATATCCAGCTGCGCCGGGGAGTGAGACAGGGGGATGTTATATCCCCTAAACTGTTCACCAACGCCCTGGAAGATATGTTTAAGACGATAGACTGGAAAGGAATGGGCATAAACGCGAAAGGCGAGTACATCTCACACCTGCGATTTGCCGATGATATAGTCCTTATGGCAGAGTCGCTGCAGGATCTCGAACGGATGCTGGCCGATCTAGCTGATGCATCTCGACGCATCGGTCTCGGGATGAACATAGATAAAACTAAGATTATGTACAACAATCTTATTACCCCGAGACCGGTTATCGTAAATGGGTTATCTCTCGAAGTTGTTGAGGAATATGTCTACCTCGGGCAAATTATGCAATTGGGTAGAAACAACTTCGAGAGAGAGGCCGATAGGAGGATTCAGCTGGGGTGGGCAGCATTCGGCAAACTTCGTCGAGTCTTCTCGTCACCCATACCACAGTGCCTTAAGACGAAAGTCTTTTTGGGGATGAGGAGCAGCCAAATAACAACGCTTGTCGTCGAGTAATAAGAAGAAAGGATAATAATTTTATTTACAAATAGCGCCTGTTTATATACAATTAGAAAGAAACGATTAACCAATAAAAACTTAAAACTAAATATTTACATTATTTCGACCAATCACATCACTGCACAGATTGTTGCTGCGTTCCGCAAGGTGTCGCTAGCGCGCGCGGTCGGTCGGGCGCGGTGCCGAGGTTATATATACGAGCGCCGCGGAGCGCGCAGTCCTTTTTCGCCGCCGGCCGTCGACGAGTCAAGATGTTCCAGTGTTGCGTCCGCGATGGTTGGACTTGTGTTCGTGCTCGTCGATCAGCGGGGCTCCTGTCCTGTCTCGTTGCTGTCAAAACGTGCTGTGATGTGTGGTGGCTACAGTACTCCCCCTCAAGCGAAGCGTACCGGCAGTTTGACGACACGACCCGAGCGAGTTTTCTTGCTGTCGGCTGGTTGTGACGTCATGCTTGCTCGAGGTACTTGTGTTTTCTTGGTAACGGGTGTGGTTATCTTGGTTGCTGATGAGGTATAGGTAACGGTGCTTGGTTTGCGGCTTTCGGTATATGATCGCGATAGAAGTTGATCATGCCGAGAAATCTTCGTAGCTCTTCGATGGTGGGGCTCCTGTCCTGTCTCGTTGCTGTCAAAACGTGCTGTGATGTGTGGTGGCTACATCTTCAATGCGTGCGTCCTACCAGTTATGACCTATGGAGCTGAAACGTGGACTCTCACGGTGAGACTGGTCCACAAGTTTAAAGTCGCTCAGCGAGCTATGGAGAGAGCTATGCTCGGAGTCTCTCTGAAGGATAAAATCCGAAACGAGGTTATCCGACAGAGAACTAAAGTTACCGACATAGCTCAAAGAATTAGCAAGTTGAAGTGGCAATGGGCCGGTCACATCTGTCGGAGAACCGACAATCGTTGGAGCAAACGAGTTCTCGAGTGGAGACCGCGACTAGGCAAACGTAGTGTAGGGCGCCCGCTGGCCAGGTGGAGTGACGACTTGCGGAAGGCAGCTGGCAGTGACTGGATGAGGAAAGCCGAAGATCGGGCTCTGTGGCGTTCATTAGGAGAGGCCTACGTCCAGCAGTGGACGAATATAGGCTGATGATGATGATGATGATGATGATGTTTTCTCTTGCTATTTATATATGTTTTTCACAATGAATGCCGTTTTGCCGCTTCATCTAACGATGTGTGCGCACGGCCGATATATGTGGTGCACATCTAATGAACCGATGTAGTGAAATAAAAATGTTAAGGTATTCCGGTTTCCGCTACTAAGAACTGAATAAGTTAGAGTTTAATAAATGTCGCAGTTAATGGAAACCGTTCCCGAAAGTACTGGGGAAGTTAATTGTTATTAAATTTAACAAAGCTACCCATGAAATTGGATGACGACATCGAATTTATATATTCAGCTCCTTAGTAGACTAACAATTTCTACTTTGCTATTTAAAGCTGCTACTACTAGAAGCTGAAGAACTAGCCGTTTTGTCTCGTTTTTTGTCAAGTCAAATTTTAAGGTGGTATTTTCGGCTAAGTAGCTAAAGCCAAATATTGTGCCGCTAAGCATCATTGTGATGCACAGATTTTTTTGTGGCTACAGAGAAAAACTGTGGACATGGACATGTTCATTAGAATCGCGGGCGTTGTGATGAATTTACTTTACATTTAATTTAATTATATGTGTCTAAAAACTATCAACAGGACAACATGCGTATCCATGGGTGATTTAATTATAGTGATACTTATTTTACATTTTATTTTAGAAGGTGAGGCCCACGATTTCATTCACGTCCCAAATGGACTTATTTACTTTAACTCGCCTTTTAGTTCGCGTATTAACATAAGACATGCATCAGATTTTAAGTTAAACCTACAGCAATACTACTTTAAAAATCAATCTCATCCAGTCTCGTGCAATTTGTAATTCACGTTCAAATACACTAACAGACAAACAAATTCTAAAGTTAATTGTTTAGGCTTCTATCGCTCGAAGTCCTCAAATTATATTTTCTATATACAGACATCGGCTACTTATAATTTTATTATAAGTGTGTTAAATGTATTTGTATTTTTTTTTATTTACTTAAAATTTTGTATTACTTCACCTTGTTTACATTCGTTTGATTAAAAAATCAAGGTATTGGCACGTGGCTGGCACAGATGTTACAAAGTTAAATCGAAGCTGTCATTAGCTCTACAGCCGCGCGGGAAAACCCGTGACAGTCGAGGCGAGTCGCGACTACGGATCACATTATAGCCGATCGTTCGACCTAGCCCTTTTCGCAAATTGTACTATTGCGATATTACTTTACTTTTCGATCCAGAGTTCCAAAACCTGGACTTAGAAATTGATAATTTTGGCAATATGTAGATTTGTTAACGATTTTTAAGCAAATGTTGTAGCTTAAGTTAGTTAGGTAAACAATTATGTTATAAGTATGCATAACTATGTCACGATAAAGTACCTACTACTGTCATGAACCTACAATGTATTATAACATGAATGCGAAAAAAAAAATTTGAAGGGGAAAACGGACACCTTCGCTTCCCGGACAGATTTCACACCCTCACTCAAAAATATCTCTGTTTTAACATTAATTTGCCAGTGCTCCTGTGATGCCCAACATCCGACCCGACCTCGAAGGAAATTAAATTTTAAAGCTATCCAAAAATATAACGGAACAACGTTCGCCCCGCGGCTCCGTGATAATATATCTACATGATACTCATAAAAACTCGTATTACTCATGATGACGTAGATTTTTTTGGGAAACCAATTAATAATGTAGCCTGTGTATGAGTTTTCTGGATTTAATACGCAATAATATACAGATTTTCAGAATATTAAATGGAACTCTTTTTATTGCCACCATTTTAATTTTATCTTGTTTAAAAGTTAACAACGACGGTCGTTCTCTTTATAGCTTTTCATTTCCAATCCAATAATTCATCTTCCAATACAAAATGAATTTCCAAAAGTAGTTTTATATTTACCTACCTATTGTAATATTTTAATTGAAATAAAAACACTGTCTTTGACTTTAAAGACTGACTACGAATATGTAACATTTTATATATTGTATGGGTTTCATGTAATATGGGGTGAGCCTATTGCCAGCAACCGGGGAAATATATTAAATTCCGACCGAGATACATAGGTACTACTGAGAATTTCACAAAAAAAAAGTAATCACACTTTGCTCGACCTGATCATTGAACCTAGAACCTCTAGTACAGCAATTTCACTTGGGACCACTAGACTAATGAGGTACTCTTATTATTTATTTGCTAAACTATTTAAATATAAGACGAATAAAATCATCGTGCATAGAATCTCTACGTTCAGATGAAATACAATGTTTTGATTCATTAAACGACGTTAGCTAACAAAAAACAAATAAAGCCCGTGATATAATTTCGAAGTTTTCATTTTCACGTATGTAAAATGGTTATAGCAAAATACACGGCCATAACTCCAGGTTCATTCAACTGTAAACTGAGATCACTGTTATTAAAACGAATAAACGTAACGTTGTTGTTAATGTGACAGGGGAGACGTAGAGGAGGGCACAGAGAGCATACCAAGTAATAGTACTCGTGCATAATGACGCGACTAAACTTGCTTGACGCGGCTCTAGTTTGCCGACATGATGCCCTGCTTCGTGTACTAAACTTAGACATTGCATCTAATAGTTGCTATGTGTTTATGTGACTTCCAGCGCTGAGAGCGCTTTATGCACATGTCCGAATCCAAATACGTTTAGCGAAAACTTTTGTATAAACATATTATATTATTAGCTCCGTGAACCGGATCAGCCACGCTTTAAAAGTAACGTAATACTCACAAAACATTGGGGATTGCATTTGCACCTCATCAGTGGGCCACGTTATAGGTAGGTATCAAATACATTAATTTTCTTATTTTTTGTGACGTGTAACGCAATGTTGGTGATCATTGTATTAACGCCATATAAAGCAACTTGTTATACTAAAAATCACAATATTAATACCAATTTAACTTAATAATATTCTCGTTTATCGTCAGTGGGTCTCGACTCTCGAGGCTATTACACAACAGAAACAATGTTCGTGTCTTTATTAAATTCAGGTAGGTGTGAGGAGGGACGCCGCCGCCGCCGGCCAATGTAGACCCGGCTTATTTCTATTACTGATATAATGGAACAAGGATAAACATATATATAGCGGTCAGGCCTCGACATTGTTACCAAACATGGTAACATATCTGTTCCTGCCACGCAACTAAATTGCTAGATAAAAAATATAATACGTAATCAGAATTTTGATAGGAGGATTTCGGGTGGTTTATCTAAGGCAATTTTGAAAAACCAGATTTTTACCGTATCATCTGAAGTAGTTAATTTGTTCCCTATTGTTAATTTGTTCTTGAAACTCACAATCATATCGTACCTAGTAATAAAAGTCGAAAATAAAGCCGGTACTACTGACTTTTATGACGTGGTGACACAACAATTGGCAGTCCTTCGATTTCATAAATTGGGGATTTTATGATGGACTTTAAATTATACGCGAACGATATGAAACTGCACGTGCAAAATTTAACTGATTAATAGTAATTATCTCGTCACTGGTAGCGCAGAGATAATGGAAATAATTTGTGAAAGTTGAATGTTGCAGATAGGCTCAGTTACCATAAATTTTATACATTCGTAGTGTACGAGTTCGTAGAATTTTATCTAACCGCAGGCCAAATCATTAACGTGTGGATTAATCAGAACAAAAAGGGAGGTATTGCGAAACTAATTAAACTTTAATTCATTTATATCGAATCGCGATTTTCACATTTCAATGAATTGCTACATTGTTATTTTAATCAATACAAAACATACCATCACGTAATCTCCGGAGGGTTCGGCAGAGGTGTACCTACTTATGTACAGTACACCCACAGTTCGCCAACATAATTATGTATGTCTCATGTAATAGGCGAGCCCAACTCCTAGCTGCAACTGAGAACTTCATAGAAACATCCAACAACACTGCTCGACCAGGGAATTGCACCCAGGACCTCTAGTGTAGCAGTCGCGAATAGAACTAGACTAATGAGGCAGTCTGTGTAATGTTCAATCAATTATGCTTCTGCGATTTGCTGAACTGTCTAAAGTATACCCATTAATTAGTAGATAACTCGAAATGAGCGTAGAACACGTGTCATGTTGATTAATATCAGAACTACCAAACGTCGATAAAAGTAAACGCAGGAATTGAGCGATTGGCGTATGATTTCTGTACGAAAAAATATGTATTGGTATTATTTACAGACAGCTGTCTCGACAGCTTGTGGGTACTTGAGCATGTAACATTTGTCTTTAACGTCGATATACTTACCGAAGAAATACTAGTCTCTTTCCTATTCGTTTAGTTGAGAAACTGCATGAAATTGTCTAAGTCATAGGAAATGTATAAGTTCTCTCTGTCATAAATTATCACTGGTAGCACACAGAGTTTTAACGGCACTGCGGTACTGTCGACGAAAAGACGTTGCGAAGTTTCCAGAACAATACTGATAGGAAAATCTAAATAATTTAAGAGATATTATTTTAATAAGTGATTAACATTTACATGGAATGGCATATTTTCTGCTCAGTTTTATTTTCCTCTTAAAACACAGATCCCTGAACATTAAAAGAAATTTAAACCAGGGGCTTTTTCAGCGAGACTTAATTCAAGTTACGTCAAAGAAACAACTCTTTAGCTGTACCCAGCAGAGGTAGTACACCATTCATTATTTCTGGCCTCAAAGTCTTGGTGAAACTTTCAACGCGAAACTTCAGTTTCGCAAAGGAATAAAATTTCCATAAGTACTAATATAATTAAGACGAAAGTTCTATGTTTATTTCAGATTCCTAAAATAGTCCTCTGTCCTCTCCATCTGACTATGAGTACTTTAGTCCTACTAAACTATGCTGGCCTATAAAATCCATAGTGACACTATGCGGAATTCATAAATTTTAAGTTTTAATTGCTCAGTAGAATTCCGGCCCGATCAATGTCGAACTCATTACCACATATGTACATTAAATATAGCTTAATAGGTTAGTTATAGTATATAACATAGCACAGCTTTCTACTCGGGAACCAATTCCAGGGAGAATCGCTAGTTCGGATTAAGTTAGATATAAAGGCGGCGTAATTTGTTAAAACATAAGTTACTTCGTATAGTCGTATGTAATCATTGTTAGTTTGTGAGTATAGTGGCTTGTGAGTTGGAAAGAGTGGGGCGGAGGGGGGACGGCCTCTTATCAAATAAAACTGTGACGATACTAGACTCTGACGACTGCCTCGTGAGTACGAGTACGACGCAATTAAGAGACGGCAGGCCCGCAATACGACCTCCTTGTTACATCAAACGATAAAATTACAGCTTTTATCGACACAGATTTGTCACGTGTCGTGAGAAAAAACAACCGTGATGCGACTTACTCTTGATGAAATGACTCCGAAGGCGGACTAATTAGTAGTCGGAATTCATTGATTCGCGTTTTGCGTCAGAAATCTGAAGACAAATTAAAACAACGCGAAACAAGTTAAAACGTGTTCAATACAACCCTCCATTTCTCTGTTCCAAAGTTGTCAGCGACAAAAATTTGTGCGCGATATTGCAACAGAAGTTGTTATAAACATAGAAGTGAATTTTCGCAGCTCCGTGGCCCAGCGAGTCGGAGCATTGTTTTATACAGTGCATAGCTTATGGCCTCGACCGCATTTCGTGACGTGATGTCTATAAATACATTGAAAAATGTTTTAACATGATATATGACACCGCCAAATTCACCTCATTTGTGCAAGTAATTAAAAAGTGTTGAAATTAAACTTTTATTTTGAAAAGCACCAAAAAAAATGACTGGAGGTTCTGAAACTGAGGTTTCATTATCATAAACAATGGGTTCTTTCTTTCAGAGAAAGTTGACACCCATGTAGCTGATCTAGTACCTACAAAAAAACTGAATGCGACTCGAAACAATTTATAATACTTAGGAACCTACTTCTATTAAAAATTCATAGAAAGAAACCTTTTTCTAGTTTTCACGAAGTGGAAATGAAGATAGACCTAGGTACCTATATTTCACGTGAAGCGCAGTGAGTGATACTCGTGTCGGTTTATCGCAAGAAATTCAGCATAATCTTTAAGACTCGGCTTTCCTGTAACAAAGACGTCGTTTCCGCTGCAGATTATACGCGCTTCTGCTCCACTAAGTACTGTTCTATATACAGCAAGCATTATTTACCTACCCAGGTATACGAGGAAACATTGCCCGCTTTATTGATTGATATAAGGTAAGTGACCTAGATTTAATACCTAGCTTAAGCGGTATTTGACATTTTTATTAAAAAAGGCTCAATAACTGTCCAAAATAGTGTTAGACAAGGATCTGGTATTCGATTTTTCTATAAGAAGCCTTCGGTGATAGTCCAAAAAAAACGTCCAACACATTTTTCTACGGGAAATTTACGTCAGAATTGAGCTAGGTAAACGAAGAAGAAGAAGTTCATAAGAAGTTCCTTTATGAACTATGCGGCCATGTCAAATAGCGCCCGAGTCTGCACGGAGGTATGGTATGACGTCCACTACGATAGTGAAAGCAAAATTTCCTAATAATTCCGGCTATACTAAATTAATCCCACAGGGTGTAGGCGCTTTTTATTGTTTTTTTTATGAAATCTACAGTACATCATAAAATATGTAGCTATACTTATACGAAAACATTTTCTTTTTCAGGCAAAAATACGTACCTATAGGTAGAGAAAGTCTAAAGCATTAAAAACGATGTGAAAATATGTTAGGTTTTCTTTGAGCAATATTTTAAAAATCGATTCAAAGTTATAAAAAATAATTTAATAAAAATAATTCCTTCAAGCTTAAACAATCTAAATGATATTAGCCTCTGTGAAATTACTGAACTTTTATATTTTTTTGTCAGATGATTACTTACATTCTTTCAACGTCATAGTAGTAGCACAGTAGGTACTGTAGAGGCCGGGTTAGATATAATGGGGGGTTTTTGCGTTTAATTAAAGAATACACAATAAGAGCGAATACTGCGGGTTTATTACTCAAGCGAAAATTCTTATAGAATGACAATAATCAAATTCTTTCTAGACATTTTTAAACTACTTACTTTTTTGTTCTAAAGTACTACGTGCCTGGGCGCGCACAATAAAAACTCCTTATTTTAAACTCTTACATCAGCTACGCCCCTGCATTTGGGTAAAACAAGGCAATAAAACATAAAAAAGTTTTACCCAAATAAAAACAAAAAAGTAACTAACTACCTGCCTATGTCCTAACTCGATAAAGGGTGAGAAGAGCATGCATGTGGATGAAATGTCTTTTCTTAGTTGATGAAATGAGAGATGAGACTGAATCTAATATGATTGGTCATTTTTTTTAATGAACAAGGTTGTATTTTCTTTATTAACTTTTTTTTCTTTATTACCGGGATCGATACCCGGCGCCTCCACCAACTTGTAGAGGCCGGGTTAGATATAATGGGGGGTTTTTGCGTTTAATTAAAGAATACACAATAAGAGCGAATACTGCGGGTTTATTACTCAAGCGAAAATTCTTATAGAATGACAATAATCAAATTCTTTCTAGACATTTTTAAACTACTTACTTTTTTGTTCTAAAGTACTACGTGCCTGGGCGCGCACAATAAAAACTCCTTATTTTAAACTCTTACAGTACACAGATGACAAAATGTCTAATGGAATATTTTTATGCAATAAAACGAAGGCAAAGAAAGGTATGACACAGAAACGAAATTAAACAATAATTATAGTATAGTATAGATTGCTTATGGTGATAACCACCGTATTAGGCATAATAACGTTACCGAATACAGACCAAACCATTAACAATCGCGAACTCAATTCCACATAAATAATATTAAAATGATATTACTTCCAAATGGGAAGAGGATTGGTGTATTACGCAGAACCGGCACGTGTATGCAAGTAGGTATATAGGTAGATACGTAATAAGCCAACAGCGAACAGGCTTTTCAAAAGCCTCAAAGGCCTACAAGGTATCGATAATTTCAGTTGTTAATCAACGTTATAATTACCAGACGGTAACTAATTCGGATGAAAGCGTAATGATGATTATTAAATATGCAAGCGCGCAAAATTATTAATTGTACCGAGGCACGCTGCCGACGCAGCAAATATTTATTATTCAAATACTTTGGTTCATCACGAGTTCATCTTGTGTTTCACTAAGGTCAAGGACAAGACTAAATAAGTGTCTGGCTATCATCATTTATCCTAACAAGGGCGGGGGTATTAACTAAGCTGAATACATGTAAGCTGTCAACTATATGAAGCGAGTGCGCGTCGAGTGGCCAACAACATTATTTGTTGTTGACGGCCCCTGGAAAATTTGCTCCAACTAAAGTGAGGTCTGAACAACCTCTTGTTCTTAAGCATCCCAGCATTCATGACTATATCCATTATAACTAAAGTGACTAAGGTTTATTTTTATCTTTAATACCCGTAAGTACGGCTCGAGGATTGTGGCTGAGCGATAGGCAGTAATTATGATAATAGTTCTATAAAACAATTGAGAGGGTCACGTTCAACACTGGAAGTTAATGAAAATGAACATTTAAATTCAAAATAACTCGTAATTGCCACATTTCCAATTGGCACCTCTCCGCTATTGATTAGCTAATTGACTAATTACTCATTTCCTATTAGTCTGTATTCTCAATGTGAATGAGACGCACTTATACCTACGTAGATAAGGGAGGCTTTAGGTTAATTGCTTAAAGGGCTATTAGTAATAAAAGCGGCCCCTAATCGCGCTAATAAAGCGCAGGCACACACGCACAGCTCTATTACAAGCCGGAAACACCGTAAAAGTGTCAAATCATTAACTGAAATTAGTTTCCGTTTGTATTTGCGGACCGTGGAACCAATTTGTATCTATTACAAAACAATTTTAAAATTGTAATAAGTATTTCATATAATATTCAGTATGCTCAGTTAATGAAAACTTCCACTGAAAAGTGATATTCCAATACATTATAAAATTTCGCTTTAATTGAATGGATTTCCCTATAGTCACAGAATAAATAGGTTAGGCTGCCTTTTGTTTCAAACTAAAATATTTATACAAATATGCTGTAATAACACAATGCTACCTGGTCGGCACCTACATCAATATCCATTAGGCTAGTCACTGTACTGTCCGAGTAATCGCATTAAAGCTAAATTGATGCGGTCGGCGACGACGTCCATGTATCAATCAAATTCAAAACACACGAATGAGGGCACTGTGCTCTGTATACCAGCAGTATACAACTGGAGAAAGCTGTCGAGTCGCCATTCAACTCCTAATGTGTAGCAAATAAGTATCATGTGCATACGGACAATTTCTTTCATTTTCCAACATCTATTTTACGATAGGTACTCTACTTCAAAAAACGTAAACAATTGAAAGAAATACGTACAGGACTGGCTACACCCACATACACACCGATAATCATCTGGTTATCGTGGCTGTGTAGACCAACACAAATTCTCACATACACAAACACCTTAGATAAACTACCCGTGGGTCATACAAATTGTTGCTGCGGGGATTGATCCTGAGAAATATGGAGTAGACACTTAGTTACTGTGTTACACTTAATCAACCATTACTGAAGGTACCTACAAGTAATATTTATCTTTTTGATAATATGTCAGCTTTTAATTCATTATCGTAATCTTGGCACTGCACGGTCATGAACAAAACGTTACGTCATTAAACAATATCAATTCAACGTGTTAAAATCTTACGTGAATACTAGACATATTGAAATTAAAAATTTACGGATTTTAACGCGAACGATGTTTCGGACCCTTTACAGTCTGCCCTATTGGGGCGACTTGTACAGTTAGTATCTGAATTAGGAGAGCCGAAGAACCGGGGCTCTAACGATCTAGGACGTAAGTTACGTCTAGATGTGGGCGAATATAATCTGAAGGTCACCACTTAGTAAGTGTAATTATACGAAGATTCATAGCAGGAATCACATTTAAATATAAAAAGAAAGAGCAATTACCAAAAGCTAAATATATTCGCAAAAGATCCGCCTGAAAGCAGAATTTAGTTTATTTAAATACGTTCACTTGTGGCGGCGTACCCTTGAATACAGGATGAGCATCAATTAAGCAGCCTCCTCGACACGGTCCCGCTACAATTATGTAGGTAGGGACCCAACGCGACCGACGGAACCTCCATTATTTTATTATTTATGGACTTAAACATCACGAAGAAGCTAATTTTTTTTTTATATTATTTTATGAATGCTTTGTAGTGCAGTTTGCTTCTAAAAAAAGCAAATCTGTGAATATCATATGCACAGTGTGTTGTGATGATTGTTAGATAGGAGAGAGGATAGGATCAGTCCTATCCACTATCCAGAGCCGTGGTGGACTCCGGAGATAGTACAACTACGTCGAGATACACGACAGGCTTTTAATGCCGCCAAGGCAATTAACGACTTTTCGGGCTACAGTGCTAGCCTCACAAAGTTTAACTCGGCTGTACGAAGAGCCAAGCGTAGGAGCTGGAGGGGACACTGTCAGGCGATCGAGAGTGTTTCTGAAGGCATGAGGCTCAGTAAAGCAATTTCTACAACTAAGGCCATTCCACTAGCATCTATTAAAGATGGGAATGGTAAACTGGCTGAGACTGGGGAGGAGGTCTTGAATGTAATGTTCAAAACTCATTTCCCGGGATCAGTAAAACTGGATGATGATAAGGAGGACTCAGTGACCCTGGAGGAGCTATCTATTCGCACCACCAGGGCTGACTGGGATACTGCTAAAAAGGTGGTAGATGAACATAGGCTCAGGTGGGCAGTGATGGGTTTCCAACCATTCAAGGCCCCTGGACCGGATGGGATCTACCCTATTTTATTACAGGAGGGGGCTGAGACTCTGATACCGCACTTATGCAGGCTGTATAAGGCGTGCGTAGCGTTTGGATACATACCTGCGCGGTGGAGGAAAGTCAAAGTAACCTACATACCTAAGCCTGGCAAGGGAGATTATGAGGATGCTCAAGCTTTCAGGCCTATCAGCCTCTCATCGTTTTTACTCAAAACACTTGAGAAAATGCTTGATAGGTATATTAGAGAGGGGCCTCTAAAGAGATACCCTCTCCATGGGCTTCAGTTCGCCTATCAGGCAGGGAAGTCAACAGAGGCGGCATTACATTACGTCGTAAGCCGCGCAGAGGCGGCACTGGAATCGCAGGAGGTTTGTGTCGGAGCCTTTCTTGATATCGAGGGAGCCTTCGACCGCACAACCTTTGAATCGATACAGCGAGCTGCGGAAAAACATGGCATCAACCAAACCATCATCAGATGGGTGACTTGCATGCTAAGGAGTAGGATCATTCATTCCACTCTTAGAGGAGACACACTCCACGTTAGGACGACCAAAGGCTGTCCACAAGGGGGAGTGTTGTCACCGTTACTGTGGTGCTTAGTAGTAGACTCACTACTAAGCAATCTCAATGAGGGCCCTTTGCTAACCGTGGGATATGCCGATGACATAGTCATACTTGTCAATGGCAAATTCCCGAACACGGTTTCAAATCTGATCCAAAGGGCTCTCTGTAAAGTAGAGAGGTGGTGCGAAGAGAATCACCTCTCTATCAATCCAAGCAAGGCAGTTGTCATTCCATTTACTAGGAAGAGACTGCTATCAGGCCTAGGCCAACTTCGGCTTTATGGCAAACAACTAAATTGGGCCTCAGAGGTAAAATATTTAGGGGTAACCCTGGATAAAGAACTGACGTGGCGAACACATCTGGACAATACCATAGCCAAGGCTCTAAGAGTCTTGGGTATGTGTCGCTCAGTGTATGGCAAAACCTGGGGACTTAGACCAAAGGTTGTGCAGTGGCTGTACACCATGATGGTTAGACCAATAATCACATATGGCAGCATTGTTTGGTGGCCTAGGACGCAACTAGGGATATGCAGGGAAGCCCTCGCTAAATTACAGCGAACGGCATGCCTAGCTATCACAGGGGCGTTCAAAACCACACCAACAGCGGCGATGGAAAAGGTACTCAACCTTGCACCGCTACATATTGTCATAGAGACTGAGGCCCGTCTTGCACTACACAGACTGGCAATAAATGGCCTGTGGGATAGTTCTAAGCCTAGAACTAGACACACAAAGCTTAAAATACAGGAAGGCCTTGACGAACTAACGAACATGCACTGCGACAAAATGCAGCCCATGTTTTGGTTCAAGAGATCTTACAAGGTTCATCTGCCGTCAAGGGAAGAATGGATGAAGGGACTCGACCCGCCAGAGGAGGGCAGTCTGATATGGTACACTGACGGTTCGAAAACCGAGTCGGGTACAGGGGCGGGCATATATGCAAGGGACCATAAGGTCAGTCAAAGCATGGGCAAATTAGCTACAGTTTTCCAAGCGGAAACATATGCTATTCTTGCCTGTGCACAACAGATGGAAAGTAGCGGTACCACAGGTAGGTCCATCTACATTCTTAGTGACAGCCAAGCGGCACTCATGGCCCTGACCTCCTACAGGATCGATTCAAGGCTGACCATGGACGCTGCCCGAACTCTTAATGAGCTGGGAAAGCGAAACAAGGTCAGGCTTGTTTGGGTCCCTGGTCATAGGGGTATTGTGGGCAACGAGCATGCTGACGAGCTGGCTAGGGAAGGTTCTGGAACCTCACTAATTGGACCGGAACCATTTGTAGGACTGGCTCCAAGCACAGTCAAAACGGCATTTCGGGAGTACGCAAGGGCGAGGCACACGGATGAGTGGTTGAGCCTCACGGGACTTGCTCACTCCAAGAAATTCATAGGTTCCTCATCGAAATGGCAAAATGCCATTTGGAACTCAAGCAGGCGGCAGGCCCGTCTTTTGATGGGGGCGCTGACCGGACACTTCGGGACTAACGCTCTCCTACAAAAGATGGGTCTGACGGATACATCAGCCTGCAGGGCCTGCAAAAGGGAAATTGAGAGCATGGAACACCTTCTGTGTACATGCGATGCAATGGCTGGAAAGCGAATGTGCCTTTTGGGTCAGGGTTATCCAAGCCCGGAGGACTACAGACTCATACCCCCAGGCCTCATTATAAAGCTCATGGAAGAGCTGTTTGTAGAACTGGGAGGGGATGAGGAATAGATTATCTAGGGGAAGCACAAAAGATCCCATTGGGTCGAAGTGCACTGAGGCCTTGCTGCCTCGGCCCTACACAAGATAAGATAAGATAAGTCCTATCCACTGCTGGACCAAGGCCTCTTCCATTTGTTCCGGCTCTGGGTTAGTCTCGACCATTTCTTCCCCGCCACCTTGACGTCGGAGGTCGATCAACACTTCTACGGCGGTCGATCCGTTGCCACTCGAGAATATTAAAATATTTCTATTTATAAATAATATAGGTACACAATAATTAATGTCTCTGTAACAGACACATAATACTCTTGCAAATAACATCTTTGTAAGTTATACAAATTTTTTTTTATAAGTACAGGAGTAGAACTAGTTATCGGAGCTCGTAATAAAATGCCCCCTCTGGCTTTGCTATCGTTCGAGTCCTTTTAACGGCAATTAAGAACTTAAGAAGTATTTCTTTTATTTATCGGATTGACTTTCCCAATTAAAACAGATCTTATTAATTTATTATTGATTAATATTCATTCTTTCTTCGCCTCCAATAAATTCAATGAATATTTTAAACTTCGTTGAGATTTAATATTATGTTAACGGTTTTATTAACAACATTCACATTTCGTCTAAATAGAATATAACGTCAAGAGTGTAATTTTACGGTACCTACATGTAGGTATGTATGTACTACGTAATGAGTATTCCATTAATGAATGTGGAAATGTCGTATTAAGAAAGTATTTGCTAAAAGCTTTGGTAAATTCAAAATAAAATGTAAATAAATTGGGTAAAGTGCGTGCAATAAACTGGATTTTAGGGACTTGTTAAATTTTAACAGCATTCAGAGGGTTGCTCGTAAGTTCGGAGGCTTGGTACCACAACCCACTTTATGCCCTTTATAGCCGGGTATTCCCAGAGAGACATTACCACCCCTGAATCAAAACCGTCGCTTATTATAACCTTGTTTTTAGAACAATAACCGAGGAATCCACAATCTGTTAAAGCAGAAGCTATGTAGGACAAGCCGATGTTTTTTTAAACAACTCACCATTAGCCCGTCGTGAAACAACATTTGAAATTCACATTACTCACCGTGTATCCTGGGACACATTTGAAGATAAGGAATTGATCCATTTTGTTGGTCATTACGGTGGCCTAACTTTTATCTGTTTTATATTGTGAGCCATTCATAAACAGGTTGACAAATACAAAGAGTCTTTGTGATGGACATTCAATTATCGCTCACAAAAATTAAAGAAAGAACATTGATCGCAGACGGTCCGAGGACCACTCTGTGGACTTAATTAAAAGACGGACGACACCCTTAATATTGTTCTTAAACATCAGAGGCCAATTACAGCAGCCGAAAGTAATACGATTCATTTTTTATATTGAAATTACAAGTATTATTCAAATAACAAGAAGTATAATCCTCAGGCTTAAAAACTTTTAATGAAATATAGAAAAAGGAAGATTGTCGTAAATTTAACCGCAAAGTTGGAAGCTAAGGAATGGAGCCGGGAATTTAGTAGAGGCCTACGTCGCAGCGGCGGCGGCGGGCGGGCGCTCGCCTGGCCCTGAATGAGTTGTGTGCACCGCTCCACGGAAAGCAACCTGATTTAAATTATGATTGTAGATTTTCCTGACAAAGAAAATGTAACTCCTATTTGGAACATTTTTTACTCCTCGTGACATTCTAGAATGGGGATTGTCGACACTAGGTAATCTAATAACGATTTAATGTCATTGGTATTTATTCAGACATTGTGACACAACTAGTTGACAGATTTTTGTCATGTTGATACTAGTTGACAGATTATTGTTATGTTTTTTTACCGTGGCTCTATGTAAATACTGTGAAGCATTTGGACTTTATTTAGGCCTTTAAATGTTACAAAACGTTATGAAAATGATTGCAACAAATTTGATACACTCTTGTACTTGAACAAATTTATGCGTATGACTTGAGAACTCTATGAAGTTTAGGGCCTGAATTTCATAGAGTTCTCAAGTCATGCGCGATGAATAATTCCAGTAACTCCATATTCTCTAATAAAAAAAGTGAACCTAGCAACAGTGTAAAGAATGTTCTAAGATTTGTCACGTATTTAGTTCGGATTATTTGAAGTTACCGTAGCAACTCGAAAATGAAGCACGGCGAGGCGAGACTGTTCGGGTGAACGACTCGTCGCTACACCATTAATCACTCGAAGGTAAGTAGCAGGCACTCAGACGACACTCTATCTTCACTAGATAATTTCGTGTTACACAATTTACTGGTACGATACCTGAGAACTTTACATGAATGAGCTTTACCTGCCTAATTAACCCGACCTGACGTATACAACGTATTAATTCAGCATCCACATTTGCGACATGCGATACACTTAATACGTATTTCCACAACTTATGTTTTAACCCTTCCAGCAGTGTAAGGTAAGGTTTGCTGGTAGGTGGTCCCGGAACCCGTACAGAAAGATGAGTACACTAATCGCATTTTTTAAAGCAACTACTTACAAATATTTTAACCTGAAACAGAGCGTAGTTTCAATATATATCTATCACTTTCGTATGCTATATTAAACAGTGACATAACTATTTATTTCTTACTACGATTTGTAACACTATTATAAAAATAGTATTAGAAATCGTATGTATTTAGAATAAGTTTGAGAATATATATTATCTAAGTTAACACATTCTCACGTAATTGTCGATTTAAATTCATCGTATCCCACACTAAACAAAAGTCTATCAAAAGCATATTTCAAAATACATTATTGTTCGACTATAAGAAAATGGCCGCTCTGAGCCCTAAAAGGAAATTCTAATTCTTAAAATATGACGGCACATACTAAGCTAATGTCATTATTATATCCACATCCATCATATTTCGTTCCCTTTCGCTCTTAGTCAAAAAGTTGCAGGTATAGAAGAAAAAAATAATTGCTTTTGGGGCTTATAATAAATAACCACACGTGATTTTATATTATTTATGGCAAAAGCATTGTTGTGTGACCCTTACAGGCTAGACATGTATATTCTACAGCTCACAGGAAGGCCCTAAATGCACCTGTTCCTGTAATTTGAATAACGAACAAACACTGGCTCCCAACATAGATTAATGGTGAGGTGTCGGTTGAGATAATTCCTACTTTCGTTTGCGCTACGTGATATGACTGCTAACTTACCTTTCCCTTGAATATTTACACTGTTATCTTTGGAATTCGAAAAATTATTGCTTTAAAAGATATTTTGAACCGTGGGGAGAGACCGTGATTTATCAGTATCAAACGAAGAAGTGGCTAAATGAAGATGAATTTCAGCGTATCTTTCACTTCATTTTGTTCACCTTGCGTTAGAGGTACCTACTTTCAAGTTGACAAAATTGTGTCATCAAAAATTATGAGGATAATTTTCTTTATCAATGTCAGGCTATTATTTAGCCGAAATGTTAAAAGTCGCTTCATTTAGCTAAAGGGGTAATGAGCTGCTTACGTACCTTAAAAGGCCTTTTAAAACATTGAATAAATATATTTTAGAAAAAAATTCTACGCTAAATATTTAAGATTAAAAATATTCAAGTAAAAATCTCAGAGATTTAATAAAACCAAACATTTCCTACACCTAGTTCTGAACATAAACTGAATTACCAACAACGTGAACGATATAAAAGAACGTTTGTTACGAGGTTGTAAATATAGTTGGATCTTTTGTTAGTTAGCCAGCTTAACGTAAATATTATTTGTGTAGACATCTTGTGGGGATCCGACTAAGGGATGGGTTATTCACAGTTCATTACAGATTCGGAGAGTGACCCTAGCGCACGTTACATATCGCTGAATGAACGTTTAGCTTCGATTGTTCCTGTATTACTGAAATCAGTTTTTCAGAAATTTTGACGAAAAGACAAAAACTGTGCACTAATTAAAGTCATCTACGTAATGTGTTTTTTATTTTGCAGCTATAGTATCACAGCGACCGTAGTCGGTCTATGTAACACACGATGTCTATAAATACGAACTCAGAAAAACAGAAAAAAAATACTGTGTCACAAAGTAATATGATTGATAGCGCCGAGGGTCCTGACATCGCTTCATTTGCCATAAGCGGACATATACATAAGCGGATTTATCATCAAGGTTGACACGATTCAACATATTAAATAAAAGGAGAAGTAAACATTTAGACAGTTCAACACATGAAAATGTGTGCAAATGAGCGATAAGGGTGAATATATAAAGTAAATATCGTGAGTACAAAAAGCTACTATTCATATTCCTCGTGTCTTCTAAAAATAAACAGTAGCACGCATAATATCGAACTCCGAATTGAAATTCCTCTTTCATGAGGTTATATTGCTCGATTCTTATTCGAGAATTTTATGTATAAAGAAATTCGAAGATAGAAAGCTTTTGCAGTGTACTGTAGAATGTAAGAATTTAATGTGTAGGTGGATAATAACGTAGGTACTAGACGAATATTCGAGGAGGAGGGATGGTCTTGGTCGTGTTGTTAGCAACGCGTGGACCTGCCCTGAACGACTCCACGCCATACGCCACTTGGCTCACTCTGATTTAGACATGGGCGTTTTTTATTTTTACGCAAATGCATATAAACTACTTTTCAGATTTTAAAATCGCTATTTAGAAAACTAAAAGTTTTTAAGACTGCATCCGGCTTGGAGTTTCGATCGTACCTATTATCGTTATAGTAGTAACCAATCTAAATACGATCTCATTGGCTTCCTGTGTAGTTTATTTTTTCAATGTGCAAGCCAAATGTACCGAGTGTAGCGAAATTCGCTTTTTCTCTTTTACTCCACCGAAAGTTTGCTTAACTGGAAAGAAAAGTATATTTTTTTTAGTTTTTGTATAGTAATTGCGATTGTGCGGTGCGGTTTGGAATCATATCATCAGCTATTGAAAACTATTTTGCGTTTGTTTTATCGCGATTTCATGAGATCAGTTTATATTTTACAGTGGTTTGTTTTTGTGAAATCAGTTTGTCTAGGACTGATTATCAATACGATACGATTTATGATGAAATCGGATTTCAGATATCGGAGAAATGTGTAAAAGAGATAATACCCGCACTAGAGAACGATCCCTGTATCGTGGGGGACAAACGTATAAATAACGGACACAAACTACACCCAAACTTGAAACAAATATATGTAGATCACAGAAATATTTGCCTCTGGTAAGAATCCAACCCACGACACGCGGCGCAACGGTAGAGGCGAGACAATCACCCTAATCGCTACGCCAAGTTTGGAGTCAAAATCATTTCGTGACCCCCTATTCCTTACTCCCATTTTGGATTTCTACCTACCCGATATTATATCATATGAAGGTACACAAAAGGCTTACGCGCTAGTTAAGCCTCTAGATTTTAATCAACGTGTGTGGAGTAATTAAGGATATACACATGTAAGTATTATCCTAATACAGTGAGTAGAGTAATTATGTACGTTTCATAATACGTATGAACTTTAAACATGTAATACCTGTGTGCTGGGTAACCATTTATCAGACAAAACCACTTAGTTTTAATAGGAAATGTTTACCATTTTATTAAATACACCGCCATCAAATCAAATAATATCAGGCGCACTTAAAAGCAGTAATAGTGAATCAGTCAAAAGGCATCATTATTAGATATGCTATCGCCCTAAGCGATGGTATCGTTATATATTACAGAATCTGTTCAATAATGAAATCTAAAAGGTCAAAGTTTCAGATTTCCACCAATTCCGATACCCCGATTGGGTTTATCCCCCAATACAATATTGTTTTTCACGTTTTCGACGTTTGTGCACCGTACGCTGGGGTGCCTCAAAGGAAGCTCGTAATTAAGTTGGCTCGAGTTCCCTCAGTACGACGACAACCAAACGTTATTAGCCTTTAAAGCGGTTATATTACAAAATGTTTGTCCGGATGCAAAAGAAATCGACACAGCTACGCAACTAAATTTATTATATCACTCATGAAGCATTTGTAGTACCTACTAAAATAATGTGTTAAAGCTTTCGACACAATTTTCTATATAGCTGTAAACATTGTGACAAAATTCACGACGTAACGTAGCAAAGACGATCTAAACGCCACTTTTTATGCTAAGAAGGGGAAGCGGTCGGTAATCTGCGGTAAGTGCGGCAGGTGCTACGCGAGCGCTACGAGAGTGCTACAAGTCTACGAAGCTACGACACGCGCGTAGCGCACAATGAGCCATTTCCAACGTTGTGGTTAAAAGAATAAAGTTATGTATTCCACACAATCCACACATCGCATCTTAATATATTTCTAATTTAAGTTTAGATATACACAATTGTAATAAATATATACATATATTATGTAGTATTATTAGGTACTGCTTCATTAGGACTTCTAATATGATTTATAAATATATTACTGGGAATCGACCTGGTTCCGATTTCCGGGTGTTTCCATGAAATTCTCAGTAACAGCGCGGAATTTGAATTAGTGTTCTGTTAATGGCAATAATTATGTTTGATACATGGAAAGAAAGAGAGAAAGAAATAAGTTTTATTTTGTCCCTCTCACAAGATAACACGAAAAGAAAACAAAAAGCATAAATAATCATTACATAGCGTGTGAGGCTAAAATACTGTACCAATCTCAAATGATACTATATATAGCGCTGATATTCAGAAAGGCCCAAAGTAAGGTACCTACCTATGTAGTTACAGATGCCGAGCACAGTTCATAAAGTATATACAACACTAAACATATCGGCGAATTGTATTTAATTATAATACATCTATGTTTAGACATAGGTGTATTATAATTACATCACATCACATCACGCCTGTGCTGCTGTAGGGTTAGCCCTACAGCAGCACAGGCGTGATGGTAAGTATATTATATTTATGTATAATTTACCGTATAAAACAATGTGTCAAATTATAGAGATTTGTCGACTATTATTTTGGCCGACTAGTCGACTAGCCGATTAGTCGATTGTTAATAGGTTGACATATCGGCCGACTAGTCAGTAAGCCGATCACGATTTCGGGGGTATACGGCAATTTACGTGACTCTTCGTTTATAGTAGTTTTTCAGAATTTCACGTACGTTTGCTGATTTCCTGGTTCTTCGGTGATAAAGACTCGCAGGTATCGTAACAGTGTTTATGTTATTGCGCGGGAGAGATGCACAACACGAGCGCCACCGTCCTGTGGGGGTAACGTCATCAATTGTCTCTAAGCTCCGTGATTATAACAGAATCCCCACAACACTGTCTATTACAACGTGCACGGAACACTGCGTGGGTGCAAAGTGAATAATTTCCGTGAATTTACAAAACGCCTGATTTTTTAGTAATTAATTAATTACTCTAATTTAACAAAAGATTTTGATTTCTACATTATCTTAAACTATCGTGCATAATTTCTAATCTAGATGTGGGGCTGGCCCTCTTCTTACTCGTATGTAACATACCGATAAACTGTGTGTGTGTTCATTGGTACACCCCTGACTAAGCCTTCGAGGAATACAGGCGTGATGGTACATTGTTAAACATTTTAAAATAACGTAGTAAACTGATTTAAGCTGCTATAAAGTTTGAGCTCAGCTGACTACTAATTGATAAATGTTGAGTTTAATAAACAATAAGCTATTCAATTATAAAGGTAAACCCCTTCAAATTTGGTTTAGGTTGATATTACATGTCATACGCACATTTCATTAGACAAGAATTAATAACTGTCAGGTTAACCATAAATGCCATTGCATGGGTAGCCTGCTTTCTCCTGAAATAAAACCATTACATTGATCGAAATTAAAAACTATGTTGTATCAGTTTTGGATTATCCTTTAGTCGTAGCTGGTCTCACATAGCAGATTTGCAAGACCGGTGCCAAACGATTCGACTGTGTTCCGTCGTGTTTATATCTGAGGCACAGCCTGAAAGGATATTTACTTGAATTGCTCTCTCCATCTTGGACTCTATTTGTGCTTTCCAACAGACAAACGCATTCAAGTTAACATGCTCGCGCCTGTATTTACTAAAGGGTTAGGCATGGATTAAATGTATAATGTAGACCTACATTTCAGCGGGTTAGGTCTCGTGAAATAGGATGCGAGCCTATTGTCACCCACCGCACACAAATCCCAAATCCGAATCGTCTTCAGGAAGACGATTCTGTCGGAATGCGTGAAGTATTAAGAGAAAAGTATATAATGATAGAGTTACCTGTATTTTTATGTACCTACTTGTCTCTAAATAGTGTAAGTTATTTCAGTTCCGCTTCGTTCCATGATCGTGTTTGTGAATTTCGTGACGTCACCGAGAGCCATTTTCGGGAAGAGAATATGTACCTGGGCGCAAGCAAATCTTGTTCTGCCATGCACATGCCAATTTTGTGTAGGTACTTTGAATCGGAAGAATATTATTTTTGTTGTCTCGTTTTGACAAAAAAATGCTTCTCCACAACGTTCTATAGTGTGACAACGCATAAATAATTATTCTCCATCATTACCGTTACCACCACACCTTCATTTTTTAATCGACGACCAACTGTTGTCCAACCCATATCATCGTGCGTTTAAATATTCATACATATCATAATCTACTTATGCATACAAAGCCCCACTATCCTCTAACTTATGATCTATATTATTACGGAGAACCCTTAATGTAAAATGGTCTATGTGTCCCGGAACTTACCAAAATAAACTTTAGGAAACGAACACATTTCGAGACGTAAGGGATTTTCCCAAATTCGTACTAAATGGGTGAAAAGGGATGACATATTTTTATTAAAGTAAACGTTATTACTTGCAGGTGTAAAATATAAAAGTAATGTTAGCGCTTTTCAACTCCCTGATAAAATATGGCCGAGGTTCCCTAACGATTAGAGAAACTGATTGCGTGTTATTTTACCGGGGCATTATGACATCACCTCGCCTATCTCTCAGTCTACTTACACGGTACTCGAAAGACCTATTTTCATATTGGTAGGAATAGTTAGGTAGTTAGTCTTATGGTTTCCCAGATGGGAGGAGAGATGCATATAAATTCATCGAGTTGATTATTAGCCACTTCGTCACGAATCCCTCCATGCAAAAACATAAAAAATAAAAACGAACTCCCACAACAATACGCTTGAATTTAGCCCGAACAAAGGAAATAACGATACGTCCGTAATAATTGTAACAAACTGAGGCCCTCCAACTTTCCCCACAATATTCGAGATCCCTTGAATATTACTTTTGGATAAAAAACTGTATAAATATTAATTTATCTATGATAAAAAGGGTAGAGGAACAATGTGTTGCGGCCGAGGGAAGCCGCCCCGGAAATCAATAAATGTTAAATATGTGTAAAGAACATGTTTGCGAAAGCTGCAATATTTACGTAGGTGCCTATACATATTGAACGAGACCTCGTCTGCACTTCGCAGTAGTTCGACATCATAAATACATAATTATTTACTTAGGTACCTACATATACCTAAGTAGGTTAACTACTTAGGTATATGTAGGTACCTACTATTTGTTAGAATTGAACTAGAATTTATATTTTGTTAATATTTAAGCTACGCTAAAGGTCTTTGGTTCGATTCCCAGGTCAAGCAAATTGTCATCCGGTTTTTCCATGAAATCCTCAGTAGGTGTTCAGAGTTTGATATTTTTTGCCCTGTTAATGGTAATAGGATGACTAATAGCCCACTTCTGCCTAACCCTTCGGAGAATTCAGGCCTGATAGTGTGTATGATATTTCATTTTCAGATTATAAAATCATCCTATGCATATGCAATATATTTACTGACAACCTGCCTAATTTGCCTACCTTTTAAATCCTACCTAAGCTTGCAATAAATGAGTTTGTATTTGAACTTCAAATATAATTTCAGAAAGGCTTGCTAATATTATAAATACTGCTTGAAAATTAATAATAATAACGTGTGCGCCAGCTGACAGTAGCAATGAATAAATTATTAAGTACCCCAAACAATGATTTGAAATCTTATTTAACGCCTTAGTAGGTAACTTAACAGACAGAAATGTGTTTTCTGGGGAGTTTGTTGCGCCGCTTCTTCTTCCCAGCGAAAACACTAGGAAGCGGTGAAGGGCGGGCGTTTTGGGGGCTGTCTATAATGTAAAAATGACGTTCAAAAAGTACTACCTAGTAGTCTATATTGAATAAATGATTTTGACTTGACTTTGACTTTGAAACAAATATAGACACCTATATAAACACAACATAATACATTAAAATACCTATACATACAGTCAAATCTCGTATGATAATATCGTCATCTTGTTCTCCAGACATCAGCATTTCAGTGATCATAATGGAATTGCCTTGTGACTTACACATAAAGCGGAGTCTCAGGCACCTGTGGCAGGAGCGAGGGTCGTAAAACCAAGATACTCGTTACTTGATCACGATATGGGAGCTCGTGCCGAGTTCGCCTTGGTATATATATAATATAGGTAAGTATATTAAAAAAAGCTTCGTTAGACTCAAAACCTTGCGATAGTAAAAAAAGTAAAAAAACACGAAATGAACTAATACATCATTATTCATAATAACTACTTAATAAACATCGTTTGTCACTCTAAAAGTATCAACAGCATCAACGTAAGCTCCAAAACTATAAGCATTGTTTGTGTTTGCGCACACACCCCCGATAGATGAAAAACTCCTAATGCAAAAACCAGCTTATCGTTGATACTACCAGCAAACTTTGCGTAAAGATACTTGTGCTTAGCATGAGTGGATGACTAGGGGACAATGAAATGAAACACTCTTTAAATAAGAGATGACTCGTAAAGAGTATCAAGACGTCGCCAAATAGCAACCAGTACCTAAAGGCGACGCAAAACCCGCATTTAACCAACTTTCCCCAGAATATTTAACATGGGCAAGTTTGTTTTACCCAATAAAACTGTTTTTAATGATTTTATTTGGCATTAGCGTCACTTCGCTTCGAATTTTGTAGGTTCCCCGCTGATACGGGTAAAAACTCTGCGGTCAGCCGCATATGAGGCCGCCCATAAATGAGATTAAGGTGCTTTTGTAAAATATTTGTAAGGAAAGTATTCACAGTAAGGAGCTTGAAAACACATGAGTAGTAAATATTCCCTCAAGAGATCAGAGTTGTACAAACTGGCGACAATTTGTCTCCGATAATAAACGATAAACCGTATCAAGCTATACGAGTATACTTAGTATTATTGTCACAACGAAGGAGGACGAGCACTGTATGTGTTTTCATTTGCAGGTCAATCAATACTAGTTTAACTTTAAGTAACGTAACATTCAGGGCGATTCTATATACCAGCCTTTATGCTTGAAAACATACATATTAGAATACACAAAAGAAAAACGATTTTACCATAAACACGCAAAGATGAAATATTTCCATAAAAATAAAAATATATATTCCATGACTAAACAACAAAGTTCCCTGCAGTGTATAAAATATTAAAACAGCGTTTGAGTTTTATTAATAATGCACCACAAATTCTGCGAAAACGTTCAAAAATTTAAAATTCCGACTAACGTGAAGTTGAAAAACTTCAGGGTATCATATTAAAGTGATGGATGCGACATGGTAGAGTGCACCGCTGCAGCGTCGATGACGTCACGCTTCGGTCAGTAGGCGAGGGAATATTATAATGTGAACGGATGCTAAAAGGAAGGCCGGCCATGACCGAGTTGTGTGACCGATATCCGAGCTCCCCTGCGCCTGCCCTAGGGCTGCCATTAGCGATATATATACGCCCTAACAAACATTTCCCTATAAATATTACTATAGTAAATTGTTATCCTTTCAAAAATATGTTATTGCTATGTCTTCAAATATTTTATATTGGATTAATAACGTTTATTTGACTCGATCTCGGTATTGTTGTCTGTACTGAATGATACATTTAAGCGGCTAGACAAAAGAATTACAAGAAACGGTTATAACAATCACACTATAGACCAGTTACTGATCATAGTACGCAATAGTACTGAATATATAATGTGCAAATGGGGGTTTAGAGATCCTAATCTTACTCATTGTGACTGCGTTGACCCACAACAGTCTCTGTCACAACGATTGGTGTGTCCTTTGTGCCCGTACATCTGCACGAGGGACAAGCTCTACGCGGCCACACCTAACGCCATTGACTAACGGCCTCATATTACTCGAATATTGCTTGACCATTAAACCGATAAGAAGAAGAAAAACCGATCAGTTAAAGGTATCACAGTACTAAGATTAACTTTCACATTTGAGATATCAGTAATATCTACCACATACTCATACAATGACAATAAGAAGATAATAAGCTGAGAACCGTGCGGAAAGTTAATGTACCTTTTAATTAAAGATCATATCCTTTGTAAATTGCACTCGATAATAGAGCTTCCATACTGTATTTTATTATGACGTAATCACTTCTCTACTGCCATTGTGTTCTTTGTAGTTTTGAGTCGTTGCTGCGTTCAGTAGCCAAGGTATATTTTTTAATAATAAAGACTAAAATAAATGTAGATAACCCTTATTTTGATAGGTTGCAGGGTTACGAACGTGTTTTAAGAACATTTCGTAGAACTCTAAATTAATTATAGATGAGTTGGCTTTACCTATTAATTTTAAAATCTCTTTATTGATTTTAAATTACACTGGTTTTAAAATAAAATACATTAATTTAATGGAAAAGTTGTCGTAATTGGCACGTTACACTCAAAAAATTGGTCAAAATAAAACACGTAGTTGTGACTAGCCAAACACGAACACTTTCGGAAACGTATTCGTATCGAAATCGAAAATAATATGTATGACAAGGAGGTTAATGAACGTAGATGGAGCGAAAGTGGTGTGCCAGGATCGTAGCAAATGTAGTCTCTGCCTACCCCAATGGGAGGCAGATGTGAAAATATGTATGTATGTATGAGATTTGTAGCAGAAAAAAACTCATTCTTTTGCGATACGAATTCGATGGTTTTACGTGCTTAGGCTACTGATTCAGTTGTCCACAATCCGGCGAGCATGAAAGTCATTTCGTTGTTCCACGACTGCGACTGCGTTTCGACTGCGTATTTTTTTCGTAAGTATTTCTAGATTTTTGCGCACAATCGGCTATTGGAAACATGCTATACATTTTTTACGTAATAAAGGGTTTAAAGAAGCATCAACCTCGATTGAACACGATGCAACTTTCAAAACAGAAAATGGTAGCGCAATAGCGATTACCCGGTCAAAATGATGTCGTACCACGCAACCTAGGATCGCGTTTAATTTAAATTTGAAGCTATATAATGTTGTGCATAAATGCAAAGAGCTGATTGTGTCAATTCAATTGGGTAATTGTGTCAAGGATTTGTATTTACTTTACTCAATACTCGATTCTTTTATTGCTATATAGTATGTATATATAGTATATAGTAGGTATAATAAAAGTAAGATAGGTACTACTAATATTTTTGAGACACAGATCGTTTATAAAATGGCCTACCTTTGGACACCTTTTATGCAGGATAGATGCAATTCTGAAGTACACGCAGACAAAATCGTTTACGGAAGCTGGTATGTAATAAAGAGCTTTAATTTACAGGTTTTAATAAAGTTGCCTTGGCCTAGTATTTCCTGGAGCTCATTGCTTTCAAAGTGCTCCTCCAACAATATTCTGAGAACAGAAAGGGATACTATGAAATTCAATAGATTGACTTCAGAGGTTGTGGAATACCCGGAACGAACGATCCGCAGAGTTCCAGCAAAAATTAGCTACTTGACGATCTTTTTCACTAGAAGATGTAGGTATTTCTAGAAGTAATATTTTTGAACGGATTTCTTTTTTAATTTAAATGCACCCACGACACGGTCACAAACCGTCCTATTATACCTAGTATATAAGATCTACAAAAAATATTCGCCCCGTCGTCATTTCATTATAGAAATCAATTATCGCTTGTGTAAACGAAGGTAGAATGAAAGAAGTGTATAAACAGTGTGTGTTTTTTATAACTTATAACAATCTCTTTAATTTACTGGCTGTGACCTAACCAACGTGAGGCAATCTGCAGTAGGTCAGCCTGATTAATATAAATTAGTGGACTACCCTAATTAATCCCTTTGGCGTTCGACTACTAATTTCGCGGATTGGACCCCTCTTTCAGACTACTCTTTGATATCGCAGCGAACGCGCACACATACGCGGCCATTCACTTTGTTCAGCTACCTTTGGTGTTTTCGACAGATGCCATATAAAGCCAAAAGTCACTTTGGGCGGCAAAGGTGAACAACCTACCAGGGCTTAGTAAAGATTACGCCGAATCATAATTTACGACGTTAATTATATCAAACTAGATAGCTATATCATATAGCGGAACAATGTTCGCGTTCACGTAATTGATAATGATTTACGAGTCACGATGTTGTGTCTAGTAATACTTTATCTTTGGCCTGACATTGTTGCCAGATATACCTACCGATATAACTAAACATAAGGGCATGGTTCGCCCCCCATTCTATGTTATTACTTATATGATAGAAGTTATATAATTATACGTATAAATATTGTTGGTGATTTTACACATTCTCATCGTTAGAAGGTATTTATTTATGTACTTGTACAAGCTAGTATCCGCTATATTGCTATCAGAATTGGGTCCAATTTCAAATATCCCATGTGTCCAGTTTACAAACTTTCTGTGTGCCAATTTCGTCTAAATCTAATATATCAGAAGCATTTAGGATATATAAATTGTAATTTTTTTTTTCTAACGCTAGTCTTAACTTACTAAAAATACAAATTCATTTAACATGTAAAAACATTGAAACCCGGACTTTACCAGCATAGTGTACTACGCAGCACGAATATTGAATCCACGCGGAAACAGAAACTATGACCCATAAGACATATTTTTAATTATACCGATAATGATTCCTTATCATCATACCAAATGAATACTGACCGCCCTTAATAATATGGTGGGCGCTAGGTCCAGCACGAGTCGTGAGAACAAACGCCTTACCTAACTACACCTTAATACGTTAGTAGACTTTTATATAGGTACTCATGAAATGTCTACCATTAATAATATAGAGAAGTACAAAATTAAAATCGGTTCAAAAATACGGAAGTTATTTAATTCGATATTAGTCAGTGTACTATATTGCGTTAGTGACAGTTATGATTCGCGGGGAGGACCGATATGGTAATATCCCTCCCCCAATGTCGCTTCGTGGTCTCGACTATTGCGGAAATATTACTCACATACCAAATTAAACAACTCTATTTATCAAAAACTAAAGTTAGACAAGTATCGTAACTAAATTAGGAACCAACGTCATGAATAGTTCAAAACTTTTGACTGCAAGTAGTACCTACTTTAGTGCTCTAATGAGCGCAATAGCGGCCGAAAAGTCGTGCTTTCATTTTTGCCTGTGTTAATTAATAGAGGAACAGCAAAACTTTAAGCTCTGTTTACAAAAAAGTAGATATTACAATATTATTCATACTAATAAAATTATAATTGCAAAGGTAACTCCGTATGTCTGTCTGTCTGTTTATTTGTTACGTCTTCACGCCTAAATGAGTGAACTAATTATGTTGAACCTAATTCGAATACACGTAATACTGTGAAACCCAGCTATACTTTTTTGGTCTCTGACTTCAGTAAAAGGCATCTACTACAACAGAATAAGAGTAGCCAAAAGTGTAACACCTGCTGTCACACACACACACATACACCCAAAATCCGCCGATATGTTTTGAGGTCCCATGGTGTATGGGGCGAGTCTATGTCATTATTTAGGCGCAAATCCAAACTCAGAGCTGATATTAGCTTTGCCTTTGGCACCTCCCAGAGATGCAGCTTTATTATGCTGTCATCCCCCGGGATACGAACGCCTGCAGTTGTTCTAAGCGTCCGCATCCCAAAAAGTATCCTCTGCTGATGGTAAAATAGCAGGGATTCGGCGTTTGGCCCTAACTGGGCTGGGCACCGAGGCGATTACCTCTCCGGCGCCTTCGCCTCCTGGTGGGATCGGCCCTCTCATTTTACTCTACCTACCTGTAAATCGGACCCCCGATCCGGTGAATGGAACTAAACCATTGAGGCTGTTGACAGTTCCTAAAATGTTATATAGACAATACAGTCTCCGTTGCTGAGGTTGTATAATAAGTTTTGCACAGAATCAGTCAATCCCAAACCCAAGGATAATAGCATAGCTAAATAACTAGTTACGAACAACGGCACAGTTTAAATAAGTTATTATATTATTCAAATGGCCATTATGACGCGGTAAAATAGCCTAAGCCAGTCACTATTCATCCCTCCAAATAGATATGATTTAAATATATAGGTATATTAAACTTTTACGCAACTTCCAGAAACTGCCGCACTCACAAATACCCCTTTATTACTTATTTCTTAACCGTTAACCATTGACCAGTAACCAATTGTGGTGGACGGACTACAAATTCTGACAATACATTTTAAAAAGATATGTTTTATGGTTATAGTAGCCCGCAGCCTACAGACGCCAGCAACATCAAGTGGTATCACTCATGCATTGTGATTGAAATCTTCGTTCGCCCAATTATTTTTGGCTACATTTACCCTCCAAACCGAAACACGTAAATGTTTTCGTATGGACAATATGTTTAGCAACTCCAGATGAACTAAGCAACAAAGTAATACTGCCTCAAGCTCATTTTTTAAATATAAGCATTAATGACGCATATATGTGCGGCAGTAACACTGTTACCCAAAATAAATCCCTATTCAAATGGGAGCATAAAACATGGAGACTCAATTACAGCGGGTCGCTAGTTCGCGGCAGATTTTTGTTCTCCGTATTTTCACGTTTATTAACAAAGAATAAAAAGTGGCATACCAGCTGAAGTCAACGGCGTGACAGGTTTTAATGACAAGAACACGTACTGTTCGGCACATCCATTACACCGACCGTATTCCGTTGCGATAGCGATGATTTTTGTAATGTATCCATACTTCATACTACGAAACGAAACTTTTACATATTAAGTTAAGCAGACTGTCTGATTCACAAGGCACTGAGTACATCACACTCTTTTATATAATATTTTCATTACCTGTGTTTAATAAGGATTAAATCTCCGTATATAACCACGTCAATTTTCCTTATTTGGGAAAATATCAGTAGCAACAAAACCTAACAAAATGACGGCTCTAATAAATATTATAAATCATATCTTGATCCAAATTTAAGTGCTGCTGCTGAGCGCGAGGCCTTAAGTTCGATTCCAAGGTCGAGCAAAAGTATGATTAAATTTTCAGTAGCACTTAAGAGCTTGGATTAATAGCCCGGTTAATGATTTTGCAGAAGACCTAAGACATATTGGCACACTCTTGTTATGTTATAAAAGGGTGTGTGTGTCGAATGAAAAAGGAAAAGCTCTGTAATGTAGGTACCAACACCGAAATAATATAAATCAGATACACATTCCCATTGATATCGTATTCGGGATAGTCACAATAGCTCCATATAAATAAACCCCACTGTATACTAGGTATCGGCAAACAATCAATTCCATTGAAGTTTATTCCTATATTTATGAGTACCTTTTTACCCGACTGCGCCAGAAGAAGGGTTATGTTTATCGAGAGTATGTATTTATGTATGTACGTATAATTGTTTGGCACGCTCTGTAGCCTGGACGGGTCGATGGATTTAAGCTTCATAGGTGTCGTTAGATTCCCATTAATATAGGTTACTATAAAAACTCATTCATTAATAAAACAAAAAATACATACCCGATTGTAAGAAAAAAATGGATCCCACTGCAATTTTTTTTCTTACAAACGGGTATGACGTCTGTCTTGTTTTAGGGCTTTTTCATTTCCAAATTCGGGTTTTATAGTTGTTTAAATTACCGTTTTTTATTGGTTACCTATAGAAAGCTCCCATGGCTTCAGTACTTGAGTAAAAATAATTATTTCACAGTGGGGATGCAAGATGCAACAAATGTTAAATAATGCTATTGAAACGTAAAGGAACACTACAAATACCCTTTTAGATATTTTCCAATAATACCATAAAGAATTTGTATTTAAACTGACAAGGCATCAGACGACCGCAACCCAATTTTTGGCTTCTGACTACCAATAACGATTTTCATGTGATAACTGGAACTGATGGTGCTTTCCGAGGTACCTTCTCCCTTAGGTCTCGATATATTAAGAATGGTAACCCATCCACGAACTTATCGCAGCGAGCGCCACTTAATCGATCACATTTTTTTGAAGTTATCGCCGATCAGTAGGACAACTTAGTTATTACTTAGCCCCTCACTATTTAATAACGTTTGGTTTACAAATGGATTCATTCAAATTACCGTTTACAGTATTTCTTTATAATACGATCTTGGTACCCCAGAAAGCGACAACTTCGACAATTCCAACATAAGCATTAAATTCAGTTTCAGCAATATCTTACGCAAGAGCTTTAGAGAAGTCAAACATTACGAAAGCATGATTTCGGTATCAAGTTATTTCGCAATTAAGTTGTAATCGTGTGCCATTATTAACTTTAATGTTGGGATCAAGGACATTTTTCTAAAGCACAATGTTTAATGGAAAAAGTTTTAATGGGATTTCATTTGAACGAAATGTTTCTTGCGGCAGTCAGTTATAGCATCGTTTCTTGTAATGCTAGGTAGAGCATTACAAGAGACGCCTCAGGTGTAATAAAAGTACCAAACTGACATCATATAATATATAACTTGATAAGCGATCACACAAAACAACATTTCTATAATTTTTGATTTCTCAATCATTCAATAAATAAGCACCCTTTTTATACTACATACCTTCTACAAATTAATGATATTATAATTCTACCTAGTTTTGGATCAAGAAAACACCTTTAATCCTAATTCAGTGAATTTCCAGTTAATAGGTATGTATATTCGGACTTACCAAAACTTTTTGTTGCAAACATGCTTCGAATTATCAATAGGTACAGTTATTTGAAAGGGAAACACAAATATCAACTTGCAGGAAGAAAAGTAAAAATTTTGGAATTCAGATGTGTTTCGGAAAAAGTTGGTGAAATATTTGCAGTGTATATACTGTGCCCATTTAAAAAAATATATATTAACAATAGCTAATATCTCGGTCTAGTTAACACATATATTTTGAAAATGGAAAAAAATTGCAAAAAGTTCTTATCGAAAATATTATAATATACAAGTGTGAAAGCATTTCCGATACTTCAAGTACCAAGTGATAAAGAGGACTCCTTTTTTTTGTTTCTAACACATAATTTCGTAAGACTTTAGAGGTAGGTACTATGTATGTGCCCTAAATAAGGGCAGGCGAGAACCCCTAGTTCGACGTCCAGACATAAATTAAGAAAGAATGGCCTAAGTCGTGACTGTAATAGCACATTGAACAGATTAAACGCTTATGAGACGAAACGTTTCTATCTAAATGGCAAAAAAACCGAGCTTACTTGATTTACAGCAATTATTTTTCTAGATAACGAACGATTATTATGCGATAGACTGCAATTACCTTCAAAAACCAATTTTTAAGTAAAAATATATAACGCTGAAATTTTGTTAGCTTAATTAATTATTTAATTCGTTTAAACATCTACATTTTAGTTTTCATTACTCTTAATAACGTAATTGTAACTGCGATGCAGCCCGACTCGAACTCAATCCTATTTAATACAAATTACTTAAATGATGATACTTTTAAGTGTACCTCACTCAAACCTCGTTAGGGCTTCCCAAAATTTCTTGGAAAAGCTTTCAGAAAAAAACGTAGATTGTACGTAAACAATGTTGACATGGTGTTAAAAGAAATAAAAATAAACGTTATACATTGTTAATATACAACTTACCCTGAGGGTTGATCACGGGCTCCCTTTGTACCTGAAAATATGTTAAATAAGTTAGGTTTGTTTTGCTTTGGTGAAGGAAGACGGTTAGAAAAATTCTTGCATAGGCTGGTGTCAGCCTATGCAAGAATTTTTCTAACCGTCTTATATTTACAGAAGGAGGTAGAAATTCAAAGCGTTCAATGATTAATACAAGCAGGAATCCCAAAACTGTTTAAGACCATTTTGCACAAAATAATGAAAAGTGAAAAAAACTATAAGATAAATTGCTTATCATGGGCACTAACAAATATTGACGATACGTTTGGCGTAGCGGCTGAGCGATCGGCTTCAGTGCCACGTGTTGTGAGTTCGATCCCCACACGAAGCAAATATTTCTATGACCTTCAGGTAATTGTTCGGTGTCTGGATGTTTTTGTATGTGATAAAATCCTAGTGAGGGGCAACGTTTATAAAAAAAGCTATAGTTTAACACATTGGAAACGTTCATCATAAACATCAAGAAACATCTCATCGTAAATGAGATATTTCAATTTCAGATTATTGATAAATCAAAACTTCTAGTCAATAACAGTTTTTAAATAGAAGGGAAATATTATATGAGTTATTAAAGCAAGTAAAAACTAATTCAACGACTAGTTTTACGCTTTAACAGTCTCATAAGTTGCTGAATATTTCATTCATAGAGACACAGTATTTTATTAATGGTCGACCGGCGACCTCTGACTCAACAAGCAATTATTTTCTTGGTAAATACCCGTCAAACTCGATAAGACTTCGAGAAGATAACTTGCCTCTTGTGTAACTTCTCAAATGCGTTTATTCAATGGACTCTGCTATACCGATCATAATTTCTACCTTTTCAAGTAAATTTATTATATGGCCGCTCTATTAGCACTGGCCCGATCAATAAAGGTAATATTTTTTACGACGGTAAACGTTTATTCAGTACATCAATTATAATAATAACCAGTACCTAATTACGCTTCCATTTAATCATCTATTGAAGGGCACTCTTGCGATGCGATGACCCGGTTATATTTGATTCTTAAAATCTTGTCTTTAATGAATTCATATTAAGTTAGGGGGTTTCTGCCAACGCTAATAAAATAAATGAATAGAAATTGCACTTAAATTTACGCTCGCAAAGATTTTACGGAACAAGAAACAGCAGGAAATGAATTTTCTTTGGTGGCCACTCAAAATATTCGTTTGACGCGAGGCGGCTGCCTCGTTCCACGAAACTGGCCTTTTTAGTTGTGTTTTAATAATACTTCAATATACAGACCGTCTAGTTTTATATAAACCATTTAAAGATTTTATTTTATTTTGTATTAACGTTGCCTTGGATCGTTTTTTCTTCCATTCAAATTTATAACCATTTAAAGCTTTGTTATAAAACATAACTAAATGCAATGTTTTCATATCAATCGTGGAGAAAGTAAATCAATGAAAAGAGAAATCTCCTGTTGCCCTGTCTGACCAGTTGATCTTAGCGGTCAATGTTGCAATTAACAAACAGCACGCCGTATTTAATAGTTTTTGGCATAATAATAAGATACTAAAGGGGGCCTAGGAACCTAAGCGCGATTGACAAGTATATGCAATGATGCGTAAGCCTTAGTAGGTACTGTCGCTTAATCAGGGTTGCAGCCACTCGATACGCGTGACAAAAGCAAACTGTATTTTCCCCAGTATAAATACGCCGTGCTCAATTTCCTTGGGAACGGGTAGCAAATAAAAATACTAATGAGGGGCTGATAAGGCATATGACTAATAGATTGATTACTTCACATGTGACGGTGTACGACGCACGATCCGATCTCCGCCCACTGTAGGACGTTCGCACCTTAATCAACTTTCTTTTGTATACCAGAAAATTAAGAAGCAAAGAGTCCAGTCTTACAACTTAACATTAATTATAATCATTTTATCGAAATACCCAGATACGATCATCTAATAAAATTGAGTTGGTAATACGGGACAATACCCAACAGGGATATTGTCTGCCACAGTAAATAACCCTGGGAATAAATTAGCAACCTTATTACTGGTGTACAAACTCATTATTGGCCACCTCATTAGATAAAACATAATTTTAACTATGGCGGACCCTTATCTCTTGGGCCGATTTTTCATCGCCAGATAACTTTATCGGAAGGATATATAGATTTTTTACAGTTTTTCTATATAAAAATTTAATCCTCAGTTAAAAGATATCTAACGATTGAAAAAACAGCCCTAAATATACCTAAACTATTTGTATCTCTACGATTCATTCAAATACATATCTTCTAACCTTAAAACAGTACACCTACATAACATTTTGGTCATATAATAATAATATAGATAATTCAAAGGAGCGCACTAATTGACTAACATTCGTAGAGCACCTTAAACTAAAGATAACAAAAGCTCTCAATAGGTTAAATTCACGCTTTGGTTTTTTATCTATTCTTGTGATATGAATGTCTGTGTCGTAGGCGAACGACCCAGTCGTTTATTTTCATGGTAATTTATTCCGAATAAAAGAACATTTCTTTGATATGAACTTACGAACGTGACTTACAATCGTAACTGCGTATGTCATGCAAATATTAACATGTTACCACTGGATACGATATGTTACAAATGAACTTGCCGAGTATTCGAAGACAAGGCTTTCCAAAGTGTCAAGTCATGATATAACATTTAATTAACAATTTATTTCGTGCCTAACTTTGCTTAACGCCACTAATTACTTAAGGATAACTCGCGGAACGCTTGTAAAGAGGCTGAGACAGTGGAAGTGTCAGCCGAAAATTACGAGACAAGTTAGCAACATTATCTATATGTAGCCCCCTCAGGGTCGGCTTGTCACTCCACACGCGTGTACATTTAAATTAAAACAATGCATACATAAGTTGATGCGGGTTTCAGAAATGTCAGTTTGCTGGTATATGTATGTTTATGTTTTTAAGTACAACACTAAGGGGGCGTACCTATACGGTATCAACCGAGCACTTCACAAGAAGAATTTCACACAAAAAACCCAACCAGACTTTATTTGACCTGGGAGTCTAATGGGACCACTAAGCTATTGAAGCAGTTATCGGTTATTAAACGCATTTATATCAATTCTTATACCTCAGTTGAAATAACGGAACTATGTTATATTTGTACCTATTACGTAAAATGTTACTTCATAAATCTTTGCTAAAATTTTTTCAAACATTAACTAGATTATCTGTAGGGTACCAGATCTGATCGGCTCAATCCTGGCACCCACCGACCCGTAGTTCAAGATGTCAAAATGAGAATTCATCTTCAATGCCGAAATGTGATAAGTTTGTTCAGATTTCAGAACGATGAATTGAAGATAAAACCCCTATCCTTCGAGTAAATTGGAAATGTTGATGACGTTTCAGAGCTTAAGAAGCGAAGCTCTAAATGTGTCGTTCGCTTATATTTCGCACTCGAATGAATCTGGAGAAAATCTAAGAGAAAATAAGTTGTGTTTTCCTGAGGGTTTTTATTTATGACAAGATTACCGGCCCGACACGTTGTCACTGACTTTTTATTCCGCCGTTTTGCTGCTTTACATTCAAACAACTTACGCGTTTGTTATAACTCCATGCATACCGTATCTGACTGTATGAGATCCAGGTAAATCCTGAACAACACTTTTAAAGTGTAAACCATGATAAAATACTACTTACTACTTTCGTGTAGTAAGTATTGCCTCTCCAACGTAGTGATAAGAATAGAATAGAATATCCTTTATTGTACACCAAAAACTAATGTGAAGTATAAGTTATCAATCGTAGAATTTGGTACAATTTTATACGCATAATAATAACTACATAAGGTGTTTCTGGGTAAGTTTTAAGCTGCCTTGCTGCGGATATTCTAATATATGAATAACTATTCCTAACCAGTCGTGGTTGTTATAAAAATACATTTAACAATCGTTCATCTCTCGGGTCTCTCAGAATAAAAGGGATTAGGCTATAGTCCATCACGCTGGCCTAATGCCAGTTGGTAGACTGCACACGCCATCGAGAAAATTTCTTAGGGAGGTATGCAGATTTCCCTTCCTTTTCCTTCGCCATTAATTAACTTGCCTATCTTGTGGGCCTTGGATTTGAACTCGAGACTTTTAACTTGACATTCCGATCTTATCACGAGGGTATCACTGCTCTCCAACGTGACAGTCGTTAACGGTATTCAAAGCGTAACAACCAGTTGTCAGTATAATAATGATATCGGTATTGCTTAGAAATTGGGTTACCGAGATCTGACGGCAGTCGCTTCATGTAATTTTCTGATATTCAGCCACATTTAATTAGACCGAAAGCCAAGCCCAACATAATTAGGAAAAGCTAGAATGAGGCTGATTATGTATACCTACCTATATCTCAAACAAAACTATATTGAATGGCGATACTAAACGAAAAACATGTGTTGTTTTTTATTTTGTTCCAATTTCTTTTAAAATAAAAACCGCTGTCTATGTATGATGGACGGTCATACTCATATAATATAGATCTATAATATGAGTGAAACTTTTTATGAATTACAGTCACACATACGGAGAGGCAAAAGCGATAGTTAGCTGCGGGGAACAGCTGGTTTTGGCGATATTGGCTCGTTCCGCACGATACGTCCAATGCTTACAAAATACACTATGCTCTGACAAATCGATACCTGCCGCCTGCCATCACGCCGACGTTATATTCGTACTATAGGCATTCACAGCTCACTTTATGACCAACGCCAGTAAATAGATTACTGTTTAGTATGAAGTCAAATACACGTGCCTATTACTTATATCTATTTTTAGCTATACATTTCAAAGTAACTGCAGAACTACGTGGGAGTTCGGAAATAATATAAATGAATCTACATAACGTGGGATAAACTTGAAAGCGCCACATATTTATCATATTCTACCATCCGCCAGACAAATGCTCAATCACTCGCGAAATCCAGGGATTTGATGGGAAAATTTCGTAATTACCAATTTCTTAGAGATTTTTATAAGCCTGCATTGTGTTGGCATACTCAAAGTTATAAATTATGTTGCCCAAGACGTCAATTTCGTTTTATTTCTATCGTGAAAACTCAGCGCGTTCTCATTTACATACACTTTGCTGACCCAACACCGATAAAACCCTTTTTATCGCTGTATTTCTGAGGTTCTACAAAGAAATCTTTACTATTTAATAGAAATCGGAACATTTAACGGACCATTCTCTGGGATCCGTCATTTAAATTGCTATCATTATATTATCAGGGCCAGATGGTACAAATTTCCAATCGTTTATTAAAAAAGTTGATATCACCTGGAGCCAGAGCAGTCAATAATCACGCTTGTGTACAAAGGATTATTTTATTATAGGTAATACCTACTTCATTTCTATCCAATAATAGCGTATATATAATATCAAAGGACGCAGAAACTTGACCACTGTCTTTTTGCACGACCTCCTCATAAAACGGTTTTATTACGAGCAAAGCCTAAGAAGAACGAAGGGTTTCAGTGTGTCGAAAGTGGGCGATCGACCCATTATTTTCAGAACCAATTAATAAAACTCTACCCAGTCATTCAAAAGGCCATTTCAGATATTGTCTTGCATTGTGACTCGCATATTTGCTACTAAGTATGTACTTAAAAGAAACCATGATTCTCTCAGTTTGTTTCGATGTTATAAATGATAAATGATATTTATTTCTGTAAATAGATCTTTTAAAGACACTTTTACAAGTCATTCTTATGTTTTTTTTAAACAAGATAACTCCGGCATTTCCTATCTGACGACCTCTGAGAAGAAACACCGAAACAAACTCAGAGAATCATGGTCTCTTTTAAAGTCCAGACATAGTAGTAGTAATATGTGAGTGTAACAATGTGATGGCTGAGATGGCCTTTTGAGAAAGAGCCACAGCGGCTTTGAGTAGACCAGTCCCAGCTGACGACACGCATGCATCAGTCATTGTGTAGCTCGACCACAATCTAGGGAGCTCAACAACCTGTCGCACGATGTCTCTGCTCAGAGGTCGTCAGTTAAGAAATTTCGGTGCTATCTAGTTAAAATAACGCAGTTTGAAGATCTATTTACAGAAATAAATAGCAATAGCTTTTGCCCGAGGCTTCGGTCACCTGAAGTTATTAGAAATAGATCCCAAAAATAATTTAATAAAACCCAACAGTTATGATCTCTTCTTGGTATGGGTCCCTATACATCAGAGAGGTCAATCAAACATCTGTATCTCAGGATCCGTTTAATTAATTGAGATAAGAAGTTCACCAGTTTTTAAGTTGGAGCACATACTATCTAACAAAATAAAAATTCAATTCAGTAGTTCAGTTAGTTCAAAATCTATTCAGTAGTTTTTGCGCCAACCTGTAACAACAGACTAACAGACAAGAATTTTAAAAATCACATTTTTGGGTTTGGAGACGTTTATATACCCTAACCCACATGTATTTCTTAAATATCTTCAATGTACAGAGCTTTTTTATGATTTTATGATAGTAAAGTATAGCGTAAATACAAATATCATTATTTTAATAGAATAATAGTTGTCTAGATTTAAGTTAGCTACGAGCTAATGGGGAATATGATGTTTAAATTAAAAAGAAGATTTAAATTAAAATTCAATAAAAGTCACGGGCCCAGTCCTCCTTGTACCACAACTTTGTACAATACTAAATAAACGTAAGTACTGAGATGTAAAAAAAATAAAAGCTAAAGTTTCCAAAGTGATTTGCATAATAAATGTAATGAAACACATAAGATATAAGAGCTTCCACGGTTCGTATCGCATGAGCATAAAACAAAAACACTCGAGAAAATATAAATTTGTACCCTTTCATGAAACTTGAGTAATGTATTAGTAATATACCTAAAATATGCACGTTTCAATAGATATAAAAGCTAAGGTGATGTAACAAATGCAGCTAGTTCCCGATTCGGATGGGAGCGATAAAAATTCGCTGATCATCGAAAAGGGGTCGGGCGTCCAAACGACGAGGCGTGCCCAGCCAACCATTTATTTTCGATTGTTCTAACTCCAGCAAATATAGCTTTCTGTTGAATGTGTACAATCCAAATCGCTGGTTAAGATCACAATGGTTTCTTAATAGATATTTTAGTTTAAAATGTTTTTGATTTCAATGGATTGCCAAAATATGGCATTATTTTTTTTAACTTAGTGACGTAATGTAGGAACTTAAGGCGTAATTAATGCATTCCCTGCTTTCATTTCATACAAGAACACTATAATTGCGTGGTCTAAGCAGTTCCCTCTCCAGCATGCAAGTTCAGTCGCTAGCATGCACTCAAATGCCTACGTAGCTACGGAGCATAGAAGATTTACGAGACTGACATACAAGAAATACGATTTCTAAATGTAGATACATGGGAGGGCGGGCCGCCCACAGATTTTCACCTTTAGAAATATCCTTGAATTTGCTGGTTTGTAAGAAACCTTTTTTAAATATATCACAGGGGAATCGTACACGCAGTTCACTTGATGGTAAGTTTAAATTTAAATATACTATTAGATATGCCTTTATCTCCGAAGGGTTAAGCAGGGGTTTACTAATGTACACTCACGGTTCACCAGTGTGCTTTAGGTACCTACCGTGTAATGTAATGTAATGTGCCTCGGCGATTACAATAGGATCTATTAATTAACCAAGCACAAATCGAAACTCCAAACGACTACTGAGAATTCAAAGAAACTCGATCTGGGAATCAAACTTACGTGTAAATGTCGCATAAAACCAATAGACCAATGATACTAAAAAAATAAAACAAAGAAATTAAAATAAGGTGTTAACTTAAACGAAATGAGTAGGTATTTCCTGCTTATAGAAATGTAATTATTGTCAACAACAATCCTACAAAGTAATAGCTGTTATTATACAAAGTGTTACATATTTATGGACTTGTTATTGAATAAGTAATTCAATTTTATGCAACACATTATAATAAACGATAACAAACATGCTACGCAATTATTGGCATGTGTAACGTTTGACTTAGAATCACGGTTGCGGGAAAAATTGTGTCATCTTTGCTGAGATCTTTGTTTTTTTTATTGCACTAAGGTGGCAAACAATCATACGCCCCGCCTGATGGTGAGCAATTACCCTAACCTATGGACGCGTGCTACACCAAGGGTATGACTCGCGCGATGCCGACCCTGTAAAAATACTTTCACGCCCTTTTTGAAGAACCTCATGCTGTAGTACTTTGTCAAAACCTTTGCGGGGAGCTGATACCACAACCTGAGAGTGCGTGGGAGAAAATGAAAAGTGCTGTATGCCTACCTGCCAGGAGAAACAATGCCACCGCAAATAATGTACTTTATATAATTAGCTGTTTCCCGCGGTTTCACTCGTATTCCGAAAGAACTTTTTGAGATTATTACCTACCTTGTCATGAAAGTTTTTCACACTGTAATTCCTTACCGCACAGATCTCTAACGCGGCTTCTAAGCGGAGTATCAATATGTAACATGCACCTGATTTTAAGTTAGACCTTCAGCATTACCACTGTGAAAACCACATCCAATAATTTTTGTTTTGGCTCCTGTTGCAGTAATAATATCTATTAGATTTTCTTTAATATCTATAATGCACAGTTTAAATTTAGATAGGTAGTTCGTTATATAGTTCTAACATCTAAGTATTGCCCAGTGTATATAAATAAACCACTCCAATATTTGACATCGATTTCCAATACGTGTACTTTTGTATTACCTATTTGTTTCAACACGTGAACAGAAGATGAGGAGATATCATTTGATCGACTCGACATATTTTTTTTTTGTAAAAATATATCCCAGGGATTTACTTGTAAAATATCACTCACGTTATCGTCAACTATGTCACCTTAGCGAGCTAGTTTTACTGCAACAAGATACTGTAGGTACTAAGTTTATAAGGTACATATTTGAATGAGAAAGCTTCAAGGGCGATTGTTTATCTGATCTTGAACCTAAAACAATAAAAAGGGATACCTTACCTTTATCGAGCTGCTTAACGTAGACAAGCTATTTTCTCTAGTATGTATTAGGTAAGCTTTTTTAGAATAAAGTACTTTCAAAAGGGTCGAACATGCGTGGGAGTTTTAGTAGACAAGACACGAACTAAAAATAGTATAAGATGATACTTGATATGGATCTTGATATGGATCATCAAATTAATCATCATAAAAAAAGTATAAACCTCTTCATTCACATACATTGTATTTTTTGAGTCCCAGTTAAATAAAGTAAGTCAAGAAGATTGAAAGTCGAGTGTCACTTTTATGTTTACTTACAGTTTACAGTAAGTACCTATCTAAGTATTTTGTAATTATTAGGTACTGCAAGTATAGAGAAGTAACGACCAAAACCCTACGCAAACGAATACGATATCTAATAAAATTAATAAGCACCACGAGCGAATAACAACACAAAATATACGTTATATACCTAGATCAAGTACCTAAGTACAATGTTTCCTATTGTTTTTACATCACATAAACTTCGAAGCGTGGTAAAGAAATGTATACTCAGATTTTATATAGATTCCCCACATTGAGCCGCATCATCCGTTTTGCGTCTGACTTCTAAAACTACTTGACGAGCTCATTAGAGTAAACAATAAACTCTTGTACGCAAACAAGCAAATAAGTAACGCTGAAGGCTCTATAAACTACTAGAATATCTTACTTATTACATTTTACTTCAAGATATAAAAGCAAAGAAAAATGATTTATACTCTCACATCGACCAAAAACGTTTGATAAAATAATATAGCCGTGTAGCTGTAAAAAACCCATCCCCTGTGATCATAAAATAACTCGGAATCTCCTAACAAATGAGTCGTTAAAATCTCATTCTCCTCTAAACATAATTTCTTGAGAGTGTCCCTCGAAATGGGGAGTATTTCGTAAATAATGGACTGGCGGGTTGAGACGAACATTGTACATACATATTTAGACATTATTGGATGTCGTGTACTCGTGTACACCGGTTTCCATCATGTGGTTGATTACTGGGTATGAATTTGTAACTAGGCCAAATCAACAGCGTGCATGACAGTTTTGTTGTTCTTAAGTAGTAATGTTTTACATATTATGTATTTATTGCAAGAAATGATGAAAAACAATTAATTCGATTATTGTAAACAATTTCTGACTTCTAATATTTCTTTCCGAGATTTTTTTCGATGTTTTAACGGTCTCGGCTTTCTGCTATTCGGAATGGAGATAAATCGAACAAATCAATAATCATAAAAATCGGTATCAGCTGTTCATGAGTTTGTAATCGTGTAACATACCCGACTTTGTTTTATATATAAAATATATTCGCATATATATCAAAAATCGGTAAATTAAGCTTGCTAAGTTAATGAAGGAAAAATTAACAAGACCTACGTACCTGCTTAAAAGCGAGAACCTATATAACTTTAATTTATATGCTTCGGTAAGATCTCACTGTGCCTACTGAAGTCTATATGATGATAACACACGCTTATTACAGAATTAATTAATAATGTACACACTACGGGTACGCAAATCTATTTACTTCAATTAGAAGCTTTGAAACTAAGTGTATTGTATAAAGAATCCGTTAATACAAGTCTGCGGCTGATTTCCATTTGGCCTACTTTAAAAAATATTCAGAAATTTCAGCCTGAAGGGCGGCACAAAGAAATGAAAGCGAACGCCGCGATTGTAAATAACTTTGAGAGTTAAAAATGAAAATAAGTTATAATAACATTGCAACGTTATAAAATCTGCGATGGGTAGGTAGGTACTCTTGCGAGCACTCGGTTTTCTCTTCATTAATCTTCACTTTCCCCTTTGGGTGCGCTTCAAACAACTCTTTATGATTTTTTATTAAAGTAAAACAACGATAGTACCGACGAGCTACTACTAAATTATTATACAAACAACAATTTCAAGACTAATGCGTGATATTATATGCTACTAAGTGTATTATCCACATTGTTCTAGCTACGGAGGCCGAAACCCATTTAAAAGACCGGCAACGCACACGTCACAACTTGTGACTCCTCTGTCCACATCTCATCTGACGATATGTCAGCTCGTTTGCCCCTATCCCTGAAAAAAAAATCCCCAATCCAGCAGGAATTTCTCAAAATCCCCTCTTAGCGAATGCCTATACCTATCCTATAAGGACCCTATCTACCCATTTTCAAGTGTCCAGGCTTTATAGTGTACAGTCAGTGAATGGTCCTATTCCACTTTTATACAAAAGGTATATACCTACCATACACTACCATACATAAGTAAGTACCATAAAGGTATGTACCACACATAGGTTGCACGACAAGTATTTGTCACATCGAGAACCACTTCTCATGCTAATGCAACTAAGTACTTGTATGGAATGTATCCAGTTTAATTTATATTAATCGAGGATTGTTCTACTAATACATACGTCTACGTAGCACCACACGCGAGGCATTCGGTGAAATGAGAACAAAGACAAATTGCAAGAGAAACATTACGCAGACACTCGCATATACATAGAATGATTCAACATGGTTCACAATTATAAATCATTTAGTTTACGCATATGTTTAGTTAGCTGCACTACCCCTATAAACTTGTTATACCATCCTCAAAACTAGGAGTGATAACAAAAAAAACAAATGCGCATAAAAAAGCACCTGGACCCTAGCAGCATGTGATGGTCGTGGTGAATATCATAACGGCATGGCAATGGACGGCAAGTGCTGTTTTTCGCACTATAAAATGTCTAACAGATTACATAAATTCAATCGCGGGTGCAAGTAATGTTTGCACGACTTCATTACCTACCGGTGAAATAGAAACGCTGGTACCTACCACGGAACCAAGTCACTTGATATCGATTGCATGCTGGCAACTGAAGTCGTTCTTCTACATTTAGATTAGATAAGGTACCTATGTACAAGAAGCGTTTCAGGTTGAGCACAGCCTTTGTAACGATAAGCCCGTTTTATTGTCTGCGTTCGTCGCTGGCCGCTCGCCTTTATCTTTTTACTGTCGACAGGGACCGGCATTAGCAATATGCTCCACAAGTTATGGCTCAAACGAGAACTTAAAAGAAACAATTATTTTTTACGTCAGTACAGATATTTTACGATACAGAGAAAGAGAAATACGTTATAAGCGTATATTCTTATTACTCGTATTACCTTCAATTTATTGGTTTAAGATTCCATAGAATGAAGGTGAGCCAAATCCCACTCCAAATAAAAACAAAACGTTAATTCAACTAATAATCTCAACCAAAAATTACAGTAACATACCATCACGCCTGTATTCCCCGAAGGGTTAGGCAGAGGCGTACTAATGTACACCCACAGTTCGCCGGTATGTTTAGGTCCCAAGTAATAGGGGGCGAGCCTATTACCATTAACCGGGCACAAATTCCAAACTCCGAGCTGCTACTAGGTATTTCATAGAAAACCCTTTGCTCGACCTGGGAATCGAACCCAAGACCTCTAGCGTAGCAGTCGCACTCAGGACCACAAGGCTAATGAGGCATTTAAAAATTACAGTAGGTACAGCAAAATCAACTACCTATTCATTATCATGTTAGGCGTGGCGTGTCAACAAAGAGTAGGTACCTACGTGACTGGTGATGCGAATGTAATCAATATTGCATCCGGACCGTGCTTGTTAATTGTTTCACTAATTGAGCACATTTCACTTCTCTAATTATGTAACAACCGATCTCCAATAACCTTAATAATTATATAAAGCAAGTTCGAGAAATTATTAAATCGAATTCATTCTTATATACACCAGAATAAGTACGCATTTAGCATTTAGAATAAGTTTAAGTTTCAAAATATTGTGTAAAATAACGAATGACGCCGTCACACAAATAATTCCGCTTTCATTTACGGCATTATAATTGTAAATGTACCTATTACAAGAAATCACAAATAATCTGCACATTAAAACCTTAATTGCAAAACATGTTGTCATTTGTCTATAATAGAAACGTATGTTCGGCATCGCCATTTAAAACATTAACAACTCTAGTGAAATTAAAAACTCGAAATATAACAGCTGGTGTATCACCCCGGAGCAATTTGTTACGAGCAATGAACGTGAGGCGGGCATAAAAATGAAAACATGTTAATTTTATAAAATTAACTATACTTGTTCATAAAGAATTATATGTATTATGTATCTATAATATAAAAATGAATCGCCAAATGTGTTGTTAAGCGCAAATCTCGAGAGCAGCTGAACTGATTTCGCTAATTCTTTTTTATAATATTCCTTGAAGTACGCGGATGGTTCTTACGGAAAGAAAAATTTTAACAATTGCCTGAAAAAGTCTAAAATCAACACTTTTCTATATTCCCATACAAGAAATTCGTAATAATACTTAAAAGTCAATTTGAACTTAAATACCATACCATAAAGTTTAAGTGTTAGTGGAGGGGTTCCGGGAAGGCAAAACAATTGAGTGACGTTAGTTTCAGAATCGACTGCCTAAGCGGTACGAAGCCGGGTCAGCTAGTATTCAATACTAGCTGACCTGAGAGACGTTGTCCTCTCCAAGTTTCAACTAACTACCACGAAAAATCTCATAGAAAAAGGATTCTGGTTTTCCATATTTTTAAACTTAGCGCCATTGACTTAATTTACATTACTTAATTTTAAAAAAATGTTCGCAAATATAAACAGACTTACCTGCATAGATAAAAATCTCAAATAACTGTTTCGGCATCAGTAAAGATTAACGATTTTTTTTAACATAGGTAGAATACGTGGTATGTACCGTCTATCCCAGTTAACTTGTCTTTTTTGGTAAACAAATATGGCGTCTTAGTAACCAGAGATAATTGATAGTGGTTTAGATAATGTTGGGAAATCATGAATGAATGACTGAACTAAATACTCTCAGCCAAGACTGAATGATTCTCACCTTGACGAGTACTGATTTGTTTTTTAATTTTAAATATGAAGTGAATGTGTGAAGTGAATATGAAGAAATAAAACGACAACTAACTAACTAAAATATTAATTTATTAGTAGTTCCTCTAAAATACACGACTTGTCGGAATCTGATGGCTCTGAAGAGTCATGAGATTCCGACACACATGTATTATGAACCCGATAGAGTAATCCCACCCCCACCAGGTGCCCGACAAGGCAGTCCACAAGTACTTTCAATTAGCTTGCCCACATTGACGAGCAGCACTAGGATCGGAATGCCTACGGAGAATCTGCAGGGCGTCCCGGCTTTGCAAAGAGGATCTGCTTCCCCGTTTTCCATCGGAGAGGAATTGGCCCCTCGTGCGCTAAGGAACTACCTCAATCGAGGCCCGAGAGCCGCCAAGGCCGGGACCCACTCTTTGCCATGCAAGCCGTCGGGTCCTGGAGCAGTACTTCTGGCCTTGAGACTTCAACCACCACTCATTTCTACGCCGTTCACCTCGGGAACAACGTCGTCACTGTGGTCCGCATCGGAATGTCTGCCCCTTCTAGACAAAATTCCCAGTCATTATCGCCCAATCTCAATCCTTCCTTTCCTTTCAAAAGTGCTTGAGGCTTGTGTTCATAAGCAGCTATCTCAGTTTGTTTATAGCAACACCCTTATCAGCCCATTACAATCTGGATTTAGACCTGGCCACAGTACTACTTCCGCTCTCCTTAAAGTGACTGGCGATATTAGGGCGGGTATGGAAGACACCAAATTAACTGTTTTAGTGTTGGTAGATTTTTCCAATGCTTTTAATACTGTCAGTCACGACATCCTTCTTACAATTCTTTCTTATCACCTGATCTCGCCGGAGGCACTAGAATAGTTCTCCTCATATCTTCGGGGACGTCAGCAGTCAGTTCGAGCTGGTGAGGCCTCATCAAGCTGGTGTGACTTAGAAACTGGCGTTCCACAAGGCGGTATTTTTCTCCTCTCCTGTTTTCAATTTTTATAAACTTCTTAACTCCTGAACTTCAATGTGCGTATCATCTGTATGCTGATGACTTACAATTATATTGCCAAGCAAGACTTGAATTTATATCCGATGTTGTCAACAAATTGAACCGAGACCTGGCAGCTATCAAAAATTGTTCTGATAGATTCGGAATAGCAGTGAATCCTACAAAGTGCCAAGCTATAGTTGTGGGTAGCAAGCGCATTGTGAGCAAGGTGGATAGTACAACGTTACCTCCTATCATTTTTAATGGTATGACTATTCCCTTTGGCTCTGAGGTAAAAGATCTTGGCTTGCATATTGATACGACCTTGGACTGGCGAACTCAAGTTACCAATGTAAGCCAAAAAGTCACTGGTACTTTGCGGTTGCTTTATCGCCTGAAGAATTTGCTTCCATCTAACACGAAAGCAATGCTTGTGCAGACCTTAATATTTCCCATGTTTGACTATGGTGATGTGTGTTACTATGACCTGAATGCAGATCTACTCAATAAACTTGACCGTCTTCTTAATAACTGCATTCGATTCGTTTTCAATCTCCGTAAGTATGATCATGTTTCAGCACACAGAAAGCTTTTAAAATGGTTGCCCATACGTCAACGTAGGGAGCAAAGGGCGCTGACCACTTTATTTTCGTTTCTTGATTCTCCTACTTCGCCTGCTTACCTTTCTTGTTATTTTCAGTATTTATGCTCTAACCATCACAAAGATCTCCGTTCCTCATATAATCGTCTCTTGCAATGGCCTACTCACTGTACTGATTTCATGCACTCTTCTTTCTTTGTCCAAGCTGTTCTTCTGTGGAATGCGCTACCTCAGGAAATAAGGATGGCCACCAGTCGCGACTCCTTTAAACGTAAACTTCGCAAACATCTCCTTAGTTCTTTGGCAGATTCATAATATTAACCTCTCCTTTATAAGTTTATATATATATTTATTATATCTTATGTCTATATATTATTCATAAGTACAGTATTATATTTATTTATATTATGTAGGTATATAAAGTGGGTATTTATTTATATATGTATATGTATATACTTATTTATAATATTTATGTATGTCACTTATCAGAACCACTCTTTCAATTACTATAATTATGTCTATAGAAACATTCTCTTTTAATTATATTGTTGCACCTACCTTTTCCTGTCTCTGCATCACCCTAAGGTTGACTGGTAGAAAATGCCTTAGGCATTAAGTCCGCCTCTGTACACTGATTGTGCATAAAGAATTCAAATAAATAAATAAAATTCCTAGCTACAACTATTATTGTATCTGTAATATTTAATATTTTAATGTCAGCACAGGGTTCATGATTAAAAACGTAGTATGCGAAATAGCAAAAAATGCTATGGATAATATTGTACACAATATTATTTTTGTGAAGATAAGGACTTTTTGGATTTTTTGCTCATTCACATAAATCAAAATCATTCATTATTTTGTCACATCCCCTAAAATTCGTAGATAATCTAGAGTTTTGAAATGTCAAATTGTCATGATTATTTTATTCTGTGAAAATGTAATTACATAAAATTTCGTTTTTATTAAAAATAATAGACTTTTATAGTGATTTCGAAGCAGTTTTTGGTGTAATGTAAAGTGTATGTGTATAATGTAAGTGTTAATAAAATCGTTTCCTACATCAAGTGCGTGATTAAAGAAAAACTTGTGATTTTCGCATCGGGAAGGGTTTGTTTACCAAAAAAGACAAGTCCAAAAAAACGGACTGTATATTATTTTATGATTTGATTAGATGGAAACTCTTTAGAATCTACACTATGGAGGTGTCACATTATAAAATCAGTTATTTTAAAGCTGGATGCTATACAGAAGAAAAGAATGATTGTCAAAAATTGTCAACTCAAAATGACACCTGTTATGGAATCAAATTTCATTGAGGTAATAACGATGTCGTGTTAGTCTTCTAGAGAATAAATTGTCATTCTTTGTTTACTTCTTTACCCTACTTAAATATTTAGTTTTTACACCGGCTGATGCTCGCTGGATAAGTCCTATGTATGTCCCGTGATGCCTTGTTTAAGTAGAGTTAGAATAACTGTACTAATAATCAATTCCCGTTCACAATAATTGTTTTTGATTTCTTTGTTTTATTTTCTTATTTTATCTTATTTAGTACCTGTGAGTGTATTTTTTTAATTTTATTTCTTGATTCTGATATAATGTTTGACTCGTGCTAGTCTAGTACGGAAATACTTAAAAAGGAAATTTGCTTCAACGGTTATTGTTCAAATTCTACGTTTTCAATCGTTAAAATGTTAATAACTTTTGATAGAGTGAACCGATTTTAATGAAATATAGCCTAAATGTTAATCCAAGAAACAGGCTATGAATTCCTGTCCACTTCCTCCAAATCTCTTCAGTAGTTATCATTTGATGCGCGGTCAAACATACAGACAAACCGACAGACAAACAGACAGACAAAAGTTCCAAAAATAATAGAAATGGATTGTGTTACTGATTCTGAGTCCCCCAAATTAGTTTTTTTGTAAATATAAGCAATGTACAGACACGGCTCACTTACGTTCTTATTATATGTAAGATTGATAGAAGAGCACGAGACCATTGCAGTTAGCTCTTTGTTTTACCTCATTTCGGACATTATTAGCAAGTCATGTAATTTGCAGACGCTTTTATCTGGTTATGAGGTAGTCCGTTTTCTTGAACTTCAAAGACCGTTTACTGTAAATCCCCTACGTACCTAAGTATACATATATGTAGGTACCTATCTATTATGTTTATTTATAGGGTTATTAATGTTATCTTCTTTGGGTAAGATTTATACTTCGAAGCTCTCGTGGAGACTGATTTAAATCCGTGCCTTCTGGAGTGCACTAATCACCAACTTGTATGCTAATGCAGGGTAAGAAACACAATTAGAGAGTCCGTCTCCGCTGACACTGCAAGTAACATAATATAATAAGTCACATTACTATACTGTAGTGGCAAAAATATCTTCAGCGTCTTTCTATATGTTTATTGTCAGTTATTCTTTCTTTTACTAATCATCATCATCTTTTCAGTCATTAATGGTCCACTGGTGAGTAAAATGCCTCCTCCATGGACTTCTATAGATTTGGTTATATACCTACTGCCTGCATCCAACGACTCCCAGCTACCTTTAACAAGTATTTTGCTAATATATATGTATTATTCTGTCTCGTTCAACTAGTTTATTCATTGATAACAGAGCAGATTTGAATAATTATATCTCGAATAAGATACATATATCACTGTCCGCGACGACAACCACTGCAGTCACATTTCAGTCACTTATATAGTTGTTTATGTTTATTTTCCCTCCATGCATACCTAAATTTTTCATGTCTATTATCTCCACTTCGCACTTCTTCAAGGAAGTTTAACAGGACATATATTACACAGTCAGTTTTATGCACCTCCACGAACTTGAGTGTAGCTTCGTGTTCCACCATCGACCATATAGCCCCATATGGTCGATGTGTTCCACTATTCTTGATATCGGTATATGAAGACGTTATCGTAGGTATATACTATTTTTTCCCATCCTGCGTATTCCTTACATATAGCGGTGTGTGAATCTACATTGGTTAGATACCTTCATAATAAAAATATTAACCCGAGTGGGCGAAAATCATACAATGAAAAATTCTATTGTTCAAAACCAAAAATAGAACACGTAAAGTATCTCTCAAAATATTATTGTTATTTAGATTCTATAGCACGTTGCTTTGCTACATTTAGAGCATGTTTTCCGTCTTTAATCAAACCCGCTCTCTGAGCAAACGTTAATAAAGTCATCTAACATCAAAAGGACTTCAAGGGCTCCCAATTATAGCGAGTGTTTGCGAACATTCATTGTTATATTATCTCCGACTTGCGAATCTTTCTTCACGGCAAGGTGTGCTTGAATTGTGTAGCTACCTTTGTTCTCTCGCTTCTTTCTCCTTCAATCTTTCAAACAATGTTAAATCCTCTGTCTGTATTACCATGATAGAAATAAATATTTATCTGATTCGCTGCTTTGCTATAACAAGACTTTATAGATCTAAATGGATAAAAAAGGTTCACTCCGCCTTAATATAGTTCAATTCACTGAATCCCACAGATAAAACGAGGTAAGTGATTACAATGCAAAACAAAGACAGGGTTTCAGTTGCGACTTCTATACAAATAATACACAATACTATTCCTAACCCTTCACACGTTTAATGTGGTCACTGATATTTTTAGGCTAGTAGATTTATTTTAAGGCGAATAAAGTAAAAAAAATGAGCGCTATTATAAATAATGGTACCTAACAATTAACACGTCGCATAACTACAACGATGCTGCCCAGACTTGGGGGTTTACTGTACAGTAACTTTATGAGTTTCCTGCTCGAGGGAAATTGTGAGACAAGACTCATGTAGGTATAACGTTATACAGCACCTTTACGAGGCGTGACGACATTGCCAAATACTAAATGACTAGATATAAGTCGTACACTCTTCTTATAGCGAGTTACCGTTACGGTAATAATAACATTAAACTACCGTAAATATGTTTGATACTCCTAAAACAAAATGAAATATCCAAAGCATTGAGTAAATGAACGTCATGGGTATATGTTACTTCGTCATGCATTCAACAGGTACAGTTATATGGCAGACATCCACTGAAGAATGAATGTGCGTTTACGATATCTTATACTAGCGTGATACTGGACCCGCTAGATTGGCGCCCGAATATGTAACAGAAACAGTGGGACACGGTGAAAGAGCGTGTTGGAGACGGATCAGCAGGACTAAGGTAAATAATTAAATCGGGTAAACGCTACTTACGCGGGGTGCGCGCTCCGGGGCTGCGACTGCGGCGGTGGTGTGTGGGGCCGCGTGGCCGGGCTGCGGCAGACTGTTGCTCCCGGGCCCGCTTCACTTGTTACGTGCCGCCCGCCCGCCCTGCGCGGATGGTAGCCGCCCTCCGCGCGTCGCACCTTCAACCCCGTTTCGACAACCCCGCCCCGCATCCGCTCACCAATATAACGTGTCCTTCACTATGCAGCATCCTCACTCACTTAGGTACACATCAAGGTGCGCCTTTTGTCCATCTCTTCCGATGCAGCCTTCGTCATTCTAGTAGACAGATGTCATGTGATTTTTGGTGGGAAGTTTTATTCAAAAGTCAACACAAGCATAAATCAGCATCGTGTCCTTATATTTCAGAATATATTTTACGAAACGAAAACAGTTTGGATTGATGTAGTAAAGTGTAGTTAGTATTTTATTTTCAGCAGTTTTACCTGCGCAGTGCGCCACGTGTACGGCCTATCTACGTTATTCGGCGTTTATTTATTTTCCAAATGTTTATTCAATATACTTAAGTAATCAAAATAGATTGACAGCCAAAACACCATTATCTACGACACAATATTTATTCTTGGAAAGATTAATAGAGGTCATACAGATCCCTGGATACTACAAATGTTTTAATTATCCTATAGTGACGGGAAAGTTCTTCGGAAAAACTTGGTAGACTGTAACCTCATAATTAAAAAAATATTAAGGGAGAAGTCGTGGTAGTAGGTATTATGCGTGCTGAATTAAAAAAAACGTTGCCCTCACTAGGGTTCTTACATCTATACAAATAAATAAAATTGAAGTGTCTGTTTGTAATATAAAAATAACCACTTTTTACTAAGTGCATTAGGATGTATACACGACGGTATATATACCAAAACAACATTTTTACAATTTTTATCTGAAATGGCTGGGCTGATTATGACGGGACTTTCACTGGCAGATAATTGATCTAACAAGGAGTAACTACTTTTTTTAAATATAAAGTCGCGGTTTACAGCTTGTTTAACAATAAAATATATCATCTAATAAAAATACCTATAATTAAAAATTTAATTCACATCACTATATATTCAGCTCTAGCTGGGGGCGTATCCATTTATTTTTCCTAACTGTCACCACTGGTGGCGACTGGGAACAAAAAGAGTGGCCAGTCCCAATTGCCACCACCTGGTGATGCCACAACTAAAATGACAAATGGGTTTTTCCCATTTGCCACGGTGGTGGCGTCGACGGTGAGGGCAACTGGGAACAACCAACAACACCAAAGAAATGCAATGCAGCTATGTATTTTACTGATATAATGTATTGGCAATGAATTACATCCCATTATTGCTGTGCGGAATTTAATATAACTACTACGAACTACGTTAAATTGTTGTGATCACAATATTAGGTCTATTCACCAAGTTGAGCATGTAACTACTTATACGTATATAAAACATGTAGGTCGCACACGGAGACCATTCGTTATGACATTTAGAAAGTTTGTCTTAATTAATGAAGTTCTGTGCGTTAATTAAGTCCTTTGGGCGGAGATTGGCGGAGGAACTACCTTGACCCTTGGAGGAATCATAGCGATATTATTTCAAGAGTAAAGGTTACTTACAAGCATAGGTTTGAAAATGCAAGTGACTTTTGGAGCGGTAACGCCCCGGGCAAAGAGTAGGTAATCGATAGGTAAATGCAGAGACTACATCAATCGCGCGTGTCGCGCCGCAACGACAGATTTGCGATAATCCGCACAATTAAGCGACTAGCACGCCTCATGCCTTTCAGACCGTATGTCATAGATTAAATAATAATTATTAAACTATGGAGAGCCTACCGAGAAATATTAATTAAGGTAGTACCTACAATATTAATATATTTTAAATTAATTTAGATTTATAATGAAAATCTAGCATGAATCTAATTAATTAGCAAAGCGCGTAACAGCTCTGGGCCACAAGAATTATTATTAATAGATTTTGCATTGTGTCTGTAATTTGTTACTTGGGTTGAAATTTTAAATTGACCAACGGTTGGGTATCCACAGGTTAAGTTACCTATAGATATATTTTGATAGATACCGTCCGAAAGAGGGGGAATTGTGAAATGTTAAACTAATTACTAAAAAAAGGTAGCGTCAGAGGTAGAGGTGGTTTTTAAACAAAAATCACCTCTACCGAAGCCGGTGCAACTTTATAGTAGTTTAGATGAGTTAATTGCGTTTTTTCTCTAAATATAAAAAATACAAAGAATTAATTAAATTCTTAGTAGAAACGTACAGAAATAGCAGCTCGTTATCAGTATTTCGCCCACGAGCAGTGTCAGGTACACTTCACTGGTAGTTTGGTAGTTAAAGGTGGGCGAAAGGATGCAGTCTATTTTAATATAATTTCAACTAATCTCTACCATTATAAAATTGTAAAAAAGCTGTGTCTGTACATTGGAGATACTTAAAAAAAAAGATGTGGATTATGGTATATAAACGTATCCGAACCCAAAATAGTAATTTTTAAAATTATTGTCTGTTTGTTACGGGTTGGCGCAAAAAATACTGAATAGATTTTAATTTTGTTATCACTGTCAGAAAGTATGTGCTCCAACTTAAAAACTGGTATACTTCTTATCTCAAATAATTAAACGGAGCCTGAGATACAGCTTGACCTCTCTAATGTATAGAGACCCATACAAAGAAGAGATCATCACTGTTGGTTTTTAGCTTCAAGTGAGCGAAGCCGCGGGCAGAAGCTAGTAGGTATAAAAATAATAATGGTGATATACCTACCTACAAACAGTAATAGTGATATGACCATTTGACTGAAATCAGAGGTATCAAGTCCGATTCTAAGACGTCTGACTTTTCGCAGTTTTTTCGAATTAATAGTTAATTATTGTTAGTCCATGGGGTTTCTTGCCGGATTCTTCACCTTGGGATCAACCTTTTGGAACCGTGCAACTAGAATCATAACTTTTCATAAAAATTCCGTTCCAAACCAATGTTGTCATAAAAATTCCGTACCAAACCAATGTTGTGGAGTTGTGGTAGTAACCTACCCTGCTTGATGAATTCCTGCAAATTCCTATCACTACTAGTACCCATACCATCACGCTTGTATTCACCGAAGGGTTAAGCAAGGCTGTATCTACTTACGTACACCCACAGTGCGGGCGAGCCACTAGCCGGATACAAATCTCAAACTCCGAGTTACTACTAAACATACCATCATAACATACCATCACGCCTGTGTTCCCCGAAGGGTTAGGCAGAGGCGTACTAATGTACACCCACAGTTCGCCGGTATGTTTAGGTCCCATGTAATAGAGGGCGAGCCTATTGCCATTAACCGGGCACAAATTCCAAACTCCGAGCTGCTACTAAACATTTCATAGAAAAACCCAATTCCCCTTTTTTGACCTGGGAATCGAACCCGGGACCTATCGCATAGCAGTTGCGCTTGGGACCACTAGACTAATGACGTAGTTACAGAGACACACACATACACACAAGCACAATACGTACGTATTGTTGTGGTATTATTAATTTAGTGGTGACCGTGTGGCGACGTAGGTAGGTACATACAAGATTTTAAAGCGACATTATTAGTTTATCGTTTGTCGAAATTCATTACAAATTAAACCACTATGGGTACTTACGTTGACGCACCCTAATTTTCATACCCATTTCACCCAAGATAAAAGTTTTAAGGAAAAATCTATGTTCTCCAAACTGAAGCACCAACAACTTATGTTCTTTAGTGAAATATAAAACAATTTGTATGAAACGATAGGGTAGAACCGTTGGCCGGGCGCTGCGAACGCTCTCAAGGGCCTCGTAGGACCCCGGATAGTTCTTTCTTACTATACATCTCTAAATGGAGGGGTACTATGCTGAGAATTGCGTTTTAATTTACAAATGTTTAGCGAACTGGTTATTTCAACATTTAAATAAAACAAATACTTACATAGATAAGATAATAAGTCCATGATTCGGTCATTAAATTTAAATCAACTTGCCTTCAAAATTTTGGAAGTACATACTTAGGGTTTTAGGGTTTTTTGTGACGTCATAATCGATTGTAACATTAAATAAGAAATTAGTATTATCTAAATAATCTGGGCATCTTTAAATCGCGAGTGAATCGGTTTCTTCTAGGCGCGCTCCATCGTAGATCGCAGTGTCGTTAGGCGAACTGGCAGTCAAGCGTAAATCTATCAAGAATTAAAAAAATACCAGGCTTCATTAGTAATCTCTATCCGGATCTGGGGCCCGCAAGCGTGGAAGCTAAGTAAGAGGACATTTGGGTTCGATTTTCAGGTCACCTAAAGCGAACTTGGAAACTCTAAAAGCACCTTGTTAATTTAGCTGGCAACCAAACTCAAATTTCGGTAACAAGTTCAGGTTCAAGTTCAAATGTTTTTATTTCAAATAAGCTTTTACAAGCGTTTATGAAACGTTAATTCTAGTTGCACGGTTCCAAATGGTCGATCCTATGGTGAAGAATCCGGCAAGACAGCATACCTACATCTTCTTACACCTTTAATTACCTACTTACATCCAAAATGTTATTATAGGTATTTGATCGACGGCACAGAATCATTAGCTATCATAATCAACCCATTATACTGCCCCTATGCTGGGCACGGGTCTCCTCTCAGGATGAAAAGGATTAGGCCATAGTCCACCACACTAGCCTAGTGGAGGTTTCTAGATATCACACGCCGTCAAAAAAATCTCTCAGGCATGCAGTTTTACTCACGATGATTTCCTTCATCGTTTTAAGCGTGATAATTAACTATTAATATGCAGATCGCCTTTTCGCATTAAAAGTGTGTAATCTCAAACTTACTAATTTTACAGGAGACCGTTTTAAAGGTTTACTTGTAATATTTTAAATACCTAATTATTATCTTTTCAGCATTTATTTTTTATATTTTGCTTGTTGTGAGTGTTTGTTGAACTACGCTCTTTTGTCAGTATTTAAGAGAAAAATATTGGTGATACCAAATGTTTCCGCTAACTCAATTTCAATTATTTTTTGGACATTGTACACTTTTAATGCGAAGAAGCGACATGACTTCAAAAAGTCAGAGAGAGATGCGTGCCTTGGATTCGAATTCAAGGCTTTTGACTTGGCAGTCCAATGGTCATATCACTAGGTTAAAACAAAAATTCAAACCGCCTTCAAAAAGCTAAAACAAAATGTTACTAACTAGTTATATATGTGCAACACAGTTTCGGAAGTAGGTGAGTCCTTCGATTTGGTCAAATCTTTTGTCTTCGCCAACAACAAAAATACATAAAACCCTGTATGTATTATACAGGCGTAGTTTCTCCTCCTTTTTAAGCGTGTTAAAAGATAATTCTGAGATGTATTATATCACAAGTGAGCATTATTTTATAATCTTACCTCACACTTGTCGAGACCTGCAAACAACAAACAGTCATAACTGGAACAACGGACGTCCACGAGCCGCAACGTTACCAATCGTTCAATCAGTAGACTAATGGCTAGGGCGTCGGACTTCCGATCATGTGGTTGCTGGTTCGAAACTCACACATTGCACTACTGACGTGAACCCACTCGTAACACAAGCATTTAGCTTAGCAGGAGGGGTTAACAAGAATACCAGTAATGTGCGACATACATTAGGTACTACTAAGCTTTTAAAAAAAACAATCGAGACACGACACATTTCGGCCCACACACAGGAACCACAGTCACGGGCAAACTGAGGTTTTGGGTAATGGCTATCAAACTACCTCACATTCTTTTATATTGACGTGAGTTGTATAGGTAAGTCAATGCGCAATTCAAATTGTAACTAACAATTAACACAATATACATATGCTACAAAACAAAATTCCAGGTACCTACATACCTACCTACTTACCATGAAATATAAAATAAACAAAATTTTGTTCATCGATAGTTCGAATCATGATCACCATATCAGTCAAAAGACGTCCACTGCTGAACGAAGGCCTCGTCCAAAGACTTCCGCCAGGGTTATCATGCCGTTCATTAATTAGATAATATATTGGTGAGGTAGGTATGTAAGCATTCGTGGTAAAGCTGTTGTTCTAAATAGGTTATGGAATTAAAAGTATAGGACAAGTTAACTGCTAACTTATTTAAGTATAAAAAATATCAGTTCTATTGAAAAAAATTACTACATACTATTTATACATATTTACCAAACCTCCTGAAAAAAAAAATTAATCGAGTACCTGATAAAGTTCAAACATACATATTACCAAACCTCCTGAAAAAAAAAATTAATCAAGTACCTGATAAAGTTCAAACATACATATCTACTTATAAAGTTTTTGGTAGGGTTTAAGAAAAAATGGTTCGTCCCCGCTTCTCGCAAAACAATTATCTTAAGATGTATAAGCATACCTACACACGATTTGACATCCCAACGTATGTACCTACGCTCTGGCTAGAATAACATTAGAATGTTCACATAACTATTAATTCCCTTATTTTTAACCGATAATAATGTTTTTTACGGTCAACTTTTTATGAAACCGTAAAAAATAATCAGTCATCTAACCTAAATTACAGAAGTCAGATGTACCTATTATTGAAAAGCGTCAAAACATTTTTATTCAAGGTTATAAACACAGATAAACTGACATAATCTTCTTATAGATCAATAATATAGTACTAATGACCTGGAAGTCACTATAAAATTCAATAATATTTACTGAATTACAATTCAATGCCATACTCATTAGACAAAACGCGTCATCAGCGAAATGTCATTGTGACCTATTTATATTTATTATTTATTAGCAAACGCAAACCTACGCACAAAATATTCCCTGATGTATAAAACATAATACCTAATATCTAATCTGTATTAATTTTTAACTTAAAAATCTAAAAATACCCGAGACAAAATAAAAATCTATAGGTACCTACAAATAAATAAATTTGGAGTCTGTTTGTAATATTAAAATAACCGCTTTTTACTAGGTGCATTTGTATGTATACAATTCAATACACGGTACATATACAAAACATTTTTTTTTTCAAATGTTGTCTGTGGCTGTTTGTTCCGGCTAATCTCCGAAACGGCTGGACCGATTTTGGCTTTTTTTTAAATTCCACGCGGACGAAGTCGCGGGTAAAATAAAAAAACCATCACGCCTGTATTCCTTGAAGGCTTAATTATAGATGTGTACTAATGTACACAGTTCGTCGGTATATTTAGGTCCCATGTAATAGGGGGTGAGCTTATTATCCAAATTCCAAAGTGCTACTGAGAATTCATAGAGCTAGACTGGGAATTGAACCCAGGACTTGGGAACTCTAGACTACACAAGCAAGCAGGTTCCACAGCATAATTCTTAACTCTTCCAGCTTCTTATCGCCGCTTATGTTAATTCTGGATACTTATATGAAACCATTCCAAGACATTAGGTAGCCAAATCTGGGAAGTCACAAATGTTCTAAGGTTAGGGTATCAGCAGTTGGTGTCAGATGTCACTGCGTAAAATATTTGTATTCAGCTGCATGTTCTGTTCCACAAGCGGGGAAGAAACTGACTCCTGTAACACAGGTTGTTACCTAGCTCTGGAGTCAGGGTTTCAAATATAGGTACTGTATTCTCTAATTTTTATGTGAATAAAACATTTTATTATTATTATATTATTCAGCTGCATGTGGTGATGATTCTACCCAAAATAGGTTTGCCAACAGTCCTAATAGGACTGTACACTGCCCATAACAGCTGTTTAGTAAAAAAGCGAATTTTAAAATCCAACTGCGACGTAGACAAAGCTTAATCTAAAATAAATACTTACCTAAATGTTCTTTCTCTTTAAAGTTCATAAGTATAGGTACCTAAGTGTGTGATATGATAGGCCACCACTGAAAAAAATTTCAAACATTTACATTCATAGATAACTGTAACGTCGCATTGTTCAGTCAATCGGTTATTGACTCCACCGGATGGTCACGCGAGAACCGATGCTTGCCATCCGTGATTTGTAATCAGTACCTACGCAATTCGTTCGTATTTTGACCACTCATACATAAGTCACTAATTATTATCAAAAACGATACAAGTTAATCACCGAGCGGCGGGCGACTCCGTGCTTATATAAAAAATATTTTAGTTAAATATTATGTTGATTTCCATTTTGACGCTAGCCCAAAATCAACACATTTTTTTATGCTAAAGACTACGGCTGTGCTTCAACTGCACTAAGTATGTGGGTGTTATATCTTACATTATAAAAAGCACCTACCTAGGTTTACTTTACCTATTATATTGCGTGCCCTGCTCTCGATATATATTTAAACAAGCAGCTCTCATCATTCACTGGCAACTCTGCGCAATTTTAGAAGTAGCTAAAAATTTGCTTAATCTGTGCTCGGTGAACGCTTTCATTCTTTTCGTTTGCGCGGCAACTGATTCTGCGTTTCTCTGTGTTTATTTTAATTAAAGTGTATTTTAATATAATTTCAACCAAATCTATGCCTAAACGGCAACATATAGAAGTTTTACAAAAGTTAGACGATAAATGAAATGTCGTCTTAAAATTATAAGCCGAATAAAGTGTCGTCATAAAGCGGAGTACCTAGCGTCGTTGGAACGGAGATAATAATTATTCTTTCTTCATGAAATAAAAGTGACAAGTTGTCTTGTGATTACACCGGTATGGCTACTGGCTCTCGTAGCAGTTTAAAGCCGCAAGAGTTTCCATAACCTTCGGAGGTACCGGTTGACGCGGGTGGTGTACGTGATACACTGACGTGCTCATTGGACTCGGGGCGTACACGAGATGTACACACGAGATCTCTTACTCTTATGTGGAGCCCGTGAGGCTCCAATAAGCAGTTTTATCAATCACATGTAAGTGCCTACAATGTTTTTTCATGGGTATGTTGATTTAAATAATAGGTTACCTATACCTACTTACTGCAGATTACAATAACATGTAAGTCTTGTGCTGATCACAATTCGAAGGAGTGCATATAATAATTAAAACGAGTAGGTACATATGGTTCTAGAAGAACACAAAACTCACTGGAGTTTTATGCTCTAGGAGACACAATCTCATGCTAGATAAACCTACATCTTGGTTTGTTTCAATTTTCACCTATAAATAGGGCACGGCCACCCTTGAGGGCCCCAATGCCCAATGATCTAAAGACACCACAAAATCTTGTGGAACAGATCCCGGTTAGACAATATCCACAGGTTTCTGTTTTGTTAAGCAACAATATTGTCAGTATAGACAAGGATATTGAGTTGAATAAATACATAATATGCAGTATAACAATAACAATGTAAATTCATCTCACTAAGGGTACATAAAAGATATACTTTGTGAATTTTGTGATGGATCCTGACTGACATTTTGCCCTAACAAAAATAATGAGAATTCTAGTTCTCCCTATATGTGATAATTAGTTTTTATATGTTGTGAAATAGTAAAAGACCACTGTAAGCATCTATAGAATGCCTGTGTGACAAGATGTTTTGAAAACCTGCCATTAAAAGCGACCAGTTCTTCAATAAGCTTACAACCAATTGTAAGTGAAACCCACAACTACCCATTACTATTGAAGGACATGAATCTTCAATACAGGCTGGAACACCAGCATTGTGCACAAGACCAACATTGTGTGCAAGAAATGGCCAACTTAGCCATAGTGGTAAGTCATGCCGGAAGGCTAACACATTTTTTACCTCACTGCAGGATAGCATGCAATGTTAAGTGTATTACTTAACCATGTTAAAGGATACTCAATTACCTTTGTAATCAAGTCTCATAAGACCGTGTGCCATTACTGTCTTCAGGAAAATCAGATGAGCTATCTACTTTGGCCAACTTTAGTTTTCATTTCCCATTATGATACAACAAACTTTAGTATCAGAAAAATAACATCTCAGAAGAATGCTGTCAAATAGAGCTTTATTTCCATTTGGAAATGACATTACATACCAAAAAGCTATTGGAAAACCACATTTATTTGTAAATGTTTATTCAGAATATAGTATTGCCTATATTGTTATAATAAAGTAATTCCTACATTGGGTTGCTCAGATGCGTAATAATTTTACAAGATGGGGACATTACAAGACAATCAATACATTAATATGTATAGAATCTGGTTATTAATATAAAGTATTCCTTATATTATATACATGGAGATGAGATGATATGATTATAGAAACTTTAGCTCTAGAAATGCTTAGAATTTATCAGTAAAAAATTCCAGTTATCATTGTCTTGATAATTTCTTAGCTCCTGTATGATATCTACCAGAAATATGTCATTATAATAATATTTAGCAATATTTATTGCAGCTTGCCCAGCACCAAATTCTGGGCCACAGTGAATAGGTACATTATACACAAGATAAGATAAACTAAAATGTTGTAATAAAATTCCTGTTTATTATAGGAGTACCTATCATGTAAAATAGAAGTATTGCATAACTTATGTATTATGACATAGCATTTACTTGGTAAAGTCTATATCACCTAATCCAGTGCTGTTTGTGTCAACAAGCATCCAGTTTGACAAGTAGTTCAACCTTTCAACTATTATATTGGTCTAATTGAAATAAATCAATTTTGACCTAGACTTTGAAGCCCATGGATTTTGCAAAAAATGTGGACAAGCTACCGAAAATCATTTAACCAATCCAGGTTAGGTTGTAACATTTGTATAGCGCATAAATTCCCTTATGTGCATACCATTGATTTTAGAAAAGATAAGAGGTGTAGGTAGTAACAATACCTACATCATATATAAGATATTTATATAGTTTTTTATTTTTTTTGTGCATGTTAAGCAACATCATAAATCATCCTATTGTATAACAAGACATAGGTGTCATGATGTGTCATATACCCTAGTAAATTTTGTAATAAACATTTCATTTATTATACATAGACATTTCTATGTTCATTTAAATTGCCTTGGCCACATTCATATGGCAGTAGTGCAAAGGGTTAACACATGCTAGCACATTTTGGTCACAGGACATCATTAAAAATAAAGTTTATTTAGTACTTTTATTTTTAAACAAGAGAACTACATAATGAACCCAGAAATATGGTATTTGACCTGGAAAAGATTCTGGTTGTTGCTTGTTACACCTTACACCAATGTTTATATAGTAGTGATAATTACATTTATTCAGAAAATATTATACTGATAAAAATATTGAGTCTTTGAACAGTTTGTACTTATCAAAGTTCACATTTATAAGGAGAATTTAGATACAAATAGGTACATACCTACATTGTTTAGAACTACAATATTAGGTGCCTCTACTAGGATAAAGCTGGGCTAGACTCATAATAAATAAATGCATTGCCTTAGTCTTCTGGAAACATTTAAAGCCAATGAATATTGAAACTTTCACTTGGACTTGGATATATTATCTTTTCTTTGTTTTGTTATGGTGTCCTTCCAAACACCTTTTGATTAGAAGATTTAGAACAAACTGATAATCTCACCAAAAATAAAGGTTACAGTCTTCCTACAGAAACCTCATCCACCAACAATTCTCATTGCCAGAAATCCCAAACTTTTTCAAAGTATTCTATAGCCTATGTTAATCTGGAATAATGTAACATTCAAACCGTGAAAGAAATTTTGGAATAGGCCCAGTATTTTTTGAGCCAATTCGTTACAAACATATGTACATACAAATCTTTCCTCTTTATAATATTAACATAGATAAGCACCTATAGTATATGGCGAACCCATTCTCAGGGAGATCTCCTCTATCCATACCAGGTATTAAGTAGGTATTTTATGAAAAAATCATTGGATTTGCGGCTGCCTATAGACTGTCCGTCATAAGTCAGTTTCATCCTTGCTCTAAAATTGGGGGGGAATGTTCGTAAGGGAGTCTCTAGGGAATGTATAAGTCCAAACTAATATTGGTAAATATCAATATATATATATGTAGGACTGTGCCAAACAAAGTTCTATATTCATATTTTACTGTAAATTACATTTTTAAATGATTATTTAAAAAGTGTTTTTGTGGCAAGGGGTTGTTCAGATATGGAATGAAGTTCCCTGTATTAAGCACAACAGATATGGAATGAAGGGTGTGCTGATATAATCATTACCACTTATCTATAATCTAGATGTGATGAATGGCCCATTCGCCCAGTGAAGGGAAAATTGTGTGATTAGAAAGTAGTGTAGAGTACAGCTCTGAAATTTTAATGTAATTCTTTTAAAAGTACCTATCTACCTTACTATAACTATGTTTTACATCGTCAAATAAAGTATTCTTCAAAGTTTTATTCGAGTCAGTATTATAGATACCAGAGCCATACTGGAACCTGGTAGGCGCCATGTCTTTACATTCAGGACTATGACAAAAGAAATTTCATAAGCTGTAATCACACAGACTGCTGGTCGGCCTTTTAACTTACGAATATTTATAACTATTTAGTTATAAATAGTTATGATTGAAACTGACCGATTCACGATTCAGCAGATTTATATTGATTTGATATGATATTAATTCTGATATTTTAATAACATTTTGTTATTGTTTATCCTGTGCTTAATCCAGAATTATTACTTAGTACTTAATATCAGGCACTGATCTTGCTGATTCATGCCATATGTAGTCCTACTACGAAATTCATTATTCTCCAACAATTAAGAATGATCATTAACATTTATTTTCAAGTTCCAGGTACCTACCGTAAATACTATCTAAGGGAATCAGTTTCTTACATATTTAATAAAATGATTGATGAACCCTGACCCTCTGGAGGGTCACAGCAATTGTAGCTGGTCGGCTTTGTGTTAGCTAATTGGTCCTTAACAGAAAGTCAAGAGACTGATATGTTTTAAAATAATGCAATGTGATTATAACAGATTTATTTTACAGGAATACATACTATGCTTTCGGCTTATCTCAAATTTACCAATACTCTAAACATCTGCTTGTTTAAATATATATCGAGAGCAGGGCACGCAATATAATAAATGATCAAACGAACTTACCTGTTGTGAAGTTCGATCATTATTATATGAGTGCCCTGCTCGAAGATATATGGTCCCTACCCATCCCACCCCGGGTAAAATTTGAGATAATTCGCGACTCTAAAAAGAATGAAAGCGTTCACCGAGCACAGATTAAGCAAATTTTTAGCTACTTCTAAAATTGCGCAGAGTTGCCAGTGAATGATGAGAGCTGCTTGTTTAAATATATATCTTCGAGCAGGGCACTCATATAATAATGATCGAACTTCACAACAGGTAAGTTCGTTTGATCATTTATTATACTACTCTTGGGGTAGGTACTTACATCATACCATTGACATGGTAATCACTTCCCAAAGTAGCAGTTTTTCGCTTTTGGAATATACATACCGGTATTCGGTACCGCTCTAGTAACTCTTGGAATACCTATTACCTACTATTACATAGTTACGTCTCTCGCCTTTAATGGGCATAACATTAGAGTATGTAGGTCTAAGATCTTTGTCGACGACAGGACAATTTTTAATTTTTATTTTCATTCCCTTAAACGTCACATCATATGCGCATTTTAAGGTTATACAATCTACCTACTAATAATTGACTTATGACCTTCTTTGAACTAGCCCTTATCTCACTATTATTGGAAAAGATTTCCTTTATAGGAAATATACCACGAACGGACATTGGACGTTCATTATTTTATCATTTAATAAATGTTGACTTAATTAATAAAGATTACCTACTATTAATTATTGTTAAATTATGTATGTAATAAATTTATTAGCGACCCACTGACTGATGACGTCAAGGCAGGCAGCACCTGAATTCCAATTTCCACCACAATTATTGTTTGGTAGTGTTAGGTACTTTGGTGCAGTGGCTTACAAATTGCCTCCTGCAGTTGCATACCGCGGGTTTAATTCTTCCATCGATCAAATGTTTGTATCCAACGATACCGAAGTAACCTCCATTAGTCCAATTAATTGAAAAAAGAAATAACCAGGTTAAACTCTGATGACACTCCCATTTCAGAAGAGGTCATTATAATTCATACGCACGCATATTTGGCCTCAGATGCGCAACTTTTTCTGTAGATTATAGATATATACAGATTATAGTCTGTTTCCTATATGTTATGTTTGATATTGAATGACATCGAAAAATGGATCGTAGACTTCTAGATTAAAACGCCACGCCACAGGTTTAGTTCACTTAGCCACATCAGAGATAAACATTACCTATTATATAACAAAGCAATAATATGTCTGATTCTAAATTTTCATCGCTAGTTTCTAATGCGTCATGAATAATTCAGTACCAATTAATTTTAAGTTATTGTGCATTATTAAGGTCAGTTGTATAATGCAAGTCTATTATGAGGAAACTCTAGCAATCAATTATATTTTAATTATATTATCCTCCTAACAAACGTAATTTTTAAAACTTGTATTAATTTATGAAAAATAAAACAATAATAGTACGCCGTCGCATTCCATATATTGTAAGAAAACATAATAATCAACAATTCATGAGATGACAATAAAATGCAAATAATTGATTTGTAAAGTAAATAATTGATTAAAATAGTGGTGATATAAAAATTATATAGAACAGTCGCATAAGCGAATATACAATAATATATATTTTCATTACAATGAATGCGACCTATCCTCTAAAATGAAAGAAAAATAAAAGATGAGAAGAGGCGCCACCTTTTTCTCTGATGTTATTATGTCTCCTTCTACTAAAGACAAGAATGCTTCATACAGCTCGATATAAGTTTAGATCTGCTTATCTGAGAAATAAGTAATATCTACATATCTTAATGTTAAATTATCATCAAAAATATACCAAACTCCTATAGCTTCTTTTAGTACATGATTCACAATGCGCGCTGTGCTGTCGCGCCATACTGACAGTTTCCGAACTCTGGAGGTGGCGGTTGTGGTGCTTTATTTGATAAGACCTTTGGCCTTGAAAAGGTCGCGCATTAATCCTTTCAGATAACGAATTTCGCGCTGTAAGTCGGAACATTTGTCGCTGAGCTTAGAGTTGCGCTCGCGCATCTTTTGTTCCTCATTGAGAAGATCTTCAATCTCGGCCTTCTTCTTCTGGCGGTATCGCGTCGCAGCGTTCTTGTTTTGCTCCTTCTTGCGAGAGCGACGGTCGTCAGATGGGCGGCTGTATGGCTTGCGCCTAATAGATGATGACCATTCATCGTCAGTGCACGAGGAACGGGGCGAGGATGGCGGCGACGACTGAGGAGATGCACTGGCGCTGCCTCCGGAATGCTGCGGAGAGGCGAGCTGCGCGGCGCGGTGGCGGACGAGCTCCTCGACATCCTCGTACCCGCAAGTATAGTCAGGCACCGTCTCTGACAACTGTACTGGCGCGGGCGCGACCGACCACTGGTCTTGAGGTGGCACGAGGGGGAGAGCCGGCGTGAATGTGGCGCATTGTGCTTGCTGAGCGTAACTTAGGAGCAATTGAGTCGCAGGTCCGGGCGGACTTTGTGGGGGTGTCAAATGAGTCAACTCTACGGCACCATAAACAGTGTCGAACTCCCTAAGAAGTTCCTCCGTGGGCTGCGGCGCTAAGAACGTCGGTGCGATCGATAGCGACACTGGAGGTTGTAGCTCTACACGCTCCGGTACTTGCGAGATAATCTCAAAAATGGAAAGCTCCGATTTCTCCTCTGGCCAATTGGAGAAAATATTCTCTGTAAATAAAAAGAAACAAGAATGTTATTACTAAATAGAAACCTATTACATTAAAAAATCTTCTTATAAATACTTTATCCAATCCTATTAATTACAAAAATGTGGCTAATTTACATTTTAGTTTTTTCTTACTACAAGTATCAAAAATGTTCCAACTTTTTGAAGTTTGGTATATAAAATAAAGAAATAGATGTACCTAGTTATCATAACGATAGCGTTGTTAGGAAAATTCCGTCGACGATTAAAATGAACAAATTATGCAAAAGTATAAATTATTCAAATCATAAAGAGTTTATAATAGCACTACAACGTAAGCAAAGATGCAAAGTAGGTCCACCCTGAACTAAATAAGCACTGTCTCATGTTGCACGCAGGTCGGCGTCCGCGCAAGTGATGGACCATTGTTCGATCTTTAATTACTCTATTTATTCCTTATTTAATGACTAACATCAATACGGCCAAGGCATAAGAACTTCAGGTCCTCAAATATTTATCTATAAATTTTATCAGTTCAGCATTCCTTAGTTCCTAGTTTTGCATTGTAATTTTGTGACTTGTTTCTAATTGTTTGGCAATATTCAATAGAATGTAAAAGTAGACCACAATGAAGAATTTAAACGCAACAAACAGGGATAGATGACCGACGCGGCAGCGCAATCAACAATCAATTGGACGTAATTGTTCACATTGGTGTCTCAGACCTTAAGAGGAGAAAAGAACATCAATTTGATATTATATGTTCCAGTTCAACCTTTACCTATATGTTAGTAACGTTATGTTAGCGACAAAATACATATCCGTCGCGTAGCTCGGTTGGCTGCAACCCCCTGACCCCAGATAAACCTGCACAATCAGAGTTCGGTGACACCGCGCCCTCGATATATAGCAAATCACTAGATAAGTTCATTTACAACGATGTCAACATTTTAATTTGAACCTGTTTGTGATAATACTGCTACGATCCGTAGAAATAAGGAATATTCCAAGTCGCAAAAAATCAAAACAGCTCATTCAGCCTTGTTATAGTAAACTTGTCTCGGCTCAAACTTTTTATAATAGTTGCAGAACTGTAAACAAGTTTTTTTAGATGCTAAGAATTCGTAGAACGAATCTTTTCTTTTCTAATGAATTTAAGGACTCACCAAATTCTACTTAATTATTCGAAGATCTTTAAAGGTGTAGCCATTATTAAACTGAAACCCATTTATACGAAATAAATCTATACTAATATATAAAGCTGGAGAGTTTGTATGGTTGCTTGAAAGCGCTAATCTCAGGAACTACTGGTCCGATTTGAAAAATTATTTCAGTGTTAGATAGCCCATTTATTGAGGAAGGCTATAGGCTATATATATCATCACGTTACGCGGACGAAGTCGCGGGCAGAAGCTAGTATTATTATAAATGAACGCTAATTAATTTAAAAGTTGTTCAAACACAAATGAATTGTTTTCTTTAAAAATGACAATGAAAAATTGTTTGACCAAGGCAACGAAAGCAATAAGCCTATACATATCTTGTCATGTTTGCAACGCCGGCCAAGATAAAACTATAAGCCAGCATTCGAAAGGTATTGGTATTGGTAGGTAGGTCATATGATCATATCTGTATCAATGTGTGAAAATGGAAACAAGTGGTCAATAAGTCGCTTTAATTATTAAGCGAGCAAGCAGCCGAGGCCGCCTTGTACGTGAACTGGTTTATCAGTAAAAACGCGGCATAAGTTATCAGAGTACACCTATTCCTGTGTGACAATTAAACTCCTACTGAATTTCAAAAATAGTTAACAAAGACTTAGGGCCACTTGTACCAACTTCTTAAATGTGTTTAAATTGTATTTAAACACAAAATTTCTATGAAAAATTGTGTTTATATATGATTTAAATACATTTAAAAAGTTGGTGCAAGTGGCCCTTAATGTTGTAATACATGAATGCCTCAAAGATATATACGGCGCCGAGAGTCAATATATCACAAAGTAACTAATATTAAAGCACGCTGTCACGTTTCACTTGTACCACTACTAATGCGAGCTGTAGAATATTGCCTGTCCAGGAACAAGAATTCCACCCATAAATGCGATGCAATAAATGATAAATATGCTACATGCTGCCGCCTACATTAAAATATAAGGAAAGTCAATGCCACGTAGCCATAACACTGATATTTATCTTTATACCTTATTAAATTTAAGTATAAGGCAGGTAAGTGAGGTAAGGTTTATGTATGTAGTTTGTGAGTAGACATTTGCATGTTTATATTATCTATCCATCATAATACCTGCTTAATAAATATCGTTGTACGAGTAGGAACGTCATAATGTTTCCGGCAATGTGAAGCTTGAATCCATTTTGTTGTACAAACAAACATGTTTGTTGCGCAGTTGACTTATCGCTCCAAATCGAATCGTTAATGTGTCCAGTTACTTAATTAGTGTAAACATTAGCGTTTAACGATTTTCGTAAAAACAAATATTAAGATAGACAAAGTACAAAACAAAAACTAAGCATTCAGACCTTGAGATCGCCTTTCCGCCAGAATGGCTGAATAACAAAAACAATGAATGCCAAGTGGGCATAAAAATAAGAAAAGTAATGCGATTACCACCTACCAACATACATATCTGCCAGAGCCATCACGAAGTCCAATTATGTTATAGCAACTGCTTTACTATTCCGAACAAGAATGTCCTTTAATATCCTTACTGCTACAATACAGTTCTAATTATAACTTTATAACAATTATATAGGCAGTGGTATTCTTAAAACTGGAATCCTCGTGGTGTGTGCAGTGGTCGTCGTTGAAGGTTCAGTGGCCAGACCCTAAGATCTAACGTCTTTTAACAAGCTTTTGTGAATTGAAAACTATTTCTTTATTCCAGATGCAACGATAGTGGCACTTCATTCTAACGGCGTCCAGACAGCGCATCGACGGTGGCAGACATAGGTTAAGACGCGAGCGCGAGCGCTCGAAATGTGCTTCTCGAGTCGAATTTATTGTCACGGGTTATGAGGCAAAAAACGATCACCAGCAAACGCGGCGCGGCACAAGTTACTACTGAGCGCGCGCGCACATTCGCACTCTCGACCACGGGACCTCTGCGTCTTTCCCCACTACCACTCTCGGCTCACAAACTTATAAATAAAACACTAATGCGCAATGCTGCGTTCACATTTTCACTTTAGCGCATTACGAGTATACAATTACAATAAAATATATATTTATCATTATGATATGAATACCTAGATTTGAATGCTTCTTATTTTCAGAAATCATGATAATTTAGCAAGTCGTACTAAGTAAACTCCATTAATTACAATAAAACAGTAACATCTATAATGTGTGACGCATAATTAAGTTGATATAGCACCTGAGCAAATAAATTCATATTGTGAATACTAATGAAAACAAAAGCAAAGTTATGAAGTTTCTGCGTTCATTAAAAAATGTCTACGCAATGTAACTACACCCAGTGGCCGACATACATAAATATGTCTACGTAATTGATCGAGGCCTACACGATGTCTCAATAAACAGTACAACAAACGGAACCCGTTGTGCCTTTCCATGTCAACACTTACAAATATTTCTACTGAAATTGGGTTAAATAAAATGCATATTAAACACTGTATACTAACATAAAAGGCAATTTTTAAGTTGGCATTCACGCTGGTTGATCATTCATGTCAATAAAAAGAGATTGTTGTCAACAACAATCTCTTTTTATTGTGATATGGGTTCGGAAGAAATGCACATGGGATTCCCATCGTAGCACGATATCATATAGCCTATATTTATATCCTTCCTTGATGAGTGGATTACCCAACACTAAAATATTTTTTCAATTGGAATCAGCATGTAGTTCCTGAAATTGGCGCTATCGCCCAAACAAACTCTTCAGCTTTATAATATTAGTATAGATTAACACTCGTATATTTACTTTTATGGCAGTTGCGCCTAGGGATTATTAAGCAATGCAATTACTCATAAATCATAATTATGTGTGTATGAAGTTCATAAATGGACTGTTTTTTTTTGTTATTTGTCTTCACATTCACTACTGTTTTTGCGGGGTGTATTTGTGAAGAAATATCACGCGACCGATATAGCTGAAGACCCCTAACCGTCTTGTTAGACCATTTTCATACATCTCCATGTCAAACAGAGGTGTATAATTATCAAAAACCAAAGCCAAACATTGGGAGTTTCTTGAGGAAATCAGCCATAATTATTTTATTATTAATTGTATATTCGAATAAATAAACCTTATAAATATTTAGCTTCGCGGATCTCTAGAAAACGTTTAAACAATCTATATTTTATAAAAAAGAATCCCTTTTTCCCTTGGTCACTGGACCGATGGACCTGGACCAATTTGAATATTGACATTGAAATAAAACTACTTTTTACGGATTTTATCGCCTTGTATTGAATAATATCAATATAACGCGATAAAATCCGTAAAAAGTAGTTTTATTTCAATGTCAATATTAATAGTTAAAATAGGCTCACGTCTGTCAGCTAGTCTTATATGTATAAAAATGAATCCCCATTTCCCTTGGTCACTTTAATAATTAAGTAGCACTTTAGTCATTTTTTTTGTCGAGTTTGTCATTGTAAGAAGAAGGTTCTCATGAAAGAAAATGCTAAGAAAGTTGCGCGGAACTTTAGAAAACTTAACGACCATATTGACTTTTCTAACCTTAATATAAACTTTTTTTAACCTTTTCTCCTTATAATTCATATTTAAGACAGGACAACGTCTGTCGGGTCAGCTAGTGATAAATAAATTGTAATCATTGAAAAAAACTAACATTGTCGGTAATTAAGTTGGCCAATCAGACTTGCTTATGCTATTACACTGACATGAGGATTGGTTACCGCAGAAAATTACATTTACCAATCAGGCGCGCTTACGGTGCCTTTTCATCAGATTGGCTGCCACGGCTCAGCTGCTTATTACATTATCTACTTTAATTGCTAATTAGCAACAGTTGATAACGTCGTCTAAAATCACGCAAACATTTCGTGTCAAATAATGTTTAGAGGTGTGTCACATATTGCTATCATCTGAGGCTATCATAATTATACACATAATATCTCAAGTTTAATAGGAGTCTAAAAAATTATAGCAATATCTACATGTACATTTATATCAGCAAATCACGCATTCAAATGATGACATACAATCTAGGGGTGTGTCACATCGCATCCTACCCATCACCATCATCAGCCCAATTACTTCTCCGCTCCTTACAGAATGAGATTAAATGGGTTAGGTTATAGTCCACCACACTAGCGGGTGCAGGTTGGAATCTAATCTGTGTATCTAAAACCGATGGTACACTAATAATGGAATATCAAAATCTATAAAGCCAAAACTTATGTATGAAAGTAAAAGACAAGTATGGAAAGCATCTAATAAGTTGTAGTCATCTGCTAAGAAAAGGTTGGCGGATATAGTTACCCATGGGATTGCAAAACAAGATCAATGCGACTAACACCGCAGGTATAAAACGATGTCCTCATTTTAACAGCAAAAAAAAAATTAACATTTCACAAAATGTTACACATTGTATTATACAGGTGAATCACAGATTTCAGATTTGGATTTTTTCAGAATTATATTTATCTAGAAGGAAGAAGAACATATTTCAATCAAGATATTAAAAAGATGATGGCTAAGTGTTTTGACTCTTTAAATTTCTTCTAAACTTTAAGTATATATTTGAAAGCATTTCTAGAAATGGTCGTGGTAAGAATGATATAGCCGACACTGCGGCTGATGAAAAGGAAAAAAAAAACATAAGGAAAGATAAACTTAGGAAATTCATCAAATTCCACTAGATGGTTAATATGCATAGGCTGTCACGATAATCGACACCCACGTGTGAAAAGTCAGAAAGAATACTCCTTCGAGCTTTGTAACTCGTACAGAACAAATATCTCCTGGCAAGATCTTGTTGTTTTTTACCACACTACATTTTTCATAAAATTTTAGTCAGCTAAACATACTAGCAGGGTAATAATAAATCGATCCGAATAGTCCACGAAAATGTATATTACATGCTAAGGAATTGCTAATTATGACTAATTTAAAAGTTTTACAGATCAAATTATCATGCTGCTTGATTGTCTGCTTCAAAGATACCTAGTAAAAGTTATGTGAAAACAATACTGTAACATTGGAATCGACACGACGGCCTTAGAGCTTGAGATACAGTGCCGGGTTTCCGCCAAGGCCCTGGCCCTGGCCTAGGGGCCCAGGTGGAGGGACCTACAAATAAGCTTAAAAGCCAGGCTTGCCTCGAAGCTTGAAGGGGCCTCAAATGCCACGTGCCTAGGGGCCCTGAACCTGTAAGTCCAGGCTTGGTGAGATGCATATGTTTGATAATAGTTATTTTATATAAGTAGGGTTAAGTACGCAAACCACATTGATATTAAATAACTGGATGGGTTTACGTTTCACGCACGTTAATTTTTATGAAAAGAGCAGTTATTTTGTTTTAAATTAGAGTACTGACGAATAGTTCGTTCATTCACGTCATACTAGACTCAGGCATACAGTCTTAGTTAAGAGTCTACACTCAGACAGTTAAGCATAAGAATTATTTTCCAAGTCTTACCGTCATCTTTAGCGCCTGAAACTCAATAGTTTCAGGCGCTAAAGAAGGACGGACAACAGGACGGAGCAACATACCTACATACAACCGATATTACGAGCCTAAAGTCCCACACGTGTCGGTTTATGGCAAGTTAAGAAGTGTAAATAGAAACAAAAGTATTATTTAAAGTAGTTTTTAAAGGGCTCACGTCGTAACAGTACTTTTACAAATTGTACTACTTTTTGTCTGATTTAAGTAACGCAGATTTTACTAAGAACTAGCTTCTGCCCGCGACTTCGTCCGCGTGGAATAGTTACTTGGCCTTAGCGTGATAATATATAGCCTATAGCCTTCCTCAATAAATGGGCTATCTAACACTTTTTTTATTAAATAGGTATTAACTTTTTTTAATTAGGGATGAGTAGACAAATATAATCAGAAAGCTCCGAACTGCTAAGCTATCGGGAGTTACTCGTGTTATTGTGAGTAAAAGATAGACGTATGCTGTCGTGGGATATTTTTTATATAATTTTAAGGTGCACATTTCCGTAATAAATGATTTCTGTGTAGCTTTAACCATTAAGGCTGCACACGCGACGGAAACTTAAAAAATGGAGTAACTTCTCCCGTTTTCCCAACATTTCCCTTCACTGCTCTGCTCCTATTGATCGTAGCGTGATGAAAAGTATACTATAACCTGCCCAGGAGTATGAAGAATAATTGTACCAAGTTTCGTTAAAATCCGTCGAGTAGTTTTTATTTCTATGACGAACATACAGACAGACAGACAGACAAAAATTTTACTGATTGCATTTTTGGCATCAGTATCGATCACTAATCACCCCCTGATAGTTATTTTGAAAATATATTTAATGTACAAAATTGACCTCTACAGATTTATTATAAGTATAGAAGATATCTGTATTCATAACATAACACACCTTAGTGTACATCCAAAGTTCGCCGGTATGTGTACTTACCCCCTATTGCTACTTTGTCCCAATAATACCCCCCTAGGCCCCTAGACTACTAATAGACCCCTAGTTTACGTGCATTCCTAAGTAGAACTGGAGGATAACATTAAAAGATCTATGGTTTAGGCCGCTTATGGATGCGGAAAAATATCAACACGCTTCCATTACTTGGTGTTTAATTGATAAAGCTGATTGAGAATGTAATGAAAATTATGAAAAAGAATTATTACCTTGTTTGCAGTTGTTGTCTAGCTGCTGCAGAAGATCGTCAGCAAGGTCTGCGCGATTGGGCTTGATCTCCGGCGGGGATGGAGGGTAAAGACTAGTTGACAAGTCATCTTGCTGATTGTAGCTGTCATATTCGGTCTTCGGTGCAGCGCTTGGGAAGGATTTAAACAGATCTGTGAACAAAATTGATTTATTATAGAGACTTCGTTCACTTGAAAATATTCCACATTGCCTTGTTGTTGACCGTGCCGATATTACCCGTCAAGCAAGTCAATTGGGAGAAATAATGTGTGGTATATACATTCCGTAAAATGTTTGTACAATTAAAATAAACTTGAATAATTATCTTTAGCCTTGATAGTACATGGACATTGGCCTCTTAATATTTAAATGTACCTAATTCATTTTAATTTCATTATTGTGAAGGACTCATAAACTCGAAGTTAATGCTACTAATTAAAATAAATATAATGCATAATTATTATTCTTCATTATTATAAATTACATTTTAGAACACAATTAAATCAATGCAGATGAACACAACTTCTTACTTTGCAGAAGCGATAGCTGAAATTCCCTACACAGGTCACACATTCCATTGCTTTTATAACAACACATTTTTACACAATATTGATTTCGTCAGGAAACAAAACTGATTTAATCGAAAATAATAATTAAATTAATTAGAGCAATACGAATGAACAAGGCGAAGAAGCTTCAAGGTAAGTAGCTTAGATAAGTAATGTACAAAATACAGCGTGAAGAGAGAAGACGTCAATATATATATGGACCATATCTTGAACGATATTACGTCAAAGCAACGCCCAGATGTCGTGATGCTTTAAATCTTAAGCGATAATGTCATAACAATAATTTCTGTTATTATAAAAAACATCTTAACTTTGTTCATTTGTGCCTTATTTTTTTAAGATTACAGTGATAACGTTAGGGTCACGTTAGATTTGTTTTATTAATTCATTGAATTCCGATAATTTTCCTCATTTAAGTTTTAGTATAAATTATAAATGAGATAATCAATTAGATTATAAAAAAAATTAATATTAATTAGACTTTTAATCGTGCTTATTATTTTGTTATAACATATAAGTACTATGTCTTTTGGCAAAATACTCGGACATTGCTAAATTTTAAGACACCGTAAGTCAGTTTTACCGCGTATTCGGCACGAATGGGCCGGCTCTACCGGCGTGAAACAACGCTTACGTTGTGTTTTGAGTGAGTTAGGGTACCGGAGGCCCAAACCCTTTTAAAAGGGCGGCAATGCGCTTGCGACTCCTCTAGAGTTACGGGTGTCCATGGGCAGCGGTAATCACTTACCATCAGGCGATCCGTCGTTTGTGCTCGTTTGCACCACTATGCCATAAAAGTGTTCTAGAGTCAACATGACAACACTGTGTCTTATAATTGAGAAGCGTTTGAGTATTTAGCCATTAAAAAAATAGACTCGTGGCATGCCAACGAGTCTGTTTGTTTACCATTTTGACGGCAACCTTTAATGTCAGTATAAAAAAAGTAATTAATTTATCACAAATTAATATGGTTTGTTGGTTCCAAGCGGTACACTTTTTCGCTGTTTCTTAACCTATATGCCCGCACTTTATTAGATTATTATACATTCCTACTTATATAAGTATAAATTTATATATAAATTTGAAAAGCACGTACTTAATTAATGATGAACATAAGAACTTATCACGCAACACACTACTGAGGTTTTACAGTGTAATTTTGACAGGTTGATAGAATGACATGGTCCCTAAAATAATGAATCCCTAAATGCCTATTATCATTCGTATTATCTTAATAAAAAAATATGCACATTACTTTTACGGGTTAAATTCAGTAGTTAAACTAGGAACCCTTACAATTTCACCTAAAGAGATTTAGATTATTTAGAAGGATAAGAGCTGTAATTGAGAACATTTTCAAACAAAAACTGTCAATTTTGATTTTTATAATTATAGTAATAGTAGGCAAATTATTGTTACAATAATAAGTACCTATATTTAAAATTTCAGCGACCTTACAGGGTTTCATATTGAAACGAAACTAAACTTTGTAAAAACCAATGTACTTACATAATAATATGAAAGCAATAAAATGAATTTGAACTTACTTACAAATATAGGTACTTACAAATGGATTAGTTTCTTATAAGAAACAAAATAAGTAGCAGATTTACCTATTCAGTTTTAGAATAGTTTTGAAGCTTTATCATTGCTTCGTAATATTCATCACAACCGCTTTACTCGCAGAATTAATGCCTAAAATTTGGCATCAATTTTACATATTTTAACGATGTAAAGAATTAATTTATGTTATAACGTTAAGTCGGCCATCTTATTAATATTATATATAAAACAGAATACCAACCCTCAAGTTCGTAATATTCCATATGCAGCTCATGATAAACAACATGTTATAAAATTAAATGTCAAAACATATTTTCATTGGAAACACGATAAATAATGGAAACTAGCAAACAGGCGATATGCAATTGAAAACATGAGCAGAGGCCAGTAACTTGAAGACAAATATGTTTTTAGAAGATGCCTTATGACGTTATTCTTATCTCCCAATTTACAGTTACTAGCCAGGCATGTGATAATCAAGACACACCCACGTATGCGACATAGCAACCAATAAAGTTCTTTTTGTTTTTAGGGTTCCGTACCTCAAGGGGAAAAGGAACCCTTATGGGATCGCTTTATAGTCCTGTCTATCTATCTATCTTTTAGTCTATCTATTTGTCAAAACTTATGTGCTCAGGAATGCATTTTTCAAGAATTTCATTGTTCAGGAATTCAGTGGAAATTAATAACAAATACGTAAGTGTGACCGTATTACGGGTACTATTTAACAGTCCCTTGAAGTTATCCATATATTTAAGTTATATATATGAAGTTATATACATTTATGAAGTTATATGTTATATACTCTTATGAATTACCCTTCATTTTATCGTAGTCGGGTAAATTAATGCCTCATATTTTGACACTCGCAATTAAATTAAAACTTACACTTACTTCGTACTTCCCGTTGACCTAGAATCAAGAAATTTGGCAAAAAGCAAGGTCTCACAGCACAAACAAAGGAAAAGATCCGAAAATAGTAAATTTGTTGCTGTATCACATAAAAAAGGATTTTTTAACCTTTACCCTTCAATTTAACTTATTAACATCAATAATGTTATCTACTAATATTGGTGCAAGCAACAAGTTTATACGGAAGCCTCGGTGCTATAGTCAGACTCGCACTTGTCCGGTGTTTTAATAGGTACCAGGGTTTTGTAGCCATTCAACAAGCACAAGATAATTATTATTTTACTTTATGTAATCCAGATTACATAATTAAGTGAACCTAAACAATATCTTTGCGCAGAATAATAAAATGTATGTATCCAAGTTTATTTGTTATATATACACTTACAGTTTACAGTTCTGTTTCGAATTTATATTTTAGGACTGTCTCTCTGTCATCTAATCAGTTGCAAATACGGCTGTAAAGTGACAGGCCCTGGGATAGATTCTCAATCCGATAAGTGTTATTATCATGTCATTAGAAAAAATTCATCGGCAGCACGCTATCACATGGAACCTAAAACATGAGTGAACTGTGTGTGCATGAGTACACTTGTGAAAGAAACCGTAAACATGATTTGCTATGTAAGCACGTCTCCCGGGAAATGAATTTATATAATTATGTCGCAGTTAGAATGCATAATTCGCTATTTTATATAAGCGCTAGCTCTTTTACAAAATAGATCTTACGTACAGCAGCTGAAAGACATTTAGTAGTTTGTCATAATTGCAGACTTATAACAACACGTAGAATTGCATGTAAGATTTGCGTTCATCAAAACAACGGGCTAACGTTTGTCGGTCTTGTAAAACAGTGTGAAATAAATTTTAGTTCCAAATATTATGGCTCGTGGTGCTGTATCTCGAATTTCTTCTATGTAAGTATGCACGATCGAACCAAATTAGGTTGTGCACTCTCCAGTCGCTGCTGCGGCCCTGCTCGCTTCGCTCGCTCGGCTCTTCCATCGTGTGGTCAGAGTTCTTACCTCGCCAATATAAATTTCCGTCAACCCCTAATAACAATTTGTCTCCACCCGGTCAACAAAGCAAATTTTGACTGCAAAATCGGACAAAATAGGTAACTAAGTGCGTAGCTTTTTTACACAAAACCATTTAAATTGCTGTGCGGATGATTCGTTCTACAAAAAAACTAAACGTGGGTAGCGGTTTTGTTAAATGTATCGCAATAACAGCTGGGCGTAGTAGATCCAAAATACTTCACTAGAAATAAATGTAATTCTTGACTTTAACAAGTTTGAAACAATTTTCCAGTCGTTTATTTTCAGTGATGTAGTAGACGAAATGTTACGGTAGAAACCTAGGTTAACGGTAATCCGAACAATAACACAATTTGATCAAATATTGTTTAGATTACGATTGAATTTGGTATTGTGTTTTAGTAGGCAATTCAAGCTCCACCGGAACCTTAAGCTGTATAACAAGTGCATTGCGGGCAGCACTAAGCACAGGGGCAAGGGCAACAAGGGCGTCAACATTTTGTAACGACGACAGACCTTTTATGAGAAAATTAATCTTCTTCCTCCTCCTACCTAATCAAATATCTTATCTTATCTTACATATAATAAGAATGTAAGTGAGCCGTGTCTGTACATTGCTTATATTTATAAAAAAACTATTTTGGGGGACTCAGAATCAGTAACACAATCCATTTCAATTATTTTTGGAACTTTTGTCTGTCTGTTTGTCTGTCGGTTTGTCTGTCGGTTTGTCTGTCGGTTTGTCTGTATGTTTGACCGCGCATCAAATGATAACTACCGAAGAGATTTGGAGGAAGTGGACAGGAATTCATAGCCTGTTTCTTGGATTAACATTTAGGCTATATTTCATTAAAATCGGTTCACTCTATCAAAAGTTATTAACATTTTAACGATTGAAAACGTAGAATTTGAACAATTACCGTTGAAGCAAATTTTCTTTTTAAGTATTTCCGTACTATACTAGCACGGGTCAAACATTATAACAGAATCAAGAAATAAAATTTTAAAAATACACTCACAGGTAATAAATAAGATAAAACAAGAAAATAAAACAAAGAAATCAGAAACCATTATTGTGAACGGGAATTGATTATTAGTACAGTTATTCTAACTCTACTTATACAAGGCATCACGGGACATACATAGGACTTATCCAGCAGGCATCAGCCGGTGTAAAAACTAAATATTTGAGTAGGGTAAAGAAGTAAACAAAGAATGACAATTTATTCTCTAGAAGACTAACACGACATCGTTATTACCTCGTTATTTTGAGTTGACAATTTTGACAATTATTCTTTTCTTCTTTATAGCATCCAGCTTTAAAGTAACTGATTTTATAATGTGAAACCTCTATAGTGTAGATTCTAAAGAGTTTCCATCTAATCAAATCATAAAATAATATGCCACGCATGTACCTATGTATAATAAATTTAAAAAATGGGTCATTTAATAATAATAATAATTGCAACGTGCGTTAATCTTTACTGATTGCGAATTATTTTTTTTTATTTTTTTTTATTATTTTCTTGCGGCTATTGTATCACTGCGACCGTACTGATTGCGAAACAGTTATTTGAGATTTTTATCTATGTAGGTATGTCTGTTTATATTTGCGAACTTTTTTTTAAAATTAGGAATTGTAAATTAAGTCAATGGCGCTAAGTGTATTAAAAATATGGAAAACCCGAATCCTTTTTCCTATGAGATTTTTCGAGGTAGTTAGTTGAAACTTGGAGAGGACAACGTCTCTCAGGTCAGCAAGTACTTAATAAATATTTATTGTTTTATAATATACATAAGTACTCTGTGATTCGTATGATAAATATAGTTTAACTCTAACTGAAATATTATAATAATCATGTTGACCTAAAGCATTATCGTTGTGCATGAGGTGAGTTCGTGGGGGTGCTGTCGCGTCAGGAATAAACCACGTTAATTATATTAGTTATGTCAAGCGGTCACGCGATATAATTATTGTTACATACTGATAACGATAAAGCGCCTACACTCCATGCTACGCCGCACCGACTGTTCAAGGGAGATGTGTTCGATTATATAACATACTACTAAAGTGTAATGGAACCGCCCACGTTGACGATTTACGAATATTCTAGAATGGTTCGACATTGAGATGATGAAGCCACTTTATATAAATCATTTACATTCAAAGCAACCCGTATTAATCCATACTTATAAAATCGCTTGTACTGACTAACTACGTATCTATCAATGCACAGCCCAAAACTACAAAATCTAGAATGCTGAAATTAGGAACATGCTTACATAACGATTTGTCTGCACCCCGAATAGCAGAATATCTATTGAACAAAAAACATCGTAAAATTTATGAAATAGAAAATTCATTTTGTCATAAAAAAATGAACATGGCGTTGCATGCATTGTCCATTGTCCTATTCCTAGGCGTCTGGTGTAATTATGATTAATTATTTTTGTGTTTTTAAGTAGGTCACTGGATGCTTTAGATTCTTAATTTTCAGAGCAGGAAAACTTTTTTTATGAAACGTTTTATATGTTATAATGTACAGTGTCTCTCGGAATGATTCGAATGGGTAACATTATGATAAGAACAAGTCGCAAATTAAAAGACTGACGGATAATGACACGAAATGGAAGGAAGTTATGTATGAGAATTAATGAAAGATGCTTAACAAAAGTGATTTATAAAGTGAACGGAAACCAGAATTGTCGGGAGGCCATCTTAGAAAAACATACATCAAACTTTTTTTATGAATGGTGACGTGCGGTCATTGAAAAAACTACTCTACTACTCGATACTACGTATCATAATTATTATATATGACGAGGCTAAATAAGTATGCAAGAATCCTAGCAACTATAAAAATGGCATGAGTGTATGTATAATCTATAGGAATAAATCATAATAATAAGTTTAATTAACCCCCTCTGGGACAAACGTTACCTCATCATGAGACTAACGTCAAACTGGAGGGTAGATTAGAATCGCTTTTTACAAACCTTAGACAATATAACAAAAAATGTGTCATAAGGTTTAAAGAAAAGCGTACAAACCGCAGGGCAGCTTGTGGCGAGCTGATGGTGAGTGGCGACACTGCGGTCCTTATTGCCCCAGAAAGTCGGTCAGGGCCTCGTCTCCAGTTTGCCCATATTGGGTAGCTGGAGTGGAAACCCAAGAGCGCCCGCAGGACTTTCAACTCTGTCTTGCCTTAAACGGCTGGCCAGAGGGGGGCTGCCAGAGCTATATGCTTGGGGGTGGAAGTGTCTAATGGCGTAATAGCGGGGAAACCCAATCCGGGTCTCTTGGAGACTCGCGACGGTGAAACCGGGGCTACACCTCTCGACACCCTTAGCCACTCACGCCGCTGTTGCCGCCTTTTGCCTGTACTGGCAGCTTTTCGGGGGGCCCAGCTAGTGAGTTGGCAAGTCACCGTCTGCCATCCCTAAGGATATTTTTCGAGGGTCAAAGGCAGACGCCGTTTTCTTCCGGCAATAGAAGTTATCGGTCCACCAAACACCCCATCCATAATCCCATTTTTGATTCCCATATTTTACAATAGTCCTGCACCCGCCCGGAATACTTCATGACTGTACTCCCATAGTACAGTTGTGGAGTGTCCCGGGTGTATGCCCCATCCCATATTAGATCAAAGCTCTCCAAGGGGCCTCTGCGCGTTGGACCTGTGTCCCCCCGCAAGCCTTCCAAAGGACCGGATGTCTCCCTCACGGGAGGCATGCCGTGATCACCGAAGTTTAATTAAACGTATCAGTCATTGAAAAATTCCATTACTTATAAGTTATAGCCAGTTGAATGCTAACGCATTCTAGCAATAAAATAGTTCAATAGACTACAGAGATCATATATTAGGTCTTTACCTATGAAATTGCCGTTTTGTATGAAAAAATTTTAACGAATTTTTTTCATGTATTTTTTATTTGTATTAATCGAAGTAATCACCCATGCAATCAATGCATCTTTGCCAACACAGTGGCAGTTTATTGATGCCCTTCTTAAAGAAATCAGCTGGACGGGAGGCAACAAATTCTTCAAAGGAATTTTGTACTGCCTCTCGGGTATTGAATTTTTTTTCTGCCAAGAAGTTATCCAAATTCTGGAAAAGTATTAGTCTGTAGGCGCAAGGTCTGGTGAGTAGGGCGGATGACGGAGAACTTCCAACCCCAGTTCTTGCAACTTGGAGACCGTCTGCTGTGCAGTATGAGGTCGCGCGTTATCGTGCAGGAGGAGCGGAGACGAGCGATTGACCAATGCTGGTTGGAGATGTGCCAGCTTCTCCATCATTGTGTTCAGTTCTTCACAGTACACATCTGCAGTAATGCTCACCCCGTTTGGTAAGAAGCTGTGATGAATCACACCGGCGCTAGACCACCAAACAGTGACCATTACTATTCTAGGGGTAAGTTTTCGTTTAGGGCATTGTTTAGGTGCTGAACCAGGATCCAACCAACTTGCTGAGCGCTTGCTGTTATCAAACAGAATCCATTTTTCATCGCAGGTAACAATGCGGTTCAAAATTCCTTCATTTGTGTGTCTGTTGTGCAGTGCAAGGCACGTTTCGACGCGTACTTCGCGCTGGCGATCATTGAGTTCGGGGGCACCCATTTGTGAAGCTTTTTTACCTTGCCAATTTGACGCAAATGGACCAATATTGTTTTGACGCTAACGTCGAAAGCTGCTGCTAATTCAGCCGTCGATTATGTATCGAAATTCCCAGAACGGAAGCGAGCAAACCAATAACAGGTGGTGCGTTGGTTTGTAGTGTTAGCTCCGTAAACGTCGTTGATGTTGCGTGCCGCTTGAGCCGCGTTGCTGTCATGACGGTACTCATATTCCATAATTACTCGAAATTTTAACGTATCCATGATGACGAAAAAGATTGAAATGCGATAAAAATGTAACACTAATCAATAAACAAATGAATACTTTTGGAAAAAGAATTCCATGTTTTTAAAATAAAATTAATTTGAAATTGGAATTCTAAATGGCCAGTACTGCAGAACGGCAATTTCAAAGGTAAAGACCTATTATTATCTGGGAGTGCCAAATAAGGTCATCGATTAATGGTGCGCGTGGTGTTCTGTGCGATTGACTCTGAGCGTAGGCGTAAATAATTAGGTGCGTAAATTCCTATCGTGTCCACTATCCAGGCATGCTAGCGCTAATGCCAGCATCTATATTATTACAGCTTGCAAAAACTGGACAATGTGGTGAACGCTGGGAGAGTTCATAAATCAATTAAACATTCTATTCAATCGGTTGTTCTTAAGCCAAGCCGACTATAAGTCCATAATCTACACAGATTTTTGTCCAGGTGACCATGCTTTCGAACTTTGTAGGACCGGTAAGCGATGAACTACGATAACATGGCCCGCCCAAATTACTATTTCAATGTGTGAAGTCACATCCTTACGATAGTTTGTATCTTTGTATGTAGTTGTCAGTATTCGTCTTCAGTAGTCAGACTCATGCGTGCTTCGTGGTGATTTAGAAATACTTTCAAATGTTTTGGATTTTGGAGGCAAGCCTAATTTAAATTCTAGCTCGATATTGCCACAATCTTTTGATTGGTTGTGTGTGTGGAATGGTTCTGCTATTAGCATATTTCATGTAAAGTTACATTCCTTGTCTGAATTCACATAATACTAGAAATATATAATAATATTCTTGATCGCTCAACTCCAACTTAGTACAGTTGGAGTTGAGCGATCAAGAATATTCTATGGAGAGTTCCGAGTTTGCTACAGAAGGTTCTGCAGCCGTTCTTTATTACCCTTAAGAATTAAGCGATATTGCTAATATGCTGAAGAATGTAATTCTTACAAGGATAGATCTAAAGAAAAAAAGAACCTGTCCAGTCCCTGCGCACATGATTAAAGTTTGACTAGTGACACATTGAATATACTTACCTACTGCCAACTTTAACGATTATTATGAAACAAGAATAACGTGACAGATAAAACCAGAAAGATAATATCGTATCAGTGTCCAACGATCTCATGCGGTAGGTGGGGCTAAATGTCGTTAGCTATAAGCTGCTATCAGATAATTTCAGTAACGAAACCGAGTCTGTGGTTAATAATATAAATTTAACTTTACGTGAATCATCACATCATCCTCCGAGCCTGTTCCCAACTATGCTGGACTCGGCTTCTAGTCTAACCAGATGCTGCTGAATATCAGCATTTTACACGAAGCGACTGCTATCAGTCCTCCGCAACCCAATTTCTGAGCAATACCGGTATTCGGAGGATAGATTGGATGTTAGGCTTTTTTTGTGTTTATAACTAAAGATTCTCGTATAACAACGGGGACCGACGGCTTTACGTGCTCTCCAAGGCACGGAAGGGTCTCGATGTGTTAAGAATGGTCACCCATCCACACACTGACCGCGGCTAGCGCAGCTTAACATTGCAGGTCAGTTGATCAGCTTAATTACTACTTAGCCACGAGTCCCTCAATAAAAAAAGGAGAATCATCACACTGCGGCGAAATTAACAGGGTTGTGAGTGTTGTGACGTCAGTTGCATTATATGAGCAAATGCGGATCTTTAACAGCAATAAAAGCATCAAGTGAACCTGGTGCTAAAGCATCCACACGCATCAATACTGAAGTTAAATTTGGGTCGGAGTTCATCGCATGTGCTGCGATCTCGCGTGATTTTCGGTCAATGAGATTAATAGTTATAGAGTAATTACATTTTTAGTTAGTCACCCAAGTTATGTCAACAATTAAGTGAAATTGATGTGTTCTGCACGCAAAAATTAAGATTTATTTTTATTTTCTTAATGACTCCTCTGCAAAACACTGCTATCTGGTTGTATCTTACACTAGCTTCCTCAATAAATGGGCTATCTAACACTTAAAGAATTTTTCAAATCGGGTGACAAAATGTGCTTGTTATGGTACAATGGGGATAGCACCTGATGAGCTAGCGTCGCCACTAACCACTTACCCAATCCAATGCTAACGTCTGAAACTATATGCTGTCTAATATATTATAATAAAACGCTTTGATTGGTTGTCGTATTTAGCGGCGTTTCACCTAACATCGACGGTGGCGTTGAACATGTTACGTTTTACTGTACTGTCTTTTTGTTACTGTGTTGTATCTTCGACCCCATCTTATGGTATCCATTGTTGGACCCTCGTGTAAATATTTAATTCTTTTTGAATTTTTGGAAACTGTAGTCAGCCTTTTTTTTTCGCCAAAGGGAATTGACACGGGGGACGCATAATTATGTATAGAGCAATGCCAGAACCAACAATATTCATATATAATGCCATGTTCACAGTTGTTCATTATAGTTTATCAAACTTGGAAGCCATATATTTCGGCCAGTTCTCTTGAATGCACTTTTAAGCTTGCCATTGTAACTGTCTAGTTGGAAATTGGATTGCTGTTACTTAAATATGTAAATGACATACTGATTTCTGAAGCTTACGCGAATATTAGACATATTGAAATAAAACTACTTTACGGATTATAATCGCGTTATAATTAGTTAAAAAACCAATCCCGACATTTCGAACCCTTTACAGCGTCCATGGGCCAGTCCGCCCGTGGCAAATCCATAGCGTTGTCGTAATGTCTTGAAAATGCGCCGCCAGTCTCATTTTCTGATAGAATTTTGTTAATCTTGGAATATGAGAAAACCTAACTGCCGTACCATTCGGCTGTAGGCGTATTGTTTTATGGGGAATTATAAAGTCAAGCCACAGTTTTTTTAACCACGGAATCTATCCTCTGATTTTATATTTAAGCAACGAGAAAATAAGAAAGCTAAATATTTCAAAGAAAGCGTCAAGTGAAGAACAACAATTAATTTCTTCTCTTATTCTCACCAACATTTAACGGTTTTAATTAACCAATATTTTTTTTGTTTCTTTTAAAATATACGTAAAAAATCGAAATGAAACATATAACATAACATACCATCACGCCTATATTCCCCGAAGGGTTAAGCAGAGGCGTACTAGTTTACACCCACAGTTCGCCGGTATGTTTAGGTCCCATGTAATAGGGGGCGAGCCTATTGCCATTAACCGGGCACAAATTCCAAACTTCGAGCTGCTACTGGGAATTTCATAGAATAACCCAATAACACTTCGCTCGAACCCAGGACCTCTAGCGTAGCAGTCGCGCTCTGGACCACTAAGCTAATGAGGCAGTTTAAGAAATATTAATATTGGTTAAATTAGGTTAGAACTGTAACCACACCGACGAACTGCCAGAACGTATTTGTAGCCGTTGTGTAGTGTAGATGCTATAAAATAACACCCATACTGGATCGTATTTACAGTAGCTTACTTGACGATAAGTAGTGGCTAAGATAATATTTTTTAGATGAACATTTAGAGTGGCTGATGGGCTGACCTAGTAATTCAGAAGCTCATTTATTTATTTATTTATTAATACTTTATGCACTAATGGTACAAAGGCGGTCTTAATGCCATTAGGCATTTTCTGCCAGACAACCTTAGGGCGATGCAGAGATAAAATAATTACACGGTAGATGCACTTATAGTGTTGAAAGGAACAAATGCCTATTAATATACTAAAGATATAAAACACAATATACTTAAATATAAAATACATATCATTACATAATTATATTTATACAATAAATACTTATAATATATATAAATACATATATATATTTACATATATATTATATACTGACAGGTTAAAGTCGAGATGATGAATCTGCCATCGTCCTAGCTTGAAGGTAATTACGCAGTTTGTGCTTAAAAGAAAACCGACTGTTTGCCATCCTGATATCAGATGGGAGAGCATTCCATAATAAGATTGACTGGATGAAGAATGTAGAGTGAACAAAGTCAGAGTGATGAGAGGGACATTGAAGGAGACGATTATTTGTAGATCGCAAATACTTGTTGTGGTTAGTACAAAGATACTGAAAGTGAGAAGATAATTAAGAAGGAGGATTAGAAGAGAAAAGTAATGAATAAAGCGTAGTCAGTGCTCTCATGTGTCGACGTTGCCGAACAGGCAACCATTTAAGCAGAGACCGATACTCAGACACATGATCATATTTGCGAAGGTTGAAGACGAATCGAATGCAGCTATTAAGAAGGCGGTCAAGTTTATTGAGTAGATCTGCATTCAGGTCAAAGTAGCACACATCACCATAGTCAACAATAGGGAAAATTAGGGCCTGCACAAGCATTGCCTTGGTCTTTGATGGAAGTAGATTTTTCAGGCGGTATAGAGAGCGTAGCGATCCCGTGACTGTCTGGCTGACACTTGCCACTTGGTCTCTCCAGCTGAGAGTAGAGTCAATGTGCAAACCGAGATCTTTTACACTAGAGCTGATGGGGATGACCAGGCCATCAAACATGACTTGAGGAAGGGATATACTACTCAATTTGGATATATTACGCTGACTGCCTATGATGATGGCCTGACATTTGTCAGGGTTAACTGCAACCCCGAACATATGTGACCATTTTTTTATGGCTATAAGGTCACGATTTATATCATTGATCGCACCACATAAATTTTCCAAATCAGCCTGACGATACAACTGCAAGTCATCGGCATAAAGATGATAAGAACACTGAAGTTTGTTAGTAATGAAATTTATAAATATAGAGAACAGAAGAGGAGAAAGTATGCCGCCTTGTGGGACGCCAGTCTCTATGTCACACCAATTTGAGGATGATTCCTCAACGTGGACAGACTGCTGACGATCCCGAAGATAAGAAGAAAACCATCCCAGCGCTTCACCAGAGACCATAAGATGGGAGAGAAGAGATAGGAGAATGTCATGACTGACGGTATTAAAAGCATTGGTAAAATCAACTAGTACTAATACAGTAAGTTTAGATTCTTCCATACCCTTCTTAATATCGCCAGTCACTTTGAGGAGTGCAGAAACAGTGCTATGGCCTGGCCTAAAACCAGACTGAAACGGACTTAAGAAGTTGTTCAGATGAATAAACTGGGAGAACTGTTTATGAACACAGGCTTCCAGTACCTTAGATAGAAAGGGAAGGATGGAAATAGGTCGGAAATGGCACGGCAAAGAAGGGTTAGAAATCTTTGGCAAGGGTCGTACATAAGCTTTACGCCACATCGACGGAAAGGAACCAGTTTCTAGCGAGAAATTTAGGATATGAGATATAGCTGGGAGGAGGTGGTCTAGTAATGACACTATCATTCTACGGCTGAGATTGTCGCAGCCCATTGCCTTAGATTTAATTGATAGGATAATCTTTTTGATCTCTGCATCAGCAACTGGAACGAAGTGAAAAGGATCTATATTGGGACGCGTTAGACCAGATATCGAGGATAGTGTTAGTTGTTTGGTAAGACCATCCAGTGTCGGAACAGTGGTGAAATGATTGTTGAGGACGTCTAGGCCAATTGAATTTGGAAGGTCTAAATGTCGCGATTTGCCGATACCTAAAGTTCCGAGAAACTTCCAAATATCGGCAGAAGAAGAAGAAGAAATATTATCCAGAATATAGCGGCGCTTAGCATTACGTATCATCTGGTTACACCGATTCCTTGCAGCCTTAAAAAGTTTCCAATTTTCTTCAATGCGATCCCTTTTGTATATGCGAAAAGCGCGGTCTCTACGCCTCATAGCCATTAAAACCCCTCTAGTCATCCAAGGCGCAGGGGGACGCTTGAGTTTAACTTTCTTAAAGGGAGCATTAGCATCATAAATGTCAGTGACTAGTTTGTTAAAAACCCGAACCTTATCATCGACCGTAGTGGCGTCCACCAGAGGTCTCCAATCTATATTAGACGCATCCCTGCCTAATTTATCCATATCCATCCGACCAAAGCAACGCCTGTACAAGACCTTTGGTTTAGGTTTAGGAGGTTTCAGGATATAGGAAAGGAAGATGAGATCGTGATGGGAAAAACCGGGTGCAATGAATTGACCGTGAGAGGAAACAAGGGAAGTATTGGAGGTTAGGATTAAATCAAGCCAGGTATCCTCACCTATATTATTATGGTGAGTAGCTTGGAGAGGGAGGACATCTAGGCTCGCTGACTCGATCAGGTGCAGGAGTTTACCGGCGCGCGTTGAGTTTTGCGCAAGAAGGTTTGTGTTGAAATCACCCATGATGATATGATGTGCATACTCAGAACCCACGGACTCTAATACTGATTCGAATTCAGTGAAGTAGTCTACAGTAGGGGGACAATAAACAACGCCAAGAATGACCTTAGAACCTTTGACACAAACCTCAATGAAGAGAAACTCAGCAGAGGAAGAATAATGTGGTGACGAAGTAGAGAGAGTTTTAAATGGGAGATCGCTGCGGAGGTAAATAGCAACACCACCTCCTCCCTTGCCAATCCGATCATTACGGATCAGAATGAAGCCAGGAAGAGAGTAAGAGGTGGATAATAATTGAGGTTTGAGCCAAGACTCGGAAATTAGGACTGCATGTGCGTTGGTATTAGAAAACGCCTCATACAAATCACTGAAGTGACTAGGAACACTTTGCGCATTGATATGGCAGACATTAAACAGACGGCCATCTTGTTGATTGAAATGTTTCCGCAAATTATCTCCAAGAGTGTCGGTAACAGAACAAAAACTATCATCAAGAGACGTAACAGATTCATTAGCTGAATAAAATGATTCATTATCATCTTCGGATATCATCTATATAAAAGTACAATAAATATATAGAATTACAAAAATATAAAATAAATAAGTAATAGATATGATATAATATAAAAAACAAAAAAAAAACAAAAATTTAAGAAATACGTACACCGTTTGTATCACTGCACCACCCGCCAGCTAACAAGAATCTAAAGAACAATAAAATTGACGAAACATATAAAATACAAAACAGATAGTACTGCAAATAAAAAAGTAAAATATACTGTGTTGCTAGGTACAATATTTTGGAACGCACCACAGCAAAATGTAATACATTTTGGAATAGATCCCAAATGAGTCTCACGTAGGTGACGTATCCGAACGATGTTTATTTGTTATAGTGACAAATGACATGACAACTGGCAGTTGACAAATATTGACAATTGGAATACATAGAACAGAACAAATACACTACAGTAATGAAGAATCTTGTAAAACATGGAATACACCCAAGAATGTTAAATTATCAATGTACCCGTAATTATACTATCAGTTCTTTGCTAAATTACGAAAGTCAATTCACATTATGTAAAATCGAGGGTAACTAAGTGGTCAGGCATAGTGAACTACACCAGACCCGAGTTTCAAGCAAAGTTGAAGGAGATAACTACTAACTTGGTAGGTACCTACGTATTATTATGAAATAGTAGGTATGATAGTGGAATGTAAAATGTGCAATGCCTATTTACGCGTTTTGTTTCCCGCAGACTCGACGCCACTTCTACTCACCGTCGAAGACACATCCTGAACCTTAGGAAACTTTGCCAGGAGGGGGCTTAACTCATCAATAGTAGCTATCTTGTGCCGACTTCCGTCAGGGGCCTTTATGATGATGATCCCATCTTGTGTCCAGCATGCACGCATACCGAAGTGTAAACGAGCTTTGGCAAATACAGACTGTCTAGACTTGGTCAAGAACTCCTTTAGCGTGATTGAAGAACCACGCAAGTTCGTTTTTGCCCGCCAAACCGCCGATTTGTCATCTACACAGGAAAATTTGACTAGAATAGGCCGATGATGTTCCTTGTTTGAGGCCCCTAGTCTATGACAAGTCTTGACTGAAGATGCGGATATATTGTTAAGGGATAGCTTCCTATGAATAATGTCTAGGATAACCGCCTTACTGTCCTCCTTATCCGTCTCAGCAACACCCAAGAAAACAACAGCTTTCCGTCTATGCCGGGTCTCAATGATGTCAATCTGTTTGGAGCACTCGAAGATCTGCTTCCGAAGCAGCCCCAACATACTGAATATTAATTCTCGGAAGGTCCGGAACTCTTCAGCAATCTTGGCCACGGTATCCTTGGCCGGTCCCGCAGATTGAATTTGAGCCTCAAGGTCTTCCATCTTCTTGTGAAAACTCTCTTCTAATGTTTTCTGCACTGACAGTATCTCAGCAAGTTGTGGCATTGTGTAAATATATGTGAACTTTTATAGTTTTTAAGATTGTGTAGTTGAAGCTGGCAGGTGGTGGTTAACTTATATGCTTCAGTTACATTAATGCACTGCTAACGTGAGTAATGTATTATTACAATATTTAAAATTAAAAAAATAAATAAAAAAGTAATTATATTGATTAATTATAAATTAAATAAATTCACTACTCAGAAACACGTCTTAACTTTTTCGCAACTACCGCCAAAAAAAAAAAAAAAAAAAAAAAAAAAAAAAAAAAAAAAAAAAAAAAAGTAGTCTTTAAGAGGAGAAAAATCGTAAAGAAGTCATGTAAATTAGGACCCTTGTTTTATTTAAAATACTATGTCTGTACTCGCGTGGTTGTCATTGCTATTCAAAATGATTTTCTCGTTTGTGTCCCAATACTGGCAAATTCAAAATGCTAGGCACATTTTTTGGATTCACTTTAAATTCGATTTTATTTCAACTTTTATAGACACACAACTGTGAACATTAAATACAGCGCATGCCATTACATATGAATATTGTTGGTTCTGGCATAGCTCTATACATAATTATGCGTCCCCCGTGTCGCTTCCCTCTGGCAACTAAAGGCAGACTACAGTTTCCAAAAATAAAAAAAATAAAATTTTCACGAGGGTCCAACAATGGATACCATAAGATGGGGTCTCTTTTTGATGAATTTAATCCCTCTTTCTACTTCAGGAATGCCTAACCCTGTAAATCCAATTGCCGGTAATCGTGAGAAAAACAGGGATGCACATCAGCTATCGCTCCGGGACAGTCAATCAAAGCGATTTGGGCGCTACATATCGTGATGCAAGGTTCCACATCGTTGCTGTTCTGCAACTGCTAAGATACATAATGGAGTTGAGCGAGGAAAATGCGTTGGAGTCCAGGTTTCTGTGTAGGTGTCAATAAAAGCGCATTTTGTTATTGTTGGCACACATGTAGAAGTAAAAAAAACTCTTCCGTCAAAACGGCAAGAAATGTGATACCTATAGTATTACAGCCATCTTGGATTAATTCCTGATAATTCAATTAAAATTACGTAGTCACTAATCGCTAATGTGACCACCACATTAACATGATATTGTTTTGCGAGGAAAACATACGAGACACAGGTGCGGATTCACGGATTAAATTAACGGCAGTGACTTGTCTACACAAAGATCGAAAGTTCAATAAATATTAGAAATGTAAGTTATTATTTTAAAGTATGCTTGTATTATTTGGCAAAGAAAAGAAGCATAAGCATAATTTCTCGCAGGTCGCGCAGAAATGGAAAATCGCTCCCATGACTCCACCACAAAAAGGTGAAGCGAAACACCGTTTCGTGTGGTTTTACTCGTTAGATCACCCTAATATAGGTGGACTGACATCTTCCAGCCTATCATTCCCCAGACGACGAAATTCCATTAGGATTTCAACATGCAAAAAAGGCATTTTGAAATATAAATAGTGATATTCGGGAACCTGCTTTCTGACTGCAACACAGATTTGAGAATTGATAGCTTCTGCAGCTGGGCATGTGCCAGTCACCTTAACCTGGCACAAAACCCTAACTCCAAGCTGCTACTGAGAATTTCATAGAAAAACTCAATAGGACTCTGCTCGGCCTGGGATTCAAACCCAGGACTTCTAGCATAGCAGTCGCGCTGAAGACCACCAGGCTAATGAGGCAGTACCTTAGACCTTTTGTCAAACATACCGTCGTTGATGTAGAAGGCGATGTCAGTATCGAGCAGCTTGAAGCATTCTTCCTCAGTAAGAAGGCCGCCGGCCGCAGCCGGCGACTGATCCCTGCGATTGGCACTCATTCTTGGAGCGATGCAAGCTCTGAAAAATGTAACATATTAATTTAATTTCACCACTTTAAGGTATCCATTTTTAGGAAATTTATAGCTAGGGATTTTTCCCGCGCATAATGTAAATATCGCACTTATTTTATTAAAAACCGGTCAAAATGCGTCTGACTCGCGCATCGAGACTTCCGTACAAATTTATATGGATGTAAAAAACTACGAATACCTATAAAGTATTCAGGGACTAACTAGTACTAGGGTAGTGATTTCTGACACTTACGCATTGTATTGAATAAAATAATAGCAATACAACATAAAATCCATGTAAAGTAGTTTTATTTCAATCCCATGAGTGTGTCAAAATATGCTGTATAACGGAGCATAAACGGTCGTATCTCTTGATTGCGGTAACTTTGAAGTTTTTTTTTTAATCTTTTAGTTTTTTACACTACTCCAGGAGATTGCAGACCTGAGTAAGTATTTGATATTTCAGCTTGATAACTCGACGCGTTCCTGAGAAAAAGTTCTTGACAGATAACAGCATGATGGACAAAGTGATCCTGTATGGGTTCCGTTTATATTTTGAGGTATGGTAATGGTACCCTAAAAATGGGTTGAAAATATTCTATGCCAAAGCAAGTCTTTTATATTAATGAAAGTACACTAATATTTTACTCACTTAGAAACCTAGAGAATGAAAATTAAATTATAATGTTTAATTATTTTTAAAGTAAAATATAAACATTGCTTTAACCCTAAATACTGACAGAGGTATTCAACATATTTTAGTTTTTGTTAACTAGAACCATTACACCCAGTATGTATTGCCAAATCTGTTCACCATAAAACATTGGTCTAAAATGTCTAAATTAATAAAAAAAATAAGAATTAAGGTTTCAATATGGAGACAAGTCAGCAAGCCCTGAAGCTGCTTTTTGGTGTGCGGGAAATCATTGTAGATCGTCTACCTAGCAGGCTAGCAGGATAATTATGTCCAACTCATACATACTGCATATAAACTTTATAGCTGGTATAAGTCCCTTATTAATATAAAAGGCCTGGATTATTGACACTTGCCAGGATAGCCAGGACAGGAAGCCTCAGACCATGATTGAAAGCTGTTATCACTCAACTCCAGTTCCAAATAATGATACAAAAGAAAATAGATCTTACCACAGAAGTAGAAACAAGTGCTGCGGGATCAGATTCCGATGATAATGATGGTTGTTTTTGTTGTCGAAGGACAAAACTGTCCGGTGAGGGCGCCATGGCGGCACTGAAAAATAAAAGTACACTAAGTATTTAATATAATCAAATAACAAGTAATGATTCCTGTCATCCAAGTAATACCTACGAGTAATAACTGTTGAAAGTTTTTACCTTAAAAATAACATAGATCTTAATTTCTTAAAAGGAACATAATCTTGTTTTATTGCCATAGGCCATATTTATTGTTAACAACACAATGATTGATTCTACGTTGCATGTAGCGTAAAATATTTTATTTATAAGTTTTTTTATTAGAAACCTAGTACTTAGGTCTTTTCACACAATTCCTTTGGCGGATAACAATGCGGATTTAGATTTAACGACGAGCCATTAGAGACGAGTACAGAGACGAGCCGAACAATTTAATTTTTGGGCAGAATTTTCTATGTATATTGACTTATTTTAACTTTCCTCAGAAATGCAGCGCGCATGTTTTTTTAAAGATTCTATAGCATATAGATAGGTACAATTAATTTAGATTTGAGGTGGTTCATATAATCATTAACTGGATATGACAATCACCTAGGTAAGTACAGTCGCTAACTCACCGATTTACCATAAACTGTTAAATTTCCCCAATGAATACTGTTTAGTATAACTACTGTTTAGTAGAGATTAAATTTCGATTGAAGAGATTTGTCAGTTTTGGAAACCATGATGCGCTGGCGACCGCGTTTTTGCGAGAAGTTTGATCATTGTTTGGATAACTAATTCTCAAGCAGGAAAATCATCACTAGCTCTCAACTAGGTACGTAGTAACCTACTAACTAGTTCTCAATTATCAAGAAACAGCGTAGCATTTACACTGTTATTTTCCTGCCTTTCTCGGCCTTCTCGGACACGAATTAAGTATCTATTAGTAGGTAGTGCAAATAAGCATACATATAAAAATAAAATAATTAGGACAATCTTTATTACTTAATAATAATAGGTACTTACCTACAAAATTATCCGTCCGACAAAAAACCTTTATTCATTTAGGTATTACATAACTAACATAATAAGCTCTTTTATTTTTACCCACGCCGGAATGGAGGATTTGCTAGGGTGAAAGGTTCTTAGTTTGTTTGTCTTGGTGCACAAATGTTACCATTAATCTCCAAAGCGGTGGAACCGATTGAGATACGGTTTTCTAATCATAAGTCTTCTCGTCACCCACCACAGTGCCTTAAGACGAAAGACCTCAATGCGTGCGTCCTAACAATTATGACCTACTGAGCCGAACCGTGGACACTCACAGTGAGATTGGTCCAAAGTCGCTCAGCGAGCTATTGACAGAACGATGCTCAGTCTCTCCGAGGGATAAAATCCGAAACGAAGTTACCTACCTATCTGTCAAAGAACTAAAGTTAACGACGTAGCTCAAAGGATTAGCCAGCTGAAGAGAGTGAAACGTAAACTTATTCTCGAGTGAAGACCGTGACTAGGCAAACGTAGTGTAGAGCGTCCACCGGTCAGATGGAGTGACGACTTGCGAAAGGTGGCAGTGACTGGATGAGGAAAGCCGAAGATCGTGCTCTGTGGCGTTGACTCGAAGACCCCTACGTCTAGTAGTAGGCGAATATAGGCTAATGATGAATCATATGTTCCTTTATTTTTACATAGCTTCTGCCCGCGACTTCGTCCGCGTAGCGTGATGATATATAGCCTATGGCCTTCCTCAATAAATGGGCTTTCTAACACTGAAAGATTTTTTCAAATCGGACCAGTAGTTCCTGAGATTAGCGCGTTCAAGCAAACAAACAAACAAACTCTTCAGCTATAGATATTAAGTATAGAAAGTATAGATTTAAAAAAAACTACCTTCTGCCCGCGGCTTCGCTCACTTGAAGCTCTTAAACTAACAGTGATGATCTCTCCTTTGTATGGGTCTCTATACATTAGAGAGGTCAAGCTGTATCTCAGGTTACGTTTAATTATTTGAGACTAGCTTCTGCCCGCGACTTCGTCCGCGTAGCGTGATGATATATAGCCTATAGCGTGATGATCGCAATAAAAGGTAGCATATGTCCTTTCTCAGGGTCTAAAGATAGTCTGTGCCAAATTTCATCAAAATCGGTTGAGAGGTTTAAGCGGGAAAGCGTAACAGACAGACAGACAGAGTTACTTTCGCATTTATAATATTAAGTAGGGATAAGAAGTATACCAGTTTTTAAGTTGGAGCACATACTTTCTAACAAAATTAAAATCTATTCAGTCGTTTTTGCGCCAACCCGTAACAAACAGGCAAACAGACAAGAATTTTAAAAATCACATTTTACGGTTCAAAGTCGTTTATAATACCTACACTACGTGTTTTTTTTTTAATATCTTCAATGTACAGACACAGCTTTTTTACAATTTTATAATAGTAGAGATAGAGTAGGTACCTATAGATTAAAATTAAACTACTAAAGAACAATAGCAATCATTGAACAGTATAATAAAAGGAAAACGTAGTTTGATTGACCAGCTACTTTGACTGTAAGGCCTTCGCCACACTTGGCGGAAACTCCGTCGCGTAAGATCCGCGACGGAGTCGTGATGAACGTCGATCCATTTATCCCTACTAATCCCTACTAATATTATAAATGCGAAAGTAACTCTGTCTGTCTGTCTGTTACGCTTTCCCGCTTAAACCTCTCAACCGATTTTGATGAAATTTGGCACAGACTATCTTTAGACCCTGAGAAAGGACATAGGCTACCTTTTATTGCGAAATTAAAAGTACGCAGACGAAGTCGCGGGTACGAGCTAGTTGCATATAAATTACAAATAGCGGGCACACTACGCAGAAGATCGGTCGTTCCGTTCTGTTGATGATATGTATTGTACTTATCTAAGTATTAACTTTATAGGTATCTAATTTCAACAAACACTAAGTTGAGAGTAAGTAGGTACGTGCAGCATTGGCATCATCATAAATTATTTTTCGAATGGCCCATGTGTTGCTGACGTGAGTAAATGGTAGAGGTAGGTAATATCACGATTTACTAACGTCGGCAGCTTTGATTAGAAAACATAACGCGGCGGGTCTACGTACCTATTGCTATAGACAAAGTAACCTAATTGACGTCATTCTCGATAAATGCTGTAGCTATGTATCAGTTTAATTTCTTATAATAACGGACATAAGTTCAAAATAGCTTGAAAACAGTGGCCATTTAAGAATGTCAGTATCATAATTATAATATACAACATACAAAGAATTTATGTATGTCCCAACACTCGATTTCATTGACTTACGACATGAACAAGATATTATTACGAAAACATTTGAAATAGGCTACTAGCTTATAGGTACCCGCAGCTGCGCCTGAAGCTATAGTAGGATTAGAAATGAAGAGCGCACATGAATGAAACTCATTTAGGGAGAAATGGGCCATATGATTGTCTTTTGTGAATTCTTTTACTCAGATAGATTTATATAAAGCGCACAGTACATATTATCTATCATGCAGCACAGTGCACACACAGCATCATGTGTAATAAGAAATAATTCAAAAAGTCAAAGTTCAAGCGGTGCATGCTTTGGATTTGCCTTGCCTATCCTAATTAACTAATGATATATTTCCAACTTAAGTAAATTCTTATCTGACAAAACTTGATATCAGCACAATCACATTTGGTTTTGCTGAAGCTTTAAATGTTACAATAGGTCAAATTCTTGATGTAGATAATATAAGTACATAACAAAAAAATCTATGTTTTAATTACCCATATCTATAGACTTCCTGTTAAGTAATGTAGTATTTTTAATATTAATTAATGTAATCAATTGTTGTCATAATATGTCATTGTCTTAAATTGTTGGCCTTAAGATTTAGCAAGCTCTAACTACACTACTGACTCAACACAGGAGGAAACTCATTTCCCCAAGAAACATTTAACAAACACAGTAGTATCGTAATTTAGGTACATTACTAGGTTTAGGACAAAAATCTTAGACAATTAGGTGAAACTGTTCTTTTTTTATTTCAGAAACCCTTAAAAAAATGTTTGTCCCCACTTTTTTCCTCATTGGTCATCTTCCAAGTAATTGGGATTCCCATAACAAAAAAAAGTGTCCAAGTGGAAATCTTGGGAACCTCCACCGGGCCCTCACTGAATTCCCACTAAACTAGGACAAATCCGGATGGATGACAAACCAATATTATATTACCAGAAATAAATAAAGAGGACTGTGTTGGGAGTAATGTCTGGCTACTAAAATTAATATAAACAAATACCTATGGTCCTCTAAAATCAGCAATCTATATCTATATATATAAAAGAAAGTTGTGTTAGTTACTCCATTTATAACTCAAGAACGGCTGAACCGATTTGGCTGAAAATAGGTGGAGAGGTAGCTTAGAACCAGGAGACGGAGATAGGATACTTTTTATCTATATATATAACACAAAGTCGTGTTAGTTACACTATTTATAACTGAAGAACGGCTGAACCGACTTGGCTGAAAATTGGTGGAGGTAGCTTCGTACCAGGAGACGGACATAAGATACTTTTTATTCCGTTCCCGTGGGATGTGATGACAGACCGAATTCCACGGGGGCGAAGCCGCGGGCAGAAGCTAGTATAATATAAAATATTACATTCAGCCGAATTTCGCGCAATTTCGTTTTGTTGTGAAAATTTGCATTCAATGTGTGCATAATTGCTGATAACTAGGTATGTGATGCTATGAACTGGTGACCTGCCCATGTTTGCCACGAGCATACAAATTGTGATGTGTACAAACGGTTTACCATGTCTACAATGTCGTAATTTTAAGTCTCCCGCGCAACTTGGTGAAAGGACCCATGACGAAGTATGAAGCAAGTTTATGTCATTACGCGAGTGAAGTGTTTTAAATAAAAATGCATATTATAATGCTTTCTACAAAGCCAAAGAGCATCTCACTAGGTAATTTTCAGCAACTATTTACTTCTATAGGAATCCTACATAATTCGTTGGAATGCAATATTATCAGAAACCACATTTGAAGAACAAATATTAAAAAACACTTATACTTACAACATTTTTGGTAACGTGTGAAGGCACACGCAGGTGTGCAAACTTTAGGTACTAGAAACCCATCGTAAACGCAATAATGGCACGAGAAAAACAAAATACGTCTTTTACTTGCAAGCCATTGATGAGTAATAGAAAGAGGGGGGGCATGAGGAGGGCGCCCATCGCTTCGCTAACGAAGCTGTGAATTTTTTTATTTTTTTTTATCATGGCGCCACTCTTTTTGAGTATTTGCCAGTGTCAAGTACAATATAGTAATCAAGTAATAATAAAGAATATTTCACATCATGGGATTGTATTATGGCACCACACTTTTTGTGTTCGCCAGCGTCAAGTAGAAGTTGTTCAGTTGCCCCAATAAAACGGTAGAAGCTTTATTGAGGCTTCAATGGAGTTTAGGAGTGAACCCAGTCACGATTTTCAATTTTATATCATTTGCCTAAACTCTCACACGTTCACGAATACTTAATGGTTAATTATCCACCATAATTACACATTAAACTTCGGAGAAATTCAAGTTTTGAAAAATAATAAAAAATCGACGAAAGTTTAGGCGGGAAAATGTAAAGTGCACATTACTTTACATTTTCCCGCCTAAACTCTCGATGGTATTTTTTGGATAAGTATTTACTGACCTGGTAACTGGTGGACCTTGAAGACAATCTTTTTTTTTATTCCTGCCTACACAGTTGTTTTAGGCGATGATTATGTATTTTAAAATATCTATTTTTAATCTTTCTTGGAGCAATAAGAAATCAGCATCATGTTCTGAATAAAAAGGTGCTGTTTCGATACATATTTTTCTACCCTGGCAAACCATTACGTGTCATGATTTCAATACAAATATACCAGTCAGTGTTGCGAGATGGTCGGGACCAACCGCCGACCAAGGTGACCTTGGTCGGGTCAACCGATTTTTTGTGTTCGTTCTACACGGTCGGGTGGTTGACGCAACTTATCACTTCTCTCCAGCATTCAAAGCGTAAACACGTAGCTACTGCTAAATAATAAATCAATGAAACGAATACTGCCTAACTAGCCAAGTGGTCCTGAGCGCGACTGCTAGGCTAGAGGTCCTGGGTTTGATTCCCAGGTCGAGCAGTGTTATTGGGTTTTTCTATGAAATTCCCAGTAGCAGCTCGGAGTTAGGAATTTGTGCCCGGTTACATACCGGCGAACTGTGGGTGTACATTAGTACGCCTCTGCCTAACCCTTCGGAGAATACAGGCGTGATGGTATGAAACAAATACTGCTAAATAATATCACTTCATTGAAACAATGGTACCCTATCTATACTTTTTTTAATATATAAAGCTGAAGAGTTTGTTTGTTTGCTTGAACGCGCTAATCTCAGGAACTACTAGTCCGATTTGAAAAATTATTTCAGTGTTAGATAGTCCATTTATTGAGGAAGATTTATTTATTTAAAGTCACCAAGGCTGAACGATTGCGATTAGAAATTATTATTACCAGTTTAATATTCTAAAAATGATTTTAGATAATAAATAATGAAATGAAGCTCTCAGTAAAACCAGAACGTTTACTTTGATACAACTTCAATAAAAAGTGTGTGTGTGCAGTAAGTAAAGTCGAATTCATTGTGCGGTGACGTGCACCCGCTACGACTCTCCTATATTATATTGTAGTCTTTGGCTACGACTGACAATCGCATACTGAACTTCACTGAAGCGCTTGGTCTGCCGACACCGTTCCAGACGGTCGAGCCCGACCACAGACCGCGCCCGCCGCGAGGGATGCGCTCACGACGAAGGCCGTTGACATCAACCAAATATTGGTCTGTCAACCGCCTTCTACTGTCTATTTTTACATCAACCCGACCAAGGTCACCTTGGTCGGCGGTTGGCCCGGACCGTGTAGGCCTTTTACATTTTTCGTAACTTTTGACCCGCTCGCGTAACATCTAAGTAATTTTTATATTCAAGGCATTTTTCGTAACTTTTGAGAACAACGAGATTAGTAATACTACATTTTTATTTTATTGTAAACAGTATACGAACGCATCTAAATTGAACTCACATTTTAAACAACTGCAAAAAATCAGGAACTAAAAAAAAAGGTCATTCGACATCATAGATCCCAAAATGTAACTTTTGCACCAAAAATGTTACTTTTCAGGAAACGAAACGTACTTTTCAACTCAGGGGCCCTGGCAACACTGATACCGCTATTTAGGTCCCTGCCTTTTAATGTTTTGTTTCCCTACTTACAAAACTACATAAACTACCCTATCCATACTTGACATTGGCAAAATGCACAAACCGTGCGGGTCCAGAAAAAAAAATGTCCAGCATGATGCATTCATAGTTCATCTTTGCATATATAAGTACCTAATTCATATTGCTCCAAGAATGATTAGGTATAGATTTAAGTACCGAGGTTATACCGAATACTATGCTCAGACTGCTGCAGTATCAGTCTCTATAGAGGGTATATTGATCTATGATAGTCAAAGATAATCACACTCTGTCAGACTGCCTCGTATATTAGTTTAGACCTAAGTCTTATAGTAATAAACTATAAGACTTTACTCTTTAGGCTTTCATTGAGTGGTCCTAAGTGTGACTACTACGTTATTACAGATTCTGGATTCGTTTACCAGCTACAGTAGTGTTACGGGGATTTTATAAGAAATCAAGCTCAGCGTATGGATTTTGGCCCTTTTATTGGCAATAGGCGTGCATTCTCCTATTTTATAGGACCTAAAACTTACCAGCGAACTGTAGATGGTATACCACTCCCTACCTATCCCTTCAGGGAATTTATATAGCCGTAATCGTATGCATGAATACGAAGGCGTGTACGAAGTCATTGTTCCGAAGGTATCAGACAAGTACCAGTAGCAGTAGGTATTTCGCTAAGTAATGATCAATTTCACGTTTTGTACTAATTGTACTGTATGCCAGACTTCTAACTTTTAAAACAAGTGCAATGCTGTCAAACTATAATTTATAGAGCCAAAATGTCATCGTATTGTTATTTATATTTATGTTCGAAATTGTCATAATTAAATCGACTATCAAGACGTGTAAAAGAAAAGTTAACCGCTAACCTGGAACATTGAAAAGTGGCCGTCAAAATGCATTAAATTAGGGTGGCGCTACAGTAGCCACATGAAAAATGTCTCAAAATGTCATAGCCGCCAACACAAAATATTATTTAGCTTCTGCCCGCGGCTTCGCCCCCGTGGAATTCGGTCTGTCATCACATCCCACGGTAACGGGATAAAAAGTATCATATGTCCGTCTCCTGGTTCTAAGCTACCTCTCCACCAATTTTTAGCCAAATCGGTTCAGCCGTTCTTGAGTTATAAATGGTGTAACTAACACGACTTTCTTTTATATATATATAGATTAATAATTTAATATGAAAATTGTGAAATGGAGAGGATAAAGACAAGTAAAAATTTAAAGAGCACCTTTTGTCTCAAACCGTCCTCTGGGACACTGGCACCAGTCAGTTTATAAGTGGTTGGACTAGGATTATCCTTTTGTTGCAATAATACAAAACTTAGTAGATTGAAGAGTAACATTTAATTATTCAATAATAAAATTACTTTATGAAAATTTCATGCTATAACATTCCAAATTGGCTAAGTTCACTAAAGCTACAGTCATTGTATCACAAAAATTTGGGATGCATACAAGCCTTGTGCGCTGTCCATTCTCTCCTAAAAAAAATAGCACATAATTATAATTATTTTGTAGTACAGTCGCCGTCAGATATATTGTAGCAGACAAGGTGACCAAAAACTTCTGAACATATTAAAATGTCAATAAGTTCCATACACTACAAGTTACCATTAATATCTGAACATTCATTACTTCATTAATATCTGAGCAAATGCTTGTCAATAATTTCTATACATATAACTACCCAAAAATACCTGAACACTTATAACGTCAAGTGTATCTACGCAGACAAACACTGAGTTTACCTAACTTGTGTTTTAGATAGGATGAACCAAACATTATCAATGATTTAATACGATGGAAAGGGAATAAAAATTGTATAGAAAATCATTTGTAGGTATAGGATGCAAGTGAGGCAACTGATATGTTAATGTCAAACAATCGAAAGAAAATAGATCTTGGTTTTGTAATGAAATTAAAAATTATGGTACTAAATATTTTCTAATTGGGACAACATTAATAAAATATTAGTATTTTGTGTAACCTCCTTCTACATTTAATACGTCCTGTAACCGTTATCGCATGGAACCAACAACCTTTTCGCAAAAATTTCTCCCTCTAAACGTTTCCCAAACGTTATTTGCATGTCGTCCTAATGCTTCCTTTGTTCTACATTGATTCCCATCCCAATAATCCAAATATCTGAACACTTATAACGTCAAGTGTATCTGACACTTGACGTTATAAGTGTTCAGATATTTTTGGTTAGATATATGTATAGAAATTATTGACAAGCATTTGCTCAGATATTAATGAAGTAATGAATCGTCAGATATAATGGTAACTTGTAGTGTATGGAACTTATTGAGATTTTAAATTGTTCAGAAGTATTTGGTCAACTTGTCTGCTACAATATATCTGACGGCGACTGTACCTATGTCATATAATCTTTTTTTTTTTCAGTATACTTGTACCTTCATAAATGTCTGTTGCAAATTCAGGGGAGTTACCACAAAAATACACAGCTGGGCAGTTGTAAATAATAAAAGGATCCGTATCAGTACAAGGGGTACATGGTATGGTGTCCGGACAAGTAGGTGCAATGTTTCGCCATTGAAGAGTTTTCTTCATTACTTCCAGGCTGTTTTCTAGTTTGCTGTATCTCATTACATCCTTTATGGGTTCACCAGAGGTACCCAAACATAGGAATCCTACAAAAAAAAAGTTAAAATTCAACATAATTGTTTGAATGTTTATAGTAATGGTTATGTAACACTTAACATACCACCAATATCACATTCATAAGGATTAGTGACTCGATTGAATGATTTGTACTCAATAGCTTTTGGGAATAAACCTGGAATAGAAATGAAATACTTGAATTAGTAAGTTCTTTTTTTTTCTGAATGTTCTACTAAAAATCAAGCATATAAACTAACAATAGTGAAAAGGTTTCTGAGGCAACATTATGCCAGCTGGGTCTTTGCTGCTGGGCATAAGGTCAAGGGGTGCCACAGCACTTACAGCCGCTGCTAAAGAGTCCATTAATTCCACTGAAGCAAGGAATTCAGACTCATTGACACCAGTCTCATTTGAATGACTTGCTAGTACTCCACCTATAAATACAAGAAAAAATATCATTACATTATTATATATTACATATCAATATCAATTACATTTTGTATCAACAGCCCAATAAACTATATTATGATTTACTCACAAATTACAATTAATTGTGTTAAATAAAACAGAAATACTGCAGAAACTGTTATTACCAGCAACTATTACTCTAACAATCTTAGAAATTTCCTCTTGATATTCAGAGGAACCTGACAGTCCCGATAACCACTCCAGGAAGAGATGCATTGAAAACATATGATCTGCTCCTCTTGATGTATTTAAACCTGACATCAATACTATGTACCTGTAAAGAGAACCATTACATTATTAAACAGCAAATAAAATAGTAAACATTAGCCTGAACTCCTGGTGGATCTATGATTACCAGATAATGTATTTCAAAGTATTACTAGTAGTATGTATCGAATACAAGAATAGTGAATTATTAAAATTACATTTATTATCAACATTTTGTAGGGGAATTACAATAAGTCAAAATATATACATATAATGCTACCTGTCTGCACTTAATTTTGGCAGTGGTTTTTGCACACCACAACCAGCCCAACACACTTCTTTAACTGTAAATATTCCATCTTCATCCTCAGAGCCTGAAAGTTGACTATTTTAATAATGGCATGCTAATTCTTGCAGCTGTTTAACATAATTCATTGTAAAGAATTAAGATGCAAGTAACATGAAAATGTTTTATGATGCTTCTTACAAAATAAAAAAACAGAATTACCTAATATAAAATACTAATTTGTTGTTTTAAAATTTTACTAATGTTTATGTTTCTTGAGGTAAACATAAATAGGTTACATACCTAACAAAGCACAAACCACACCAGTCACAACTTGGTGAACATCAATACATTCACCCACTAATTTAATTCTTTGTAGCTCATCTTCTAACACCAAACTATCAGATTCATGCACAAAATGTGTCCTGAAACCAATAACAACTTTTCTAAGAAAAGCAAGTGGTTGTTACTGTTGAACTGACTTACTTATATTTTTTTAAACTTACCTATGAGGTTGCGGTATGATTTCCAATTGATCCGATAATTCTTTTAGGATACTAGGTTTAAGTTGCTGAAACTTAAACAGCGTCCCAATTATAACGCACGTTGTACCTTTTTCACGTAATTCACATAATTTTAAAATCTTGTGCCGATCCGACCACCTCTTTTTGATTATTGGGGTCAAAATATTTCTGTAAGTATCGAGCCGAGCTGAATAAATGTGAGCATATTGTTTAGAAAAATCTCTGGAGACTTCCTGAAACCGTTTTGAGCAATCCGTGTAATCCACATGTTTTCTTTCCAATTCATGTGTCTCGAATTCATCGCTTGGCTTGGTAATAGATGCACTGGATCCCGCTTTAAATAACATGATTTTATTATACTTGGAGGCTCACTTGATTAAATAATTGGTTAATTAATTAATTCTATAGCACTGAAAGTTTTCGAGTTATTTTTGACGGTTTATTTATTTCCTTTCGCATTTTCACCATAGTGTTGCCATTGCCAGGGCGCCTGAGTCGAAAGTTACGTTTCGTTTCCTGAAAAGTAACATTTTTGGTGCAAAAGTTACATGTCGAATGAGCTTCTTTTTTTTTAGCTCCTGATTTGTTAAAAATGTTAGTTCTATTTGGATGCGGGCGTGTACTGTTTGCAATAAAATAAAAATCTAGTATTTCTTATCTCGTTGTTCTCAAAAGTTACGAAAAATGCCTTAAATATAAAAAATACTTACATGTTACGCGAGGGGGTCAAAAGTTACGAAAAATGTAAGAAATGTAACCATCTGGCAACACTGCAACAATATTAATCTATGTGTGATTGTGCCAGTGACATAGATTAATATGTATATTTGCAATCACATCACTCAGTTTACAGAGCAGCTATCACTCACTCACAGTGTCACTCTGTCACTCACTCATGCATGTGTCACTGTCACTGTCACTGATTACATCATTACAGTTTATTAATAACTAGCTTCTGCCCGCGACTTCGTCCGCGTAGCGTAATGATATATAGCCTATAGCCTTCCTCAATAAATGGGCTATCGAACACTGAAATAATTTTTCAAATCGGACCAGTAGTTCCTGAGATTAGCGCGTTCAAGAAAACAAACAAACAAACAAACAAACTCAACATATAAAGCTGACTTTATATATTAGTATAGATTTTGCCTGTACTGGCAGCTTTTCGGGGGGCCCAGCTAGATTATAGTGAGGTGGTGAGTCACCGTCTGCCATCCCTAAGGATATTTTTTCAAGGGTCAAAGGCAGTCGCCGTTTTCTTCCGGCAATAGAGGTTATCGGTCCACCAAACACCCAAATCCATAATCCAATTTCCTTTTGTTCCATATTTTACAATAGTCCTGCACCCGCCCGGTTTCATGGCTGTACGGGAGTACAGCTGTGGGAGTTCTATGGGAATAGAACAGTTGTGGAGTGTCCCGGGTGTATGCCCCATCCCATATTAGATCAAAGCTCTCCAAGGGGCCTCTGCGCGTTGTACCTGTGTCCCCCCGCAAGCCTTCCAAAGTACCGGATGTTTTCCTCACGGGAGATATTTATTATATTATGATATTTTCTAAATAGGAGATACATAATAATAATAAATCTTTATTGCAGACTCAAGATCCATATAATATTACTTAAAATAAGTACAAAACAAACATCAATATCTGACTACTCAACTTAAACATATAATTAATATTTTATCTCTTACGCAGCTATTTCCAGCCACCGCTTAAATAATCTAGTAGCAGATATCCTATCTCCTAATTCCTTAATTAAACTGTTTCTACACGTATTAACTCTGTTCATGAATGACGCAATTCGATTCCTCTGTATAGCATTGAATGTGTTCAATGTTCAGCCGAGCCTCCGCAAACATTGCGGAGGCACTACAGTTGTCGCTCCAACCCCATGAGGTGTCTGTAGATGATAATTGTACTGAACAGTACGTATGCCATCAAAAGACCTCTTTGTGTACTCAGTCTAGAGCTGACACGTGTAGAAAGTAGAAACTTTGACAATACGTCCTGAATATGTGAACTTTCGTCGAGATCTTGGCCTTAAAAAATCTTCTGGTTATCATATTCCCAACCACTGATAGAGCCCCACGCTAGCGTATAATTGATTAATTCATTTTAATATTGTCAGTGTTGTCTCAGATTACGGGCCTCTTACTTCAATGCTGATTAGTGCTGTCAAACTTACAACATATAAAAATTTTAACCTTGTGGGAAAAGAAAGGGTGAAAAATATATTTTTGACATTTTCAAAAAAAAATATGGTGATGACGCAACCGCGAGGTGCCTGAACGATATTTTCTTATTTGGAGGGTAATAAAACATAATTTAAAAAAAATCTAGCTTTGTGTGAAGCGGGTTATTCGGATGGACCGGTAGCTCTTAGGCTATATATTTAAAACACACCGTCTCGATGAAGATGACAATTAGATAGAAGCTTGTACCTCAGTTGCCGCAAAATAACTTGAACCAAAATGGTGGATGCGCTGTACTGTAGTCCATTGTTGCTTAGTAAATTTTGCACGCAAGTGCACTGCGCAAACTCCCTCTCTCCGGTAGTTTTGGATCAAGTTACGTTGCTCGAACTATAGGTCAAGTATTTTTTACCCGACTGCGCCAGAAGGAGGGATATGTTTTTCGAGACTATGTATGTATAATTGTTTGGCACGCTCTGCAGCCTGAACGGCTCGATTGATTTTAGCTTGAGGGTTGAGGTGAACTTTTGATAAACCCAGTGTCTTTCTCACAGTAAATACGTTAGATTCGTATTTACTGTGAGAAAGACACTGGGTATATCAAAATTTAAAAAACAAAATTGCGGATTTTTGGCGCCAAATTCAAATATTTGGCACGCTCTGCAGCCTGAACGACTCGATCGAGTTTAGCTTCAAAGGTATCGTTAGATTCGTCTTAATTGTGAAAGTCACATCGACTAAAAATATAAATAAAAAACCGTTAAAATCCAGCTGTATAGTCAGTAGATTGGAGTTTCAATCTGCAATGTAATATAGTATGTGGTACAACTAGGTATATTATTATACTCTTTGGTATGTGCTCTCAATTCGATTACTAGAATGGGGTACCCATTGCTGATTGCTACTTTCTTGTTTTAGGGAGTTTCATTTCCAAATTACACAGAAACGTAGTCAGGTTTTATAATTACCTTTTCTTTTATTTATAGAACCTCCGAGCAATGATAACAGCATAGACATGGGCGTTTTTGGATTTTTATTGTTGTATGGTATGTAAGGTTTAAAGAGCGGCGGTAGCCTAATGGCTAGGGCGTCGGACTTGCGATCAAGTGGTTGCCGGTTCGAAACCCACCCATTGCACTACCGACGTGAACCCACTCGTAACACAAGCATTTAGCTTAGCACGAGGGGTTAACAAGAATACTAGTAATGTGCAACCCACATCGCTAGTAAGCTTTTAAAAAAAAAAAAAGGTTGTCTTTGACTATAATATATAAAGTCAAAGATGGTTGTGAACCGACATACAGTTTGTGTATCGATATAAAAGATGGTTAACAGATATCGATATTTGTAGTCCAGTTTCGCAGTATCTAACTAATATCGAGTAGCTGTAGCCGCCAGCCGCCAAAACATGCTCTAAAAGCGATATTGAAACTATACAATAGAAAAATGAACCGTATTAAGTTCAGTAAGATATGTTATTACGCACACCATTAACAATGCAAACGTGGTTAAAGTTACATCATATTCGCTTCGTCTCATTTATATAATTATGTTAAAGAATATAAGTATGTATAATTAGAAAGAGAGGTAGCGAATATCGTTTGTGAAGTGCGTTTTGTTCTCGCACGTTGTTTTGACTCGATACAGCTTTTGTGATATCGGTTATGTTGATATAAATATCGGTATGATATGTAACACATGTTCGATATAAATTATTCAAGTTCAAAGTTCAAGTTCAAATGTTTTTATTTCAAATAAGCTTTTACAAGCATTTATGAAACGTTATGCTTCTAATTGCACGGTTCCAAAAGGTTGATCCTATGGAGAAGAATCCGGCAAGAAACTCCATGGACACTCTTTTAAAATAAATAAAGTTACAATCTTCACACAGGTACAATATTGCGATAGCAGTTTGTGTGAACATTGAAGGCTTATGTCTAAGTGGAAGAGGTCGATGTAAAAAAATAAAAAATAAACTATGTGGAAAACACACACATCGTCGAAGTATATAAAACTAGGTGTCCACTTAGACATGCTACAATGTACACACATTTACAAGTCCTGTTTATAAATAGTTGGGGACAACAATAAATAACTAAATGATGACACAACGAAATTTTTGTAAAAAAAGTATTCACGAATAACCTCAGGTTGCCAGGGAGGCCACATGTGCATTCGTATTAAAACACCACACATTCTTATCATCAACGTAGTCCTTGATTTTATAATAGGCTTTCTTAACAAGGACAGATTTGACGTAATTTTTAAATTTCTTACCAGTGAGATCGGTGACAGATTTTGGTAGTTTATTGTAAAAACGTACACAATTTCCCAGAAATGATTTATGTGTTTTAGATAGTCTAAATTTAGGTACCACTATTTTGTGTTTATTCCTGGTATTAATGTTGTGAAAGTCACTATTGATGCTGAATTTTTGCAGGTTTTTACGGACGTACATAATGTTTTCAAAAATGTAGAGTGACGGCAGTGTAAGTATATTGATGTTCTTGAAAACTTCTCTTAGGGAATCGCGAGGGCCCATATCATAGATTGCGCGGATGGCCCTTTTCTGTAAGATGAAGATTGAATCTACTTCTGCAGCTGATCCCCACAGCAGAATACCGTATGACATAATGCTGTGAAAGTAAGCGAAGTACACTAGTCTGGCCGTAGCTATATCAGTAATCTGTCGAATTTTTCTCACTGCATATGCAGCGGAACTTAACCTGCTAGACAGTGCTGAAATGTGTGCGCCCCACTGCAACTTACAATCAACAGTAATACCTAAGAAAACAGTTTCATTGATTATGTCAAGTTTGCTGCCTTCAAGAATTAAATTAGTTTCAGCTTGGGGTACATTTGGTAATGAGAATTTTAGACATTTTGTTTTGCTAGCATTAAGTAGTAAGTTATTAGCAGCAAACCATTTAGACAGTGATTTTAGGCTCTCATTTACATTAGCTAGATCGCTATCATTTCTATTGATTTTAAATATAAGTGAGGTATCGTCAGCAAATAATACTATATTCGATAACTCGGACATCATATAGGGAAGGTCGTTTATGTACGCTAGGAAAAGAAAAGGGCCTAAAATAGAGCCCTGTGGAACACCCATTTTGACAACAGACCCGAGAGATGTAACTCCATTTATGCCCACTTTTTGTCGACTTTCGGAAAGATAGGAACATATGAGCTCCAAAGATAGCCCCCTTATACCGTAATGGTTTAATTTACGGATAAGCGTGTTGTGATCAACGCAATCGAAAGCCTTCGAAAGATCACAGAAGATGCCTATGGCATCCTGTGACCCCTCCCAAGCTTCTAAAATATGCGACACTAGCTTCGTACCAGCATCAGACGTTGACCTACCTTTCGTGAAGCCAAACTGTTGATCATGCAAGATCTTGTTTACATTAAAATGTGTTATCATTTGATTAAGCATCAGTTTTTCAAATATTTTGCTTAAAGCGGGAAGAATAGAAATGGGCCTATAATTAGAGGGATTCGCTTTACAGCCCGATTTGAAAATTGGTATGATTTTACTTTGTTTCATTAACTCTGGAAAGGTTCCTGTCTTAATGCAAAGATTAAATATATTAGCAAGGATCGGGGCGATATTGTTAATTATTGAATTCAGTACTTTAACAGATATGCCCCATAAATCTTCTGTGTTTTTCATATTTAAACTTTTAAACGCTTTTATAACCAAAAGAGGAGATACTTTACTAAATTCAAAATTTGGAATGTCTCTGTTGAAGAAAGTCTTTGTTAAAGACTCAGCTACTAACGAGGACGAATGTAAAGATTTCGTGACCTCGATCGAAATATTAGTGAAGTATTGTTCAAAAGCGTTAGCAACTTCTGCTTTGTCTGAAATTACTTTGTTGTTTATTTCCAAATTCAATTCTGTGTCCTGTTTTTGTTTTTTTCCCGTTTCCGAATTAATTATCTTCCAAACCGTTTTAATTTTATTATCAGATTTGATTATTTGTCTACTAATCAATTTTGATTTAGCTTCAATACACACTTTTTTAAAACACTTAGAATATTTCCGAACATAGTCATGGAAACCAACGTCAGAGGTTAACGATTTTTCGTAATACAGCTTATAAAGCACATCTCTACTTTTTCTAATGCCGCTTGTGGCCCAGTCGTTAAATTTACTATTTTTACGTTGTGAAGCTCTTCTAAGAGGGCATGCCTTGTTAAATGATTTACATATAATATTGAATAGATTGGTATAGTTTATATTGGGATCCTTTGAAGTAAAATTTGTGCTACATAATTGCATTTTAATTAACTCCTGCATAGAACGTAATTTATTTTCCGTTAGAGATCTAACCGAGTAGTTATTATTAATAAGTTTCCTTTTGTTAGTCTCTATGGAGATCAGTTGTCCCATATGATCTGATCTGACACCGCTCACTAGGGAAGAGCCTTGAACTGGATAATTTGAAAATATATTATCAATACAAGTAATGGAAGTAGTAGTAATCCTAGTTGGTTGATTAAATATATGTTCTAAATTGAAAGACTTAAACAAAGCTAAAAGTTTACGTTTTTCGGGCGATTCTATTAAAATATCAATGTTTAAATCACCACAAACAAAGATGTATTTCTTGCACTTAAAAACTTTCCTAAGAATGTCTTCCATTACTGTTAAGAATTTTTGAAAACTTGCAGAAGGTGGCCTATACACACATAGAATAATCAAATTTTCTACTTCAGCACATGCTACCTCACATAAGCGATCAACAGAGCAAGAAGTGATGTCTTTTCGTTCTTTAAATTTAAGATGACTGTTACATAGAATCAATGTTCCACCACCCGCAGCTGATATTCTATTGTACGCACTGGCAATCGTGAAGTTATTTATATTAAATTGCATTGTATCAGGTTTTAACCATGTTTCACAAAAACATAATATATCAATGCAATATTTTTCTAACAAAAGTTCTACATCTAAGATTTTGCCAGAGAAGCGGTTAATGTTCTGGTGATAAAGAAGAACACTATTGTTATGCCTCTCTATTGTCGGTTGGGTAAGTTTAAACAGTCTATCACAGTATCATTAGAATAGCTAGATGATACTGATTCGTCACTTAACCTAATTAAACTAGTCTTTGGTATTTTAACTATCACAGAGGTAATATTATATGCTATTAACGAAGCCATCAGATGTCTTGAGGTTTTGGGAAGAAACATAGTTTCCCCATTGAATTTAAATCCCTTCACAAACTTATTAGTGTCAAAGTACAATAATTTGTCATTATAACGATATGTCAACAAATGCATAACATTGTTCAATTTATAAATATAGTTATTGGCTCTATCAGATAACAGGTTTGAGTAAGGAAGAGCACATAACATTATTTTTCCCACATTTAATTTCAATAAGGTAGTAACGCCATTCACAATGTCCCCTTTTTTAATTCCAGTTTTCATTTATTATGTCGAAAAAAAATAAGTCAACTCACACATCTCTACAACAGCAACTACTTGTCATTATTATAACTCTGTCAACTACACCCTAAAATGGCGGGAGTTCAAAAAGTTAAATTAAATCATTTAAATATTAATATAAAAAACGCTTTAATTGTTGGTATTATTATCGCAAAAAATAGCCCTCGTACAATAGGTTCCAAAAAGAAAAACGGTGAATCGAGAGGAGTGACATCTTTTACCTTACGAGACTCTGATATAGATACAATTAACGTTGATGTTTGGGGCTCTGAATATTTTGTTTTAACTTTCTACGAAAGATTCTTAGTAGGAGATGTTGGTAAGTAATTATTGATTTTATGTTAAGATTTCAAATTCGGTTACATTTATATTTTGTATTTTACCAGTATCTAAATAAAAATATTACATTCCAGTTGAAATAACGTCTCCAAAAATTTGTATAAAAACTGGTGATAACGAAACGTATAGACCTCAGGTATTTTGAATTTACTTGATATACTTATACTTACTTAATTATAATCTGTATGTTATTAGGAGTAAGTACCCAGCTTTTAGCCTTTACATAGTAAGACAGGAGTAAGACATTTGGCGTTGGGACCTCGAGTCCTCGACAGAAGACAAGCGTTGAAACGTGCGGGACTCGTTGATCTACTATGAAAATCGGATCGAAGTGAAACATCGGATGCTCAACAATTTTATCATTTTACTTTTAAATGGATATTATATACTGTCACTGTAAAACCACCAAATAACTTTCGGGGTAATACTAATAACTCACCGCAAGACCGTCATCGCAGAAATCAAATCAATCAACGATCACATGAGCGCCGAGCGTGTCATCGTGCATTTTCGTTATGAAAACGTAACTTCCTACCTTACTAATTTGGTTTTGGGAGTAGTTCACGTAGACATTGAGAAAATAAAACATTTTAACTACACAATTATCCTTTATTGCTACATTTTGATAAGTACTTTCGGATGAGAGTGGAGCAAATTACGCTTAGGTACCTACCTAAGTTAAACTAAGGTACTTAGGTAATAACCAGCAAAATTTATGAGAGTTAAGGGTGATGATATTTATGTGCTGATAATTATTATACATATAATATGTGTATTTATATTATTGTTTAGGTTTCTTCACCGTTTTACCTATCCCTGAACGAAGGTATGTCTGATGTGAGTACCCACAGTGGGGATACGTATATCACCTACTTGCCGCTTCTACACATACCCACCAAACAGTCTTCTGGTTATTACGGACTCGCCGAAGTATTAAAACTGCCAGGTGCTTTGCGCTTAAATTTTTTTAATTTAATATGTAATTAAAAACAGTAAAATTCATCTTTTTATGTACCTAGGTATTCACCTTTTATATTGTTCTTACAGACGAAAGTAACAATGTGTACGTTGATTTACTAGTGGTAGTCAAATCAGTGAAACCAGCAAAAGCTATAAAAACTCGAGCAGGTAGGTAAAATACCTAGACATAAGTATGTGTTTTTTGAGAAATCGATAATATTGAACTGTTATGAAGGCATGTACCTAACGTTGTGTCCTATTTAAGGCTTGGACATGTCGGTGCGTGGTGTTGAGATTATGGACAACACGACGCCAGCTTCCATCACCTTGGACATTTTTGACATCGATACAATTCAAAGGTTCTACCTAGTACCTATTATACATATTATGTTCCTAGTTTGTTACTATTGTATGGGTGCATGTTCACAGTTTATGTGTACCTACGTGTTTTCATATTCATGTAATCAGTAGAAGCAGGCACAGGGCAATTGTTCTGCTATCACCAAGGCAGCTTACTCCCCATTGTTTCCCCCTTCGAGTACCTACTGTAGGGAATTAGATTACATCTTTATTCCTTACATCTTTCAAAGGCAGGCAAGACTTCACCTGGCCTTTGAAGGGGTCGCTGTCTTGCGTCTTCACGACGACGTGGCGGATGTCACGAATCCCATACAGGCTACCTCCATACCCTACCGCTTTTCCGGGTGGGTGTCGGAACGAACAGATTTAAAAAAAATCGACATTCTTCCAATACAGAGCTGAAGAATGGCGTCCGTTAGAAAGCGTGCTCTTCATAGCGGATGCACGCGTGTCATGGCGCGCCCGGGCGGTGAGCGTGCAAGTGTGCGCGCGCACCGTGCTCACACATCAGCCGCACACAGCCGACGCTGAGGCGCTCAGACTGCACATACGTAACCAAGCTAGTGCGCGTGAGTATATGGAGAGAGAGATAAGTTATAAAACTTCTCCGTAGGTAGTATTGTAGTCCTTGTATGTATAAACAATCTGTGGCGGTAAAATAAAAATTATGTATGCCTTATTATCTTCGGATACTACTGTAGGTGGTGGCGAAGCAGCAGCATGGGCAGCTTGGAGCGGCGAACGTTCATGCGCGGCGTCTGTCTCACAAGTGCGCGACAGAGTCGCAGGCGCGGCGCCATTCTGTGCTTCACTGAATGCTCTTCTTACGCATCTTGATCTGGATGAACTTGATGCCATGTACGCAGTTCCTTTTTACAAACTCACAATAAGGCCCACTTGCACCAACTTCTTAAATGTGTTTAAATTGTATTTCAACACGAAATTTCTATGAAAAATTGTGTTTAAATCCAATTTAAACATTTTTTAAAAGTTGGTGCAAGTGGGCCTATGTATTTCAATTCGGCCAAATTTCCCTTATGATGTACCCACCTAGAATGTTATCACAAAGAAGGCAGCAATCTGTTACCTATCCCTAAATTGGCGGCTGTATTTACCTACCTGTAGTTACTTACGATGGCAAATGCGATTAAACTTTGTTAGATGGTTCGGATAAGTAATTTGAATTATATTTATCGGAGACGGACCTATGAATGAAAATTGATCACAGTAGGTACGCGGCTGATGCACAATAGAAGAGATAGTCGATGAATACCGATACGATGATGAATACGCGATGATTGAACAGAATGGATAATGCAATGCAAGAAATAATTTTCATTAGAACTGAACTTTACAGGGATAATAATACAGAAGATAACATCCGGGTACGCTTCGCTGACCACACTGGTGAGCTGACGGCTAGACTTCCTGTAAATGTTTTAGAAGATACATTAGGATATTCTGTAAATATCAACGATTTTATATAACTTTATTGTAGTTAATATAAGTAGATGGTTTCAAACTTAGGATAGATCTTTTGTTCATATTCCAGCATTTTTAGGGTTCCGTACCTCAAAAGAAAAAAACGGAACCCCTTACACATTGTTGTCCTCCTGTCATGGAACTTTTTCTCAGGAACGCGTGGAGGTATCAAGCTGAAATTAATATCAAACTCAGGTCTGCAATCCTTCTGAGCAGCAGATTTTTTTTTTTTTAAGTCAGTAACGCAACCACAAGATACGGTCGTATACGTGGCATATTTTGACACTGTTAAGATCTCCTAGTACCTACTACCTAATTTTATATTATCTGTGCCTATAGAGTAGGTAGGTACCTACTTTTTTTTTTTTTTTTTTTAATTATGGCGTCACACTTTTTGTGTATTTGCCAGTGTCAAGTATTAGAATAATCAAGTATGTAATAATTATTTCCCATCATGGGATTGTATTATGGCACCACACTTTTTGTGTTCGCCAGTGTCAAGTATAATGTTCAGTTGCCCCAATAAAACGGTAGAAACTTTATTGAGGCTTCGATGGAGTTTAGGTGTGAACCCAAAAAGTCACGATTTTCAATTTTATATCATTTGCCTACACTCTCACACGTTCACGAACACTTAATGGTTAATTATCCACCATAATTACACATTAAACTTCGGAGAAATTCAAGTTTTGAAAAATAATATAAAATCGACAATGTGCACTTTTCATTTTCCCGCCTAAACTCCCTACCTACTTCCCGTTTACTGTTTTTGGCAAGAAGTAATGTCATAGAGTACAAGGAAAGATAAAATCTAAAACCATAAAGTAGTACCTAAATATGTGTAGATTTTTATTTTTTTATGATTACAAACTAAAATGCAGTTGGTAAACTAACTAATCGCGACCATGTCGATGTATGGGGACAACAGTTTTCAAACGGTAAAGTTAAGTTTATCCATCAATACAGTTTATCTACATGGTCCAAATTTGGACGAAATCCTTGGTGCGTGAGTCCGACTCGCACTTGACTGGTTTTTTAAAATGTGATAAGATGACAAATATTCTTGTTATGTTATGTCTGGGTTCTGGTTATAATGAAATTCCGCCTTACTTTATTGCAATGTGTGCTGATCAACAGGCAACCCTTAGTGTTGGTATCTTTCCAAAATATTGCAAATTAACTAAGGTAGTTCCAATCCATAAAACCGACGCTCATGATTTGGTCAGTAATTATAGGCCAGGTTCGATTCAATTTTTTCGACACTGGCAAAGGTAATGGAGGCATTAATATATCCGAGCATACAAAACTATTTTTAAAGCAACATGACTTCGCTTCTGCAAGATCTTAGTAACATTTGTTGAAAGTATAAACAGCATCAGTTGATTCGAATAAACAAGTTGACGCCATATACACCGATAAGTAAGGCTTTTGATGATAAAGTGTCTCATATGGAACTTATTCAGAAACTTACTGCTTACGGTTTCTCTGGTTCGCTTCTCAAATGGCTGAATTTTTTGTAGTTGCCAGTGGATATAAATCCGCAATATTTAAAAATACTTCCGGTGTTCCACAAGGATCTCACCTAGGTCCTGTATTATTTAATGTATTGTAATCTTTTTATTAACGACCTAAGTGGCTTCACCAACTCCGCTCCATGTTTATTCCATATACATTATGATTAATTCGTAGGCTGATCAGTTGAAGGCAATGTCAGCCGAGCACCGAGCAGCAGTTCGCTGGGCCGTTCTTCTTGAACAATGTACTGTAAAACTTGCAGCCTCGCCCCCGCGCCTCATAGTGCTTGCTTTGAGAAGAACCACACAGGCAGACCCGATACCACTGTACTGATTTTTATTTAATTTAACATAATACCTAATGCTCAATGGTAGTGAACGAGTAATAATAAAATTTATTTACCATTTATGTACCTACTTATTTATTGAATAAAGAACATGATATACCATCACGCCTGAATTCCCCGCCGGGGCCTGTACCTCCAGTACCTCCCTACCGGCGTACCCCATGTTAAGGTTCAATTTCCGTGTAATAGGGGGCGAGCCTATTGCCATTAACCGTTCACAAATTCCAAACTTGAGCTGCAAGTGAGAATTTTATAGAAAAACTGTTAAGAATTAAGTACTCGTTTTGCTAAACTGGTTTCGCCTAGTGAGTGAGCATACCGGAGGCCCAAACCCTTTTAAAAGGCAGGTAACGCACTTGCGACTCCTTTGATGTTGCGGGTGTCCATGGGCGGTGGTAATCGCTTACCATCATGTGATGTGATACATGAGCTTGTTTGCCCCCTATCCCATAAAAAAATTATCTCCGGTAGGTACCACGAGAGTAACAGTCTTGACCTCTAGTTTATTATGAACTTGTAAAGGTTAATTTTCCCTCTAACCCTAAGATTGTTACATACTATACATGTTTAGTGCACACAACAAATCATGCAATGGAATATTTAGATGAATAAATAATTTATATTAAATTATTAGAATTTAAAGAAGACCACACATAATTATTAGCATGTTACCGAGGTAACTCCAATATCGATTAAATAGCTACCTGAGCTATCTTAAGTGCGCAGTCTGTTCCCTTTAACTGAGTAATCATGGAAAAGCCGGAAAAAGTTGAACTAGTATACGAATACAAAAGGCGTCGGAGAGATTTCGGAAAACAACCTTTATTTGAAGATCATGGCCCTGAAATAATAGTCAGCATACCTAACAACCCTTCGTTCTACCCGGATTACATTCTGAGAAATCCGGTGCACGTCGCCATACAGAATACGGGCACAATGTCTGAACACTGGGTAAATTCTGTGAGGTATGTATAAGTACCCAATAATGATAAGCTATCATCATAGTCGTTTCAAGTACCTAACTTTGATGTAGGTATCGTTTAAAAAAAGCATCCCAATTACTTAATTTACATACTACCTGCCTAAGTAGGTACTAAGGTAACGTGTTGATTTGTAGGTACTTGGTGACATAGGTAGGTATTTTTAGGGCATAATATCGCGGTGCAATCTTGTTGGTGGTTTCGTATGTTTTGTTTTGTGGGTACACACACAATGGGTACGATACACATGATGAGTAGGTATCGCTTTTGGGCAAAAACATTTGGTATTGATAGATATATTTATTGACTCGTATCAGGTATAAGTCATAGCCACCAACAAATTAGGTCCGAATACCACTTGTAGATCCTGCACCTGCACTTATATAATGTTAAGTATTTAGTTTATCTGCGTACGTACCTAATTAGTATTAAAAAGTAAAAAACGTATTTTTCAAATAATAACTGAATTTAGAGCTGAATATACAAATTCTGGCGTGAGCCACGTTGAAGGTGGTTGGCCAAAAGACATCAACATGAACGATCCTGAAGCAACACAGAGATATCGACGAAAAATCGAAAAAGATGACGCCTATATTCACGCCGTTATGCACTTAGGACATGTAAGTGCGCATAATTCTATACTTAGTACAGCATGGGGCATGAGTACCTAATAGAAATATTTTTTATTAGATGCCGATAGTTTTCAAAACTTTTTTTCAGAGTATGGAACACAACATACTCCAAAATAATGCAGTGGATATGTACGAAACTTACTGTACAGAACTGCCGACTATACCGCCAGTAGAAAACAGCAGCTGCCACACTGTCAATGTATACCGGGAACCGGATGGTAGGAGACCGATCCGATCACTGTCTTGGCAATCCGACGGAGGAGCGAAACTAGCTGTAGCTCATGCAGATGTCGAGCTCATAAGAAATTCAAGAAACCCACAGTATTCTTATATTTGGGATATTGGTACCTCTTTATAAGTAAAACGACGTATTTTAGATCGTACTCTCTTATTTAATTAAAATAAGTAAAAACAGGTAATAAGAAATATATTCTTTCAGAAAACGCAAATGCGCCCGAACTTGTTATAAGACCTCCACAGCCATTACTGGACTTAATTTACAATCCCCGTGATCAACATCTAATAATTGGGGGAATGATGAATGGGCAAGTAAGTACCTAGGTAAAATAATTATGCAATTGTAAGAACTATAGCACCTAATTACCTAAATCTAGTTCAGTAAGACAGTATAATAATATAATGTAAGCTGTAGTTATGTCACATGAAAAAAACTATCGTGTATAAAGAGGTACCTAACTACTTTAGGTTGGTTGGTGGGATACACGTAAAGGTGGAGACCCTGCTGAAATATGTCCACCGCATGTTGCACATCGCGACATAGCACGAAATGTACTTTTTATTAATTCCAAAATTGGAGCGGAATTTTTCTCGGCATCTCCAGATGGTGTCGTGAAATGGTAAATTGTATAGTCAAATGGATGATTATTCTCTTTGTAAATAAATTAATTTGTTTTCTATATCATTCAGGTGGGATACTCGAAATATGAGTGAACCAACCGACACCATGATTATCGATATCGTGAAAGCGGTAACTGATACGCAGAGCGTAGATAACGCTATTGGAATTTCAGCACTCGAATATGAACCAACAATCCCAACAAGGTTTATTAAACAATATATATAAATAAGATAAGTGGACGACCATTGGCTGGTGATATCTATACAATTCATTTACTTTACAGGTTTATGGTAGGAACAGAAACAGGGTTAGTCATTGGAGGTAATCGTAAAGGAAAAAATCCTGTAGAAAAACTTCCCACAAAGGTATGTTTCGGGGAAAGAAGAAAGAAAGAATTAATAATGTTTATATAAAATATGATAAATAATGTAATGTTCATTCAGTACGAAGCACACCTTGGACCAGTATATGCACTGCAGAGAAACCCTACATTTGTCAAAAACTTTTTAACGGTGGGCGACTGGACTGCTCGGGTTTGGAGCGAAGATTGTCGCGAATCTGCTATTCTATGGACTTATTCGCACCGTACGAAACTTACTGATGGTGCATGGAACCCAATCAGGTACAACTCTCGCAATACATCTGCAGGAAACGACATAAGGAGAATAAAAAGTAAAATCTTGAGCACGAACAAAATAAACAACACAATAAATAAGTCGCATGCAATTAGAGCACGGATAAAATAAGCAACAATCATAAACTTAGATTAGGTAGACACCTTTATATTTGTTTTGTACTTAGGTTTTCACTGATGCTGGTGACGCAGTGGGATGGGTGCTTGTCCTGTTGGGATCTATTGCGAAGAAGAAGCGCTCCTATCGTCACGGCTCAGCTCTGTGATGAGCCCTTGTTACGTCTACGTCCACATGAAGGAGTAAGTTCACCAACCGAACAACTGTGCGAGAAATTATACTACTGGCTAATTTAAAATTATATTTTAGGGGTTGTTGGTAGCTTGTGGGAGTAGTAAAGGAACTGTGTACTTAGCTGAACTCTCTGAGAATCTTGGTACAGCCGACAAGAATGATAAACAACTTTTAACTCACGTGAGTGTTTTCTACGCAGAGATTTAAAAGATAATGGCTTATGTTTAAGTAACTAAAATCTAGTAAAATGTAACGGCAAAAATCACTTTATATTGCCTAAAGTAGTAAGTGATCACCAAAAATATCTCCATTTTAGCGTGAAATTAGAACCAAAGATTTTCAACTCGCGATCCTACTTACTTATTTTAAATAACCAACTCCAAATTATGTGTCTAATCCAAACAAACTCACCAAGTAATAGGTAGAATTCGGCTCTGGCAGTGCAATGCCTCTGGCGTTCTGGCTATTGCGTATCTGTTCTAACCTAACCTAAACCTAGTATTTGGTCACCATCCATTTTGTTTAAATTTACTAAATTTGGTAGTCATTTTATTTTTCCCAAAGATAATATTTTTACGCTTTAAAAATTTGTGATATTTTGATACTATTCGAGACATTGCTCAAAAGAGTGATCGATCAACAGAAATTATATATTTCAAAAATCAATTATTTTTATAACTTCAGGTTTTGGATAGGGAAAATAAAAGAGAGCGTATTCTAGAAGCTCGAATGCGTGAACTTAGATTGAAAATGCGTCAAGGTGGCAACGGAGCTGAAACGGCAGTTGAAGCGGACCCCTCTGCAAACGATAGAGATCTGGAGGAGGCTACCACAGAATACATGCAGACTATTAATGACCTGCAGGCGCAGAAAACAGAAACTTAAATACTCTGATCATTCATCATATCGGAATAAACGTGCACAATTTGAAAACTTAGTACAATTCGAGTTATGTCTTGTAAATATAGTTCTTCTTACAATAAATGGATTACAAACATTCAATTACAAACATATTAATATTACAGACATACGATCAATTTTATTACTTATTTAGAATTGTCAATAAAACGAAGAACTTGTATACCTACAAACATCCATAACACAATGGGATGTCAGCATATTCCTCGTTGGGGAACGTGTGTAGGTACCGGTGTGTGTACTGTGTGACTTGGCTTGTTTTGTATTGTGAACATGGCAATATTTACCAATACCCTTACCATTTCATGCCCAGTGCAAGTAATTGAAGAAGGGGATCCTTTGAGGCGACTAAACTTCGGCAGATTTATGCTCAATGCCGATATTGAAAGACCGGTATTTTTAAGAAAATCATATGGACCGATGCCGCCATTGGATTATGTGTGAGGTCATATGAAAAACCTAGTATACGACCAAGAAAAGATCATTGATGCGGCTGACGAAATGAGGCGGAAAACCTGCGAACTTCTGTCGTAAAAAGTAATTTGTAAGCAAAATAATTATTGAATTTGTGTTAGAAATAGCGGCGGCCATATCCAACATGAATCATAAACATATTGCCCTGTTTTATTATTTAATTTACGCATTTTAAATATTTTTATCTGAAACTAAAAGAGTACCCTCTACCTACACTGTTATTTGGTCAATGTTTTGCCTATGTAATAGCAAGTTTTATACCGTTTTGAATAGCTAAAGAGACGTAGAAGTTTTTAATATTATTTGCAGAATAAGTTACATACATTTTATTTTTATAAATGTGCTTCAAAGTTAAAGACACTTAGTGAAAGTTATTTAATTCTAACCGTTGTCGAGCAGTCTGTCTAATCTGTTAGTAGTAGGTACGTTTTGTACATCATATTACAAAATCTTTAAAGTTCAATATCTCCATAACGGTTAACATTCGGACTCCATATTACGGAATCAAATACTTCAGAAATGACCTGAATAATAACGTCCTTTAATATTCAGGACGACTTTCCCTGTAACCCTGTATATCAAATCTATACTAATATATAAAGCTAAAGAGTTTATTTGTTTGTTTGCTTGAACGCGCTAATCTCAGGAACTATTGGTCCGATTTGAAAAAATATTTCAGTGTTAGATAGCCCATTCATTGAGGAAGGCTATAAGCTATATATCTAGCCTAAGTAACTATTCCACGCGGACGAATTCGCGGGCGGAAGCTAGTTTTTTATATACCTACTCAAACATTAGGAATGGAAATGATTACTACGTCTCATTCATTTTAATTTGATGTGAAAGTTTAGGAAAACGTTGAAATATATTTTATTTCACTTATCTACCTAGTTACTTATATGATGATAGTTTCAACTTTTTACTACGTTTCAAGGAAGTCATCATGAAATTTAAAAAAAAACAACAAAAATATACATATACCTAGATACATACATACCATCACGCCTGTATTCCCCAAAGGGTTATGCAAAGGCGTACTAATGTCCACCCACAGTTCGCCAGTATGTTTTTAGGTCCCATGTAATAGAGGGCGAGCCTATTGCTATTAACCGGGCACAAATTCCTAACTCCGTGCTGCTACTGGGAATTTCATAGAAAAACCCAATAACACTTTGCTCGACCTGGGAATCGAACCCAGGACCTCTAGCGTAGCAGTCGCGCTCAGGAGCACTTGGCTAATGAGGCAGTTTACGTAAATAAATCTATAGTTTACGTTACAGTTACTTTCTAGCCACTAATCTCTATAATGCTCTCTGTGATCTATAGAGGATAGTAATGAGGTCTATAGTGTTTTTAGCTAAAAACATTCATCATAATTTATGTATATAAAATAAAAAATATTTCAACGTTTTCGTATACTTTGCCAGTCCCATTGCATAAAAACTATATTTTCGCCAAAAAATATAACAAGACCTTACATAATGTTTGTAATTATAAAATCGATAAATTAAATTGTTTGTATCTTTAAAAACATCTTTAATCTTCACATAAAGAATCTCGTTTGTACATGATGAAATATTATTTGTTTTTGCATCTACTTATCATTTTGAATACGAATTATTATTATTGATACATGAACAACGTATTTGATATGCTAGAAGATGTGTACGAGGACCGTCTTGTTTGTCGATGGGGTTAGGTAGTTTGGTCGTTCTTAGTGAATGCTACGAAGGACCAGCGATGTTCGATGTTAGCGCCGACCCCGCTTGTGGTACGTTCAAACACATCTGGGTGTTTCTGTAGCACATGGTGTATCGTGGCTTGGGAGACGTGAGGGAAGACGGCACGCACATACGATACTACGTAATCGAGACTAGCCCCTTGAGGATGTACCTGAACAGATATTTTTACGTCAAAAGAAGGATAGCTGAGCTTCAGATGATGTCTACAAGAAGATTAAAGTACAAGTTTTAACAATAATGGAAGTGTATCTTACTTGCAAGAAGGCTGACATGACTCCAATCAGTTTGGCTTCTCCGCAGCCCGCCTCGACAGACTCCTTGAGAAGTACTTTAGAGTCTAGATCCTCAGGCAATGGTGGTGGCGGAGGGGGCTTCACGACCGGGGACGGCAAAGGCGGCTTGAAGTAACATATTTTATTAGGAACATAGCACATACAATATAATGCACGTAAAATAATTACTGAGATGTAAAATAATCTTGATGAATCAACAAATCGTGTTGTTTTACTGGCTTGGCCACCATTACCGATTTGAATTCTGAATTTGTCTGACATTGTTTTATTCAGTTATTTTGTGCACATCTTTATTGTTCTTTTTTTTATTATAATATACTTAGTTGTCATAAATGTAAATGTGAGTACTGTGTAGGCTAGTTTGAAAAAACACATAAATCCAATAAGATTTTTCTGACGGTCTTGAGTATTCATATGGCCTCCGCAAATGCCCTGCTGATCTGGTATTGCCGTGCAGCGGGTCGTTGAGCTCCGTAATAGTAATGGTTGAGCTTCACGATGACTGGTGTATGCGTGCCGTCAGTTAGGACAGGTCAACTCAAGACTGCTATGGCTCTTTCTTCAAAAAGCCTGTTCAGATTTTGCCCTACATCGTAAAAAACAAATATCCTATAATACTATAGTCCGAGTCACGTAAAAATAATATAATATAATAGAACATTTCTAAATAGAATTAAAAACAATCATGTTTGTCTGAGTGTAGAATATTTTAAAGTTATGTTTTTACATTTTTCTATGTAAAAGTTTTACATAATTAAGTTTATAATTACAAAATGATTTTACAGTAAAACCATTTCGTAATTAAAAACTTTTGTGCGCGATGGTATTTTGAGAATGAACGTAACGTGTACCCAGCTCGGAAAGCAAGGATCGACTGACGAACCAATAGCGCACAGGCAAGCGTGCGGCGCGTGACCCGCCCGCTCCGCGCCGCACGTCTTACCACCAAATAGACCGATAAATCGCCTAGTGCGCAGCTTGACCGTTCTTTTTACATGACGCGACTTGTACTACTACTGTCTGGACTTTAAAAGAGACCATGATTCTCTGAGTTTGTTTCGGCGTTTCTTCTCAAAGGTCGTAAAAGTGTCTTTTTAAGATCTATTTACATAAATAAAAATATAATTTGTCATTAGAGTACTTTCTGGGTGAGCTCCCTTATAACATTTGAACATGGACAACTAATTCTCTGTTCAATCAGAATTCATTTCGGTAATGGTGGCCCAGCCAGAAAAAGCCACACTAACAATTAAATGATTACATACTGAAATTATAGTCATATATCTTGGCATCCGCCGCTAAGAAATGTGTAAGTTGTCATATTTTTTATCCTTTTACCGTCGAAAGATCGTTTATTTAGGTTAATAAAAAGTGTATCGTATTATTGTATAAAATTAAATAATACTATCAAATCAATTCAATTCAAATTTTTTTTTTTCAATTCAAATGTTTTTATTTCAAATAAGCTTTTACAAGCGTTTTTGAAACGTTATGATTCTAGTTGCACGGTTCCAAAAGGTCGATCCTATGGAGAAGAATCCGGCAAGAAACTCCATGGACACTCTTTTAAAATAAATTAATTACAATCGTAATCGAATATATTTCATTATTTATAAAATAAACTTTCTTTAATTTATAGAATTATCATCTTTCCAGTGTGGAATAGTTGAACATTTTTATTTCAATAAATCTAGAAGATAACAATATTTAATTATTTAGGTCCTAACTAACTAAGGACACAAATATTTTTTTATTTATTATTTTACTCACATTCTTGTCCATTGCTCCCTGCAGAGCTTGGCGCGCTATGAACTGAGCCTTAAACTTCTCCATCTCCTTCATGGAATCAGTCTTAATGACATCAATTTCATTTTTATAGGCTTCCAATTGAAATTGGAGGCTTTCGTTCTCGCGCTGAAACGTAAAAAACATTATATACCAAAAAAAAAAATCAGTGTTACTAAAAATAGAGTAAACCTACCTTCAGTTGTTGGACATCTTCATTGCCACTCTCCGAAGTCCTATTGTAACCATTGAAATCACCATCATCGTTGAAGAACTTCTCATTAAATTCTTCTTTCAAGGTATTAAACTCCTGCAAGTTTTTCATACGCTTAATTAGTTAAAAACTTTATAAATAAATATTGTATATTATGCAGGTACATCAATGAGTTCATGACAAAATAAATGACAACTTCCAATGGTTTACATTGTTCGCATTGTTTACCTGTTTCTGCTGTCTTCTCGGACACCTAGATTTTCCGGCATTCGTAAGTCTATTAAACAAGACGCAGTCGTACCAGCCCTACTGAAGTTTATACTTACTGAATAACTTGTAAAAGTAGTTTCAGGAGATTCAATTGCTATATTACCCATATATTTCAGTTTGTTTTGAGAAGTTTTTATAACTAACAGCATTATCTCGATCATTCATATTTATAGTATTAACTAAGTAATGACGTTCATTTTATTGTTTCTTAATAAAACAATTGCTGTATTAGTAGTACCTGCGTCATTTTCTGCCATGTCTCAATGTTCTTTCTCTGCGGCTTTGTGAAGTGATCCCATACTCGTTGATGAGTTGATGCGGCAAACACTTTCGCCACCTGTTCGACTGAGGTTCACAGATTTATGTTAAGAGATCCGACTTTGGTCTCGCGACCAAAACATACCGTCGTACTTTCTCGATCGATCGGTCGTCCCAGGCTCTCAATACTGTTGTTAAATACGTCGCAGTCGCACGCAGCATTATACATCTACCTATCACATGTGAGAGGTGACGAGCCAGTTGCCAATGTTGCCCACACGCTGCACCTCGCGTTACAGAGATGAGGCGTAACACACGGTATTGTGTCGTTACACTGAGGTAGCCGAATTGTTCTGACAATTTATTTTTATTCAGAAAAATTTAATGTTACCAAATAAACGGATTATAACAACATTTCACTTGAAGAAGTTAAAATAAATTGTCATAACACCAGTAACTTACAAAGATACCCAACTTTCAGGATTGACACTGTTGTTAGCATATATACTCAGGCAGGACGACTTCTGATGAATTCGGGCGATCCATGTGTTTCTGTCTACTGAGCATGAACAAACCAGAATGACCATTATGCAGAAGCGAATGCATAAATGAGACCAACACCCTGAAGTTGCTGCATTGCTTGTACTTTCAATAATAACTTATAATATTATGTTGTTGGACTGTTATTATTTTATGTTTCTAGTCACCACAAAAAACATAAAATAAGTTTCGAGTATGCAAGTTTTTCGAAATTGTCAATCATTATGTTTTCGTATACAAAAGTTTCGACTCACCCTCTTACCTTAAAATATAAAACAGTAATGTGTAATGAGCAAAGTGATAGAGAAACTGTTTACTGATCAGGCTATCACCTGGTGGCCTAGGTCGATTGAAAAATGATAAAATGAAGTCCAAGCCCACTTACGCTGTTCAATCACATTAGCTATGTGATTCTTGACTCTTTCCTTGCATTCTTGTAACTCTTCTTCAGCCTGCATTTTCTCATTGAACAGTCTACGTATATGTGTATTTGTCGCTTGTATCATTGAGTAAAATTGATTAGCATTCTTCTTTGAGCATTCTCCACGCTCTAACCAAGCTAGTAATGTCTGAAATTGTAATTGATTCAATAAGTTAAAAACACACTGGAGCTCTCTCTTTACATTTTGTTTCAGGAATAACTTACTGGTAGGGTGTTTGAGAAATGTTCTTCATTTTTCAATTTTTCAGCTAATTGAACTATAGCTGCATTAGAAAATGGTTGAATCCTGACAGGTGAAGGTGATCTTCTATGCACATCCCCATATGAGTTACTAGTATGGTTGGCCATTTCATGTTGGGCAGTTAACTGTTGCATCTGTGCTTGTTGAGCGCGCAACGCTTGTCTTTGACGACGCTCAAAGTCGTTTTGATCATCCCGACTCTACAAAAAAGATATAAGTAAAGATATTTTTTTTATTTGGAGGTACCCCTGAAATTTATGAATCATTGAAAGCTAACACAGCCGTCAAATTTTTTCTAAAAAGTTTTTCAAATCAGTTCGAAACTTGGTAAGGAGTAAGGAGAAAGAAGCGGGAAAAAATAATAGTGATAAAAAAATAAACTTACCAGTGCATAGTCTACATGTAACCAGCCTGATGTTGAGTGTGAATTTTCATCATCATCATCATTTTCTTCTTTCTCTTTATCTTTAGTGCTAATAAGTTTAATACGATATCCAGAAATCAACATAGCTTGATCCACACATTCCTCTCTATCAAAACGAATGTGGCAGAAGTTTTTCTTTGACAATCTCAGGGTATGTATTCTGCCATAAGTCTCAAAGATTTCCCTAACAGTACTCTCCCTGATCTTGTCAGGTAAACCTCCCACAAATATAGTTCTGCATCCAGGAGGTTTAGACCTTCGTGGAGGTTGTGGTGTACCAGAATCAGGAGGAATAAGCTTGGCATGTTTAAAAACTATTTCTTTCTTGTCCTGCATAGTAGTCATATCTCCACCCATACCAGAGTACATTCCCATCATAGCAGGGTCCATCATCATCCCCCCCATCATGGTCATATCCATGGTAGGAGTAGCAGCAGCAGGTGTCAGTGCTTGTCCTCCAATAGCTGACATGTCCATAGAGGATTGTGAGACCATATCCATGGCTGTTCCAGACATCATCTCCATCCCAGAAGTAGGCATTAAGCTTCCACCCAGCATTGCTCCTGGGATCATCATGTTAGGGTACATGCCACTAGCCATCATCATGTTAGCTAAAATAAATACCAAAAAATGGTCAGTGTGTAGCCTAAGGGGCACTATGAAAAAAAGACTTAGAAAATCTTCACCAAAAATAATCGCCTAATCAAGCCTTCGGGACCAAGTGGAACACAAGGGGACACCTTAAGGACAATGACCTTGAGGACAAGGTCAAAATTCCGAAAGTCCAGAATTGTCGGCGGTCAAGACATCCTTGGAGGGTCATGACGTTGAGGTCGAGGTCAAATTCACGAAAGTAAATATCCGCTAATCTAAGCACAGTAACAGGACAATTTTATGACCATGGAGGGTCATGACCTTGAGCTCAAGGTCAAATTTACGAAAGTAAATATTCGCTATTCGGAGCACCGTAATATCTTAATATCCATTGTGGTTTGGTGACCTCAAGGTCAAGGACACGTGATTAATGCCATGGTCAAGTTATCCTTGAGGTCAAGGTTGAGTGACTTTCGAGATCATGGTCAAGTGACCTTAGGAGTGTGGAATTTCAGTAACCTGACCAAGCCCTTAACTATGTTTCCGGTGCGGTGCGTCCTTTCGCAAAAATAATGAAATTCCTGAATGGCAATAGTAATAAGGCGTAGTAGACTGAGCCCCGCTATGCAGGGCTCCTATTTCTGGGTGGTTTATAAAAAAATAACCACAAAACGGGATGGCGGGGTCTGCGGACCCAGCGCTACCCTTCTAACCTAACCTATCCGAGGGGTGCCCCAAGTCTTGAGCTCGCTTCACTCGCTGTTGCATCTTCAACTCGGAAACGGTGCGTCGCAGGACCATGGTTCTCTGAACCTAAATAGTTTCTATGGTTCAAGGCTAACCCCCATGCTCCAAAAAGAACGACACATTTCGACAAAAAGTCCTGCGCCCCTAACGATACACAAGCTGAATCTAACTGAAAATTGTTCACGAAATTATATTTTGTGATTAATCGCGGGTGTTATGGCGTCATCTCATGTGTTTCAACCAAAGCAACAATTCTTTTCCAGAAAAGATTTTTGTCAGCATTTTCATTTTTGGAAATGTGGAGCATTTTATGACAAACTAAAAAAAATTGAACCCCGTAACTCGGTAATGGTGCGTCGTAGGGCCTTACTTAGTTTTCTGAACCTAAATGGTTTCTATGGTCAAGGTTAACCCCATGCTGCAAAAAAAACGGAACATTTCGGAAAAAAACCAAACGAAAATTCGTAAAAAATTTCTAAGTCCTTTCTCCATAGTACCCCTAAGGCTACACTCCAACCCAAAAAAGTGTGTATGACTTAATAACAACTCGTAAAACCTATACTGTATACTGAGCCTTAACATTATTTAAAATTTGTTTATTGAATTTTGTAGAAATCATGATATATTATTATTGTATTTTTCCATCTAACAATCAGTAGGTACACAAAATATTTTGAATTGGATGTTTTACGAATTTTTGGCAAATTTAAATGTGCTGGTAAAAAAACTGTGAATATAACAAAAAACCAGCCAAGTGCGAGTTGGACTCGCGCACAAAGGGTTCCATACCATAAATCGCGTTTGTTGTATGGGAGCTCCCCTTAAATATTTATTTTATTTTGTTTTTAGTATTTGTTGTTATAGCGGCAACAGAAATACATAATTGATGAAAATTTCAACTGTGTAGCTATTGCAGTTCTTGAGATACAGCCTGGTGACGGACAGACGGACGGACAGACAGTGAAGTCCTAAAACTTCGCTGTCTGTCCGTCGGGACAAAACGGGACCCTATTACATACTAATAATAGGGTCCCGTTTTTACCCTTTGGGTATGGAACCCTAATAAAAAATCATCTAATAAAAATTCCATAATCAATAAAACTTACCTTGTGGATACATGTTTGCCATCATCATTGGATTCATAACACCCATGGTATTGTCACTATGTTTAGAGGCATCCTGGGTTTGTTTGTCGCGCCTGCGACCGACACTGTCAACCCTAATAGGGGACCTGGATCTGTCCCTTCTCTTACCTGTATACAAATATTTTATTTATTCAAATGCATAATTTTTGGAAGACTGTATTAGCTGAAGATTAGTAAGGCAACTCTCTGACCTAATGTTATCATCGGTAAATTAACTATGTACCTACTATAACAATAAGTACTAACCTTGCATATTTCTGCCAATAGCAGACTGCTTTAAATTGTCTGACTGCACCTTTTGTAGACCATAAATTTACAGCTGTGCAAGCAGCTATGTCTACAAGTATAATAGACACAATGTGTTGAACAAATCAAAGTTATTATTAGTAAGGCCGTATCATATTCTACTACTCGGTGAATCACAATAATAAATTTATAAAAAAAAAACAAATATTACAAGCAAAACTACAACCAGACACTTGAAACTTATAACTTTCAATCAAACTGAGCTTAAGCTTGCATATGCTGAACACTAACTGAAGAAGTTTACTTTTCCTTATTTATTATGTTAAACATATATTTGCTCTGACTGAGGGTCAGAGCTTACTTTTGGGTGATTTGCTTTGTGCATTTTGTTTGCCCTAATGCCTTGACTCTTTCATTCAAGCAAGACTGACTCGTACAACTACAACGATTATATTACAATTGTATTACTAATAGTACCTATTAATTGGAATTGCAGTATAGATTATTATTATTATTATACTTTAGAATAAAAATTAAGTTTATTCTACTCCCTGACCGACTCTCTCTGACACTGACAAAAGTGATTATGTGATAAATAAAGTGACAGTTGACACAATGATGACAATGAAGAAGCAGTCTGAGAGCAAATTATAGACTTTTTTTTTTTCTCCTAATCAGGAGATCTTGCTAGCACTTGGGTAAATAAAGACGTTCTTTGCTTCTTTGTCATTGGTTGGCAGCACGGGTCTGTTCTTTGAAAGAATTTTTTATCCATTCTTTCTAAAATAATCTATCGTTATAAAATATCGACGTATTAGCTTCCTAATTATTTTTATTGTCTTTTACGTATTCATAATAGCTTCATAGAATTAAGCGCGTTACTTGTCCATGGATAGATAGTCAAAGAGATATACATGGATGCTAGAGGTGTAACTAATATATTTGTAATAGGTATAGATATAATGATACGAGTTGTATATTCATATTAGTATATATTAGTTTAGCGTAGACTATTACCAGATATTAGTCAAATAATAGGCACACCGAGAGATCAGTGTTCTGATATTCGCGGTGACTTGCGCGGCTGTGTGTGTCGACGAGCGCGCTACGGGAGGTTGCCGCACGCATACACAGTTACTCCACTGCGACCGCGTCTTAGCGAAACGATTCGGGGGAGTGAGTGAGATGCATATTATGATTCAAAATGTCGAATAGAATAAAACGCTACTACTTACTTCTGTTTGACGTGTGCTTGTGTGAGTGAGATTTCTAAAGACAGAATTATACACGTCGGGCTTTGTATGCAAGCTGAATGTGATGGTTACAAAGTAAACACTCAATGAAAACAAAATCACTAAATTTAGGGCGGTAGTTTTGGGCCATATTACGATACCATACCTATTACTGGGTAATAGTCATTTGACTATTACCCAGTAATAGGTATATAGAGAATATGAATCTCAAAATGGCTGACTAATATTTATTAGTCAGCCATTTTGAGATTCATATTCTCTCCGTATTCGTTAACTCTAACATAATATTGATATCGAAACTATTCTCAGAATAGGTACGATATCAATGAAAATGTAACACTAATCAATAAACAAATGACTACTTTTGGAAAAAGAATTCCATGTTTTTAAAATAAAATTAATTTGAAATTAGAATTCTTAGCCAAACGAAAATCATTTTGATTTGAAATGGCCAGTACTGCAGAACGGCAATTTCATGGGTAAAGACCTAATATTAGTCAGCCATTTTGAGATTCATATTCTCTCCGTATTCGTTAACTCTAACATAATATTGATATCGTAACTATTCTCAGAATAGGTACGATATCAATATTATGTTAGAGTTGACTATTACCCAGTAATAGGCTATTACTGGGTAACAGTCAAATATTAGTCTGCCATTTTGAAATTCTTATTCTCTCCGTATTCGTTAACTCTAACATAATATTGATATCGTAACTATTCTCAGAATAGGCACGATATCAATATTATGTTATGGTATGTATGGTATTATGTATGGTATGGTATCCTAATTACTTAAATATTACCCTAATATAACACCTCTAATGGATGCAATGCAGCACAGACTACAAAGAGATAAATGCAGTTCCAATCATAGAGAATAAGTACTAAAGTCTTTGACTATCTATCCCTGGACAAGTAACGCGCTTATTCTATGAACAAAAAAGTCTGTCACTTTTGGTGCGGGGGGAGGAAACACTACTTATGTATAGATAGAGCGGCTGAGCGGATATTGGGGACGTTTTGTTACAAATACTTTGATACCAATTAGTTTGATTACTTTCTTTGCCAGGCTGATATATTAGGAATGACACTAGACAGAGCGTTTTGTTTCCCACGAGACATAAGTAGGAGTAAATACGATTTTGTTCATTAAGTCGCGCGTTAATATGATAAGAAGCGCGACTGCTACGCTAGAGGTCCTGGGTTCGATTCCCCGGTCGAGCAATGTGTTATTGGAGATTTTCTATAAAATTAAGGGTTGATGCAAGATTTATGCAATAGGCTCGCACCCTAAGTACGCATCTATCTAACCCTTCGGGGAATAAAGACGTGATGGTATGTCGTGTTCCGTACTCTCGTTATTTCTTTGAGCCGGATATCGAAAAAAGAAAATAATGTGTTTGAAGAAACACCCCGAGAGGCAGGGCATAGTGGAATTGAATAACTCCACTTACAATTGGAGCTGACCAACTGGGGAAATACCTACACTTTGCAGAAAATAGTAGCCAAATAACAGCACTGTATTATGTTGTGTTCGTAACGGTGAGCAAGATCGCCAGAGCTCCGCGAGGAAGCGTTATGTTGGCAGTGGGGGTACCGGTGTTGTGGGTTGTCTACCAGATGTGAAAAGATTTTTACAGGGTCGGCAACGGGCGAGTGATACCCCAGGTGTTGCAAGCGTTCATATAATACGGTAACCACTTACCATCAGGCGGGCCATGTGCTGGTTTTCCACCTAAGCGATAAAAGAAACCCCAGACCTTCAAACCGTACCGTATCTTAGAAATCATTTTCAATGATTTTTACAATACGATTTATATATGTTAATTTATAAATTATTTTGTCAACACAAATATCCGCAACGGCTTAAGCTATTATAATTTGGTCTTACATTGAACACGAAAATAATATCGATATCGATTCGAAATCGTAAACAATCACTATCACATCATTAAATTAAAATGACAAAACAAAAGAGGGACATAGTCTCGCTACACTTTTTAAAATCCGAGTTTTAAGCATTAGGTATGTCATAATATATAATATAATATATATAATTGCCAAAAAAAAGGTAATTCTGCATTAAGACCTATAATTGGAAATCATAAATGGTGACATCCTATTGGATGATATATAATTGAAAATAAAAAAATGACATTTTGAAGGATATTTCAAATTTAAATCTTACGTTTATTAGAAGAAAGCTGATATTGTTAGTAAAAAAAAATTGCTAGTCTCGTGGGGAGTGCGGGTAGTCTCGTGGGGAGTGCATGCTTGAACTAAACGATTATTTTTATACTCGATTATTGAATCGGTAACGTCCTCGATCTTTATTAATACATTTTATTATGTGACTTAAATAGAAATAAATTAACTTTACATACGGAAAATAACTCCATCTTTATCTAAAGAAGATATTAGATATTTCTTTGCATACATTAACTGCACGTATATAAGTATTTATGATGACCTTACTGAGCGGAAACGATTCTGTTTATGAAAAATCGATTTAGGAAACAGTTTTTATAAACGCGTCAGATTTTTTAATCCACTTCCTTGACAGAGGGGAATGATCATGAGAGGCGGGCCCTTATAGATAGATAGTCAAAGACTAAAGTAGTTCCAATTGAACGTGGTACTAAAGGAAGGATCATTTTCATAAGTAGCATTCGTACATATGATGCGTAACGTTTCCTCAAGAATATTATATGAATGGCAGCACTTCTCAATTCTTTTATGGCCAAACCGTACATATTATAACACAATCTTTTGTTTTATTTTGCATTTTCCATGACAAAATTATAAATTATTATAGAGAAGTACAAAATCTCGACTGTGGGCAGAATTTGAATTTGCGTCTTCTTGTTAGATTTCATTTATTCATTTAATATTGTGGTACATAGGTAATAATAGATAACATTTTATAAAGTAGTAAAAGTTGTTCAGCTATGACTCGCCACAAAGGCATACAATAAAACTATGGATAAAAATTACAAAATTTCAGTAAGGCATTCATTTAATTTATAATAACATTTGTCAATTATTAATCGAAACAATAACCTTTTGAATTTAAATATGTTTTTTGCGTCTCGAATAACGTAAAAGACAATGAAAGTAATTAGGAAGCTACTAAATTATAGCTTTAAAATTCGTGTTTTAAGAATTATGTCATAATATCTAAAAGGCCTTTATTTACGACGACCTCTGTGGTTTAGTGGTTCGAGTACTGGACTGCCGACCATGAGGTCGTGGGTTCTATTCCCACAGAACACAAACATTTATGTGATGAATATAAGTGTTTGTGTTCGTCTGGGCATTTCTTATGTATTATAAGTATATACAAAAAAAAGTATATAAGTATTATATCCATGGTCTAGTACCCATAGTAGCTCTGCTTAGTTTGGGACTAGATGGTGCTGTGTAAAAAATGTCCCAGAATATTTATTTATTTATTATTTATTTGCTAAAATCTATACTAATATATAAAGCTGAAGAGTTTGTTTGTTTGTTTGCTTGAACGCGCTAATCTCAAGAACTACTGGTCCGATTTGAAAAATTATTTCAGTGTTAGATAGCGCATTTATTGAGGAAGGCTATAGGCTATATATCATCACGCTACGCGGACGAATTCGCGGGCAGAAGCTAGTATTAAATAAAATCATCAATATCAAATAGAATTATAGGTCTCAAAGGCACTACCAAGATCGAAATTTGAAAATTGCCGCAGACATCTCGGACTCCTGTGATGGTATTCCTTGAGGAGGAGTGTTGAAAAATAAGGCACGTCATACCATCGCCATATAGATATAAAAAATAATTTACTTGTCATACTTGTCATAGAATAAAAGAAATGGTTTTCATTACATTTTTAAATAACTTTGTCTTATTATCATAATTAATACCTAAGTACGTTCCCACTGGTCACCGCCATTAATGCAGAATTACTTCTTTCATCTTTACTCGATTATTGAATCGGTAAAGTTCTCGATCTTTATTAATAAATTGTATTATGTGACTTAAATAGAAATAAATTAACTTTAATACTTACATACGGAAAATAACTTCATCTTTATCTAAATAAATATATTTTTTTGCATACATTAACTGCACGTATCGGTATTTTGCAAGGAGCATTTATGATGACCTTACTGAGCAAAAATGATTCTGTTTATGAAAAATCGATTTCGGAAAGTTTTTATAAACGCGTTAGATTTTTTAATCCACTACCTTGACAGAGGGGAATAATCATGAGAGGCGGGTCCATAGATAGATAGTCAAAGGGATACTAATAGAGTAAAGTAATGAAAAACTGCGGTCGTGACTTCATGAGCGCGATTGTTGTAGACGCCAAGTGGAACGCACCGTATTAATAGGTACATCTTGAGCTGACACTGACACTGACAGTTAGTTAGTTACAGAGCAGACCGCTACACAAAATATTGATGGGACTTTCGTGTGTGGTGGTGAAAGCAACGTACGTTTTTTTCCCGCGCAAATTTGTTTAATTCAATTTTATGGTAAAAATTTATAACTTTTGCAAATTTGTTACCGCGAAAATTCGAATTTAAATGTAATTTGTTTATGTGTGTTGGTTAAGGTTTGTTGTTAGTATTAGTTTCAGTTTTTACTTCCCAAACATTCGGCGTCTTTCATAATGGACGCCAAAAAACCTCCTGACCCACCTGATGATGAATTATTTGAATACACCCCGATTCTTACCGTCTCCCTACCACATGCATACGAGGATAAGGAGAACAACTTGGAAAGTTCTAATAGGAAAAGACCCGCACTTTCCCCGCCAATCTCTGAAAATAAACCGCCAAAATTGGTCAAACAAATCATTGGTAGACAAGCTTATACAGCCAGAGACAATGCTCCGTACGTCGTTTATGTCTCACTTAAAGATCAACAGACTTCAGGAACTGCACTTCATCCAGTGAAGTTTGGTATGTTTTTGATGAAAAATAATATCAGTAATATACGCCCTGATGGGGTCAAACGTTTAGGGAGAAATCGCATATCGGTAGAATTTAGATCGTACCAGGATGCTAACAGTTTTTTAATTAATGGTGTCCTTTTACAGAATAATTATATAGTTTCTATCCCCCTGTTTAATATTACCAGAATGGGCATCGTTAGGGATGTTCCAACAGAATGGACTGAGGAAGAAATTATAGAAAATATTAAGGTTCCCACTGGATGCGGTCCCGTCATCAAGGCAAGGAGGTTGAGTCGCAAAGTAACATCTCAAGGTACAACTGAATGGAAACCAACCCAAACTGTAGTACTTACTTTTGATGGCCAAACTTTACCGTCAAAAGTATTCTGTTTTTATTCCGCTCTGACCGTAGAAATATATATGTATCCGACGGTGCAATGTTTTAACTGTTGTCGTTTCGGACATACACGTACAGTATGCCGTTCTAAGCCTCATTGCTTTAAGTGCGGTCAAGATCACCCAGGTAATGGATGCGATATTTCACCGGAAATTGCGACATGTTTTCTGTGCTCAGGTAACCATTTCGCAAATGATAAAGCTTGCCCTGAATTGGGACGTCAGAAGGCCATTAAAGCACTTATGGCCGAGAAATCTATTTCATATGCTGAAGCAAGTCGTGTCTTCCCTCCTGTTTCTAAATCATATGCTGAAATTGCCAGGCAACCGCAGACTTATAGTAAACCGTTAATTACATCTACACATATGTCCAACTCAAATGCCCACACCTCAAGATCATATCGTAAAACTGTCTTTCTTAAACCTAAGCCCCGTGCTCCACCTTCACCAAGCTACGACAAACAGGCACACAATGATCTAACTCAGGATTATTCATTCTCTCCTTCAAGAAATGGTTGCGCCTTCCCTGTGGAAGCTACAGATTTAAATATTCGAAGCAGAGACAGCCCAGCCAGTATTTTAGATATGATAACTAGTATGTTATCAGCAGTTTTAACAAACCCAAACCAATCAGTACCTGACCACGTTGCCGTTAAACTGTCGTCGATTTTAAATTATATTAATAACATTCCCTCCCCTAACTTTTTTCCAATGGAACGTGAGGAGTATTACTCCAAGGAAGCATGATCTTATATACTTAATAAATAAATATAAGCCATCAATCTGCGGCATTGCCGAGACATGGCTTAGTCCTGACAGTAATTTCAGGATTCCATGTTTTAGCAATGTTCGTAATGATAGGCTTGACGGATATGGAGGATGTGCTTTGCTAATTCATAGTAGAGTGCTATTCTCCCCCATTCCTCTACCCTCTGTCCTCAGTGCCAACATTAATGTTGTCGCTGTTAAGGCCGAGGGAATAAATATTTTTTCATTTTATATTGCTCACCCACACACTGACGATCTTTTGTTAATTAAAAATTTATTAAATAGTGTAAGTGGCCCACTTTTCGTAATGGGAGATTTTAATTGTCATCACTATCGCTGGGGATCTGAGATCTGCGATAGTTTTGGTGTTGGTTTGGTGGATCTATTGGATGAACTTGATTTATGTGTCATTAACGATGGCAGTGCTACGCGAAGACCTAATTTTGGACAAAACAATAGCTGTATAGATTTGTCATTCTGCTCATCCAATATAGCTAGCCTTTTTGTTTGGAGCCGTTTAGACATGACTTACGGAAGCGATCACTATCCTATCATGGTCGAAATCCCATCAAAAAAATTGCCTGACAGGCTCTCTCCTCCGCTTTTAAAATACCGCCTTAATTCCGCTGATTGGGACTTTTATGCTCAGATTTTAGATTTAAGAATCTCCTCTCTTCCAACGATTAATAAATACAATGCTCAAGATTGTTTCCGGTCTTTTTCTTCTACCTTATCCACTACAGCTGATGATTGTTTTCCCTCCAAAAACGCTCCTTCAGGTAAAATACCTTCTCCGCCATGGTGGGATAGTGAATGCACTGAAATGATCAGGGCTAGGAATGAGGCTGAAGAGACATATAACCAAGATATGAACCCGGATAATCTCATAGCTTTTAAGCAGATATTGGCTAAATCCAGAAAATTATTCCGAAAAAAGAAGAGAGAAGGTTGGCTGAAATTTTGTGCCTCGCTGAATCCATCTACTCCATCAACAATAGTCTGGAAGAAGTTAAAATGTTTTAGGAATAGCTACTTACAAACTACCCCAAATAAGTTGTCTGGAGAAGTAGCGCACTGTTTTTTCTCCAAAATTGCGCCAGTTTATGTACCGAATGTGGATGAATGTGGCCTCTCCAACATAAAAATTGATGCATCTGACGATCCACTGGACATGCCTTTCACTATGGATGAATTAAAAACAGTACTCTCCCATGTAAGGGATTCTGCCCCGGGAGTGGATGGATTCCCTTATTCTTTTATCTCGAAAGCCGGTTTAAAAACTAAACAATATTTTTTGGATTTGGCCAATTTTTGTTTTACTTCTGGAGTCATTCCCGAAGACTGGAAGGTTCAGGTTGTTATTCCGCTATTAAAACCCGGTAAAGATCCAAGTGATCATTCTTCTTACAGACCGATTGCACTATCGTCAATACTTATTAAACTTTTAGAGCACCTTATTAAAAATCGCCTTGAATGGCTTATAGAAAATAGGGAACTACTGCCAAGAACTCAATTTGGCTTCAGGAAAGGTTTGGGTACGTCAGATAGTGTAGGAATCCTCACATCTGAGATCCGTCTAGCACTTAGCAGAAATGAGTCAGTGGTAGCCGTTTTCTTAGACATATCAACTGCTTATGATTCTGTCTTACTCCCACTGCTTATACAGAAAATGCTTAAGTTTAAAATCCCATTTAGGATCTGTCAAATTATAGACAGTATCTTTTCTAGTCGTGTGCTACAAATTAGAATTCCTGGGGAAAACTCTGAACGAAGAACAGTCTGGAAAGGATTGCCACAAGGTTCTGTTCTGAGCCCCCTTTTATACAATATTTACACATCCGATCTCCCAACCTGCCTAAATTTTGATTGTAAAATACTACAGTATGCTGACGATATTGCGCTATTGGTCTCTGGCAATTCAATTATGGATGCCACTCTATCCATAAATGTCTCTTTGAGTTCATTGAACCATTGGCTTCTTGATCATGGGTTAAGTTTGAGTGCCCCGAAAAGTACTGCCGTTATTTTCTCCCGCAAACGTCTGGTTCCCCAAGTTGACATCAACATTGATGGACAAGGTATCCCAATTAAAGGACAAGCTAAATTCTTAGGTGTTATTTTAGATTCCAAATTGTCAGGAGTTGACCATATTAACAACGTGGTTAAGAAATGTGAACAGTCCATTAAAATTCTTAAGGCTCTATCTGGAGTGTGGTGGGGAGCTCATCCATTCACTCTAAAATTGGTATATAATGCTTTAATAAGAAGTGTAATGGACTACTGCATCTTCCTAATTGAACCTTGTTATAGGGAAGCGCTCCGTAAGTTAGAGTCCATACAAGCTAAGTGTTTAAGAATTGTAATTGGGGCTATGAAATCTTCTCCAATTAACGCCCTTCAAGTAGAATGTGCAGACCCACCTTTAAACATAAGAAGACAATATTTGGCGGATCGCTTCCTATCCAAAGTATTTTCCCTTTCATCCCATCCCTTAGTTCCTATTTTAGAGCAAATTGACTTTTCTTTTAATTGTCCTTATTGGAATAATAAAACTGTCCCTCCATTGTTAAAGAGATATAGAGAGCTTAAACAAATATCTTCTGACGTATGTCAATACCACATTCTTCCCGTGTTTGCTTCAGCATATGAAGCTATCCACTATAAGCCCAAAATTATTCCGGATATTGGTATTTCCAAAATGACTCAAAACATAAAAAAGAAATTCGAAGTAGTTATTAAAAGATATTGGGAAGGTTGGGACTTCTTTTTCACAGATGCTTCAAAATTAACATCAGAGGGGTGCACAGGAGTTGCAATTTATTACCAAAACTCCAAAATCTCGTTGTTATTCCAATGCCCACCTGAGTCATCAGTATTTACTGGAGAGTGTATTGGCATTTTGGAAGCCATTCGCTTCATAAATTCGCATAACATTAAAAAATCGGTTATTTTTACAGATTCGCTTAGTTGTATCCAGGCTTTAAATCAAATTCAATTATATTCAAAAATTCACAGTAAAATAATAATAGATATTAAAAATATGTTACTTGTTTCTTTTAAAAATGGCTTGGACATTGAGATAGCTTGGATTCCTGGTCATTCAGGGATAGTAGGCAATGAGTGTGCAGACTCACTCGCAAAGTTTGCTACAGCAAACCTCGTAGATAATAAACATTATGTTGTCCATAATTATGATTTGCGAAATGGTTCCAAACAGAAATTAGTATCAATGTGGTCAAAAGCATGGACCGATACTTTAAAGATAAAGGGCAAGTATTATGGAAGCATCCAACCGAACATTCAGTGGAAACCTTGGTTTATTAAGTGTCCTAAGTTATCTAAAAAAACTGTTTCATCCTTGTGTAGACTGAGACTAGGACACTGTTGTAGTCCAGTATTCCTGAAGAAAATTCACGTTAAAGATAGTTCTCTATGCGAATGTGGTATGGATGAAGGGACCCTTGACCACATATTCTTCGCATGTCCCTTGAATTCCAATTCCTTGAATTTATATTCAATGCTCCCAAAAATAAAAATTCCTCTTCCCATTAACTTTCATACCCTGTTAACCCATTTTTCCCCATTTTTAATCCAAATTTTAACAAAATTTCTAAATTATAATAACATTCAAATGTAGTGACTTTTTCTAGCTGATTCTAGCCATTGCTTGTTGCCGATCTTTGGACTGATACATACTAATCGACTATAATCAATTGTATATTACTGGATCGTCGCGTTACTTTTATTTTAATCTATGCTAAGCCACAATTCACAAAGTTTGTAAGTTTGACGCTCACGCTGGCAGAACTCTAATACCTACGTGCCGAATGTCACAACAAACATGACATTGGCAAAATAGTCGCCATCGACTCAATTGCCACAAGGAAAATAGAAGAAGAAAATATTGATTTTGAATTTTGATTGAACAGCAGATTAAGAAATATTGAACATTTGTTTTACAGTGAAAATGTTTATTATATCTGAAATGAAAGATGTGCTGAGAATTACCCCAGAGTATTTTTATCAAACTTTGACAGAGTCAATAACGACATTACTTAATAGAAAATTTGCGAATAAAGTATGTTCCTAACCTCCGTACTTTTGATTTTTTTTCTACAAATTAGTATTTTCTAATTATAAAATTTATATTATTTGCATTATCTACTTCTGACCTATAACTTGTACGTGTAGAATAGTCTGTAAGTATACGTTGGTGGTTCTAATGATCCAACTATTTTCTCAGACCTGCTCCAACCAGTTTTACTTTATTCAGTCATTTGTATGTAAGAGTCAGAGACCGAAAGGGAATTTACTTTAAAATAGCTAGCACCACTAGATAAATAATTATGCTTCCATAAGTCAAATTTCAATACAAATTTAATTATGGATGTATTTTACACATACACATCTCTGCCTAAGACCCTGGTGGTGCTAACAGTCACGCAAGACTACAAATTAAAGTCAGCGATACCTAAACAGGAAATAATTTTAAGTAGGTAACAAATAAATAACTTTTGTGATGTCTGATGATTCAGCAATGATAACTTTTAAAATTGGGTACCTAGTGTATCTCATTCATGCATTTAATATAATGTTTTACTTTTCAGGTAGTTCTGAATGTAGGACTATGCATAGCTTTATTTGATATTGTAGACATTGGTCATTCATATATTTTTCCTGGTGATGGATCATCTCATACTGAGGTGGAGTTTAGATTTATTGTTTTCCGGCCCGTTGTTGAAGAAATACTGATTGGAAAGATAAAAAACTGTAGTAGGGAAGGTGTACATGGTATGTTTATTCAAAATTAGGTCAATCATATTATTATTTGCTTCCGTAATTAACCTAGTTAATGTTTGCCCAATATTCTTTTATTGGAATGGGATCATGATTCTAAACTGGCATTATAAACTTGACTGCAGAAAACAATTATTTCAGTGACATTGGGATTTTTTGATGATATCTTAATTCCTGTTAATGCTCTGCAACATCCATCAAGATTTGACGAAACAGATCAAGCATGGGTGTGGGAGTATCCAAAAGAAGATGGTGAGAAACATGACCTGTTTATGGATTCAGGTAACTTAAAAACATTCCTTTTATTTACTTACTAGCTTCTGCCCGCGACTTTGTCCGCGTAGCGTGATGATATATAGCCTATAGCCTTCCTCAATAAATGGGCCATCTAACACTGAAATAATTTTTCAAATCAGACTAGTAGTTCCTGAGATTAGCGCGTTCAAGAAAACAAACAAACAAACTCTTCAAGTTTATATATTAGTATAGATTGTTTCCTTATTTGATAATACCTGTTACACAGGCACTTACTCTGTTGGAGTGACCTCTACTTTTCTCTTCAGGAAATTCATACAAATTCATATATAAATACTAGCTTCTGCCCGCGACTTCGTCCGCGTGGATTAGTTACTTTCTCCCGTTTTCCCCACATTTACCTTCACTGCTCTGCTCCTATTGATCGTAGCGTGATGAAAAGTATACTATAACCTGCCCAGGAGTATGAAGAATAATTGTACCAAGTTTCATTAAAATCCATCAAGTAGTTTTTGCATTCTATAACAGAATAGAACATACAGACAGACAGACAAAAATTTTACTGATTGCATTTTTGGCATCAGTATCGATCACTAATCACCCCCTGATAGTTATTTTGAAAATATATTTCATGTACAGAATTGACCTCTCTACAGATTTATTATAAGTATAGATTATAATTATAAATTATTAGTTACGCATGTAAGATTGGTATTTAAGCTCAACCACGATATCATAGGAGTAAATCATTACTTAAAATAACGGATCGCGATATATTGATAATATTTTTTACATACATACCATCACGCCTGTATTCCCCGAAGGTTTAGGCAGAGGCGTACTAATGTACACCCACAGTTCGCCGGTATGTTTAGGTCCCATGTAAGGTCCCATAGGAGGCGAGCCTATTGCCATTAACCGGGCACAAATTCCTAACTCCGAGCTGCTACTGGGAATTTCATAGAAAAACCCAATAACATTGCTCGACCTGAATCTAACCCAGGACCTCTAGCTAATGAGGCAGTTTTGATAATATTTTTTAACACTATAAAATCCGTTAATTGGTTGTGCCTTAACTGTTTCGGCATTAGTAAAGATTAACACACATTGCATTTTTTATTATTATTAAACATATAATAAAAAAAGTATGATACGTGGTATATTATTTAATTAGATAGAAACTCTTTAATTTCTCAAATAAGGTGTGCGGACTGTATCTACACTATGGAGGTTTCACATGGTTTCAATGAGTTACTTATATGGCTAGAAGCTCTAAAGAAGAAAACAGTAATTGTCCACTCAAAATGACACTTATCAAATAAAATTTCATTGAGGTATTAACTATGTCGTGCTAATCCGCTAGAAAATAAGTTGTCATTCTTTGTTTACTTCTTTAACCTACTCAAGTATTTAGTTTTTACACTGGCTTGTGCTCGCTGGATAAATCCTATGTATGTCCCGTGATTCCCTGTATAAGTAGAGTAAGAATAACTCTACTAATCATGAATTCCTGGTCACAATCCAGAGAATCCAAAGAATATCCTTTTGCCTCAGGACATTCTTTAGGATGCCAATTAAACAGAGGGTAATTGCATCATGAGGAATAATAATGCCTACTTTGACTAGGAAAAGTAATTGAAACTGTAAGCAAAAAATATTGCTGTGTATTAGCTCTTCATGAGCAGCAAGAATGCTTGCATTTACCACAATCCTACATAACTTCATACCAAAAATACTGCTTCTAATAAGGTCCTTTTCATTATATTGATAATCAATAATAATAATGTTCAGTTTGTTTTGCTATTACAGGAGAATCAATAAGATTTCGGGTTACAAGTGAAGCATTTGAAGAGAGTTTACCCACAGGACCTCCAGGCAATGAATGTACAATACAGACAATTGCACCCTACAGGATAGTTGGTGGTATTAATGAGCCAGGCTTAGGTCTACTTACTTGGTGGGAGGCTCCAGAACAAGATGATGGTGATGAAAATGATGAACAGGAAAATGATGATTAAATATAAGTGTAAAAATTATAATGAAATGTGTCTAATTATAATCTGTATGTATATAATTCTTCTCTACACATGTTTTCTCTGACGGCTGGACCGATTTGGATGGAATTTTGTAAATATATTTTAGTGGCTCCCTTGATGGTTTGGTAATTCAATCGGACCCGGCAGGTGGTGCTGCAATTGGATCCTAGGACTTCTTTTCATTTCCAGGGCAAGACAATCTAAGTTTGGCCCGCTTCATCATTATAATTTTAATTAAGCTTTATCAACACAGACATTTAATTGTTCTTTTGAATATACACAATACCTATTTTTAAAAGAAGAGCCAAAAGAGGGTCCAGATGAGTTTTTTGTGATTCAATACCAACACCAAGTGTAGGGTTCTGTAGTGTAGTTATCACGTCGGCTTGCCAATGTAGGTGTACACGAACTAACAGTTTATACAATATCTGAACTAACAGTTTATAATTATATTGTCTACACAAATTATCTTTTAATTTTTTTTTTAATATTCTGGGACATTTTTATGCAGCACCATCTAGTCCCAAACTAAGCAGAGCTTGTACTATGGGTACTAGACAATGGATATAATACTTATATACTTTTTTTGTTGTAAGTATACATAAGTATAATTCATAAGAAACACCCAGACGACCACAAACACTTATATTCATCACATAAATTTGTGTCCTGTGGGAATCGAACCCACAACCTCATAGTCAGCAGTTCGGTACTCGAACCACTAAACCACAGAGGTTGTCTAACACCACCAAGATTAACTTTTTTATTAACATTTTATTGCCAACTTAATTTTAAATAACGTTGCATTTTACTTATTTTTTCGTATGCATGCTAGCTGCTCTTGTTGTTGTTGTCGGCCGGCGTGTCTTGCGACACAGAGCCCTCCTCCAGCTTTTTCCAGTCTTCTCTTGACAGAAGATTAACTTTAAACACATTTAAATTATAGGTAGTTATCTTGGGAGCTAAGACTGTCTCTTTGATTTATCAGACCCCTAGAAATAAAATTAACTAAATCCTACAAAATTAGAGGACAGGCTATGCATATGGTACAGTAATCTTTTTGGCTGGGCTGAGGTTGTTGCAACCGCCATCTTGCGCATGGTAGGTAGGTACAGTCGAGTGGAAAATTACTAACGCAAATATCCTTATTCGTATTAGATCAGTAAGTAAACAGATTTTTATTTTATATCTTATAACTGCCTCATTAGCCAAGTGGTCCTAAGCGCGAATGCTACGCTAGAGGTCATGGGTTCGATTCCCAGGTCGAGCAAAGTGTTATTGGGTTTTTCTATGAAATTCCCAGTAGCAGCTCGGAGTTAGGAATTTGTGCCCGGTGAATGGCAATAGGATCGCCCCCTATTACATGGGACCTAAACATACCGGCGAACTGTGGGTGTATATTAGTACGCCTCTCCCTAACCCTTCGGGGAATACAGGCGTGATGGTATGTATGTATGTATCTTAATCTTATATTATTGATCAAAAATATTTTTACATATTAATTTAAAGCAGGGAACACAAAACGTCAATCAAAACATCTTCCATAAAAGTCACACCCTATGTATGAAGAGGCTGGTCCATTGTACAAGGGACCTTTTAATCGGAAGAATGATCGTCTTAGTCTTCGAAATCCGTTTCTGATTCATCTGATTCATTTCGCATACACGCATGCATAATTCATCAGTCAAATTCAATTCTTTATTGCATAAAATAAATTTATCAATTATTCTGTCGCTCTCCTATATTTTTCCTTGATATTTTTTACTTTATTGCACAATGCCGACAAACAATAATAACAACACTAACGAACAATAATGGCAACGAAATGAACGATTCTGAACTCGACTGTATTCTCAGAACGCAATGAGCGTGTGATTCACATACGGACATAACACTCAACAGTTGCAAGGACGCGAGCGGGGAGGAGGCAGCGCGCGGGTGACCGCGGTGGACGCCCCGTGCACCCGCGCTCTTCCATCTTCCCCTATGATACCTTAATTATGCATTATGTGCATCGGCTCGCGCCTATATTAAACCCGCCCAAAAAGATTGGATTACTGTACATCAGTATAAATGTGCCCTGTCCCTTTTTGCTATTTCCCTTTTGCGTAAACGAGGACGGCTTCCTGGTTCCGTTCCCAGACGGCACTCAGTCAATGCTAGTTCCACAGATAATAGAATACTAGTAGCTTGTTCCGAACTATGGGCACTCGTTTTCTTTATTCGCAGTAAAAAGGTATATCCATCACTTTTTCATAACAGAGCTTAGAAACGCTTGGCGCACCGTCTCATAAGTATTTTCTTGGTTAGCTTACGCCTGACCGCCAGTTTCCTTTAAGTACCTACTGTTAAGGGACACAGGTAAAAAAAAATATAATGTATGTATATGCAACAATTTTTTTTTAACATTTTTTTATGCTCCATCACAAAATACAATATAATATTAATTTGATAATACATTAAGTTTATAATTATTTCATTACGCTTATAATGATATATCAGCGATTTGATTACGATATTCTTATATAACTATAGCATGGGCAAACAATAACAGCCAAACATCACAAATATTTATGCGTACGTTTACAATCTAACGATAAAAAAAAATCTCACTATTTGTTCATGTTATTACAACTATTTGTTCATGTTATTATCACTTGGCTTTACCATGTTGCAGCGAGCATGCTGTAAAGCGTCCGTTTCTGTTTTATTGTCCGGACGTAACATACTGCGTACACAACTGCTGTAACGTATGAAGTACTGCGCCATTAAAAAAATAAGCCCTATGTAATATGGGATGAGCGTATTGCCATGGGTATAGGTAGACACTCCGGGCTGCTACTGATAATTTTTCTAACAGAATAACCCAATAACACAATCCTACCCTAATTGAACCACATACGTCACGCTCCGCAACCACTCTTGCAGCCGCTAGACCAATGAGCAAGATATTTGTCAGTGTCTAGTTTATATTATTTTATACTAAATCCAATAACTGACTTTAGCGATCTGTATAAATTCGATAGTTGAGCGGGAATGTTCCAAAGATTTACCTAAACATAAAAATAAGCCTGACCTTGGCGAGCTGCGAGCCTGCATCCATATTTTTGTTAGAAGTAAATTACTCTTTCATGATTTACTAACAAAAAAAGGCCTAATAGTTAGCTAAAACAAGATCTCCAATATGCGATAACATGTCATGTCTGGTAATTCCAGATGGATAATTAAGATTGCCAATGTATTTTCGGCCTGCCGCGGCATTACAAATAATTGTTTAGATTTGTTTGTTATTAGTTTCGGTGCGTATATACGTATGAAATACGTAAATTATGTAATCATTGTGGACTTCCGACTAGACCACGATCGTTTCCTAAACAGGACAAAATTTTAGTCCTGATTCCTTCACAGGAAACTACTTAAAAATAGCAATGTCAATAGCGATACAATAAATTAGGCTAAATTTTAAATATTTTCCTATAGCAGACACGAAATATTGGTTACAATGTATATGCTTATCACACTATAAAATTTGGTACATAATTTATTTTATATTCTTGAGATCATTATGAAATAACCTTGTAGAATTAAGACTAAATATTCTAGTCACATAAAGTAGGCAAGTAAAATAAACATCACAAAACAATTTAATGTGTTTGATTGACTATAAAAACGAACATTGACTAAATTTTGGTAAACTTCAGCACCAGAATAGTTTGTAACCAATAAATAATCTAACAGTATCGAGCATCTATTTTTGCAACATAGTGAAATACAGACTTATTAAATTACTGATATATTGGACTATTATATTAACTAACAAAAATCCGACATTACATTGTTTAATAATAAATTAAACCTTAAGAATTAAATTTAAATAAAACAAAGTTACTTCGTTTTATAGTACAGTGCAAATTCAGAACCTGCACTGTTCTCAGATCATGCATGTAAAAAATGCAATCTTGACTAAAAGAATATCTATGTATTTTTGTTCTTCCGCATTAGAATGGACCAACTTTTTTTATTTGCGCAAGCGCCTGTAAAACTAAGGAGGAAGTATGTATGTGTCGCAGTTGGATTACACAATTCGCTGTTTTATATAACCGCTAGCTGTTTTAAACCAGCTCTGTAATATAAAACAGCTGAATGAAGTTTAGGAGTTTTTCATAATAGCTGACCACACGGAAAAAAAGCTCGGAGGAGACGAGGCTTTTGGTGAGACAATATTCAATCTACTAATTACTGTATGATATTAATAATTGATACATTGATTACTTGAATGTATACAAGAGTGGTGAGTTGGTAAAATGGTGTGCATTATTCACGTGTGTGATGAGACGTCCGTCGAGAAGGTGTCGTCCGTATTGCACGGCTTCATGTTCGTCCTTGGCTAGACCACAGTTTATTAGCCAGCGAACTAGACATGAGCCGCGGAAAACACCCTTGTATGTGCGCATACGCCACCTGTTACACAGAAAACAAGGAAACTTGACTACGTAATAAAATAATTTAAGTCGTAAAAGGAACCACGTATTAATTTTCTACAATAATATACATACATATCAAAACGCCTGTATTCGCCGAAGGTTTAAGCAAAGGTATACATACATATGTACACCCACAGTTCGTTGGTATGTTTAGGTCCCATGTAATGGGGGCGTTTCCATTGCCATTAAACGAGCATAAATCCAAAACGCGGAGCTACTAATAGAATTTCATAGATAATCCCAATAACACTGCTTCTGGAAAACCTGGGAATCTAACCCAGGACCGCTACCGTAGCAATTATTACCAATAAGTTTTTATAGGTAAAACGCATGGCAGAATAGATATAACAGTCATTAATCATTCCATAAAAGGTAAGTAATCTAGCTAGAAGAAGAAAATATCTGACCTTGTATCCTTAGCAATAGCTTCCCTGCAGCGCTCTAGGTGATGTGTAATAAATTGATCGCAGACATGTTTCGTCTCGAAGCTTAAGTCTTCTATCGATGGTAAAACCACTATGTCTCCACCATGCCTGTACCGAAAATTATTTTCATAGTGGCTTAAATTGATGTTGAGAAAATATGCAATGTTTGGGACCACAAAGTGACATCTTTGGAGGTATAACTGTTTTCAGGTCGGAAATATATCTTGATTGATTCATCAATGCCAAGCCGAAACCGATGAAAGTATCCCCCGTATTCATGTATTTATAAAAATATGAAACGTCTATATAAGTATAAAATTCTTATAGTAATAATATGCTGTCTTCTTAACCGTCACTCTTTTATCTGTGCCGTCACTGAATAACATGAGTCAAGACAAGACAAAACACATAAAAGTCACGGAAGGTTTATACTTATATTAATGAGAGAATATTTATTTTACAAAAAAGGAGTGAATAGGTTTTTACGGTGTCGGCAAAAAAGAAAAAAATATAAATATCAGACGTTTTATATTTTTATGAATACGGGGGGGGGGGGGGGGAGTATAGTATCTATAAGAACAATAGGTTCATTTTGTGACGTAACCTCTCACTAAGTCCGCCTCTGTATATTTTTGGCACCTGATGTATTAATAAATAGTCTAGAATTTCTCACAAGATTAGAAAAAGTGAGATTAACGTGGATAACACAGATAGTGAGCTAAAATTTTTTTTATTTACCATTTGTTCTTAATGAATCTGATCGCAGGCATCAATATTTCTTCAGGGTCAAGTCCAAACAGTATCAACATGATGAGTGCTTGTCCGTAGTTAGCCGCAATGTCCAGGAACTCTATTTCTATGAATACTCCGCTTTCGTCCTTCAAGATCATGCGCCAAGTCGTGTATGTTATGCCCTGGAATATGATCAAGTTCTATAGCCAAAGCCTGAAGCATGCATGACTAAATTTGGCAGTCAATTCTAAATCACTAAAGAAAAATGACATTTTAGACATTGCTCTGTTGGCGTCGGACTTGCGATCATGTCTTTGCCGGTTACGCACGCACGCACTACCGACGTGAACCCACTCGTAACAAGCATTTAGCTTAGCACGATGGGTTAAAACAAGAATACTAGATGTGCGACCCACATAGCTAGTAAGCTTTTAAAAAAAAATATTGGCCATATGTATGTGTGTTTGACAACAAAAGGCATCTAAAGTCTACGATTGAAGCTCACCATAAGGTGGCTCTTATGTATGCTATTCATATGAAAAAAAAAAATACTGACAATAAACATGCTGAGACTGTAGACGATGATGAGTACAGTATGCTTGAGCAGCTGCCCGCCGCGGCCGCGCGACTGCTCGGGCGGCAGCAGGCCCAGCGCGCCGGCCGCCCGCTCCAGCTCGTTGAGGTACTGGCACGCGCCCGCCGCGGTGCAGCGGTGCTTCTGCGACGGCGGACACGCGCAATCTCTGATGTGTATCACACTTTCTATTAGTATTCGGTATGGACGGAAAAGAAAGGAGGACCGACGAGTCGAAATTAAGTGTCCAGCTTTATGTAGTATAGGTTCAGAAACCCTCCCAAATAACGCTACCTTTAAATAATACATTTAGTGGTTTTGATTGCTATTGTTATAAAACTTTAAAATAATTTAATAATCATGTGCAAAGTTTGCATGATAAAATGTTATCCAAGTGGGCGTAAGTTTACCCTGTGGCTACTGTAGTGCCACCCTGATTTAACGTATTTTGACGAACACTTCATACACAGAGTCAGTTCTTCTTTCAATCTTCATAGTATTCAGACGTCTCTATTGACGCTGTGGGGGAGCGACCATCGAATCAATATTTAGTTTGTATACCTATAGACATATAACCTGTAGACAGTTTTGATAGATCCAGGTGTTTGTGTAGGTATGTGATATTTGTATTGGTAAAAGCATCCACGTGACAGGAGAAATATAGAGGTAAAGCATTATTTTTTTATAAAAGAAAAATATAAATCAAATAATATCTTGCAGTTATTGGTACTGCTGCTACTACTTGCTACTACTGCTACTACTTACTACATGCATAACATGATAGAAATGTTGGACCCCGATGCTAACTACGTAAGCTTGTAGCTTTACGCCGGATTAACTTAAAGACAAAGTCTCTAAGTTAATCCGGAAGTCTGCCCACGGGCCCCACGCCGCGTAGAAGGCCCCGCGGCGACTGAATAATGCTTCAATTATTTTAGTAAGTCCTATACCTACATTCATAAGATATTTATTCCTATACATGTCTTGCGTTCGTTCACCCTCTGATTAGTTTTAGAGGTAACGAACATAACTGCACAATGCTGGGAGTAGTGGGATTTATAAGTGGCAGGTATTAGATTTTTAGACTAATTTGTCATCAGACATGCATATCTTTTACGCCTGTGTCCCATTGAGACAGGCAGAGACTATTGATTTCCACTTGAGATACTGGCACGCCACTTTCGCTTCATCAAACTCCTCATGCATGATCGTAGCTTTAGGGTGCTCATAAAATTCGACAAAATTGGTCTGTTTATTACTTAAAACTAAGATGATTGAAATATCAACTTACTTTTCAGTTGCAATGTCTTCGATATCTTGCGAGTTAGCCAATCCGTTCTCACAGTTAGGATCATTGGAACAGCATTCAGGTTGCCTGTTAGGCGATGGGGTTGTACTTATAGTTCCGTAGCATCCTGTATCAAAACAAATTGTAACAATTAGACGTAAGAATCCGTTTAAGCCGGAAAAAGCTTTATGTTGACGGTCTAAGGGTGTAAACGACGCGATGCGACTTTGACTTTAGATGGGTGCAGTAAGACTGAATGCCTTGAAATTTAACATGATACACCAACTGGTGAAGCTTTCCACTTAAATTAGTGTTCGTGATCGTAAAAAAAGTTATGGTGATAAGTTTCGCAAATAGATATTCCGTCATATAGGCAATTACCAACCGACTATACACACTTGTATGGGCCGAGAATACATGTACATACATATTCATACTCAATATTACCTAGCGGTTTGACAACCAATTAAAACTGTGAAATGGTGCACGTAAAAGTATATAATATAATAATAATAGAGACCTTTAGCTAGAGCTAAAGGTTTCTATTATTATTAACACGTAAAGAATCAAGCTCTACAAGAGTAGAGCTAGAGTCTTAGTAGTCCTCAACCTTGGAAACATCTAAAGATTTTTTATGTAGGTAAATGTAACTTTTTTGTTATCGATGGGAAACCTTAAAAAGACAATCAGTCTTTGGGAATCACACTTGTATTATTTTAGCCACTCCGATGGTGGATGGATGGACGATGATTAGCAAACGGAGGGGGCACTGTGTCTTCTTAAAATACCACCATAGAACCCCTCTGTGCAACGCTTCTTGGGGCATACTGTTGAGAGACTGTCTACCCTGCCCACTGTGCTAACTTCTCTAGGATCAAATGATGAACGATCAGAGTCACCGCTCTGAGCGATGGCTATTGCAATGGCATGCCTGCCTGAGATAATGCAGGCGGAGATTCGGCGTGTTAGGCGCCGAGGCATAACTCTCGCCAGCGTCTTTCCAGAACATCATAATCCGAGAAGGAGGCCATATCAGCCCAGTTATCTGGCTCTAACAGTATAGTCCGCACTATGACTGTTACCTACCATTACCATTAGTAGATACAAATTGCGTCTGTGATGTAGGTTCGGCACTGCCGATCAAACTCGTGGATTCCTCACGTGGACTTGAAGTAGTTGCAAGATCGGCAGACAAAGTCGCGAAATGAGCACTGCGACGTCTGAATCTTATGTAGAGGATCAGACAGCCTGTAGTAACTATAAAAAGAAATACGACAGACATTATTTTAAACCAGAAGTCAACCCATCGAAGTGCCCCATAGGTTTAGTAGTCGCGGCTAGTGGGTGTGGGGTCCCGGGTTGGATTCTCAGGTCGAGTAGCAATATTGATTATTTCATATGAAGCTAGCTGTGGCCCGCAGTTTCAGTCGCATCACAAAGGGCTTTTTGACACAAAAGCTAGCCTATATCCTTTTACAAAAAATAATTCCGGCGAACTGTTGGTGTACATCAGACCACTGCTCAATCCTCAGGGAATACAGGCGGGAGATCATATTAATTATCAACACATCAACAAATTGGGATGGTCAAAATAGGCACCAAAAATAGTACTATTCTTAAACTTGTTATACTATTCTTAAATTGGTAAAATTTTCTATTTATGTTAGCCACAACCACAACAGAGTGGTTGTAATTTGAGAATGTTTAACTTTAAATTATATAGTAACTTAAATATTTTAACCATTCATAAATATCGAAAAACAGGTTAACATTTATAAATAATATCTTTAATACCAGTTATGCAAAACACCAGTAGGCAAAGTCGTATCGCATCAGTGGCCTTGCCGTCCAAATCGCCAGTGCCTTTGGTCGCCAGTAGAACTACCACCATGACAACGGGAGCGCCCCAAGCCACGAACCCTAGTACCGGCCACAGGGTGACCACGAAACATGGTCCACGACTCTAAAACAAATAAAATTATTGATTTTGTGACAGAGTGCTTGCATTCGAATACTAAAATTTCATAATGATTGCAATGAGTGTAAGTAAGGAGGGATGTCAGCTTGCTGCATACCGGTGTGCTTTTAAAAGAACAAAAGCAAGTAACTTGTCTTTTCACGTGGGAGAGCCATGCTTCGGCACAAATGGGCCGGCTCGACCGGAGTGATACCACGGCCTCACAGAAAACCGGCGTGAAACAACGCTTGCGTTGTGTTTCGCCGAGTAAGTTGAGGTTACCGGAGGAACAAACCCTTTTAAAGGCCGGCAACGCACTTCGGAATCCTCTGGTGTTGCGGGTGTCCATGGGCAGCGGTTATCGCTTACCATCAGGTGTACCGTTTGCTCGTTTGCCCCCCTATCCCATAAAAAAAACATCAATATAGGCCAATTTTAATTACATTACATGTGAAAATAAATAACAAACCAACAACATTTTCCGTAATTCATAAATGAAGACCTGCAAGATAAACATGCAAATAGATCACTAAGACACAAAAACCGATTAATGTTACCTACTTCTAACATGACCCTTCATCCCAATAGTCCATACGTTATGTCAATAAAAATATATAATAAACTCCCAGAAACCCTAAAAGAAGAACCTAGAAATATAACGTTTACAAATAAGCTAAAAACAATAATCATAAATAAAGCCTATTCTAATATAAAAGAATACATTGATGATAAAGATTTATAATAAATAAATAAAAAATTAAAATAAATATATTGTTAGCAGAATCATATTTGTTTACTTCGCTTTTTGTGACGTCACACGCCGAACCCTATAAAAGCGGCCGAGCTCGGGTACTCGAGACATTTGCTTGTCAGACACTGTACGGTGAGGTTGTTGGTTTGTGACGTTGCAATCTGCGGTAAGCGTTATTATTGTCATTTTTATTCTTATTTGTGCTGATTGTGTTTTTGTAAAATGGAGATTTGTTGATTAAATTAGTTAAATTATAATTGGAAGTAAATTAATCGTTCATCCTGATATTTGTTTTTTTTATTAAATTCCACTTTTGACGCTAAAAATATGTAATATTGACAATATGATACATATTTAACTGCATAATACTATATAAATTTAATGAGTAATAATGAGAATAACGATAAAATAATAATAAACAATTTAAATAATAATACCTAATAACATTGAAATAATAGTTTAACTGCCCAAATAAGTTTAAACAGAAACTGGAACATAAATACTCAATGACATTATAAAGTTAATTAAAATTCGTTTGGTAGTCAATGAATACCAATGACTACTCTAGTGTGTCATATGCGGTTGAGCGAGCTAAGCTGCATTGACAGCGCTATTGACAGCAGTAAATATTAATTTTATACAAATATGCCGTCCTGTGCTGGACAAATTATTATGCTAAAGTAAGAAAAGAGCATGGAGTATCATATTACAAATAAGTAAATCAATTCTAAGCTTCTGTATATTTGTTTTAAATATTTTAATTAAATTAAGAGGCCGTACTAAAAATTCACTCTATCGAGTTTAGGTAAATTCTATATTTGTGTGCGCTTTTCACGCACACATGGCTGCAGATCGAGCGTACGACCCTATAAACAGTTTTGATCCTTTCATTATTAAATTAATTTTCTAGTTTTTTTCTCGTTAGTTCTTTTTTGTATTTTAAATTTTGTTTTCAATTTAGTATATTTTTATACATACAATGTTCAATCAACATCAAAACATAAAACTTTGAAATATAATAATAATAATTTTGAAATCCAAGATGGCGGACATTGCTTTTCTAAATAAATTGATATGGATATCAATTTCAAACAATTTCGGGGGCTGATTACGAAAATGACATTAATTTTTAAATCCAAGATGGCGGACATTGGTTTTTCTAAATATATTGATACGGGAGTGAATGTAAGGATTTTCAGGGGCTGATTACGAGAATGATTTTCTAAATAAATTGATATGGGTGTCAATTTCAATGATTCTCAGGGGCTGATTACGAAAATCATATTAATTTTGAAACCAAGATTAAAAATTGGTTAATTTTTTTCAAGATGGATATGAACTGTTAACTATCTTTTTGTGATTTTTTGCACATTCCTAGATATGATTATAAAGTTATTTTAGTGTTGGAAAAAAGCGACTGCGATCAGAATTCGAACCTGCGTCTTCTGGTTAGATAAATTAAAGGTGGTGGTCTCATGGTCTCTTTTAAAGGCCAGACAGTAATAGTAGATATTTCAATAATAATATTATTAGATATTATGCGAGTGTTACGATGTAGGGCAATATAGGCTGTAGAACACACATAAGGTTCGTGGCCCAATGTGTGTCTCTCTTTAGGCTTAAGGGCCCGATATCACACGTAATGATGGGGTCGTCGACAATCCTTATAAGGCGTCTTTGGACCGAGTCCAATGGCCCAAGTACTTTGCATCCGCCCAAAGATGACAGCTGTATTCCATATGGAACAAACTTGTTGAACAAAAATTATTCAATCATAGCACCTATTACAAAGCTATGTTCATTAGTCAAAAGCAACCTCATCTTACAATAAATTATTTATAAGCAAAGGTTTTAATACATTCAAGGATATGAATATTGTAGTTATCGCCGTGATTACTACTGTAGTACTAATGTCTTATGTTGGTCCTTCATTAGGCACATTCTACGTGCATGGTAAATTATGAAAAACAAATACCAGTTCTTCAAACATCTCACATTTTTCACGATGAAGTGGAGCAAAGTTAAACTACATACCAAAATCACCACATACATACATGTACATACAACCGAGCGGTTTCAGTCGTGACCAAAATGTGTTTTGATAAACATTTAATAAAATATCACGATTTTGAAGTGCCTAGAAATAGGTAAAACTATCAACCCTCCAAAGTAAAAGTTTAAAAATTCAAAAAACCTGAAACACATTTTTTTATGATGAGAGTACCTTTAAAAACTATTCACCCATACTAATAAGTATATTAACCTTCAGGCTTTAACCCCCGTTTCCTCCCCTTAAAATCCATAAATCATTAAACTCGTCACTAGGTATTTATTAGTAATGAGTACCTAGCTACAATTACAATTTCAGCCCGATTTCCGCCCTATAACGTTTTATGTTATGATGTTGATAGAACATTGTACTTATGTCTAAAAATATACTAAATTGAAAACAAAAATTTTAAAATACAAAAAAAAACTAACGACAAAAAAACAAAATTAATTTAATAATGATAGGATCAAAATTGTTTATATTTGCTCGTACGCTCGATCTGCAGCCATGTGTGCGTGAAAAGCGGACACAAACATAGTATTTACCTAAACTCGATCGAGTGAATTTTTAGGACGGCCTCTTAATTGAAATTTTATGATGTTATGAACATAGTATTTTCGAACCAATGCTTTAATAATGATATTGTTACTATCTCAAAGTTTGCAATCGTCATTTCATAAAAAAACGCTTTCGAACTTTAGTAAGTGTATACATATTGATGCTCGTGACTGTACAACTAACTTTTGTAGCGTTTATCTCGGAAACCTCGAACTATTATCATGACAAGATTTATTTCTTTGTATTAACGTCAGCTAGTGAAACATACAGGTTTGTATTAAGTGGCCGCTGTTGGACAAGATCTTCAAACACTAAATGATAATTTGTTTTCACCTGCAGCATGAGCAATCCAACAGACAGCATAGAGGTCCACAGCAAACAGGAATACATGCTGAATATTCTGAGGGCTTGTTGCACAGTAGTGTGCCATGATGACGCGGAGCTGTTAAACGGCCCACCCCACAGCACACTGATAGCCAGCAACAACTAAAATATTCAAACTAAAATATAATAAGGAACATGGGTTTTTAATTTTTTTTACTTCCTCTAATTCTCTCGTAATTATTCATACATATATACCATAAAAATTGTACATGTCTAATTGACAAACCTATTACTGGTCACGTGTACCTAATCTCTGACCATGACCCCTTCTTATGACTCCGTCTTTGGTGGTTTCTTTCCAAATCGTGCCTGATAGAAACTCTCTTCTATTGAAATAAAACTACTATTTTACCGCGTTACATTGAAATAATTTTATACGAAACGTATACAAGAATCGTAGCAAGTTGCGGTCTATAGTTTCTGCCTACCTCTGTGGGAGAAAGGCGTGTGTTTATACATATATATGTATCTATACTTATATTTAAAGTGAAAGATTTGTATTTTTGTTTGTAATGACTAAACTCAAAAACTACTATACCGATTTTTAAAATTCTCTTACTAATCATAGGAATATAGGAAACAGCTAGTACCTACTAAAAATGACATAAAACAATGCTTTTGTAGCGTACATGAAATCTGCAATATTTAGTGAGTGAGAACAAAATATTTTACCTGCGACACTATTAAACACAGTGTAAGTCTATGTGGCATACGTTTGTACTTCTTAGTGAAGATGAATACAAAGAGTACCCAAAGCGACGCGATCAACGATACTATACACAGATCGAACCCGAACTTCTTCAATTGATCAGCGAAATCCTTGTCGATCGATATCATTTGCGCCGAGATAAACATTATTGGCGCAGACAGGAATGTGCAAATTACCATTGAGGAAGCCATCTGAAATAAATCGTCAAGCATTATGAAGGCTTCGGAAGATGACTCCTTGAAATCGAGATGCCGTATAACAGGGGTAGCCAACTTGATTAGACTGAAGATTTACTGTTTACTGAGGAACCTTGCATAATCTACCAATTAAATACTTCTTAAAATGTACGTATTTGTTTATATAGTAACATTATTATTAAGTAAATAGCTTTCGCCCACGTGAAGCTATATTAGGAGTAAAAATAGTAAACCAATGTTGATGATCTCTTCGTTGTATGGGTCTGTGTACATCAGAGAGCTCAAGCTGTATCTCAAGATCCGTTTAATTAATTGAGATAAGAAATACACCAGTTTTTAATTTGGAGCATATACTTTCCAACAGTGATAACGAAATTAAAACTTTTTCTGTGCCAACCCGTAACAAACAGACAATTTTAAAAATCATATTTTTGGGTTTTGACACCTTTATATACCCTAACCTCTAAACTCTCAATAAGTAATATTTGTTTTTTCTATCATTCATTACCTCATTGTGCGCTGAGTGGTACTAATTTCAATTCGATTTTGATACCCTCACGCGAAACTATCAAGCGTCAGTCATATAATTTTTCATTCAATTTTTCATACATACATACCATCACGCCTGTATTCCCCGAAGGGTTAGGCAGAGGCGTACTAATGTACACCCACATTTCGCCGGTATGTTTAGGTCCCATGTAATAGGGGGCGAGCCTATTGCCATTAACCGGGCACAAATTCCTAACTCCGAGCTGCTACTGGGAATTTCTTAAAAAAACCAAATAACTCTTTGCTTGACCTGGGAATCGAACCCAGGACCTCTAGCATAACAGTCGCGCTCAAGACCACTTGGCTAATGAGGCAGTTAATTCAATTTTTCAATGTCATCTTATTCAACAACAATAATAGTATGTGACCGGTATGTACATAAGCTTTAATTTACTATTTACGCGATGCAACAAGAAACAGCAGCCGCACTACAGCGCACATCATTCCATTACGACTCGGATTGGATAAGTGTTTTAAAAGTAATTTAGACCAGTACTATAAATACGAAAGTAAGTCTGAATGTCGCATTTTCATGCATAAACTGCTGAATAAATTCTGATTAGTTTTAAACCAAAAGTACAACATTTAGTAAATTATACATCTTACCAAATCAATTTCCAATTGATATAAATTAGAAAAAACAAACACTGCAGGCGCCGTTGGTATTGTTCCATACAGGAAAGCGTAAGTAGCTAGAGACAAAGTTTCTGACTCGTTAGCGCCAGCTTGCAGGGCGCTAACGCTTTCTCTCATTACCACCGGTAGAACTATTCTAAAACAAAGAAAGACAAGGAATAAATACATGACTATGCAAACCTTAAAGTTTGCAAAGTAAAATATAGGGTACTAAAATCCTTTTGTCATTTGGTCGGCGGCGTCTCGAAAACGGACTCTCACCAACTAAAACCCACATACTTATATTACTTGAAGCTAATCACAAATACATTTCTTTCATAATCCCTACAGCCAGCAGGATGTTCTCCAGAAAAATTTTTTTTGCTAATTACTTATACGTATGATAGGGCGTCGGCTTTCAGTTACTTTAAAGTGATTAGAATTACCTACCAGGATGGCAGGTTTCATACAGTGATAAATCTTTTTGAAATTTGAAGGTAAATTCCAAAAGACAGAGGTAGTTTCATATGAGAATGTAGGACTCGAAAGTAGTGCTCCAGCCATAAGAGCATCCAATCATTAGGCTGTAGTTTATAATTATTATATAAAACTTACAATTTAACCATGATAAGCACACATGGCAGCAATAGGGCTGGTCCCCGTAAACGATGAATCTGGCCCACCATGCGGAGTCCCAGTAAGAATAAAGCAGTGGCTGCAAATGATTGGCCAAATACCTAAAACGACATTGTTATTAGAAAACAAGGTTCTATCTTATTCTTACCTCACGCACATTTTTTAGATACATGCCATGCCATTATTATCTCTACTATTATAAAATTGTAAAAAAGCGATGTCTGTATATTGAAGTTATTTAAAAAAAAAACAAGTTCGTTACAGAATATAATATATAAACGTCTCTGAATCCAAAAATGTTATTTTTCACGAAAAAGAAAAAGGTCATCACTGTTGGTTTTTGATTAAATAATTTTTGGGATCCATTTCTAATCCTAATATAGCTTCAGGTGAGCGAAGCCGCTGGCAAAAGCTAGTTTCAAAATAAACTGGCGAGCATAAAAATTAGGCCACCCTAAAATATTAGCAAAACCAAAGTCATGGCTATGCCATCTCAAAGATCCCACGCACCAACCTTGGATTCACTGTGGCAGGTTTGAAATTGGAACAGGTGAACAAGTATAAGTACCTCGGCACATGGCTAAATGAAGTTTGGGAGAGTAATCTTGAGATAAAGACTCGCATAGAGATAGCCCGCAGTGCATTTAACTCTATGAGAAAAGTACTCTGCAGCCGCGGCTTAAAGACGTTCTTGGGTGTTCGCCTTCTGCAGTGCTATATTATATGGCCCATACTTTTTATACGGATGCGAAGCTTGGACGATTGGCTTGGACCTCAAAAGACGAATTAAAGCAACGACTAGAATGACGAACGAATGAAAAGAAACGAAAACGAATAGATTGTGTGTGTCAAGGGTTGCCAGGCGTCCGGATAAATCCGGACATAGGTAGGCTTTTTACATTTCGCAAACGAGCGAGCGCCGAGCGTGGCCAAGAGCAGGCGGTCGCTCCCGCTGCCGCCCGCCCCCTCGCGCCGACACAATCCTCAATCATCAATCCTCAATAATGTAAGGTGTCCGGCCTTTCTACCCAAGTGTCCGGCCAAACTGGCTGATCTGTCCGGCTATTAGGATTAGCGACCTGGCAACCCTATGTGTGTGTGTGTTAAAAGTGTTTTTCCAATGGCAGCATAGCTATTTTAGTATTTTAGTTTTCATATTCTGTTAGGAAAAGTGAGCTGCAAACATTGTATAAAAAGAGATTCTATAACAATGGCAGTAACTTCACATTTTCACCATTTTTTTCGCTACTATAAAAAAGAAGTAACTATTTACATTTTACAATTAAGAGGAAAAATAATAAAAGCTCACCTCTAAAAGTCCTTCTATATAAATAGAAAGTTGATGTTTGAAAGCAGCATTGCCAAAAATGCCCAAAACTGTCATCACAACTACAGGGTTAAAAGCAATTCCTTTTGCTATTTGCTTCAATAATTTTATACTAAATAAACTCCATTTTGCTTCACCCTCGCCTGTTGCACTTAAGGCTTGCTCTCTCTGTTTATTGATTTCCATTAACACAAAGGCGATAGGGTTCAAAATTGCAAGTGAGATAGGAGCCATCAAATATAAAAAGAGAGCATATTCTGGGTGAGTCTTCTGATATAATGCATTTACTAAAAATAAAATATTTATATTCAAATTGTGAAAAAAAATATAACATACGTTTTACACACACAGCTAATTACCAAGTATCTTCTGTAGGATACTAAGTTTTTGATTTGCTTATTCATGTTAATTATATTTAATAATATTTATACACTAATAATATTAATATATGGGCTTGTGGAAAAGTAATTACCAAGCTGATCAACTGATCTGCAAGGTCAAGCTTAACAAAACGAGGCCCCTCTGTGCCTCGGAGAGCACGTAAAGCCCTCGGTCCCAGTTGTCATACGAACATCTTTGACAATTGTTAGCGGTAGTCAGTAGCCCAAAAAGCCTGACAACCAGTCAATCTTCTGAATATTGGTATTACCCAGAAATTGGCTTGCGGAGGTGTGATGGCAGTGATGGCAGTCGCTTCATGTAAAATACTGATATTCAGCCGCATCTGGGTAGACTGGAAACCGACCCCGATATAATAGGGAAAAGGCTAGGATCAAGAATATTTATACAATAAATATTTTTAAATGTGTGTTGTATCTAACCATAGTGCTTATGGTGCAAGTGCAAGAATCCTTAGGTAGGTATACAGGGTTAATGGTAATGAATCGTAAAATATAAAAGGGCTCCTTCTCTACACAATTTTAAACTTTTGTTCTAAGACTTTTAATAATACATTTATATTACTTCCCATAAAAAAATGAAAACTAAAAATCTGCACTCAAAATTTATCATACTGTTACGAGCTGGGGTTCGGGATAAATTAATTAACGCTAATTTTGCCTTAATAAAGAAATACTTTAATGAATTTAACAACACACAACAGAAATCACAATTAAAGTCGCTACACTATTACTTGTCGCACTGTACTGTCACACTGAGAATCACTTGTCTTCACTTTGATATTCACTTCACCTTGTCCAAAACTAAACTACCGTAGCCGACCCTCACGACACGACGGCTATTTATATCAGTCATGAAGATTCTGGAATCGAACAATCGCGAAAAGCCTACAAAATGCGAGTAGGTACTTGATCGTCTATTGTTTACGGGCATTGACCTTTGAACCCGACCTTGAACTATTGTTATTACGTGAGTACATATTCGAGTTCTTTCTTTCGAATATTCTACATGCATCTATGATTTATCTAGAACCTTCGTGACCCATCTACGTCATTCTAATAGCTCCTCAGCATAACAATACCTATGGTATGACTGAGCATGGAATGTACCGCCTGGCGCCAGGTGATCGCTACAAATGACTGCTGTGCTTGGTCAAGATGTGGGGCGTCTAGAGAGCTAAGAAATATCAGAGAGTATCTGCAGAAATTCAATATTTTTTTCAGATAAATGTATTACGTTTTGAGAAAAGTTATAGAACAAAAGTTTACGGTTAAGGTGTAAAGAAGTAGCCCATAGCCCACACACATTATATGATTGATTATACATAAAGCCATATAATATAGGTGAAAGGCACAACAATTTACATGCTTTAAAATTTGGACTGAATTGATAGTTGACTTGCTTCTCCAATAAAAAGAGATAAACAACAAGTTAAAAGAGAATATACTGTTATTGTTATAATAAAAGATACTTACTTATTGGATATCCTAAAGCAAAATCATTGCTCTGGGTACAGAATATTGCAAATATTCCTGCTCTTCCCAAGTTGAGTGGTTTAGATACCAGCACAGTTACAATTATAACAGCAAAAAATACTATTCCTTTAGCAAGCAGTATTGCAGCTAGGAATTTCCAATTGACAGTACTGAAGTCCAATTGGGCAAGTGATAGAAAAATCAGAGACGGCAAGGCAAAAGTACCCACAAATGTGGCAATGCCCTTAGATTCTGTTGCTGTAACAACATTTAGGCGACCAGCAATATACCTTAAATATCAAATTGATGATATGATTAGTAGGTACATACAAGGACATAAAACAAAGAGGTAAGCTAAATAATAATACAACTTTCAGCTATAACTTCAGATGAACAGGGAAATGCAGATTGCATCATGTTATTTTCCCCTGTTTATAGCCGAGCCTGAATTTCAACTTGAGCGTAAGACTAGGGGTGGGGTTCACAAGCTCCAAAAATTTGATATAATTATCATATTATTATGATACACAAATTTTGTTATAAGGACATAAATAGAGTACACATGAGCAAAATACAGGCTAAAATATTTGCAAAACGTTATTTCAATACTAATCCAATGGAACACAAAGAGGAAATAAAATTGTTTCATACCCGCACAATATTATAGTGAAGCACTGGAACAATGCTGGATATAGTTTATCAGTTGCATCCTCAAATTCAATAAGCACAGCTGGTTCCATATTCTAAAGATTTTTTAGTTATATTTAATTTATTTTACTGACATGAAACGATGTCGACAAATTTTAAGGTTGGTATGGTAATAAATAATAATGTAGGTGTACCCGATTCTATAAGATAAGGTGTTGGCAGTTGGTCAGCTACTAAAAACAAAAACACTACCTACTCGGCGAATCTAAAACCATTTTTATTATTACTCTGTTTTCATACTTTTTATTCTATTCTTTAGCAGTTTTCAATAATGTCCGATTTGATTTCTAAAATTACCTACACCCTACACCGAATTACACGACAATCGGTCAATCGACCACAGAGTACATATTTCCTAATGTATGTAGTTATTCCAAAATATAGTAATATATTTAGAGTACAGTACACAGATTACTAATATGTAGCAAGCTAACAGTACAGTCTGGTACTTAAACTAGTATCTCTTAGTAGTCTGTGGAGTACATTATCAATCGACATCGACATGCACCCTAGCACAGACTAGAGGTGTAACTAATATATTCGTAATAGGTATAGATATTATGATACGAGCTGTATATTCATCTATACTAATATATAAAGCTGAAGAGTTTGTTTGTTTGCTTGAACGCGCTAATCTCGGGAACTACTGGTCCGATTTGAAAAATTCTTTCAGTGTTAGATAGCCCATTTATTGAGGACGCGGACGAAGTCACGGGTGGAAGCTAGTATTAGTATAAGTATATATTAGTTTAGCGTAGACTATTACCAGATATTAGTCAAATAATAGGCACACCGAGAATATTGATATCGTACCTATTCTCTCCGTATTCGTTACTCTAACATAATATTGATATCGTACCTATTCTGAGAATGGTTACGATATCAATATTATGTTAGAGTTAACGAATACGGAGAGAATATGAATCTCAAAATGGCTCCCAGTAATAGGTATGGTATGCTAATATGGCTTAGTGAATATATTCAATAATAGTATTACTTAAATATCACCCTAATATAACACCTCTAACACAGACTTGAGTGAGACCCACAGAGATTACAAAGAGAAGTAAGAGATACACTAGCGATGTACAAGCAAAGATTTGTTTATTTATGATATAACATTTTTTTTATAAAATTTAATAAAATAACATTATTGGAAATTGCGTAACTAAGATTCTAATTTCATTTTGATTATTTTTGATATCCAGTGCTATTAGATAATAATAAATAATAATGATAATAAATATTCTGGGACATTTTTACACAGCACTATCTAGTCCCAAACTAAGCAGAGCTTGTACTATAGGTACTAGACAATGGATATAATACTTATATAGCTTTTTTTGTAAATACATACTTATAATACATAAGAAACACCCAGACGAACACAAACACTTATATTCATCACATACATTTTTGTGTTCTGTGGGAATCGAACCCACGACCTCATGGTCGGCAGTCCGGTACTCGAACCACTAAACCACAGAGGTCGTCTATAGAGAGATATTTTCTGTTACTTTTTTAGATTTACAAAAGACCTTCATTTAAAATGAAGTAGGTGAGATTGATAAATAATAGCTTAAGCCGTTGCGGATAAATGTGTTGACAAAAGAATACATAAACTAACATATTTAAATCGTATTTAAAAAATAATTGAAAATGATTTCTCAGATACGGTACGGTTTGAAGGTCTGGGGTTTCTTTTACCGCTTAGGTGGAAAACCAGCACATGGCCCGCCTGATGGTAAGTGGTTACCGCCTATAGACGCTTGCAACACCTGCAACATTGCCGACCCTGTAAAAATCTTTTCACACCCGGTAGACAACACACACAACACCGGTACCCTCACTTCCTCACGCCAACACTACGCTTCCTCGCGGAGCTCTGGCGATCTTGCTCAACGTTAGGAACACAACATAGTACAGAGCTATGTTATTTGGCTATTATTTTCAGCAATGTATAGGTACTTCCCCAGTCGGGCTGTTCCAATTGTGAGTGGAGTTATTCAATTCCACTCCAATTCATTCGATATCCGGCTCAAAGAAATAACGACATACCATCACGTCTTTATTCCCCGAACCCGGGTTAGACAGATGCGTACTTAGGGGGCGAGCCTATTGTCATTAATCGGGCATCAACCCTAAACTTTATAGAAAAACTCCAATAACACCTAGCTCGACCGGGGAATCGAACCCAGGACCTCTAGCGTAGCAGTCGCGCTTCTGACCCAGAAAGCAGTTAATATTAACGCGCGACATAATGAACAAAATCGTATTTACTCCTACTTATCTCTCATGGGAGACAAAACGCTCTGTTTAGTGTCATTCCTAATATATCAGCCTGGCAAAGAAAATAATCAAACTAATTGGTATCAAAGTATTTGTAACAAAACGTCTTCAATATCCGCTCTATCTATACTAATATTATAAAGAGGAAAGATTTGTATGTATGTAACAAGTAAACTCAAAAACTACTAGGCCGATTTCGAATATTCTTTCACCATTTGAATGCTACATAATTCAAGATTAACAAAGGCTATAGCAATAGCAATATGTATTTCGAAAAAGTTAACAATTTCTCTCACCCGTGCGTTTATTTTCCAATTACATAGTATGTATTTATCTATACCTAAATAGTTTCTTTCTTTTGTATTTAATTGGCATGTAATGTATAACAATGAGAGACATTGCTCTCGGTAAATCTCCCGGGCATGACGGACTCAGTATCGAGCATTTCTAATATGCGGGTGACCATCTGCCGAGGGTTCTGTCCCTGTTGTACACAATGTGTATTAGTCATGCTTACCTGCCACCTGATCTTATGAAGACAATAGTAGTGCCTATAGTTAAAAACCGAACAGGTGACATCTCTGATAAAGGCAACTATCGTCCTATCTCTCTAGCAACTACTATTGCCAAAATATTGGACAGTATTCTTGATTCATGCTTAAAAGAATATCTGCATATGCACGATGCACAGTTTGGTTTTCAGTCCAAACTGTCGACAGAGACTGCTATTTTAAGTCTCAAGAATACTGTCCAATACTATACTGACCGCAGAACCGCGGTGTATGCCTGTTTCCTGGATCTCTCCAGAGCCTTCGACCTCGTGTCGTATGATGTGCTCTGGAAGAAGCTGGGGGACAGGAATATACCGGCTGGAGTTCTCAGCATTCTGCAGTATTGGTATTCAAACCAAACAAATGTTGTGAAATGGTCAACAACTCTCTCTGATCCATATAGGTTGGAGGGCGGTGTGAGACAGGGGGGTCTGACGTCTCCTAGACTCTTCAACCAATATGTGAATGATATTCTGGCCGAGCTCGGTAGCATGCGTGTTGGATGCCGCGTGGGTGGTGTTACCATTAATAACATCAGCTATGCGGACGACATGGTGCTGCTGGGCCCGACGGCAGGATCAATTAGGGAGATGTTGAGAGTATGCGAGAACTACTTATGCAGCTACACACGGACTCGTCTATAATGTAAAAAAGAGTGAATACATGGTCTTTAAGGCCGCTGGTAAGACCCCCGACTATGTGCCAAGTTTTACTCTAAATGGCTTGAGTATAAGGCGAGTAAATAATTTTAAGTACCTGGGGCACATACTTACCGACGACCTTAAAGACTATGTGGACATAGAGAGGGAGCGCAGGGCACTGGCGGTCAGAGGGAATATGTTTGCGCGCAGATTTTACCGTTGTACCAAACTGGTTAAGATAACCCTTTTCAAAGCGTACTGTCAAGATATGTACACGGGGAGTCTGTGGGTCAGCTTTACTCAAAGATCACTGGAAGCGCATCCAATATAATAATGTTTTCAGAGTGATGTTGGGACTGCCCCGATTTTGTAGCGCATCGGAGATGTTTGCGCTGAATCGAACAGACGACTTTTATGCGGTCATGCGCAAAAAAATCTCGTCCTTAATAACAAGATTGCGGGACAGTGACAGCACTATTCTGAGGACAGTGGCGGAGAACATTACTGCTATTTTATTTTATAATTAAAATAAATTTGCTTCAAAACATACAAATAGAATCACAATCACGCAAATATCAGTAGAAATGATGTTTTTTTTTTTCGTATTTTGTAAAAAGCTTTTGTGTCCAAGGCAAAGAAAACATAAAAAAAGAGAGAACTGTCGAATATTTGTCAAATGAAGTGTCAGTCCGTGCGTAGAAACGTTTTCACGGCTTTAGTTTGAAATAGATTTGTGTGATTAAAATAATGATTTTTGGATTCGGCCTTCGACACTATTTCAAGAAACATCCTTATCGAAAAGCTTGAAAAGCTGGGTATTCGTGGAGGCCAATTGGAACTGCTGGAAGACTATTTGAGTGACAGATATCAGGCTGTTAAGATTGGAGATGTTAAAAGTGAAGAAAACAGAATTGACTTCGGAATACCTCAGGGTAGTATCCTTGGTCCAACTCTCTTCCTAGTTTACATAAATGATTTATGTGGGACGCAAATTATTAACGGAAAATTTATATCATTTGCGGATGACACGGCACTAGTCTTTCGGGGAGAGAGTTGGACACAAGTATATAATGATGCACAAAACAGTTTCAACACGATTAGTAAATGGCTGTGTAATCATTATCTAACTTTAAACACTGATAAAACTAAATACATACAGTTTTATATAAAAAGTAAACCAGAGATCCATAATTTGAGTATAACCGCAGATACATCTTGCTGTCTGGCCTCCATACCGCTTCAGAACAACTGTAACTGCCTCAATCTTGAAACGAAGCAATACTTCGTTTGCTCAACGTTTTCCTTGCTTTATGGCAAAATTCATATACAATAAAATTAATAATAAACTTAAACTGTATTATCTACCACTTTCAAGGGTCAAGGTTTCCACACGAAATTGGCTTCAAACGCTCACCTATATCGAAACAGAAGTTCTTACTAAAATACAAATATAACAACAATATTTAATACATTTTACAACTGCCTCAATAGCCAAGTGGTCCGGACCGCGACTGCTACGCTAGAAGTCCTGGGTTCGATTACCAGGTTGAGCAAAGTGATATTGGGTTTTTCTATGAAATTCCCAGTAGCAGCTCGGAGTTAGGAATTTGTGCCCGGTTAATGGCAATAGGCTCGCCCCCTATTACATGGGACCTAAACATACCGGCGAACTGTGGGTGTACAGTCCAACCACCTAATTAGTTTACATCAACACATGGATAACTGCCGTTGTTATTGTGTGCGTAAACTAATAAGACGATGTAAATCAGTACGCATACTAACGTCCAAGCGAGCGAGTTCTACTACACACACACCTACATCAATACTTAGGCATGGCTAACACGCTATAATAGTCCTTATTACTAATTGGTGTGGTTGAATGCATTGCACTATTTCAAACAATTCTACTAGAGCAGCTTTAGCACCGTTGCTAATGTCTCTGACTGGTAAAACGAATGCCGTATGATCAAACCACAGTTGCAAATTGTATTCTTTTTATAATATTATTTAAATCTTTTACAAGTTACTATTAATCCAGTTCATAAGACAATCGAAGTTTTGCAACGTTTGAGATATGCCATCGAAACTAACTACTTAAGCATTTTATTTTGTGTCCTTAGTAGACAAAGCTACCCACAATTTTTCAATTATTTTATTTTATAAGAATTGAACGTCGTCATTTGTCCAGTCTATTTGCATTAACCATTACGACCTTCGTTTAAGCATAGATTGCTTCTTACAACTCCTGTAATAATTTGTGTGCGGTGTTATCCTATTTTTTATTGCTTAATCATGCAACATTTAACAATGTTTAAGAAGGCCGAAATTGTTGTATTACACGAGCAAAACATTTCTATCAGTGAAATAGCGAGGCGATTAATGATATCGGTGAGTAACATTTATGGACATTTTCATTATGAACCTATGCTCTTCTTGCCTGTAAACGTTAAATTATACTATATTATATAGTAAGTATATTAAATATTTTATTCTTTCCTAAATGAATTAATTATTATTTGTTTTAATATACTATATTAATTAATAATATAATTAACTAATTATATTAATAATATAATATATATATACATATATATATAATACATAATATAATTAATTACATTATTAATTAATATAGTAAGTATATTAAAACACATAATAATTAATTCATTTAGGAAAGAGTCATATATGTAATACTGACTTAACACAATATATAAATAAATTAAATTTATGGCATAGGATTTGAGCCAAGATTCAATTACTTATTCGAATTAAGCAAGTAACTAATATTAATTATGTTTACTAATGATGATACAAATAATAGGTATATCATTGGAATCAATGTTTTTAGTATTATAATTATATTAACATGACATGTTAAATTATGATTAATATTTATTTACACATATCAGCATTTATATACTTATACTGGTTTCTGAGCATTTCTTTTTTATTACAGAGAAGAACCGTGCAGTTATGGGTTCGACGATTTGCAGATTCCGGTGACGTAGACCATCGCCGACGTGGGCCAAAACCATCGGCGATTTTTTCAAATGACACCGGGACATCATATCTAGGCACAGAGCGGACCCATTCCTCCCCACCCGAATAACCGCAACAGCTCATAATGTGTGCTTACAAACCGTGCGAAACCACTTGCGTGCAGCTGGTTTACGATGCAGCAAACCAGCACAGAAGATTTGACAACCAAGAAAACATGACTATTATTGACTGGCCTGCTAAAAGTCCAGATTTAAACCCCATAGAAAACCTATGGGGTCACATGGTGCTACACTGGGACTCATCGAATACAAGATCAAAATCTAATTTAGATGACCTAGTTACGTCCACTTGGGAGTCGCTACGGGGTAGCAATATATGCGCTAGTATGGTAGCCAGCATGCCTAGAAGGTTACAAGAGGTAATTGATAACGATGGTTTGCTGATACATTAATAATTGCCATGACGTGTTTTATTTTTCACACTATATTTTAAAAGTGATCACACTGTTTTAAACGACGTGTGTATCATAAATAATGAAAGTCTTTAGTTAATATGTAGCCATTTTGTAATGTGAGTGATGTTATTGTTCCTGAGGTTAGAAATTGCCATAATTTCTTCCTCTAACATGTTGATTCACTTCACATTTTATTTTACTATGATTAAATTGATATACCTATACTCAATACTTTGACAAAATATATTACGTCCATCCATAACCAACAAAAATAACTTTGTCTTATTATGATGTGAAAAGTTAACAAGTAAATTTTTATTTACTTACTTGACGTCTTTATTTTTGATTAAATTGATCACCTCTAACAAAATATTACGCTCATACTTACCCATCAAACAAAACTTTGTATTCATAACTGATAAAATAGTAACCGTTTCATTAAAGAAACGATTAACTGTAAGTTGATTTTTCAACCATTATTGTAGTGGAGGTTATCCTGTAACTATACGAGTAGTGTGTGTAATAATAAATAAATAAATAATAACTGCCTCGAGGCTCGATAAAATTGATTTTTTATTGTGTTTATTAATCGATCCGTTATTTAGTTAATTAAATGTTTTAATATACCATTTTTGTTGTTTTATTTCAATAACAAACAAATCAATACAACATAAATAAAAACAAGTCAATTAGACCAAAAGAGTTTACACAATTTACTTTTTTAAAATATAAAAAGTATGACTTATGACAAAAATAATTTCCTCTACCGTGATTTGAACTCACGACACGCCGCTTGTGCTTCGATTCCAGTCACCTCACCGTAACGCTACGGAAGCTATTATTCTGCCAGCTAAAATACTGCATCATATTCCTTTTATGTATGAGATTAATTTCTGGTTTGGTTATAGTTGTGTGCAAGTCGTTTTATCAATCCTCGCTTGAGCGTGTGCATAATACGCACTGTACGTAGATACGCATACATTGAATTAGACAACACCGGTTGCCTGTAGCATGCGCTAGGGTCGCTAGTAGTATGTAAACCAAACAATTTTGTTTCGTGTACCTTAGTACGCCTCTGCCTAACCCTTCGGGGACTACAGGCGTGATGGTATGTTATGTTTAATACATTTTACTTACCAGTAGCAATATCTCATCAAACCTGCACCTTTGACACACCCCTACAATCATATTATCCCTCATAGTACACATCACTTACCTACATACATTACTCTCTTCACACCACATACACTCACATCCTCACACATACATGATCTTTTTAACCTTGTTTATGTATCATATAATTACAATTGTAACTAAACGTAGTAGTAGCTTAGAACAACAGACTACCACAACTTTCAAAATAACTTCAACAGAACGACACTAATAACCTATAATACAGGTTTTCCTAGTTTAGGTATTAGTAGAATAAAATATTGTAACTGTATGTGTTAACTGATATTGGTGCATGTTAAACTAAGCTAAATGTAACTTACTTTTGTGTAATAAAGATTTTTTATTTATTATTAATAATGAAACCAGTTTCCTTGCGGTAACAGGAGATTCTAGTAGAGTTCATGGCCAGGCATAGGGACCTTTCCCTGGGACGAGTCCGCAGTAAAGAGGGACGGGCTGTACAACTAATCAACTATATTATTATACTCTTTGGACGGGCTCTATCTCTCCGTATCTATAATGTACTCTGTGCTCTCTGGCTCTATCTGCGAGGCTGTGGAAGGAGCTCGCAGATATGCAGATATTTTGAATAGCGAGGCTGTGGATCCCTGCGCCTATGATATCGCTCGGCTAATGATTGGAACAAAGGCAGTAAAATATGTTGAAATAATAAAGCCTACCTATTCCTATACTTCTATAATAATAGTTTAGAGAGAAAAGATTTGTATTTTTGTTTGTAATGAATAAAGTCTGATTTAAAAAATTCACTGTGTAATTTATGCTACCTATATACCTACTATAGTATATATAGTATGAATGAATATACTAGCTTTAAGCTTAGGTAGTTGTTTACCTACAAATATAAATGTGGGATTAAAAGATGATTTTCATCAATCAATTAACCTACCTTTATTAGTATTATACCTACATACCCCAAAGCAATGTGATCAAATATAACTTAGGTACTTTTGATTGCTCTGTTAATGCATACTGTCTTTGTTCTCTATACCTAAAAGGAGAGATATCCTGAATGAGGCTCGTTCCTTAAACTTTAGAGAGCCGAAAAATCTTTACAAAGTCCCTCTCCGGCATCTCAAAAGCGTGTGCACGGTGAGGCACGGCCCACCGTGCACACCTCAATCTATTTCTCCTCATCCGCTCCCTTCACCCATTTCCTCTCTCAGCTGCGTCTAACAATAAATATGCAAGCGCGAGACTCATTTCGAACTTTTAACCAGCACAAAGCACACAAACAGTCCCATCACAGGAAAAAAATCTGAAATGTTCATAAATACGTTTCAAGTTTGTAACGTCTGCTCAACGATATTTGAATAGTGAAATTTGAAATTAAGTCGTTGGCGTCCGATCTATCGAAAAATCGTTTTGGTAGGTGAATACCTAGAATACAGCTAGGAATCTAGAATGTGTTAAAGATGTACAAATTGCGAAAAACCAATTGAAATTTGAATTTGGCGGGCTGAGCGAAACGATCCGCCTTAAACATAAACCTATATCAAATATCCGAGGGAAAAATAATTTTATGTATGGCAATCGCCTGTTTTTAACTTATTATTAAATTCCGTTTCCGGTGGGCGGCCATTATCGAGTTGTTCGTTCGCCGGGTCTGAGATAGGTCGCTAGTGAATGAAAAATTTTTAAGAATTCCAAATTCTCTCTAATCGAGAGGTGAGTAGTTTGTGTTAATTAATGTAAAATTAAGTACTTATTGAAATTTATTTCATTTTGTCTTTATGCGTGATTTCTGTCATCTTGTTCCAGATACCCACTCAAGCGATCAACACCTCATAATATCATCAGAATCATAATTCATCAGGATGCAGTACAACGGATTCCACAACCAGCATCCGATGTAAGCATCATCATTATTATGTCTGTATTCTCCATGAAATTATACTTTCACCACATTATCGATCACGTATGTCCTCATAGGCGGCCATTTTGTGTAGTGCATTCAGTCTGCTCAGCTGATGAACTCAACCCACTTAGAAAATCAATACCTACCTATGTAGTTTTTGTTCCGAAAATATCTAATTCTTTCTTAGGATTTAGCTTATTAGACACGTTTAATTTGTTGTTCCCTCCTAACACTAATTTACGATCATCATTTAACATTTTACTTTCTCAAGGCTTTGTCGGATACCTAAATATATATACCCATTATAAATATGTGCACTTACCTAATTTGGAGTATCTGAACTACAACAATCAATCATTTCTAGCTATACTAGTCATGACTGAGACATTCGGTACTTGTCTGCTCTATCCTAGATACCTTTCTGTCCAAGGTCACACCCAACAGATTTCTATTCTATTGTAGTCAGATGCAGATGGTGTCGCATTTCTTTCCTCGTCACTGGCATCAGTGTTGTTACATATACACATTATCATTGTTTTTATTTATATGTTATCATGATGTTGGTCAACATAATAATAATAAATATTCTGGGACATTTTTACACAGCACCATCTAGTCCCAAAATAAGCAGAGCTTGTACTAATACATACTTACAATACATAAGAAACACCCAAACAAACACAAACACTTGTATTCATCACATAATTTTTTGTGTCCTGTGGGAATCGAACCCACGACCTCATGGACAGCAGTCCGGTACTTGAACCACTAAACCACAGGTTGTGAACATATTTCTATGTATTGAGCAGAAAAATAAAAAAAAAAAACACCATGATAGACCACCATTTCTATGGATGACACTTCATCATATCTGTGTTGCTATGATGTCTACTATAATTTTTATGAAAAATATTTTCAAAATACTAAGGTATAAAATATTTTTCATAATAATTATAGTAACCAACTATACTTGTAATAGGTTTTATCTATCTAGAATTATCTTTTAATAAATCATGTCTTTATACTAGAAAATACATAATTGCTTTTGGCATCAATACCTTCTGTATTTTATTTATTGATGATCAGGAAATCAATTATTAAGATTAATAAAAGGCCTATACAAAAGTTCATGTAGCTATAACTTGCAAAGTGAACTCGGGCAAGTTGGTCAAGCTGCATATATACCTCTAAATTTATTAATTAGCTTTAATAAAATGATTCTTTAATAAGTACCTAGAAGAACTTTTATATAATGCTTAGATCAATACCTAACATGCAATGCTAATTGCTTGGATGGGCAGATATGGATGAGGTTGGCCACAGATATGGATAGTCGGTAGATCACTCTTTTCAGAGCAGAGTCCGACACACCTCACAACTCTCCCTGGAGTGGTGGATAGTGCATAAAGCATTTCCAACCCTGTCCACAAAAAAAAGGAGACTTAAGATGATCTAGCTAGATAGCTTTTGCTTTTGTGGTGGCAATAAGCCTGTGATAGAAAATCCTGGACAAGGGTGGCCTTTGCCCAGCAATGGGATGCAAAATAGGCCATATAATAACACCATACTGAGTATCTTAAAATTGCCACAGAGGTAAAGCTCTTTTACACAAACTATAGATAACCAAAAATTGGATGTTCAAGCAGTTTTTAGTTGTTTCCTAATAAGTTTGGGTGCCACATATGATATCCAAAATTTAGTAGCAAATTCATATTTCATGAGTGGCTTTAGGGGTGGAGTTTCTTTTCTGTTTACAAGTACCTAATGCTCTCAATCTTATAAATTGCTAAATCCAGAATATCATGTTATGAGTCTTGGTGCCAGATAAAAATGCTTTTTCTATGGTCTTTATTCATTACCTATCAATAAAGACCTATATAATTGACAGGTTGTATTACTGTAAATATCTATTAAATACAGGTATTAGACATTCATGGCTGAGATGTGACACATCTATGTACCTTCAGATTTTTTTTCATTGTGTTGCAAAATATCTATTAGAGAAACATGTGCTTCATACCCCCTGTGTTACCTGAAATTAGTTTTAGTTTAATAAGCCATTATTTGTAGTAAACATGGAATCTTCAAATTACCTACCTATGTAATAAATACTATCTAAGTTGTATGAGTATGATGAGATCTAACAGCTCTAAACATTGGTTTACCTTCAGATTTTTTTCATTGTGTTGCAAAATATCTATTAGAAAAACATGTGCTTCATACCCCCTGTGTTACCTGAAATTAGTTTTAGTTTAACCTGTCAATGCCCATATAGATACAATGCAAAATCTGTTGTTTTGGGGTCCAGAAATTGGTTCAGGCATTGTTGCATGAATGTGTTAATTATGCATTCTCTATAATTACAAAAGTAGATAAGCATAAAAAAATCAGTTTGACTTGAGATAAATATAGGAAGATAAAATAAATGTAAAAATCAGTAGCGAGTGAAGTACAAATATAACCAGAAGTGAAATAGAAATATCTTTATAATAATAATAAGCCTTATTTATGACTAAAATTCACTAGTAACTAAAATGTATAATTATGTTGCAGTTACATAGTGTAATTCAATGTTTTACATAACCACGAGCTTATTTTACAAAACAGCTCTGTTTTGTAAAAAGCTGAATGACGCTCAGCAGTTTTACATAATTATCATTAAATGGATGTTTTGGCATCGTCAATACAGCGGATTAGCAGTATTGTAAAACAGTGTTAGATTAAAGTAGGATTGTTTATTTTAATTCCAAAATTCGCTGCATGGCATAACAATCGTAAATGCTCATCGAAGTAACCCTATTTTCTTTTATGTAAACATGAACAGCAGAAATCAGTCAAAATATAACTAAGTCATAGCTTATTTTTACACAAAACCCTTATCGTAACTACATAAGTCATTCTACTAAACATGATAGCAGTTTTGTTAAATGTATTGCAATGAAAATCCAACTGGACACTGTACCAAATAAGATTTGTAAAAACAGCTAGTGATTATGTAAAACAGTTTATTATACAATCCAACTTCGACATATTCATACTAGTAACTATATACAGATTAGATTCTAGTTAGCAAATCATAAGCTAATATTACTTGGAATAATAAGTAAGGTAAAATTTTTACACCTGGATTGTGAGTATAAGGTAAGGCATAAAAATAATATTTATTTTGACTTCCAGTAGGTATATTTTCAATGATGAACAGTAAAAACTTACTTGGCTTCTAAACAATTTGTGTTGTAACATCCATGAAATATTTATTAAATAATGGCTATTTTAGTAAAACTTAATTTCATGAAGAATTTTGTTTTCTCTTAAATGCTCCTTATAAATCCTTTTGTGCTGTTTTATTACTCACTTCAAAATTTGGCATTTCATTCGCTATTATAGCACATGTATTTAATCACTTTCAGTTTCAGACCTCGACCAGACCGGAATGAACAATTCGGTAAAATACCATTTTTTAATGGAATGGATTTTGGGGGGCCTAAAAATTTTGGACCAAGAAACATGGGAAACAAACCCAATTTTCGGCCCAGGAATGGAAATGGAATGGACTTCAATGGAATAAGGAATGACTTTAAAAATGAGAATGGTTCAAACCAAGGTGATTTTGGTGGGCCAAAAGATTTTAATAAAATGAAGAACAATTACAATAACCAACCAATGAAGAAAAATGATTATGAAGCTGATAAAGCTGCAGGTGGAAACATGCAGTTTTATGCCAATGGTAAAAATGATTTTGGTGGACCAAAACAAGGTTTCCCTAAAAATAATTTTGGGCCCAAAAATTTCAATAATCAGAATGGACATAACAGTCAACAAAACTTTGGACCTAAAAAGATTTTCAATCCAAACAATATTCAACAAGCTATTGATTTCAATGGCAAACAGAGGGGCAAGAAGACTAAACACCCTGGGGACAGCTTGGTTAAGCCAATGTGGGATTTAACACAACTTGAGCCGATTGAAAAAGATTTCTATAAACCTCATGCTAATGTAGAGGGCCGTTCAGATGAAGAAGTTCAAAAGTTTCGAATGTCAAAGGAAATAACTGTCAGTGGCAATAATATACCTCGTCCTAATCAAATTTTTGATGAGGGTAACTTTCCTGATCACATAATGAGTACCATCAAAGAACAGGGTTGGGCTGAGCCTACTGGCATTCAAGCTCAGGGTTGGCCAATTGCATTATCTGGTCGTGACATGGTAGGCATTGCTTCAACTGGATCCGGTAAAACCGTTGCATATATGTTACCAGCTGCTGTTCACATTGTACACCAACAGCGCATCCAGCGCGGCGACGGCCCTATTGCGCTCATTCTTGCCCCTACCAGGGAGTTAGCTCAGCAAATTCAATCAGTTGCTCAGAGTTACAGTGCACGAGGATGTATTAGAAACACCTGCCTTTTTGGAGGTTCACCCAAAGGACCACAAGCAAGAGACTTGGAGAGAGGTGTTGAGATAGTGATTGCTACTCCAGGGCGATTGATTGATTTCTTGGAGCGTGGTACAACTAACTTGCGACGATGCACTTACTTGGTTTTGGATGAGGCTGACAGAATGCTGGACATGGGTTTTGAACCTCAAATTCGGAAGATCATTGAACAAATTCGCCCAGATCGTCAAGTGCTGATGTGGTCTGCCACATGGCCAAAAGAAATTCAAGCTCTTGCTGAAGATTTCCTTAATGACTACATCAAGGTAAACATTGGTTCGTTGAATCTGTCAGCCAACAATAATATCAAGCAAATTATTGAAGTTTGTGAAGAACATGAAAAAGAAATCAAGTTGACGAATTTACTCAAAGAGATTTCTCAAGAGAGGGATAACAAAGTTATTGTTTTTGTGGAGACAAAGAAAAAGGTATTATATCTTAATTACTTCGACGCCTATTGTGTTATAAATCATTATATATTGTAAATATTAAGGTATAGGAAATACCTTAGCTCAATAGACAGTGTGATTTCAGGTGGACGATATTGCTCGTTCTGTACGTCGCAAGGGGCATAATGCTCTTGCTATACATGGCGACAAGTCGCAGATTGAGCGCGATGCTGTATTAACAGAATTTAGAAACGGGTCGACTAGCATACTGATTGCTACTGACGTTGCAGCACGCGGCCTTGACGTCGAGGATGTCAAATTTGTTATAAACTTTGATTACCCAAATTCTTCTGAAGATTACATTCATAGGATTGGTTAGTCTTAAAAATATTGTTATAAATACTGGACAACTTATTAATTTTGAACAATTGTTTTTAAATGATTTTACTAAAACAATAAATTGTCTAACTTAAGTATAATGAGGACAATATATTATTAGGTCGCACTGGGCGGTGCCAACAGTCGGGAACAGCTTACACCTATTTCACATCAGGCGACGCGCGTCAAGCTCGAGGTTTGCTTGCTGTACTTCGCGAAACGGGCCAGAATCCGCCAACTAAACTGAATGATATGGCACGCAATAATAACAATAACTCTGGTGAGTTACTTAAATTTATATAATGAAAAGCTATTCATTGAAAACAGTGTAATAGTATTGTTAACCATTTCATGTTTCTTGGCAGGTCGCAACCGTTGGCAACAACGCAAGGAAAATAACAGTGGTGCAAGTTCACCGCGCCAACAGAATAACCAGTGGAATAACAAGATGGCCAACACAAATCCTGAAGAAAGCCAAAATACTTATCAAAATCGTGGTGGTAATCCACAAGCTCCACGATTTTCTAACCAAACACAAGCAAATCAGGGTTACAGGCAAAACAATTATCAAAAACAAGTGCCGTTCCCCAGCCCTAATGTATTTGAATCTATGGGCAATTACCAGGGTGGATATAATAACGGCTATCAAAATGGCTACAATGGGCAAAATGGATATGGTCAACGCCCATACAATAGTTAGTATTTATAAATTTCATTTGAAGTTATAAGTGATAGCTGTTTCCCGTGGTTTTTTCACTCGCGACCTAAAGTGCCGTTATGTTTAACTCGATGAACAATATAGCTTATGTTACTTAAGTATAATGGAGTATTCTAATGGAAAAGAATTTTTGGAATCAGTTCAGTAGTTTTTGAGTTATTTGTTACAAATATTTCCATTATTATATTAGTGTAGAAGTGCAGATAACTGATATATTATTAACATTTACATTCACAGTAGTCATGATATAAGGTTTTTATTTTATTTCAATTGTAATAATTAAATACATAAAATTGAATATAATTTTGTGTTAGATATGCGCAACGGCGGACAGCAGTACCGCAATAATAACGCGGGTAACAAGAACAACGGTACGGGCTCATCTTACGGATCGCCTCCCCCGCATTTTGCCACACCACAGCACTACCCCCAAATGCACCCTCATCATCAAGAGATGTTAGGTATGCACATAAATAACCTTTTAAAAAATAATTTCCGTCAATATAATACCTAAGTATACTAACACGTCTGAACCTTGACCATAAGGTTCAGACATGTTAGTGGGACCATGTCAGTTTAAAAATCCAAATTGGATGTAAAAATAACCTGTTCCTCAAGTTCCGGATTTGAATTTTCTAGGTGGCAAGTTCTACGGAGGTGGAGTTGGCGGTGGAGGTCCCTGCGGTTACCAAGCTGCCGTGGGTGTAAGCGGGCCTTACGCTCACCTGCCTCCTGGACCTTTGCTGTACGCCGCTCCAGTGCAACAGTAATTAGTTTATGACGACACGCCGCCTCTAAGCATTAACTAAAACAACCGGTTTAAAGTCGTACGCCAATGTGTAGGCGTTAATAGCAGTATCGACATAATAGTTATTTGATGTTCAGCATAGATTTCCCTAAGCTCTCTCATTGCCCATGTTCTCTGGTACTTTGAGCTATAATCTGTTAATCTTTGTCTAAGCGGGGTGTTGATTAGTTTATGTCAATAATATGAATTAATTCCAACCATTGTTAGATCTGAATGAAGGCTTACAAAATTATTCTTACTACTGACCTATGTCAAAATTTGCGTGGTCAAATAGATAGCCTATATTGGTCATATAATAACAAATATTTGGTCTATACAATGATGAAACTTTTTGTGAATTATCTTTCAGATCCATTTGAATTAAAGCTAATGTGTGTTAGATTAGTAAGATTATTTCTCTGTTGGTCAGTTTGCTGTCTCGAGATCTAAACTGATACTATGATTGAAGTATTAGATATATACATTAAGAAAGCAGTTTACAAACATATTTGGGCAAATGTGATATACTCAATGTGTAGAAAATATTATGACTGTATTTTTTTGTAAATTAAATCATCAGATTTATGAACAGTGAGGGATGCTGCCAACAGAGAACTAAATTTTTTCCAAAATATGATTGTGCAGTGGGACAAATAATATAAAAAAAAATCTGTTCCACTTAGATTTAATCATTATATTTGTTAGAGTAGTTGGTGTGGGTACCCTTCGTGTAATCCCGGGTGCCTTTCGTTTTTCTTTTAAAGTGTCTGTATGATGTACGAAATGCACGAAACATATAGAAGATGAGTGAAAATTTAGGAGGAAAGTTTTAATATGACAGAAATTGTATCTGAAATATTTTATATAAATTATTTTTACCATTAACGATTGATTGAATCCAGTGGATAATGGGACAATTTAGTATTAGAAAATTAAATACTTTAAACGCGTTATGAAAATGCTTTTGATATACTTCATAGTAACAATCTGTATTGCCAGATAAAATTGTGAATATTTTTCTTATGTAAAGTGATGTCAATGACATTTCAGTCACTGATTTCAATGTTATTTTTTTATTAAAGATTAGATCTTTATATACTTGAATATTATGCCTAGGGATACTAATTAGTCAGCGTCAATTTGATCTAAGACAAAGTTGGGCTTTGAATATAAACTCATTTTACCATTCACAAAAATGTAGAAGTGTGTATATAACATGCATTTAACTTAGTATTTTGTGCGTGATAAATAATCAAACACAATGTTTACTTTCATACCAAAATAAGTGATTTCTTCTTATTTTTGTTTTTTTTAGTCATCATTTCAGATAAGTCGTCTAGAGTTGCTTACTGGATTTATTTGTACGTACACGGGTTGTAACGGCTAATAGTAAGAAAGTCAATAGGTACAAATTATACTGAAAAGTTATAACATAAATGTATTGTTTAGATACCCGTTACTGTCCAAAGATTTGGAAAATCTGTGATATTTCATTACTATATAACCTGTCGTTGCGTTCGTCAATTGTTAATGCATAAGGACACTTCCTAAGTCAGGAACGTGTTTACTAGACAAAAATATATTTTTTGACTATTTGAACGAATTTCATGAGAATGTTTGTGACAACAAAGCTTCAAGTCGTTCACAAATATATAATAATATAGGTGTAAGATTTAATAATTTATTGTTATTCAATTTAGTTTTCCGTTAACCGTAATAGGTGACGAAAATGAACCAGTTCAATGGGACGTAAAAGTTATTATCTTCTATATTAAGGACCGTTTTATGATACATCCTGACATACGATGTTATAACGGGTCTAATAAACTGATATAAGGGGTGAACAACGTGTTGTGAGTTTCGCATTCGCGACGAGTTTTAAATGCGGGGCTTGCTTTATTTGTGTACATTATAAGAGAAGTCTGCCATGAAAGGATGTGTATGTGCGTAATTTCGTCTTAAAGATGATATCTTAATTCTAGCTGGCCAGGAAAGTCGTCGTTAGGTTTTTTTTTTACTATTTATTAATCAGATAATGTCTGAAGTAGGTCTGGTGGCGGTAGGACGGTCATGCTAGTTATGCGTGCGTAATTTAGATTGGCCATCGTGTGTCGTGCCCGGTATGGTCTCAGATCGCAGGTAGCTCCTGTATTATTATGTACAAAGTACTGCACCCACCTCTACTAAACAACTGTGATAATAACACTAAGTAGCATAGCAGGCGATTTATATTCTAGTTACGTCCATGAGAAGGGATGACATCATATCTGACATACTGTATTGTGATAATATTTATATCGAGGCGTGCACATCACGTTTTGACAAAATATTTTCTCTAAACAAGACTGATTATTTCTTATTAATAAATATTTTATACATGTTCCACTTTGACTGAATGAATTAAGATGTCTGTATTTGTATTGGTAGTATTTTCTTCTCTCTTGCTGTGTGTTTTCTAAAAAATTGAATATTCACTATGTTGGATATGAGTCACAATGCCTTTCTATGCGGTCACCAAATTGAAAAATTTAATGTTCATTTCGTTTTGTTCATTGATTTCTAGTTTTCTTTATTGTGATGGAAAATGTTGTTGACAAATTATGTGGCAGCGGCAGTATAAGCACTAACTGTAGATTATATTATTTGTTGTTAATTTGCAAAATTTTATTGAGCCAACAAATATCTCATGGGCACTCGTACTTTTATGCTTTACTATTTAAGGATTTAGTTTCGAAAATTGAGAGTTGGTGAAAAATATACATAGATTTTTAAGTATGTGGCAATGCAGATCTTCATAAATATTGATTATATTATCACGAGCGACATATTAATCCAAATATACATGGAGGGAAACTCCATAGATAAAACTGTCCCAAAGGGAAGTCTTCTGAATGTTTCTAAGAAGTGCATTTCTTCTATGTAATACAGTATTAAATTCAGAATAATAAATGTATGATTATTAAATAATGAGGAATTTCTTTTCAAAACACACACAGCTAGACAACCTTAGCTGGTAACTACAACCTGGTTACAAGAAAATGGTATGTTTGTCCCGAGTTCCCGACACATTCAGGAGTGTAATCATTTAATATAATTTCCGCCTAATCTTATGACGTGCGTGTGGTGTGAGGGCCCATTTCTTAATACTCTCAAAATGTGCTTAGGATTTAGTGAACAATTGTGAAAGTAAGAGTCAGAATTTGTGAAAGTCAAGGTGTACGTTACCCTAGCAGGAAAGTAGCTCATAGTGATATGAGTGGAACGTATAATTAGTGCGTAATCTGCTGTAATTGTGCGCCAAATAAAAAAATTGTGCGCTTTGTAGTTGTGGAAAAAAAACTAGGAAAACGATTCCTGCTGGAGTAACGTTCCTCCAGCAGGAAAATTCTAAACGAATGATCGGAATGAAAAATATTGTATATGGGCAGAGAGCTTATATTTGTGCATAAATGTGCGCCTAAAATATAATTTGTGCGTCTTCAGGTTTTCGATATTGTAGTGCATTTCCTGCTGGAGTAATGTTTTGCAAAATCGTGTATCTCTAAAACCATTGCATGTGCTTATGTAGAATAAACACACACGAGTAGCTCTTTATTTGTGCGTATTTGTAACAGAATTAGATTTAAGAAAAAATTATAATTTTCAAGTAGTTAATAGCGCTTTTCAACAAGCTCTATCATTTCATATGGTCATAAGGTGCATTCTCAACGTTTGAACGCGACTGTACGGACACAGCTTAGGTATAATACGTCCAATAAAGAAGGTCACCAATTTGTACGAATGCGTCGCTTTTTTGTGGTCATTCGAATTTGGTCGGATAACCAGCCACTGTTTACATGCTTAGTTTTTTGCTTATATCTACATAATGCGAAATATTCCAAGCTGATTCACTATATATTCTTGAATAGACGCACAAATTTTTTGTTTACACCTACATATCTTGGGTTGAGCCGGTTTCTCGTATTTTGCCGTCAAAGTTAAGACACCATCGTTTTGAGTTTTAGCAATATTATTTAATACCACTTTTGATACTTTTTATGGTTAATATAAGCGTCAAGAAGAATCGAATACAGTTTTCAGCTGGCTTATAAGTTTACTCATTTCGGCGCTGCGATATTATTTCTGGTTTTCAAAAAAGCGCTATTACTTGAAAATTATAAATATTTTCTTAAATCTAATTCTGTCACAAATACGCACAAATAAAGAGCTACTGCTGCGTGTGTGTTTATTCTACAGAAGCACATGCAATGGTTTTAGAGATACACGATTTTGCAAAACATTACTCCAGCAGGAAATGCAATATATCGAAAACCTGAAGACGCACAAATTATATTTTAGGCGCACATTTATGCACAAATATAAGCTCTCTGCCCATATACAATCTTTCATTCCGATCATTCGTTTAGAATTTTCCTGCTGGAAGAACGTTACTCCAGCAGGAATAGTTTTTTTCCAAAACTACAAAGCGCACAAATAGCAGATTACGCACTAATTATACGTTCCACTCATATCACTCTAGGAGCTACTTTCCTGCTACGGTAAAGAACACAAAGTCAAGAATAAAGCGAGTTATGCGCTGTTAAGTTGGGCTCTCGGTTCACACATAGAGGATTGAGGGCCCACTTGTACTAGATAAACTATGGACACTACAGAAAAAGTCTTAATGCCACAATCTAATCCAAAGAAAACAAAATTTGTGAAAACCAGATATTATCGCAAAACACTGTCTTACTTTGTATATCTTCGTTCAAAATCTTTGACTATCTATCTATAAGGACCCGCCTCTCATGATCATTCCCCTCTGTCAAGGTAGTGGATTAAAAAATCTAACGCGTTTATCAAAACTGTTTCCCAAATCGATTTTTCATTAACAGAATCGTTTCCGCTCAGTAAGGTCATCATAAATGCTCCGTGTAAATACCGATATACGTGCAGGTAATGTATGCAAAAAAATATCTAATATCTTATTTAGATAAAGATGGAGTTATTTTCCGTATGTAAGTATTAAAGTTCATTTATTTCTATTTAAATCACATAATACAATTTATTAATAATGATCGAGGACGTTACCGATTCAATAATCGAGTATAAAATAATCGTTTAATTCAAGCATGCACTCCCCACGACACTACCCGCACTCCCCACGAGACTATCCGCACTCCCCACGAGACTAGCAAATTTTTTTTACTAACAATATCAGCCTTCTTCTAATAAACGTAAGATTTAAATTTGAAAAATCCATCAAAATGTCATTTTTTGATTTTCAATTTTACATCATCCAATAGGATGTCACCATTTATGATTTACAATTATAGGTCTTAATGCAGAATTACCTATTTTTGGCAATTATAGGCCTTATATATAATAAGACATAATGCATAAAACTAGAATTTTAAAAAGTGTAGCGAGACTATGTCCCTCTTTTGTTTTGTCATTTTAATTAATGATGTGATAGTGATTGTTTACGATTTCGAATCGATATCGATATTATTTTTGTGTTCAATGTAAGACCAAATTATAATAATTGTTAAAGATCACTAAAGATGAATATATTATCATGAATTTATGAAATCACTATATTTTTATAAAATTTAATAAATTAACATTTTTGGAAATGACGTAACTAAGATTATTGATTATTTTTGATATCCAGTGCTATTAGACATTTTATTTAATACTTTTCAGATCTACAAAAGACCTTCATTTAAAATGAAGTAGGTGTGATTGATAAATAATAGCTTAAGCTGTTGCAGATAAATGTGTTGACAAAAGAATTTATAAATTAACATTTAAATCGTATTTTAAAAATAATTGAAAATGATTTCTAATATACGGTACGGTTTGAAGGTCTGGGGTTTCTTTTACCGCTTAGGTAGAAAACCAGCACATGGTAAGCGCGTGATGGTAAGTGGTTACCGTAGCCTATTATATGAACGCTTGCAACACCTGGGGTATCACTCGCCCGTTGCCGACCCTGTAAAAATCTTTTCACACCCGGTAGAAAACCCACAACACTGGTACCCCCACTGCCAACATAACGCTTCCTCGCGGAGCTCTGGCGATCTTGCTCACCGTTAGGAACACAACATAGTACAGTGCTATTTGTTATTTGGCTACTATTTTCTGCAAAGTGTAGGTATTTCCCCAGTTGGCCAGCTCCAATTGTAAGTAGAATTATTCAATTCCACTATGCCCTGCCTCTCGGGGTGTTTCTTCAAACACATTATTTTCTTTTTTCGATATCCGGCTCAAAGAAATAACGAGAGTACGGAACACGACCTACCATCACGTCTTTATTCCCCGAAGGGTTAGACAGATGCGTACTTAGGGGGCGAGCCTATTGCCATTAATCGGGCATCAACCATTAATTTTATAGAAAAACTCCAATAACACAGGGCTGCTCCACATTGCTCGACCGGGGAATCGAACCCAGGACCTCTAGCGTAGCGCTTCTGTTCATATTAACGCGCGACATAATGAACAAAATCGTATTTACTCCTACTTATGTCTCGTGGGAAACAAAACGCTCTGTCTAGTGTCATTCCTAATATATCAGCCTGGCAAAGAAAAGAAAAAATCAAAATCAAAGAATCAAACTAATTGGTATCAAAGTATTTGTAACAATATCCGCTCTATATATACTAATATTATAAAGAGGAAAGATTTGTATGTATCAATGTATGTAACAAATAAACTCAAAAACTACTAGGCCGATTTCGAAAATTCTTTCACCATTTGCATGCTACATTATTCTAGATTAACATGGCTATAGAATATGTATTTCGAAAAGTTTGCGATTTCTCTCACCCGTGCGTTTATTTTCCAATTACATAGTATGTACCTATTTATCTATACCTAAATAGTTTCTTTGTTTTGTATTTCATTAGCATGCAATGAGAGCATTGCATTGAAAATAATTATGACGCAAGATATTAAAAAGGTGTGTATGGATGATTTTAATTTTGCAAATAAATAATTACATATAAAAATAATTTGTAATCGTTGTTACGTTTTTATCCATTCTTCCTAAAATAATCTATCGATATAAAATATCGACATAGTAGCTTCCTAATTATTTTTATTGTATTATACGTTCGTACTGTCGTCAATTCTTGTATGTTGACGTATTTGACCTCTATGTGTGCGTAAATTGTGATAGTGGTGAAGATTTTAATATGTGTGAGTTCGTAGCGATACAAAATCATTTTGAGTATGTGTGCAGCAATGTCTATGTAGTGTTTCCTCCCCCCGCACCAAAAGTGACAGACTTTTTTGTTCATAGAATTAAGCGCGTCACTTATCCAGGGATAGATAGTCAAAGTTCGAAATGGGCCCTCAATTCTCGCACACGTAAAAGTTTATCACTCAAATAAAATGAAACCTTTAACTTACAGCTGCTGCTTGAAGTCCTATAGGCTGCTAAATAATTTGTGAATGCTGCTAAATGTTTTGTATTTGTCTTAATTTTCATACGATACGCGTAATAAAACAAAAAAAAGTGGAGGATTGATGGCCCAAATTCTATCTAGGTTTAAAAAAACAGGTGTGGTGGCTGTGGCCTGTTCTTGTTTTCACAAATTATTTAGCAGCATTTATAGGACTTCAAGCAGCAGCTGAAAGTTAATGGTTTCATTATAATCTTACATATAATAAGAATGTAAGTGAGCTGTGTCTGTACATTGCTTATATTTACGAAAAAACTAATTTGGGGGACTCAGAATCGGTAACACAATCCATTTCTATTATTTTTGGAACTTTTGTCTGTCGGTTTGTCTGTATGTTTGATCGCGCATCAAATGATAACTACTGAAGAGATTTGGAGGAAGTGGGCAGGAATTCATAGCCTGTTTCTTGGATTAACATTTAGGCTATTTTAAATTCAAATCGGATCTCTCTATCAAAAGTTATTACCATTTTAACCATTGAAAACGTTGAATTTTTAAAATAACCGTTGCGGTCAATTTCTTTTTCAAGTATTTCTGTACTAGACTAGCACGGATCAAAAATTATAACAGAATCAAGTAATAAAATTAAAAAAATACACTTACAGGGACTAAATAACATAAAACAAGAAAATAAAGCAGATCAATCAGAAACCATTATTGTGACCACGAATTGATTATTATTAGTACAGTAATTCTAACTCTACTTATACAGGGAATCACGGGATACATAGGATTTATCCAGCGAGCACCAGCCGGTGTAATAACTAAATATTTGAGTAGTTTAAAGAAGTAAACAAAAAATGACAACTTATTTTCTAGCGGACTAACACGACATCGTTATTACCTCAATGAAATTTGATTCGATAACAGGTGTCATTTTGAGTTGACAATTTTGACAATATTATTGTTTTCTTCTTTAAAGCATCCAGCCTTATACTAACTCATTTTATAATGTGAAACCTCCATAGTGTAGATACAGTGCGCACACTTTATTTGAGAAACTAAAGAGTTTCCATCTAATCGAATTATTAAATACATAAATAAATATAATATTAAAAAAAAATGCAACGTACGTTAATCTTTACTGATGCCGAAACAGATATTTGAGATTTTTATCTATGTAGGTATGTCTGTTTATATTTCCATGCTTCACGTCAGTACCATGTGTACAAATTTTTGAAATTAAGTAATTTATAGATCAGAAATAAGGTATTCAGAAATACTTAAATGGTGCTAAGTGTATTACAAATATGGAAATCCTAATTTTTCGAGGTGGTTCGTTGAAACTTGGACAGGACAACGTCTGTCAGGTCAGCTAGTTGAGTAATAAACTTTGACGTGTGTGAGAATTGAGGGCCCATTTTGAACGAAGATATAAGTACAAAGTAAGACAGTATTTTGCGATAATATCTGGATTTCACAAATTTTGTTTTGCTTTGGATTAGATTTTGGCATAAAGACTTTTTCTGTAGTGTCCATAGTTTATCCGGTACAGGTTACCCTGAATCCTCTGTGTGAACTGAGGGCCCAACTTTACCGCCCCTATCTCGCTGATTTGACATTCACAAATTCTGATTCTTACTTTCACAATTGTTTGGGAATGTTCACTAAATCCTAAGCACATCACACCACACACACATATTTTATGAATATTTATTTGAATACCTATAGCACAGATAATAAATGATCAAACGAACTTACCTGTTGTGAAGTTCGATCATTATTATATGAGTGCCCTGCTCGAAGATATATATTTAAACAAGCAGCTCTCATCATTCACTGGCAACTCTGCGCAATTTTAGAAGTAGCTAAAAATTTGCTTAATCTGTGCTCGGTGAACGCTTTCATTCTTTTTAGAGTCGCGAATTATCTCAAATTTTACCCGGGGTGGGATGGGTAGGGACCATATATCTTCGAGCAGGGCACTCATATAATAATGATCGAACTTCACAACAGGTAAGTTCGTTTGATCATTTATTATATTGCGTGCCCTGCTCTCGATATATATTTAAACAAGCAGCTCTCATCATTCACTGGCAACTCTGCGCAATTTTAGAAGTAGCTAAAAATTTGCTTAATCTGTGCTCGGTGAACGCTTTCATTCTTTTCGTTTGCGCGGCAACTGATTCTGCGTTTCTCTGTGTTTATTTTAATTAAAGTGTATTTTAATATAATTTCAACCAAATCTATGCCTAAACGGCAACATAAAGAAGTTTTACAAAAGTTAGACGATAAATGAAATGTCGTCTTAAAATTATAAGCCGAATAAAGTGTCGTCATAAAGCGGAGTACCTAGCGTCGTTGGAACGGAGATAATAATTATTCTTCATGAAATAAAAGTGACAAGTTGTCTTGTGATTACACCGGTATGGCTACTGGCTCTCGTAGCAGTTTAAAGCCGCAAGAGTTTCCATAACCTTCGGAGGTACCGGTTGACGCGGGTGGTGTACGTGATACACTGACGTGCTCATTGGACTCGGGGCGTACACGAGATGTACACACGAGATCTCTTACTCTTATGTGGAGCCCGTGAGGCTCCAATAAGCAGTTTTATCAATCACATGTAAGTGCCTACAATGTTTTTTCATGGGTATGTTGATTTAAATAATAGGTTACCTATACCTACTTACTGCAGATTACAATAACATGTAAGTCTTGTGCTGATCACAATTCGAAGGAGTGCATATAATAATTAAAACGAGTAGGTACATATGGTTCTAGAAGAACACAAAACTCACTGGAGTTTTATGCTCTAGGAGACACAATCTCATGCTAGATAAACCTACATCTTGGTTTGTTTCAATTTTCACCTATAAATAGGGCACGGCCACCCTTGAGGGCCCCAATGCCCAATGATCTAAAGACACCACAAAATCTTGTGGAACAGATCCCGGTTAGACAATATCCACAGGTTTCTGTTTTGTTAAGCAACAATATTGTCAGTATAGACAAGGATATTGAGTTGAATAAATACATAATATGCAGTATAACAATAACAATGTAAATTCATCTCACTAAGGGTACATAAAAGATATACTTTGTGAATTTTGTGATGGATCCTGACTGACATTTTGCCCTAACAAAAATAATGAGAATTCTAGTTCTCCCTATATGTGATAATTAGTTTTTATATGTTGTGAAATAGTAAAAGACCACTGTAAGCATCTATAGAATGCCTGTGTGACAAGATGTTTTGAAAACCTGCCATTAAAAGCGACCAGTTCTTCAATAAGCTTACAACCAATTGTAAGTGAAACCCACAACTACCCATTACTATTGAAGGACATGAATCTTCAATACAGGCTGGAACACCAGCATTGTGCACAAGACCAACATTGTGTGCAAGAAATGGCCAATTTAGCCATAGTGGTAAGTCATGCCGGAAGGCTAATACATTTTTTACCTCACTGCAGGATAGCATGCAATGTTAAGTGTATTACTTAACCATGTTAAAGGATACTCAATTACCTTTGTAATCAAGTCTCATAAGACCGTGTGCCATTACTGTCTTCAGGAAAATCAGATGAGCTATCTACTTTGGCCAACTTTAGCTTTCATTTCCCATTATGATACAACAAACTTTAGTATCAGAAAAATAACATCTCAGAAGAATGCTGTCAAATAGAGCTTTATTTCCATTTGGAAATGACATTACATACCAAAAAGTTATTGGAAAACCACATTTATTAGTAAATGTTTATTCAGAATATAGTATTGCCTATATTGTTATAATAAAGTAATTCCTACATTGGGTTGCTCAGATGCGTAATAATTTTACAAGATGGGGACATTACAAGACAATCAATACATTAATATGTATAGAATCTGGTTATTAATATAAAGTATTCCTTATATTATATACATGGAGATGAGATGATATGATTATAGAAACTTTAGCTCTAGAAATGCTTAGAATTTAGCAGTAAAAAATTCCAGTTATCATTGTCTTGATAATTTCTTAGCTCCTGTATGATATCTACCAGAAATATGTCATTATAATAATATTTAGCAATATTTATTGCAGCTTGCCCAGCACCAAATTCTGGGCCACAGTGAATAGGTACATTATACACAAGATAAGATAAACTAAAATGTTGTAATAAAATTCCTGTTTATTATAGGAGTACCTATCATGTAAAATATAAGTATTGCATAACTTATGTATTATGACATAGCATTTACTTGGTAAAGTCTATATCACCTAATCCAGTGCTGTTTGTGTCAACAAGCATCCAGTTTGACAAGTAGTTCAACCTTTCAACTATTATATTGGTCTAATTGAAATAAATCAATTTTGACCTAGACTTTGAAGCCCATGGATTTTGCAAAAAATGTGGACAAGCAACCGAAAATCATTTAACCAATCCAGGTTAGGTTGTAACATTTGTATAGTGCATAAATTCCCTTATGTGCATACCATTGATTTTAGAAAAGATAAGAGGTGTAGGTAGTAACAATACCTACATCATATATAAGATATTTATATAGTTTTTTATTTTTTTTGTGCATGTTAAGCAACATCATAAATCATCCTATTGTATAACAAGACATAGGTGTCATGATGTGTCATATACCCTAGTAAATTTTGTAATAAACATTTCATTTATTATACATAGACATTTCTATGTTCATTTAAATTGCCTTGGCCACATTCATATGGCAGTAGTGCAAAGGGTTAACACATGCTAGCACATTTTGGTCACAGGACATCATTAAAAATAAAGTTTATTTAGTACTTTTATTTTTAAACAAGAGAACTACATAATGAACCCAGAAATATGGTATTTGACCTGGAAAAGATTCTGGTTGTTGCTTGTTACACCTTACACCAATGTTTATATAGTAGTGATAATTACATTTATTCAGAAAATATTATACTGATAAAAATATTGAGTCTTTGCACAGTTTGTACTTATCAAAGTTCACATTTATAAGGAGAATTTAGATACAAATAGGTACATACCTACATTGTTTAGAACTACAATATTAGGTGCCTCTACTAGGATAAAGCTGGGCTAGACTCATAATAAATAAATGCATTGCCTTAGTCTTCTGGAAACATTTAAAGCCAATGAATATTGAAACTTTCACTTGGACTTGGATATATTATCTTTTCTTTGTTTTGTTATGGTGTCCTTCCAAACACCTTTTGATTAGAAGATTTAGAACAAACTGATAATCTCACCAAAAATAAAGGTTACAGTCTTCCTACAGAAACCTCATCCACCAACAATTCTCATTGCCAGAAATCCCAAACTTTTTCAAAGTATTCTATAGCCTATGTTAATCTGGAATAATGTAACATTCAAACCGTGAAAGAAATTTTGGAATAGGCCCAGTATTTTTTGAGCCAATTCGTTACAAACATATGTACATACAAATCTTTCCTCTTTATAATATTAACATAGATAAGCACCTATAGTATATGGCGAACCCATTCTCAGGGAGATCTCCTCTATCCATACCAGGTATTAAGTAGGTATTTTATGAAAAAATCATTGGATTTGCGGCTGCCTATAGACTGTCCGTCATAAGTCAGTTTCATCCTTGCTCTAAAATTGGGGGGGAATGTTCGTAAGGGAGTCTCTAGGGAATGTATAAGTCCAAACTAATATTGGTAAATATCAATATATATATATGTAGGACTGTGCCAAACAAAGTTCTATATTCATATTTTACTGTAAATTACATTTTTAAATGATTATTTAAAAAGTGTTTTTGTGGCAAGGGGTTGTTCAGATATGGAATGAAGTTCCCTGTATTATGCACAACAGATATGGAATGAAGGGTGTGCTGATATAATCATTACCACTTATCTATAATCTAGATGTGATGAATGGCCCATTCGCCCAGTGAAGGCAAAATTGTGTGATTAGAAAGTAGTGTAGAGTACAGCTCTGAAATTTTAATGTAATTCTTTTAAAAGTACCTATCTACCTTACTATAACTATGTTTTACATCGTCAAATAAAGTATTCTTCAAAGTTTTATTCGAGTCAGTATTATAGATACCAGAGCCATACTGGAACCTGGTAGGCGCCATGTCTTTACATTCAGGACTATGACAAAAGAAATTTCATAAGCTGTAATCACACAGACTGCTGGTCGGCCTTTTAACTTACGAATATTTATAACTATTTAGTTATAAATAGTTATGATTGAAACTGACCGATTCACGATTCAGCAGATTTATATTGATTTGATATGATATTAATTCTGATATTTTAATAACATTTTGTTATTGTTTATCCTGTGCTTAATCCAGAATTATTACTTAGTACTTAATATCAGGCACTGATCTTGCTGATTCATGCCATATGTAGTCCTACTACGAAATTCATTATTCTCCAACAATTAAGAATGATCATTAACATTTATTTTCAAGTTCCAGGTACCTACCGTAAATACTATCTAAGGGAATCAGTTTCTTACATATTTAATAAAATGATTGATGAACCCTGACCCTCTGGAGGGTCACAGCAATTGTAGCTGGTCGGCTTTGTGTTAGCTAATTGGTCCTTAACAGAAAGTCAAGAGACTGATATGTTTTAAAATAATGCAATGTGATTATAACAGATTTATTTTACAGGAATACATGCTATGCTTTCGGCTTATCTCAAATTTACCAATACTCTAAACATCTGCTTGTTTAAATATATATCGAGAGCAGGGCACGCAATATAATAAATGATCAAACGAACTTACCTGTTGTGAAGTTCGATCATTATTATATGAGTGCCCTGCTCGAAGATATATGGTCCCTACCCATCCCACCCCGGGTAAAATTTGAGATAATTCGCGACTCTAAAAAGAATGAAAGCGTTCACCGAGCACAGATTAAGCAAATTTTTAGCTACTTCTAAAATTGCGCAGAGTTGCCAGTGAATGATGAGAGCTGCTTGTTTAAATATATATCTTCGAGCAGGGCACTCATATAATAATGATCGAACTTCACAACAGGTAAGTTCGTTTGATCATTTATTATATTGCGTGCCCTGCTCTCGATATATATTTAAACAAGCAGATGTTTAGAGTATTGGTAAATTTGAGATAAGCCGAAAGCATAGCATGTATTCCTGTAAAATAATTCTGTTATAATCACATTGCATTATTTTAAAACATATCAGTCTCTTGACTTTCTGTTAAGGACGAATTAGCTAACACAAAGCCGACCAGCTACAATTGCTGTGACCCTCCAGAGGGTCAGGGTTCATCAATCATTTTATTAAATATGTAAGAAACTGATTCCCTTAGATAGTATTTACGGTAGGTACCTGGAACTTGAAAATAAATGTTAATGATCATTCTTAATTGTTGGAGAATAATGAATTTCGTAGTAGGACTACATATGGCATGAATCAGCAAGATCAGTGCCTGATATTAAGTACTAAGTAATAATTCTGGATTAAGCACAGGATAAACAATAACAAAATGTTATTAAAATATCAGAATTAATATCATATCAAATCAATATAAATCTGCTGAATCGTGAATCGGTCAGTTTCAATCATAACTATTTATAACTAAATAGTTATAAATATTCGTAAGTTAAAAGGCCGACCAGCAGTCTGTGTGATTACAGCTTATGAAATTTCTTTTGTCATAGTCCTGAATGTAAAGACATGGCGCCTACCAGGTTCCAGTATGGCTCTGGTATCTATAATACTGACTCGAATAAAACTTTGAAGAATACTTTATTTGACGATGTAAAACATAGTTATAGTAAGGTAGATAGGTACTTTTAAAAGAATTACATTAAAATTTCAGAGCTGTACTCTACACTACTTTCTAATCACACAATTTTCCCTTCACTGGGCGAATGGGCCATTCATCACATCTAGATTATAGATAAGTGGTAATGATTATATCAGCACACCCTTCATTCCATATCTGTTGTGCTTAATACAGGGAACTTCATTCCATATCTGAACAACCCCTTGCCACAAAAACACTTTTTAAATAATCATTTAAAAATGTAATTTACAGTAAAATATGAATATAGAACTTTGTTTGGCACAGTCCTACATATATATATATTGATATTTACCAATATTAGTTTGGACTTATACATTCCCTAGAGACTCCCTTACGAACATTCCCCCCCAATTTTAGAGCAAGGATGAAACTGACTTATGACGGACAGTCTATAGGCAGCCGCAAATCCAATGATTTTTTCATAAAATACCTACTTAATACCTGGTATGGATAGAGGAGATCTCCCTGAGAATGGGTTCGCCATATACTATAGGTGCTTATCTATGTTAATATTATAAAGAGGAAAGATTTGTATGTACATAATTATGTTTGTAACGAATTGGCTCAAAAAATACTGGGCCTATTCCAAAATTTCTTTCACGGTTTGAATGTTACATTATTCCAGATTAACATAGGCTATAGAATACTTTGAAAAAGTTTGGGATTTCTGGCAATGAGAATTGTTGGTGGATGAGGTTTCTGTAGGAAGACTGTAACCTTTATTTTTGGTGAGATTATCAGTTTGTTCTAAATCTTCTAATCAAAAGGTGTTTGGAAGGACACCATAACAAAACAAAGAAAAGATAATATATCCAAGTCCAAGTGAAAGTTTCAATATTCATTGGCTTTAAATGTTTCCAGAAGACTAAGGCAATGCATTTATTTATTATGAGTCTAGCCCAGCTTTATCCTAGTAGAGGCACCTAATATTGTAGTTCTAAACAATGTAGGTATGTACCTATTTGTATCTAAATTCTCCTTATAAATGTGAACTTTGATAAGTACAAACTGTTCAAAGACTCAATATTTTTATCAGTATAATATTTTCTGAATAAATGTAATTATCAAACATTGGTGTAAGGTGTAACAAGCAACAACCAGAATCTTTTCCAGGTCAAATACTATATTTCTGGGTTCATTATGTAGTTCTCTTGTTTAAAAATAAAAGTACTAAATAAACTTTATTTTTAATGATGTCCTGTGACCAAAATGTGCTAGCATGTGTTAACCCTTTGCACTACTGCCATATGAATGTGGCCAAGGCAATTTAAATGAACATAGAAATGTCTATGTATAATAAATGAAATGTTTATCAGAAAATTTACTAGGGTATATGACACATCATGACACCTATGTCTTGTTATACAATAGGATGATTTATGATGTTGCTTAACATGCACAAAAAAAAAAAAAAAAAAAACTATATAAATATCTTATATATGATGTAGGTATTGTTACTACCTACACCTCTATCTTTTCTAAAATCAATGGTATGCACATAAGGGAATTTATGCACTATACAAATGTTACAACCTAACCTGGATTGGTTAAATGATTTTCGGTTGCTTGTCCAGATTTTTTGCAAAATCCATGGGCTTCAAAGTCTAGGTCAAAATTGATTTATTTCAATTAGACCAATATAATAGTTGAAAGGTTGAACTACTTGTCAAACTGGATGCTTGTTGACACAAACAGCACTGGATTAGGTGATATAGACTTTACCAAGTAAATGCTATGTCATAATACATAAGTTATGCAATACTTCTATTTTACATGATAGGTACTCCTATAATAAACAGGAATTTTATTACAACATTTTAGTTTATCTTATCTTGTGTATAATGTACCTATTCACTGTGGCCCAGAATTTGGTGCTGGGCAAGCTGCAATAAATATTGCTAAATATTATTATAATGACATATTTCTGGTAGATATCATACAGGAGCTAAGAAATTATCAAGACAATGATAACTGGAATTTTTACTGATAAATTCTAAGCATTTCTAGAGCTAAAGTTTCTATAATCATATCATCTCATCTCCATGTATATAATATAAGGAATACTTTATATTAATAACCAGATTCTATACATATTAATGTATTGATTGTCTTGTAATGTCCCCATCTTGTAAAATTATTACGCATCTGAGCAACCCAATGTAGGAATTACTTTATTATAACAATATAGGCAATACTATATTCTGAATAAACATTTACTAATAAATGTGGTTTTCCAATAACTTTTTGGTATGTAATGTCATTTCCAAATGGAAATAAAGCTCTATTTGACAGCATTCTTCTGAGATGTTATTTTTCTGATACTAAAGTTTGTTGTATCATAATGGGAAATGAAAACTAAAGTTGGCCAAAGTAGATAGCTCATCTGATTTTCCTGAAGACAGTAATGGCACCAAGGTCTTATGAGACTTGATTACAAAGGTAATTGAGTATCCTTTAACATGGTTAAGTAATACACTTAACATTGCATGCTATCCTGCAGTGAGGTAAAAAATGTGTTAGCCTTCCGGCATGACTTACCACTATGGCTAAGTTGGCCATTTCTTGCACACAATGTTGGTCTTGTGCACAATGCTGGTGTTCCAGCCTGTATTGAAGATTCATGTCCTTCAATAGTAATGGGTAGTTGTGGGTTTCACTTACAATTGGTTGTAAGCTTATTGAAGAACTGGTCGCTTTTAATGGCAGGTTTTCAAAACATCTTGTCACACAGGCATTCTATAGATGCTTACAGTGGTCTTTTACTATTTCAAAACATATAAAAACTAATTATCACATATAGGGAGAACTAGAATTCTCATTATTTTTGTTAGGGCAAAATGTCAGTCAGGATCCATCACAAAATTCACAAAGTATATCTTTTATGTACCCTTAGTGAGATGAATTTACATTGTTATTGTTATACTGCATATTATGTATTTATTCAACTCAATATCCTTGTCTATACTGACAATATTGTTGCTTAACAAAACAGAAACCTGTGGATATTGTCTAACCGGGATCTGTTCCACAAGATTTTGTGGTCTTTAGATCATTGGGCATTGGGGCCCTCAAGGGTGGCCGTGCCCTATTTATAGGTGAAAATTGAAACAAACCAAGATGTAGGTTTATCTAGCATGAGATTGTGTCTCCTAGAGCATAAAACTCCAGTGAGTTTTGTGTTCTTCTAGAACCATATGTACCTACTCGTTTTAATTATTATATGCACTCCTTCGAATTGTGATCAGCACAAGACTTACATGTTATTGTAATCTGCAGTAAGTAGGTATAGGTAACCTATTATTTAAATCAACATACCCATGAAAAAACATTGTAGGCACTTACATGTGATTGATAAAACTGCTTATTGGAGCCTCACGGGCTCCACATAAGAGTAAGAGATCTCGTGTGTACATCTCGTGTACGCCCCGAGTCCAATGAGCACGTCAGTGTATCACGTACACCACCCGCGTCAACCGGTACCTCCGAAGGTTATGGAAACTCTTGCGGCTTTAAACTGCTACGAGAGCCAGTAGCCATACCGGTGTAATCACAAGACAACTTGTCACTTTTATTTCATGAAGAATAATTATTATCTCCGTTCCAACGACGCTAGGTACTCCGCTTTATGACGACACTTTATTCGGCTTATAATTTTAAGACGACATTCCATTTATCGTCTAACTTTTGTAAAACTTCTTTATGTTGCCGTTTAGGCATAGATTTGGTTGAAATTATATTAAAATACACTTTAATTAAAATAAACACAGAGAAACGCAGAATCAGTTGCCGCGCAAACGAAAAGAATGAAAGCGTTCACCGAGCACAGATTAAGCAAATTTTTAGCTACTTCTAAAATTGCGCAGAGTTGCCAGTGAATGATGAGAGCTGCTTGTTTAAATATATATCGAGAGCAGGGCACGCAATATAATAGAATACTAGTACCTACAGGTACGTAAACAATATTTGTGTGTGATGCCCACTCACACGCGTAATCACAGACTACTAGTACAGATACTAGTATCGCGTAATCTAACCGCGGAATGTGACAGGACGATACATGTTTTCGCTTCGCGTAAGTTATTTTTCGATGCAACTTTAAATGTGTTTTTATCTTCTCTAAGTTTTGCGTCCATTATTAAACTGATTCTTTGTGGTGTTTCGATACATATTTAAGCTTATTATTTCGGCGGATAATCTCAGCAGTTATTTTTATTTTCAATATATTAGTCGAATTTCTTAAGTTGGGGTTGCTTTGTACACGTATGAACGGGGTGGATTCGCACTGTACGAATCTACCCCACATATGTTATACAATCTTGCAGGCCCTGATGACAATGTGCAACAAGCCATTCCAGAAAAAATAGATATTAGGTACCTAAGAAGATCATCTATCACCGAGACCTGAGGCACACTCGCGGTGTTTATTTGCGCAGGCACTTGATCTGCCATCTGCTGTATCTGCTCAAGGATTAGTAACGCCAGAAATGATCCGACGCTACCCTAGTGATATGACATAAAAGTCCAAAAAAGGTAAACAGCCTGGTAAATCTAGGATTTACATAGATACTGCCGAAAAAAATAGGATAGAAGAAATAAAAAGACAAAACAGTTGAAGAAGCAAGATTAAGAGAGAAAACAAAGGGCTAAAGAGATGAACAGTAAATTTGATATCGGGTAAAGATATATTAAGTAAACCAAAAAGAAGCAAAGTATTTAAAACTATCTTATTATTAAGTACTTAAGCACCCAAGGCTGATTCTGTGAAATTTTGATCATAATAAACTTTACATCCCTACTATAATATTATAAATGCGAAAGTCTGTCTGTCTGTTACGCTTTCCCGCTTAAACCTCTCAACCGATTTTGATGAAATTTGGCACAGACAATCTTTAGACCCCGAGAAAGGACATATATACATATATATATATTATCATCACGCTACGCGGACGAAGTCGCGGGCATCATGATGTACGGAGGCACCCCACAATGTACGAAGGTACTCCAACACATGTACGAAGCTACCCCATGAGTGGGGTACATTCGTACGATTTCCGTTTTGTTTTAAATCGGCATAATTTGGCCACACTTCTTTCTATGAACAAGTTGTCGTAAGGGAACATTGTAGGCAAATAAATAAGCAATCTAGCAATGCTTAAATTATTTCCAAATAGCGTTTAGTTTTTTTGCTATAGGGCTCGAAGTAAAAAGCGTACGAAAACCCCCCACTTTCCCCTACTCGAAATTAGTCGTGAAATATGACCCTAGCAGGAAAGAGCTCCTAGAGTGATATGAGTGGAACGTATAATTAGTGCGTAATCTGTTATAGGTAATTGTGCGCTTTGTAGTTTTGGAAAAAACGAGTCCTGCTGGAGTAACGTTCCTCCAGCAGGAAAATTCTCAACGAATAATCGGAATGAAAAATATTGGTTTAGTCAACATTTGAGATATTATTATTCTGCTTTTGACATCGTAGTCTAGGCAAATTCTACATTTAGCAGAAAGAAGCAGATTTTATTAAATGACAGATTTTACACTTGACCGATTCTACATTTGACAGATAAAAAAAACTCATAAAAATACATTGTTCACTATTAAATAAAAAACTATAATTGTTGTTCACTAGATAAATAAATTTTATTACCACACATATTTACGTAAATAATTTAAGATACATATTAATGAAGTTGTTGTAGTAGAATCGGCTAATTCGCTATTTTACATAACTGCTAGCTGCCTAACAGAATATATATATAATTACGTAAAATAGCTAAATGGCGTCCAGCTGGACGCCATTCAAGTACTTTACAACTTAGTTTAGCGCTTTGTTTAAAAATCCTATGACATTTAGTTATGTAGTTAATATTTTGTCGGATTAATTCGGGATGAAATATGTTTATATTGGTTAGGTTAGAACTGTGACCAAACGACGTTACCTATTACGAAACGAATATATTAGTTACACCTGTAACCAGCCAGCTACTCGCCGCTCGCGCTCGTATCGCCGGTCCTTTGACTCGCGCGCAAAAAACCGACAAAATAGGGAGCGGTAGGCACGACGAGGAGCATGAAGTGCGGCATGACGAGTAATGTTGCCACACAAAGTCATCAGTGTTGCCACTTCGAAGAAAAAAAAATCTCTGGTTTTGATCTGAAATTTCCCCAGATTTAGGGATATTTTAAAATAAAAAAATCCCTAGAATTAACTTAATAATTTAAAATAAATTCATTAGTTATATAATTAAAAACATATTTTAATCGTCAAATTAACTTGTGGAGAGGCTAGAAATCAATATTCAATACCTCAATAGGTATTTCTTCATCATTTTGACTTGGGTTGACTGATCTGACTGACATGGATCATTTTGGTCAGACCTTTTTGAAAAATATCAATGACAAAAAGTACAAAAGGTCGTGGTGACATTTTTTTGTGCATAAAAAGTCTTTTTTTTTTCAGAGGCCATAGTATTTCACAAAACTTTAGAACATAGATTAATTTTAGAACTAAACTAACTAAATACAAGCAATCTATCCGCACTCACTCGAATTTTACAAACATACAAGCTATCAGTAATTATCATTGCATGCAAGTTATCAGTCGGGAAATCCCCAAGATAGGTTAGCTGTTAGCATAACCACAGATATATAACATACAGTCATTGCCTCCTTTCCTCGTTACTTCCCATGCCACTCGTCGAGTGTGTGGCAGGCTCATTAGGTTGGCCAATATGAGCGTTATGTTGCCATATTAAGCTTCTATGACTCCCTTATACGGAATGGATAAATCTTGCGGAACCTATTGTATATTGTTATAGAAATAATGTCTGCCAATTTTTTTTAGTTCATAATTCTGAAAGGAATGTTTGTAATAAAATCTTTTGTTATTGGGACGGCTGAATGCATTTAAATTGATGTCTGTACGAAATCAGAACTAAAATTTGGTTACCATTGTTTAAATTATGCTTGATTTGAAATACAAAAGTAAATTTTCGATCATAATTACATAAGTGTGATAATAATATATTAGTTATTAAATAAAAATTAAAAAAACTGCAATTAGAATTATAATTAAAAATATTTATTTAGAATAAGCATGTTCCATGCGGATGCCCAATAATGAAGTATCACAATCGGATGAATCTTCGTAACTGCTGTCAGATTCTGTATCAGACTCATCTTTTAATTCTATTAAGAACCTAATTTTCTTTTCTTGCGTGGAATTTTTTGTTATGTGGGAGCAGCACCTTTGCGTTCTTTCACAGTTTTTTCATATATTCCTGAAACAAGAAAAAACCTTATTTGATAGCCGACAGCCAACAAAAACTCGAAATGAAACTATGACATACATAAAAATACATACACAAATAGTTTTTGTACCTTGTTGTGTCAGCAAATCATAGATGACGTGACAGAAATATATTTACCTACTTCTGGTGGTCACGTTATGACATTCTAGTTTCAAGTAATATTGCGTAAAATCGTAGAGGCTGGTAACCCTATTTTACATCCTGCGTTGACGAACATTTCCAATTGGAATTAAAGGAGCATATTTGCCTTTTCTCTTTCATAAGAGTCACGTACTGATAAAACAATATTTCTTCCGCTACTATGAATCCTTTTCGGCATGTTAACAGATGAAATATCATAATTATTAAAGAAAAACAGTAGGAGCTTCACGGTGACTCGACAGTAATGCCAACATAAAGAAAACATTTAATGACGTCTGTCAGAGGTAAAATAAAGTAGTCTCTTTTGACGTGAGAGAGCCATGCTTCGGCACGAATGGGCCGGCTCGACCGGAGTGATGCAATAAATTAGATAAAAAATATCGAGCAGGAATATAAGGAAAGCGACAGAATTATTGATAAACTTGACTGATGAATTGTGTATTCGTGGAAGCGAAATTAATCGGATGATCGGAAACGGGTTTTGAAGACGAAGACGATCATTCTTCCGATGGAACGGACCTCTTCATAAGAATGTGACGTTCATGGAAGGTGTAACACTGCTTTAAATAAATAAATATTTTTGATATATATTATGTTATGCATATGTATAAAATAAAAATCTATCTACTTACATACTGATCTAATACTAATTAGGAAATTTGCATTAGTACTGTTCCACTTGACTGTACCATGCGCAAGAAGGCGGGTGCAACAACTTCAGCCCGGCCAAAAAGATTGGGGAGTACTGTAACCAAAGAGTATAATTATTATTATAGTGACTGTAACTGTGAATGAACTGTAATAGACCATTACCGTAGACCATGTTTTGCAAAAATAACATGCACTTAGGGTAATTATGGTGTATCTGGTAACACTTTATACCTTGTTGCTACTGGAGCGCCATTGTGGAAGGATTTGGAACTGTTAACTACTAGAACCTGAGTTTTCGAACACTTTTTATCTTGTCCCCCAGAATCGGTGTCCTTTCCTCTACACTACAGTCCTAGATAAAAACCTCAGGGTCTATTGGGTGCTAGCTAAATATGTACTGTAAAAGTGAATAGCTATGCTATGTTGAATGTGTACTGCTACATTCGAAAAATATAGCTACAGCACTAATAATCTATAGTTTTTCCTAGTGTAGGAGCCAGGGAATTCAAACTGTATTTTTATATTATGTCAATAAAGTATTAATATTATTATTACTTTAAATTAATTAAATTCCGCCGCGATTCAAACATAAACTTAGCGCGGCGGAAATTCATTAATTGTGGTTTCACTTTCATACGGATTTCACTAAATGAAAGTGTTAATGAAATAATAAAAAATAAGGCTGTTATAATATGACAGCCGTCAATTTTTTTTTATAAATACTTCTAGTAGCGTTTTAACTGCCATCTACTGGAAGTTTTTATAATCAGAAGTACAAATGGAAATTCTAACAGCATTCTTTCGGACTTTGTTTGCGAAATCTCTGACGTAGATAAATGTACTGGTCACTAGATGGCGTATTATCTAACTTCCTGTGATAGTCATGCTGGATTTTGGGTTGAATGGCTGATAGTAATAATTCTAGTGATTGTTATTTTAGCAAATTTGCAATCAAAAGGACAAGTGAGTAACTGAGAGGTGTTTAGTGCATTTTTATAATAATAGAGTTTCAGTGAAAACATTTAAAAAGGCCGGACATTGATTAATTTTGGTGATTGTGTTGAAAACTGTGACAAATTTGATAATCGAGGTCATATTTTGCAATGGCTGAAATTGTACTGGTAGGTATGTTATCATATTCTTGTTTTTTTTAATGGTATAAATACTAGATTTCTAGCAGTTTAAGAGTTAAGTAATTCAGTATTTCTTTAATTTCCACATAGCCACATAACCCAACTTTTATTCATACCTACCTCCATATACCTACAGCTAGACTAGACGACCTTGAATCTAATCTTGTCAAGTCAATGTCGTTTGTTTATCAATAATTTTGTCTGCAATTTACTAATATAAATAGGTACCTACCTATGTACATCAACCTACAATGGTTTTACCAAATTTTGAAATGACCTTGTTTACTTCATCTATTGTCTACAATCATATTATAGGTAGTAGGTACTTATAGCAAATGTTAATATTTTTAATATTTAATATATTTTAATAGAAGGTAGAACTCAATGATATAATAGTAGGTAGGTACCTAGGTACCTATAACTTTAAAATGTCATTGGTAGAACCTATAATGCATGCCCCTATTCATCTTTCTTAAATAAACACTCACCTTTTTTATAGTAGGTAGGTATGGAAAACAGTTTCCACGCTCTATTGGGTTTGAATAAAAAAATGGTAACTTCATAACATCTGGTCGATGCTTCTTTATGTCATAGGAGTAGGTCTAGGTACCTATAGCATTTTTACACAAAACTTTTTTTTTCAAAATAATCTGGGACATTTTACACAGCACATCTAGTCCCAAACTAAGCAGAGCTTGTACTATGGTTGTAGTATGGGTAGGTACTTATTGCGACCGATAGGTCGTACCTAGTCATTCTACAAATCAACTTTACGTGGGTAGCGGTTATACATAACAGAGCTGTTTTGTGAAAGAGCTATCGGCAATGTAAAACAGCGTAGGAGGTACCTACCTAGTTACAATCCAAGTTTGACATAATTATTATAAGTAAGTACCTACCTACGTAAGTCTAATATAATATATTTAAGTCGTAGCAGAATTACATAGGTAATCCTCTATTTTATATAACTGCTAGCTGCTTTACAAAATAGCTTGGCTTCCAGCTGGATTGCCAATGCGATACGTTTATCAAAACCGCTACCCACGTTTTGTTGTTTTGAGGAATGACATACCTACCTAATTGCAGTTACAATGAGCGTTTTGTGTAATAAACCTACCTATGACATTTAGTTATATTTTCACGGATTTTTACAACCAAATTTAGTTTTGACGGGGTAATTTCGGGATTAAAGAAACTTTCTCATTAGCCTAGTGGTCCTGGGTTCGATTCCCAGGTAGAGCATAGTGTTTTTGGGTTTTACTATGAAATTCCCAGTAGCAGCTGGAAGTTGTGCCTGGTTAATGGCAATAGGCTCGCCCCCTATTACATGGGACCTAAACATACCGGCGAACTGTGGGGTACGCCTCTGCCATACCCGTTGGGGAATAAAGGCGTGATAGTATGTTATGTTATTTCGAGATGAAATGGTTAGGTAAGGTTAGAACTGTGACCAAACGACGTTGGAATGGTATAGGCTTAAATATCCAAATCGTCAAGTGCCAACCAGAAAGGTTATTACAAATCTTTTAAGAATTCTTGCACAAGGTGGCTCTTTCAAGAAAAAATCTGTACGCCCTCGCCACCCATTTATACTAGATGAAAATTTGATCATTTCTGTTCTTACACTTGTCGAAGCTTATCCCGAAATATCATCAAGAGCAGTCGCTGAAAAAGTAGGTGTCTCGCATCGTTTTGTACTAAAGATATGGAAGAAGTATGGTTATAAATGTTACCGACAGGGGCGACTAGTTCAAGCCTTACATTCAGGGGATGCCGCTCGAAGACATACTTTTTGCAGGTGGTTAAAAGGAAAAATAAGCAGAGATTTAGCATTTTCTGAATTTCATATTATGGTCTGATGAAACAATAATGGAATGTACAACCGGCGAAATCACCATTATTGGTGAAGAGAAAATCCTCTCAGGTTACGAGAACACATAATCAAGTGCGATTTTCTTTTTGTTGGTGTGGTATATAATGTGGAACCGAGTGGTAATGGTGGAATTTTATGCAGGCACCTTGAATTCCAACATTTATAACAACAGAATATTAGAGTATCTTGAAAACCTCGTCGATGATTTATCATTGTCGGAAGCAAGAAGAATGTTTTTTCAACAAGATAGCGCTCCTATCCTATATTCATGGAGGGCGAGCGCGAGCGGTGAGGTGGAAGGTGGAGGTTCAATCGTAATCGTGAAAAGTACTTACCTAGTTAGCTATCTGCTTTATTATTATATACTAATATAATACTAGAGCAGATAGCTAACTAAGTACTTTTCAGATAGATGAAGACCGACCCATCTGCAGCCAGACCTGACAGACCTCATGTGGTTCCATCGTAGGAGTGAAGAACCGTCCGATACATCCATTGAATGCTACTGGATGAAATCAAAGCTATCTCGGGTTGGGACTACATTAAAATATATTACAACAAAAGATTTATCCAATAGTAAACCTAGTTTGCAATTAAATACTGGAGTATTTGAAAAGTTTAATAAGGAAGCAAAGAAAAGGAAGCTGCACAACTGTGTGGCTTAATCTCGCCGTGCAAGATTAAGCCACTTATATCTTATTGTTTTGTTGTGTGGCACGTAAACAATTAATTTATCAGGGTTTTTTTGACGTAGGTATTATCACACTGGGGAACAGCACGCCACTTATACACTTGCGAAGTCATGTCTAAATAAAAATTAACAAAAATATTATCTGATAAGTTGTTTAATCTCCTATTGTATACGATGCCAAAACATAAAAGTGACGCCATGACACCAGCGACCGTTTTCGCACTAATTTAATACCATTGAATTAAAATCGCATTTTTGTATCAAAAACCTTTTTTTATTGCAGTAATAATTTATTTTTCGGAAATAGTATGTACATAATAATATTTTAGAACAGTTTTTGAAAATCAGTCATCATGCCTATTCCGCAATGAGGATATTTCATAACATTTATATTTATAGCATTAATAACTTGGGTTTTTAATAAAGCTGATTTACTCTATATTTCCTTGTTATAATTTGTAATACGAACTTTACGGTGGATTTTTATGGTTTTTATTTTACCCAGGAAAAAATTCTCCGGCAGATGGCGACCAAGGGCGCACGCAACTAGGTTAAGGCGTCATACGCACATAACCAAGCCGTTATTGCGGAACGAGGTAAGTAAGCCTTTTAAGGTATCGTAACCCGCTTGTCTTATAAAGAATGTGTGGTAAACACTGATTCATGCTGTTTGTGTATACATGCAGGTGAAATTCTATGTAGGACCGTAATGCGTCACTTTTGTTACGGTTCCTGTTGACCGACGTTTCTCCATTTAGTGTCACTTTGTATTGGTTTAATATTGTTGTTATCTTTCCATTGCCAGTACTTCAGAGCTGCTCGAATAAAAAATTATATCACGTGCGTGTATTTAGTGCTATAGTTAAAAAAGAAACAGGTTCTATAAATAATGAATTACACTAAAATTAAAACTGACACTACCGTAAAGTGAAACCACCTGGTACTTGTTGTTACGAGTAACCTTCGCTAGTCAGTAGACGTGTTTACAAACAAACGCAACGTGACCGCGTCTGCATGAATGCCACGTCTCGTCTCCTTCATATGCAATCATTGCGAAACGACCCTCACATAAAATGGTGTTTCTTTTTTCAACTTCTAGCTTTACAATTATAATTATCATATCCTTCGAAAGTTATGTTTCATTTGCTGTGTCTTCATGAACTCAGTTGTCTTTAGATTATCGCTACAGTTATATTGAAATCAATAAATTTGCAACTAAGTGGGAGTATGAATAAACGAACTTAATTATAAAAGCTGATCACCTGCCTGAGACCGATTTATTTTTCACCTACGAAGGGCGTCATCTCGTCCTGTAATAATATTGGACTAATTTTAATCTAAGATTCTAAGCTGTCAAATTTGTGCGTTCGTAAACAACAACTAGCAATTACAACAATTTACAGTATCATGCGTTGCTAAAGCGGTTATTGTGATGTTTGTACCATATAAATTCTTCTGTTCAAGTGTTTATTCTTAGCACTTTGATCGATCCGTAGTAAGGTCTTGTTATATTTTTTGCGAAAATATAGCTTTTATGCAATGGGACTGGCAAAGTATACGAAAACGTTGAAATATTTTTTATTTTATATACATAAATTATGATGAATGTTTTTAGCTAAAAACACTATAGACCTCATTACTATCCTCTATAGATCACAGAGAGCATTATAGAGATTAGTGGCTAGAAAGTAACTGTAACGTAAACTATAGATTTATTTACGTAACTGCCTCATTAGCCAAGTGCTCCTGAGCGCGACTGCTACGCTAGAGGTCCTGGGTTCGATTCTCAGGTCGAGCAGTGTTATTGGGTTTTTCTATGAAATTCCCATTAGCAGCTCGGAGTTTGGAATTTGTGCCCGGTTAATGGCAATAGGTCCCTATTACATGGGACCTAAACATACCGGCGAACTGTGGGTGTAAATTAGTACGCCTCTGCCTAACCCTTTGGGGAATACAGGCGTGATGGTATGTTGTTATGTTTATTGATGACTTAAATTCAAAATTTAACAAAGAATCCATTTTCGTTATTGTATAGTTTTCCTTATTTTATAGAGCGGCATGTACCTATTTACTGAACTTTCTAAATTACATAACGGTAACATTACGGTTTGTCTTGAAACACAACTGTGTCGTAACGGTAACAGGTCCTGTTTACAAATAACACGTACAATAACAGTCCGCAAGCATCTAGGCATTTTCATGGTTGTCTGGGTGGTGTGAAGGACTATTATCGGATCTACAATCACCTTCGTTATTAGTTTTTGTTCCGCAATAAACTGACTGACAAAAATGTTAGTATTATTATTTTCTTATTTGTATTTCGAACGACATGTTACGACAGTAGGATATAGCTAGTTTCATATCCATTAAAAGTGATTCACGGAATAGGATTTAGGATCCGTCTGGATCTGGAATGTCTCGAGAGTCAACAGGAAATGGGGTGCTGGTAACACGAATCATTTCAGCCTGGAATGACGAGACTTATTACCACTATATCGTGGCGAGGGCTAGCACCTGGGTATGTTCTTAGATCTTTCAATAATCTTTCATTTCTCGAAATCTATCCAAGTTCCACGACGCTCCAAGACGAAACTTGCAGACGAATTTATGTTGTAATTCGTTTCTTTTGCAGCTATTTGTGTATTTATATTTGTATTAGAATTAAAACTATAGATAGCTGAGTTAAATAAAAAAAGATTTGCTTCAGTTGAAAAACTTGCTTACTTATAAAAATCAGAAAAGAGAATAAAAATTGAACAACCACAAACGTCTACATAGATTGTAGTGTGATATCCGCGACAGAAGCGGAATGCGAGCGTATTGCGCAACTTGTTTTGACGGGCGGGCGGCGCAGGCGCAGCGAAACCTTCATTGCTTCATACAGATTACAGATAGCTTGCTTTCCAGTCAAGTGTCAAGCAATACAGATCTTTGTACAGTCTCTTTTTGCCGACATTCAACAACGAGTAATCAAGGCGATTTTAAATAAGAACGAGTACCCACATATTTTGGACTCGCTTAACTTTTGAAAAGCATGCGTTATGTAAATTGTAATTCCACCAAAAACATAAATGTAAAAAAGGAGAGCCAAGTTCAATAAAATTAAGCTTGGCTGTGGGCTATGCCGCAAAAAAATGGAGTTCTAAATGAGTGCAAAGTTCTATGCAAAATCAAAATATGTATTTATAGGAACAAAATAACATTATGAACAAGTATTAAACTCTATGCTTTATTCTCTTTGCTTTATTGGATACCTATAACAATTGCTGTTATTTAAAAATGTGAGATCTTAAAGTAGGTTAGATTTGACTTGGCCAGTTTTTATCAGAATTAAAATAATATATATGTATATATATGTTGAATAACATTATAAAATGACTGATGTAACATAGATTTTAATTTTATTATCACTGTTAAAAGTATATGCTCCTTTGCCTTTTATCCGAATTATTAGCCTAATGGCTGGGGCGTCGGACTTGCGATCATGTGTTTGGCGGTTCGAAGCACGAGGAGTTAGCAAGAATATTAGTAATGATCGACCCACATTGCAAGTAACCTTTTTTTTAATAAAAAGAAAGAGACATTGCAGAACCAAAAAACAACGCTATTTCGCCGGAATACGGCGCGGGGGAATCTATTAAATCCATAATATTTATTATTATCAACGCAAAACTCCGTCTGTCTGCCTATACGTTTTAATGCCTTCTACTGCTGAAATTATTTTGATGAATTTTGATAGATTGGACCTTGCAAAAAAAGCTTCCTTTTATCTCAGAATGTCCTCTCGAATGCGAGTGAAATCGCGGGTAAAAGCTGTCTAGCGCAAATGGTGGCCAAAATGTTTGTCTTGTTAGTGTAGTGTCAAATGTCAATGTACCATTAGATGTATATATTTATGTAGGTATGTAATTTCTATGCTGGTCGAACTGTATGTAACCGTATGGCCGGATCCGGCTGCGTGGAGTCTGCGCCCCCGCCATTCGTGTCGACAGCCTTGCTGGAGGCGATGTTTTTGCAAAACTATTGCAATAACGAGGCTACGAATGACTCTCTCTTTCTTGTCCTGTTGCGAATAACTGCTTGTTATTTAAACGTGATTGAAAGCAAGTTGTATTAATAAATCATATACTGAACCATTTCTTAATATTTTATTATGTTCGTGCTGTCAAGTCATTATATTCTGCTTCTGCTTTGTGCATCGCGTTTTTCAATAGTAACAGATTACGAATCCTGTAGATCATGATATAACCTTTTTTGAATGGGAAAACGGAACATTTACAAGTCCGACAATAAATTTGGTTATATTGTTTGTTTTTAAGTCTGTAATTTAAAATACCGTTGTAATGACAACGGTATTTTATAATAATAACATAACATAACATACCATCACGCCTGTTTTCTTCGAAGGGTTAGGCAGAGGCGTACTAATGTACACCCGCAGTTCGTTATGTTTAGGTCCCATGTAATAGGGGGCGAGCCTATTGCCCTTAACCGGGCACAAATTCCAAACTTCGAGCTGTTTTGGGACTGGGAATTTCATAGAAAAACCCAATAACACTTTGCTCGACCTGGGAATCGAACCCAGGACCTCACGCGTAGCAGTCGCGGCAGGGCCACTAAGCTCATATTTATAATCTATACATATCTATACTAATATATAAAGCTGAAGAGTTTGTTTGTTTGCTTGAACGCGCTAATCTCAGGAACTACTGGTTCGATTTGAAAAATTCTTTCAGTGTTAGATAGCTCATTTATCGAGGAAGGCTATAGGCTATATATCATCACGCTAAGTCCAATAGGAGCGGAGCATCAATTCAAATTCAAGAATGTTCAAAATTGAAGAATGTTTCAAAATCGGGGTTTTTTTCCTTTTGAGAGCTTCCGATGCGTGCGCTGCGTAAACGGTTAAAGTTTCGCAAAAATCATATACGACAGAATTGTTCCTCTTTAAAAGTTCTAAAAAAATGTCCGCGACTTATGTCTATCTTTTAAGGTTGGCTCACTATAATCTTTTTTATGCTAACTTTGTTCTAAAATTCCAAATGCATTATTTGCGAAGGTGTTTTTATAAACATGATATTAATCCTTATCCAAGTAAATACGTTATTCATCAGCCTTTAGAGCGTTTGTTTTGTATCCGAGCGGACCGAGCTTGGATCCGCTCGGACCCAACAAACGCTCTAAAGGACATATATCCTCACTAGCTTCTGCCCGCGACTTCGTCCGCGTAGCGTGATGATATATAGCCTATAGCCTTCCTCAATAAATGGGCTATCTAACACTGAAAGAATTTTTCAAATATGTGCAGTAGTTCCTGAGATTAGCGCGTTCAAGCAAACAAACAAACAAACTCTTCAGCTTTATATATTAGTATAGATTTAGCGTTCTTTTATTATTCCTGTTCCCGTGACATATTTTACTAAAGTTCCGCTCGGATACTCAATACTTTTTGTTTTTTTGTTTTTTTTTTAAAAACGTTGCCCCACACTAGGATTTTCTCCTGTATCGTAGGTGCGTTTACAAACACAAATCCTCACATACACAAACACCCAGACCCGGAACAACTACCTGTAGATCATACAAATATTTGCTCCGTGTGGGGATCGAACCCACAACACGTGGCGCAGAAGCCGATCGCTCAGCCCCTACGCCAAACGTGTCGTCATTCCACGACACGTTCTTCGTCTTCACACTCAATTATCAACTAAAAATATTGGCTATATCTTGAAGTGAGCTTCAATCAAAACATACTACAAGCCGCTAAAGGGGATCATCATCTTCTTACCACCTGTCAAGTGCCACCTGCCAAGTTTGCTTGAACGCGATAATCTCAGGAACTATTGGTATTTTGGTGTTAGATAGTCCATTTATTGAGGAAGGCTATAGGCTATCATCCCGCTAAGACTAAGTAACTATTCCACGCGGACGAAGTCGCGGGCGGAAGCTAGTATTTATTATAAATATGAGCATTACACTGGTATCGTCGTTCGACGTAATGACTTAGCAGACGATGAGCTCTCCGCCTGACTACAATAAAATCTGTGACATTGAGCATTAAGTGTACAATTCGGTTAATTACCTACACATGTTAATGCATAATGCATTCTTTATCCATTTACATATATAGGTACAATGTTTTTTTGATAATATTAGGTCTCTACCTATGAAATTGCCGTTTTTTATGAAAAAATTTAAACGAATTTTTCATGTATTTTTTATTTGTATCAATCGAAGTAATCACCCATGCAATCAATGCATCTTTGCCAACGCAGTGGCAGTTTATTGATGCCCTTCTTAAAGAAATCAGCTGGACGGGAGGCAACAAATTCTTCAAAGGCATTTTGTACTGCCTCTCGGGTATTGAATTTTTTTCCCGCCAGGAAGTTATCCAAATTCTGGAAAAAGTAGTAGTCTGTAGGCGCAAGGTCTGGTGAGTAGGGCGGATGACGGAGAACTTCCAACCCCAGTTCTTGCAACTTGGTTTGGTTGGTTATCGTGCAGGAGCAGCGGAGACGAGCGATTGACCAATGCTGGTTGGAGATGTGCCAGCTTCTCCATCATTGTGTTCAGTTCTTCACAGTACACATCTGCAGTAATGCTCACCCCGTTTGGTAAGAAGCTGTGATGAATCACACCGGCGCTAGACCACCAAACAGTGACCATTACTTTTCTAGGGGTAAGTTTTCGTTTAGGGCATTGTTTAGGTGCTGAACCAGGATCCAACCAACATGCTGAGCGCTTGCGGTTATCAAACAGAATCCATTTTTCATCGCAGGTAACAATGCGGTTCAAAATTCCTTCATTTGTGTGTCTGTTGAGCAGTGCAAGGCACGTTTCGACGCGTACTTCGCGCTGGCGATCATTGAGTTCGTGGGGCACCCATTTGTCAAGCTTGTTTACATTGCCAATTTGACCAATATTGTTTTGACGCTAACGTCGAAAGCTGCTGCTAATTCAGCCGTCGATTGTGTATCGTCAGCTTCCACAATCGAATTTAATTCGTCATTGTCGACCAAAGTCTTCGGACGACCGCGAGGTTCATTTTTCAGGTCGAAATTCCCAGAACGGAAGCGAGCAAACCAATAACAGGTAGTGCGTTGGTTTGTAGTGTTAGCTCCGTAAACGTCGTTGATGTTGCGTGCCGCTTGTGCCGCGTTGCTGCCACGACGGTACTCATACTCCATAATTACTCGAAATTTTAACGTATCCATGATGACGAAAAAGATTGAAATGCGATGAAAATGTAACACTAATCAATAAACAAATGACTACTTTTGGAAAAAGAATTCCATGTTTTTAAAATAAACTTAATTTGAAATTAGAATTCTTAGCCAAACAAAAATTATTTTGATTTGAAATGGCCAGTACTGCAGAACGGCAATTTCATAGGTAAAGACCTATTATTATATAGGTAGGTACTGGTTTGTTCTGCAGTGCTGTTGTCGAAATAACAAATTATGCTAACTGCAATGTCATGAACTCATGATTCACATTGAGAACATCAACAACAATACCATTTTATTTTAAATTATTCGTTGGACATTATTGAAACCTACGGCGCACTTTACACATTCAAAATTTAGATGTAACTGGACTTTCCTGGTTGATGTCATGTTATCACAGTCAAAATCGGCAGAATTTGAGTCATCTGTTTATAAGGAAATGACAATGTATTTTTTTTGTGTTAACCATGTCCTGTCTTGTGGTTTTTATAACATTTACTTTTGGTTGTCTGACTTTAGTTTGCTGCTTACTAAACTACTGTTAATTATTTTTGATGATCATCATCATGTTACCTAATGTTTATAAATTTATACCTCTTCCCATAATCTTTATAGAAAGAGGTTTACTTAATTAAGTAAGCTGATCTATAGGAGACTCACGTTATGTTTCGCCGAATGAGTGAGGATACCGGAGACCCAAACCCTTTTAAAAGGCGGGCAACGCACTTTTGACTCCTCTAATGTTGCCATGGGTGTGCAATGGTGTCCATGGGCGGCAGTAATCGCTTACTATCAGGTGATCCGTATGCTCGATTACCCTCCCACTATCTCATAAAAATAGGATATCCTTCCACAAAATGAATTAAAGAATGCGCTCATTTAGATTTTCCTCGAAATGGTTTCCTCGAATGGTGGTTGGTTCTTTCCTATGTTTTACTAGCCCAGGTGCAGGTGTAATGTGAAACCTCCATAGTGTAGAAACAGTGCGCACAATTTATTTGGGAAACTAAAGAGTTTCAATAAAATCATAAGATAATATACCACGTATGTATATATTATAATAGGCTCGCTCCCTATTACATGGGACCTAAACAAACCGGTGAACTGTGGGTGTACATTAGTACGCCTTTGCCTAACCCTTCGGGGACATACAGGCGTGATTGTATGTAATGTATGTATGTATGATAAAACAAATTATGTATAAAAGCAGTTATTTGAGAGAGATATTTATCTCTGTGTTGCTGTTTATTTTTTGGAAATATAAACATTTTTAAAATTAATAGTAATAAAGATCAGAAATTAGGTATTCAGAGGTCAATCATGGTCTTAGTGTATTTAAAAAATTGACATATTCACCTGTACACTGAGTGTTTTCACAAGGGCCACATACTGTGTAGCATGTAAGGAATAGGGTGATAAAATTTGTTTTAAGTTACTGTGTCGCATTCGATTTATATCTGTAATGGCAAAGGCAACATGATGTAAATAAATAAATAAATAAAATATGGAAAAACAAAAAAAATCTATGAGATTTGTGGAGGCAGTTAGTTGTAACTTGGACAGGACAACGTCTGTCAGGCCAGTTAGTTATTGAATAAAATAATGGATACAAACAATCTGTCTGCAAAGTTTATCGTGTAGGTATAGTACCTACGCGTTTTTATCATAATATTTTAGTTTGTGTTTTGTTTGACTCGAACGACCACGGCAAGGTCGCCGTTCGCCGTCTCCACTGTCACTCACGTTGCTCCACCTCCCACTACTGCAGTTACATTACGTTACCTACATACATAACATTGAAAAGCGCATAGCTACTAAAAATAAAACATATACATATATAATACTGTTGTTGTTTTCTTATTATTTAACAAATGAATAACTATAGAATCTAGCCTTTGAATAGTTTACATCAAGTGTATTCACATTTAACACAGCATTATTTAACACCGTTATGTTGGCAGTTAGGTTTATAATTCATAAAACCAGGTTTTCTTCCTTAACGAGTATTAGGTATTAAAAATATGTGCAGTCTGTTAACATATAATTTTTTAAAATATCTAATGATGAAGATGGTACTACATATAACTGTTGTCACACAACGTTATTTCTGTTGTAACTATATTTATGAGTTGTAGAACGGTCCATGTGTAATTTACGTTCCGCAGTAGCTACATAACTCAAAGCCACCACAACTTGTGTCAATCAAGTCAACCTACACTGAGTCTTTCGAAACTGTGTCACAGTTGGCTGGTGGGGCTTCACCTATCCACGCCACGCAGCCGCCGAGTGCTCCACTACGTCGGCGTCGCTCACAAGTGGGCTAAGGTCGCGACTGCATTTTTCATGTTACCTGTAAACGAGTACGCAGCATTGTTACATTCCAAATTCATTCATACGCCGACAAAACCAGTTTTGTACATAAAAATCCAGTTTAGAGAGTTGTCAAACAAAATTACGTAACTCATAGAGGTGATATCGAAATACACTCGAAAGCTACGAAAACAGGTCTTACGTTAACCTTAATATCTCAGAGACATAAGTAATTGGAACGGTATTTCGTCGCCTCAGATACTACCTGAGCTCGTCCTATGTATGCTTAATAGGATTCAAGTGGGGGCTGCGTGCGACAACTCCTTTCTATTATCCCCCATCGGCCACAAAATGGCCATAAATGGATTTTTAAGGGCACTGCAGTGAGATGTCAATTTGCTTGCTAAAATTAATTCGGCCGGTACCGTTGAGACTTACCAATGACCCTAAACTGGAGAATCGAAGTCAATTATAGACAGAATCGTGTATACAAAATATAACTGTAAAATTCATAATAAAGGTTTTTTATTCTGGAAATCTAATTAAAAAAAACAATTCTGAAAACTTAATTAAGTTGCAGCTAAGATACGTGCATAGATTGAATAGGATAGGATGACATTATGCTCATCGTGGAATCTAAATAATTTAGAGCACGGTTGAAAAATAAAATGAAGCTAAACTATAAAATGCTTTCTTGCTGCGATGCGATGCGGCTGCGCTGAACTGCGTTACAAAACTGGGTCAGCGAGCAGGACAAGCCACGTTTGATACGGGCTTGTATTATGATACCCATCCTACTGGCGCCACACGATGCAACGCAAATACCGACTACTATATGATAGGGACGTTGGAACAGCTTGGTAAGTGGAACACTAAACATGTTACTACTTCGATTAAGTGGTATTTAGATGATGTATTTTGATACAGTGTATTATAACCTTCACTATTTAATGCAGAATGCCAGAAGGTGTGTTATAAAAGAATACCAAAGCAGTTTTTGAGGCAAAAGTAACGTTCTCCAAGGTTCAATCTATCTTCTTACCAAATTCATCTAAATTGGTTCAACGGGCTAGGCCTGGCGGGCACTGAAGTGCCTATAGGTACAAACGTAATACCACAGGACATAAACGACCGGAAACTAAAGAAATACATTTATTTGCAGTGAACTTTTTTGGAAAATGTATTGAAATGGTAGGATAGGAACCAAGTTCATAGATCTGATTCCGAACTATAACCAAAATTGATTAAATTTTATTTGAATTAACTCATGTTTTATTTTGGTAAGTATTACGTTTGTGTGTGGTGGGCCTTTTGGACATGGACAGTATCTAGTAACGGCTGTTATAAGTAGACATCTGAAACTACATACATATGTCAAACATAACATTTGAAGCGGCGGTAGCCTAATGGCTAGGGTGTCGGACTTGCGATCATGTGGTTGCCGGTTCGAAACCAACCCATTGGACTACCGACGTGAACCCACTCGTAACACAAGCATTTAGCTTAGCACGAGGGGTTAACAAGAATACTAGTAAGTAATGTGTGACCCACATGCTAGTAAGCTTTTTTTTTTTTAAAAAAAAAACAATTTTATGTCCGTCTTTATGGACAGAGGCTTGTATCCCGGTGGATTAATCGAGTTTAATGAGACGGGACGGGCGGGCGCGCCGCACCTCCCGTATGAATCATGCCGTACCTTGCGCCCAGCCAGCAGACGCAGCTGGAATGTAGGTCACCTGCTCGCGATGGTTTGTTTGGGTCGGTGGTCCCCCAAATTAGATTGTGTTAATAATACGACAACCTTTGCTTACTGCGTCTCGCACGTCACGTTTTACATCACTCTATATTTATCAGCAGTTAAAAATGATCAGCTTGCAGTAGCATCTCGTTGACACTAAGTACTCCCGCTTAATTTACTGTAGGCTATATTCAATCTTTTTACTTTTCATCGATCTCGGTTTCTGTCTATTAATTGTATGAATGGGTAAATTCTTAATGCATATTTAACGGTAACGATTTATTTATAAGTTGCGGAAAAGTGCATAGTCTATTATGGTTCTACACGTTCATTTTCCTGTTAAATCTTGCAGCAGGAAAATAAAAATTAACACTGCAGGCCGTGGTCACTGATAATTTCCAGTATGATAATAAGGAAAGTATCGTGAGTGAGTACACGAACACACTTTGTTTGTAGGTTGGATATACTGGTTGTTTGTAGCTTTGTGTCAACTAGCAAAGGTCTGTTTTCTGAGAAAGTTTACCGTTTGTTCAATATTGTCATGGTATTGAGCTACTCAAGTACTTATTCCGGAAAGATTTATTGATTTCTTCATGTTTTCCACAATGTATATTGGTGGTTATGCAAGCTGCATGTTCCGCGTAATATTGCTGCATCCGCTGGCCTAGTGGTAAATAGGTCAGTCGCCCACGCTGCCGCAGCGCCCGTTTGTTTGGGTCGCCTTTATTGATCAAGCTCCTCGGTTGCCAAGCTGTGCGCACGCAGACCACCACCACTCGTGCAAAAACTTGCTGGTGCAGTCTCTGCTAGATTTATTTGAATTGAAGGGAAATAGGAAATTCAGTGGGTAATTAGGTACCCGATTAATTCAGATGCCATTTATTCGAATTCAGTGAGATTTCGTTTATGACTAGACCTACAAAATGCTTCTGTTAAGGACTGATGATGATGATTTGGACAGTGACATTCACTTATATTAGGTTGACATAACGACGATATATATGGTGGACCTCGCCAGGCGGAGCACGAGCTCCGACGACTGGGTTTCATCAATTATATAACATTATTTATGAAGGACGATGTTCAGTTTTTCCCTACTAATATTATAAATGCGAAAGTAACTCTGTCTGTCTGTCTGTCTGTTACGCTTTCCCGCTTAAACCTCTCAACCGATTTTGATGAAATTTGGCACAGACAATCTTTAGGTCCTGAGAAAGGACATAGACTATATATCATCACGCTACGCGGACGAAGTCGCGGGCAGAAGCTAGTCAACAATAATGTATGTTGTAAAAACCATTGTCGAATCGTATACACAACGAATGCCAGTAAGAATAAATCATATTATTATATAGGCTTCCAGTTCTTGATTGTGAATACACTATAATACAATTACGGAGCTTTCCTACTAGATGCTTATACCTACTCGTAGAAATAACGACGGTACTATAACGTTATTAATTTTCTATTGTTATAATAGCAAAAATAGGGATGTTTCGTATTTAGTTTCAAAATAAAATAATTAATGAATTACTTTAAAAACGCAAAAAAAACAACGGGTTGTGTAGTGCCGGCAGAAGTAAAACTTGAACATTAACGTTGTGCATTTTTGATATTTTGCAATGGTTAGGGAATAATTTCGCATGAATTGCTTTAGTTATCAGTATAAAAATATTATCATTTATGTGGTAAAATACAATATTCATTTATTGCGCTATCGTACACAAACATAACAATTTATATCTATCTATATATATACTAATATATAAAGCTGAAGAGTTTGTTTGTTTGTTTGCTTGAACGCGCTAATCTCAGGAACTACTGGTCCGATTTGAAAAATTCTTTCAGTGTTAGATAGCCCATTTATTGAGGAAGGCTATAGGCAATATATCAACACGCTACGCGGACGAAGTCGCGGGCAGAAGCTAGTACTACTTAATATATAAAGCTGAAGAGTTTGTTTGTTTGCTTGAACGCGCTAATCTCAGGAACTACTGGTCCGATTTGAAAAATTCTTTCAGTGTTAGATAGCCCATTTATTGCGGAAGGCTATAGGCTATATATCATCACGCTACGCGGACAAAGTCGCGGGCAGAAGCTAGTTACATTATAAATTTAACACTTCAAAACTATTACAACCGTCTTACAAATTTTGGATCAGGTCACGTGTCCTGACGCAAGTTTAACATTTTTTACCTATCCCAAAAAGTGCACAACGAAGTTTCCACTTCAAAAGGAACTTTATATTGATCAAATCAATGCAAAGGTTCTTTAAATGATTATTTTTATTGGATTCTATCCTTCGAATGTCTGAAATTTCCACCCGGTATAAATCAATATTCGATAGAGTTCGTCAAGACTCTCAATTTAAATAAATTATAAGCTAAAACCACGTGGCATTTTCTATGGAATGTAAATGATTGTAAGCTGACAGTGAGCTGACCTGTCCCCTACAAGTAGGCCACGGCTATTGGCTGTCGAGTCGCCAGCCACTCGTGATTGTAGATACCCATAATTTCGCACAATAGCAAAATTTGCACCAATGACAATAACGGAATATATTTTTCTACTAATATTGACTGAAATAACACAATAGAACTTTAACGATTTAGTCTTGTAATTTGCAGTCAATGTCAAAACAACATTGCAAGTCGTTCGTTTTGCCTTCTGGTTTATTTATTCAAGATTTTAAGATGATTGTTTAAGTTAATTGTTTTAACAAATAAGACAAAAAGGATTTTCAGCAAAAAGTTTGTTCTTTAAGGTCAAAAAGCGGTGGTAGCCTAATGCTAGCCTAGGCTACGGCGTCAGACTTGCGATCGGTGATGTGGTTGCTGGTTAGAAACCCACCCACCCATTGCACTACCGACGTGAACCCACTCGTAATACAAGTATTTAGCTTAGCACGAGGGTTTAACAAGAATATTTACCTACTAGTAATGTGCGACCCACACTGCTAGTACTAGTAGCAAAGTTTTTTTTATTTTTGTTGTTAAAGTTTTTTTTATTCAATTCGCTTGAAGCATATCCTTATGACTGATCTATCAAGAGTTGTACCCACCGCCAAATATTTTGGGTCTTTTACACCGTTACGCTATCAGGCTATCAGGAATTCAGCGCAGCCACCCGTTCTTGTAGTAACGTACTTATATACTTTTTTTTGGTGAATAATAATAATATAATTGAATACTTTATCGGTACCTAAACAAAAGTAATAAAAAATATTCTTAACTATTTACGTTAATATTTCGTGTCTGATGGGTGACCACGTGGCGAGAGACCACGTGGTTTGAATGGTCGATGGATCTGTAGATATAGGAATAGTTACCTACTTGTACCCATCTTATACACTGTTAATTGTACCAGTGATTTGAAAGATACTACTTAAGGATTATGTTACGTTCTAAATAATATATTATATATATCTAAATTATATTGTATAGGTACGCACATCATTGAAACGTGAGGTAGAACATGGGTGAACCATGCCAACCAATAAAAAGTTATATAAAATACAATTTTATAGAATCTGTCACTCCTAATTAAGACAATAATTCCTGATAATTATTTAACTTTATATCGTAATTCGGTTAAGGTAATTCGGTTCGTAATTCCGACTCGTTCTTGACCAGTTCTATTGGATTGAGGTATTAAGTATTTTTTTAAAAACTGATAATGTCTGTCATCAAAATATTTGGAATTCGGAAGAATAAGTTTCACGGGCGAATCCTTCACGAAAATCATAACGTCCGTCTAGCAAGTTTAACCTCGCGCTTGCGCGGGCTTGTTTGTCTTTCCGCACGCCACCCCCATTCTAGAATTCGATCGCGTTACGTAGGCGATACGTAAAACGTAATCGTAAGTAGGTCGGTGCCTGGCGTGGCAATGCGCGCGCAGGCTGCTCCGACCCGCGCACCCCGCGGCCACTACGACGTCACTATTGATCGCGCACGTGACGCCGCCGTAAGTGACGTAGCGCTTGGCGCGTCCGATAGTATACTCCCCCTGCTGTCTACCCCCGTCGCCGTACTTCGCCATCCTCCTGCCGCTCACCCCCCCCGGTGCGGCGTCCACCCCTTCTGTTTACTGCAACAATTTACAATACAACACACCATTCCTTACCAACGGTGACCGCAAGAGCCATCATTGGGCAGTTCTTTCGTAATTGAGTTTAGAGAAATGAGGAAAATAATGTTGTGTGTATAATTTATAATTATATATTTTATAATAGTAGAGATGTATCTATAGTGACTTGTTTGTTTCAGAATACCGGTAACATCTATTGGATTATAACAATATTGACTTGATATTGTAGGTACTTCTTCAGTTACCTGGAACTGATAAAATAGCTTTAGATCGAAGTGCGATTTCCAGTTATTTTTAGTTTGCACAGTCAAGTGACGTTATTGTATTTTCATAGAAGTACGTTATGATCTAACAATTTACTATATTTATTTTCCTTATGTCGTTCCCTCGTGAGGACGGCTTAGAATGCAGTTTCTCACTGTTATTCAGATAAGCATCTCGTAAGAGGCCAGAATATGACTTGCTCATTGGTAGGATCTCTTGGGGTCAGACTGGCTGGCGACCACCCTTACGTCGGAGTCGGTCATAAAGCACCGAGGTGTATGTTTTGACTTCTACGAGTGAGAGCCAGATCACCCTCGGTTACTGCGGATTTGGCCGTTTGCAGTCTGCTCTTAAGGGTCGGCAAAACTCATCAGCAACTCCTTCGGTGTCAGGTCTCCATAAGGCGATGACTACTAACAATCAGGTGGCTCTCGGGCCTCTGCTCGGTTGCCACCATCATAAAAAATGTCATTCCATACACGTAGCTAACGTATATTTTTATTTGACCGCTTCTAAAAATGGTCAAACTAAAGCTAATTAGTCAGAACGTGTAATTTAAGAAATGGTTTAAAATGGTAATCGGTAGTTCTTATAAAAGAAAAATATAACTAAATGAGCTCTAACTCTTCAGAGTGAATAGTAAGTGTTTTTCAATTCTACCTTATGACGTTCTGTTATAATCCTATTTAGCAAGAGATATCGTACGGTAATTCACAGGGATCGCTCGGTTCTGGGGCCACTTTGATTGCGGCTACAACTGAGTTCTGTGCCCTGCGCTTTTCCTCAATGTTGACAGTCAGGTGCCGCTAGATAGGTTGTTACGACTATGAAAGCTACCAGGAGGTCACGGCGCATCAAATGCAAGAAGAATGTTTAGCTTAGAGTAACGAGCAGTGACATCAATGATCACACATACATTGTATCAGTCCTTGCTTCTTACCATAATACATTATTAAGGAAACGCGCGCACTGAGGACTCGTTCGAAAGGGAGGGTTAAACAAAGTACTTCTGAGGTGGTCCCATTCAAATTTGGTAAAGATCTGATCACAATTTCAGAAAAAATATGACAATAACACGGTAGTCAGAATCTGACGTACATAGGTCAGTCGCCTCGCCACTTAAAATTTTGAAAAGTTAAATCTGTTCGGGAAGTCTGGGGCGAAAACAAAAGATCCGAACAAATCGAAGGCATTCTGGAACTGTTTTGCACATAACATTATTTTTTTGTTCTTGAAGGCAGTTTTATAAAGTTCTTTTATTTCAGATAATAAGATACTTATTTATTTTTAAAATACGGGCCCGTGGTGCTTTTTTTAGATATATATACAAGTTCGTGGAGGTAATTAACATTTCTCCATTTACTTTCACGTGGCACAAATATTTAATTAAGTTTCCGTCATCAGTGTTTGTCATTGCATCTGCATCTTTGTTTGTTTTTAAGTATGATCATTACCTATTTACATATTAACATCCTATATGATAGCAGGTTCTTGTACTTAGTAGTGTTAGCTGTCGCTGTCCACCTTCCTTCACATCGTTATTCAATATTTGTATTTTTGCGTGTTAAAAAAATAACTGGTTGGAGTATTTTTTTTTTAGTAATTTAATTCAAATTATTTTTTTATTACTAGTGGTCGCCCGGTGCTAGAAATGCGACCAAAATATACTCCATACTTTCAAACAAATTAGTTATGTAATTTATTTATTTTATACTAGCTTCTGCCCGCGACTTCGTCTGCGTGGATAAAGAGTAGCCCATTTAGCATAATCTATAACAGTGCCAAATTATATCCAGATCCGTTCAGCCTTTCTGGCATGAAAGAGTAACAAACATCCATCCATCCATCCTCACAAACTTTAGCATTTATAATATTAGTAGGATTATCTATCATATGGCCATCGTATCGTCAATCCAAGGAATGTTCGTACCTACATAGTAAAAAATAGTTTTTATCCTCGAAATTATAATAACAACATTTCTATATACAAGTATATTTTCATATATTTCAGGTATGGTGATGTTTTTATTAGATCTAAACATACGAATATAAAACCAAATAGGTATTACGGATATGCGTAAGTTATGTCCATCACCCGGTGTCCTACATTATGCCGCAAACAATACAACCCTACCTTCTAATCTTAGATTTCATGCGAGTGCTAGCTCACAGCACACCGAAGCTAGTGTCTGTGTGTGGTGAACACAATTTGCATATGTGCGTAACACCCGGCTTAGGCGCGCCCTACATAACGCCCTTCACTTTACAACAGAATGCATTTAGCATTGTTTACGTAACACTGCACTTATACCACTGCAAGTAAATCGTTATAATAAATGTAGTTTTGGTTCACGTCACATTCATGTGAGTGGATTTACGTCGGTAGTGCAATGGGTGGGTTTCAAGTCCGTCGCCCTAGAAATTAGGCTACTGCCGCTTTTTAAAAGTTCTCCTTAGATAATAAAAGTCAAAGTATGTACGTAACAAAACGGAATACTTCTATTGTATACATATGTAAGTACTTACATATGTATACAATAGAAGTATTCCGTTTTGTTACAAAGCAAGCAAAGCAAAGCCTATGTAAATAAACTTATGAGAAAGAAACAATATACACACTATGAATATAATTATGACACTTCAATAAACCTAGACAAGTAATGAGAATAATACAGTAAGCTAAGTACTGGTAAGACTTAGTAGAGATTCAGTGTAACCCTGTATGTCCGCCAAATTTTAAGACAGACAGAGAGACAGAAGCTAAGTTTGTACTTATATTAGTCTCTGAACCTTAGCCCAAGACTTAAAGCAAAACTAAACCACAACCAGACTAAATGTACAAGCGCCACTTGTAACCACATAGGCAGTACAGACGGCTGGAAATACCTTGTGGCGTAAACCTCCTTGCGTGTACTTGTGAAAGTTAAATAGTTACTTTTACGTGACTATAAATTATTTGCAGAGTTAGGTTGCGATTGTTACGGTCAGCCTGTAGATGAGTGATTTTTTGTAACTTATAACCCTCTGTACATCGACCAGGGCTGTATGGTCGTAGAGCACTTAAAGTCGTTAGTCCCAGTTGTCATAACCTGTGATAATCGTAATAGTCGTATCCAAAAAAGCCTGAGAACTATGAAGTATGCAGTCCTTATTTTTCAGTATAATTCGAAAATCGGTATTGCTCAGAATTTGGGTTGTGGAGGTCTGATGGTATCTTCGTGTGATATTCATACCATAGTTTGGAAAAGGCTAACTGGGGAAATTAATAACCTATTTGGATTGTTTTCCTTTTCTTTTATTAATAATAATTCACCTTATATAAAATGTCAATCTCTAGTAGTGAAATCAGTACAATCCAGAGATAGGATATTAATTTTGTCCGTAAGAGGATAATATAGTTTCAAGTTTCGATCTAATAGGTGCTTCCCAGCGATTACTTTCAGAATCGAAAAATATTAATTGTACCTATGAACTTTAATGAACTGTTCAGTAACTGGTGTTTGTGTCTCGAAATACATTTACAAAATGGAGAATTTTGGAGGTTGGTTATTAAAAAAACAAGTGACGTGATTGCTCGGTCGTAATCTATCATTACAATTCAACTCGTTAAACAATGTTATTTTGGTAATCCCGTCGTAGGTACACGTATGACGCCAAGTATAGTACGTCAAATATCGCTAAAGATAAACTATAAACAACACAGCCATGAAAATTATCCTATAACATTGCATTGATAGGTTTACTTTCATACCGGAATTTGGCAGTACACCGTCACCGCCTTGAAATGAAAAATCTTGAAAACAGAGTTAAATAGTAATAAGCGTGAGCATTTATTAGGATAACAATAGTAATCATAACTGCTTCATTAGTCTTTTTCGGGTTTGATTTGCAGGTCAAGCCGTGTTTTTGGGTTATTCCATACCGGCGAATTAGTGGGTCTTACCTTATACAGGCGTGATGGTATGTTGTTATTGAAATAAATGGAGATTGGATTATGATACGTTATCTTATAAAATGTTTGCAAATGCCGATGTTGGTGCTATTCTAACATAAGTATTTATACTTATGTACCTTTTAATATGAATAAAATACCGTTATCGAACCAAACAGAAACATTATAAATGATAAAAATGACAAAGAAAATTAGAAACTAAGTATCCCAATATTCACAAAAACAATAAATAGGTACTAAGGTATGTATTATCAACAAAATACTTATTCATTACTTTCGATTAGCATAGTGGTGTAATGTTATTAATGTGTTGATAAATATTTGATAAAACATGAACTAAATAAATATTTTTCAGACGATAAAAGAGTGTGATTGCCAGGTTCGAAATAAATGGTGACAATGTAGTGACTCTACATCAATAAAATTACTGGAAACCTCTTGGTTTCTGACGTACTTATACGCGAATATATTGAAACAAATTCACTGTTTACGAATTTAATCCCTTTGTTTTGATATTATATAATTCCCCACTTTTCGGATTCTTAACAACATCCATGGTCACCTGTGATGGTTAGTCTACTCGTGACCATAGATGCTGTATATGCTGTATATCAATACGATTTTATGTAAATGGTTCTGAAAGCTAAACAATATTATTACATAATAAGAGAAACTTGAACGGACGAAGGTGAAAGGTTACGCAATATTTCATTAGAGGCTGAAACTGAAGGTACATTCGTCCACTTGACGGTGCACGAGGCACGTGACGCGGGAAACTGCGCACTTTGAACGCTTTGCGGGTTGCCTTTTGAGGCTATTTCAATGATGACGTCAGTGAAACGATGAATTGTTCCATGGCAAGGGTACGGATTCACTTTGTTTGTTCAACTACAAAACATGAAATAATAGCCTAAATGCTTCTATTTGCGTGGTTTGTATGGTACCCTAGTGGAAGCAACGCCCACTTGCTGAGAAATGCGAACTACTAAACAATGCTGTTATACCTAATCTAGTAAAGTTCGCATTATAATTTACAGTATAAACCGAAGCCGTTCCGCCTGCACTTCACAAAGGCGTAGGTTGAGTTGAACTTTAACACCCACTGTCCTACACCCACTGTAGCTTACTATGACGTTACATTCTGGCATTTAAGTAAAATTAAGCAGAAGGCTAATTCGAGTACTTATAAACAGTTTAATTTCATCGTTATTGTGATATTTTCTTCTGAAGATCTGCTCAATAGCCAAGTGGTCCTGACCGCGACTGCTACGCTAGAGGTCCTGGGTTCGATTCCCAGGTCGAGCTGTGTTATTGGGTTTTCCTATGAAATTCCCAGTAGCAGCTCGGAGTTAGGAATTTGTGCCCGGTTAATGGCAATAGGCTCGCCCCCTATTGCATGGGACCTAAACATACCGGCGAACTGTGGGTGTACATTAGTACGCCTCTGCCTAACCCTTCGGGGAATACAGCCGTGATGGTATGTTATGTTCTTCTGAAGATTTGTTAGTGGACCGATTTTATGAATTGTGTTTGTGTGTGTGTGTGTGTGTGTGTGGTGTGGGGCGTTCCTACAACTGTACCCAGCAGGATTAGATTCCAGGATGTATTTCATATACAGGGCAAGAGTACGTCTACCGTGCCCGCTAGTGTTACAATGTCGAATGTGTGTCTAACGTGAACAATTAAATATTTTGTAATAAAAGTAGTAATAGTACATAACCTAAATTTTTAACAAATAACAAAATTGCAGCGTCCGGCAAAAAATGACTTGTAAAGCCAAATTTTTCATACCTTACATTACATTATTATAATATTCATTGGGATCTGTAATAAAAAAATATACAACAGGGGCAACGTTTTTTTTTAAAAAAACCTTTGTTATTCGCTGATAATGTAGCTTTCTACTGGTGAAAGAATTTTTAAAATCAGTTCAGTGGTTTAGGCGTGATAGAGTAACAAACAAACGCACTTTCGCATTTAAAGTATAAAAAATATGGATTTAGATTGCCTGCGTGATCATTGACCGTCCATCTGTTTTAATCTGAACCTGTTCAAGCAATAAGTTACACATTCGTGGCCTAATATTATATAAATTTATCTTCATTTCGTTTTTACAACATAATAAAAGCGCTAAAATGATAGAACGTTGCATCAGCTCAATATGGGTCAAACTACGCTGTAGCTGAAAGGCCAAAGGTCGTGGTGCACTGCAGCAGCGGGGCGTGGGTGTGTTCCGCGAGGGTTGGGAGGCAGGCGGCAGGTAGGCGCCTAGAAGTAGGCGACCTGGAGGGGGAATGAGCACGCCAGTATTACGTAAGTCCACAGCTGCTCGCCGCATACACTACTTACCGAGTTCCGTTAATACCGAAGGTTTCTGCGCATAAGGTCGTCCGTCTGGGTCACGACGCAAACCGCCGTCGTATTAACGACTTTATTTTCACTAGGCACTAGTACAACCTTCGAGTTTTACTGCCCTACAAATGGCAACTATATTTAGCATTCACAAGAAATAGAATTGCTAAAAAAAGTCAACTGCGGTTGTGACCAATAGAGAATATATATCCTGCACTTGGGTTGCCACAAGTGGCCTGAGTTACCAACAAAAAATATTCCACATGGCTATCTACGTCTACCATACCATCCAAGGCTATTACTGGTTGGCTGTCTTCACGTGGGAGAGCCATGCTTCAGCACGAATGGGCCGGCTCGACCGGAGTGATACCACGGCCTCACAGAAAACCGGAGTGAAACAATGCTTGCGTTGTGTTTCGCCAAGTGAGTGAGGTTACCGGAGGCCCAAACCCTCTTGGGAGGTGGGCAACGCACTTGCGACTCCTCTGGTGTTGCGTGTGTCCATGGGCGGCGGTTATCGTTTACCATCAGGTGATACGTCTGCTAGTTTGCCCCCTATCCCATAAAAAAACAAAGAGCATCTTTAACATGTTTTGTTGCATTGCTAGTGTGCATTCAAATTATTAGCATTCCATTAGAGAGTATCCCACGATCAGGACCACCGACCTTGATAACCCGACGTGGTGAAATAAATATTGAAATCCATTTAGTTCAGAGGATAGATTTTATGGACTTGGTTCGTCTATGTTCATTTTCAGAGATTGAAAATCCGACTTCTGAATCAGAACCAAGCTATGTATTTAAGGTTTTATAAAAAAATACAAAATGTAAAGTTCGCCTCAACTGAAGTCCATATTAAAGTAGGTACCTATAATCATAAAGACAAAAAGTTCAAATGAAATCAGAATTGGGCTGCATACCTCTGTAGTGCGTAACTATTTAATTCTTGTAGAAAATATTTTTATCTGGATTGTGTATTCCTAAATCGTAATAAAGTGAGAAATAGTGAAGCGAGAGTAGTGTCATAATAATAAAGTAATTATTTTGTACTTACTAGTTGTTGCACAAATAAGTACTGATGTGTTAAGAATAGTCGCCTATACATATACTGACCGGGTTAAGCAAAGCTTAACCTTTGAGATCTATTGATCACGAATTCATCACGAGCCATATAGTAGTATTCATAATATTTATTTCTTAAGTTGTGGTTAAAGGATTTCCCCTTTTGAATGCGTCATTTCTGTATTATGAACTCTACCTTATATAGATATTTGTTGTTACTGGCACTTATAGGTACTTGTTGTTACTGAACATTATATTAATAACAAACTGTATTTAAAATCTAATGTAACAATAACAAGGTATTTATTCGACGTGTATAAGTTATGTGTTTGACTAACGGAATACGATACAGAATGACTTTGAAATTATCAAAAATCGAGATGGAAGATCCCGTAAATGTTGGATACTTATTAATGTTAAAATTTGATTTCAATTATCTAAATTATATTAAAAAATCGATGGTGCAGAGCTTTTGTCGTCAACCAACCGATAAATCTATCACGCAAATATTTATTACGCGAAGTATGGCAACGTTTTTCATTAACGATCATTTGCCTATTTTCTTTTATTCACGAGAAAAATAGCAGACACATAGAATTATTTAAATTTTAATTTATCGCGTCTAATAAATTTCACCCTGTACGTTCCTACTTTTTTAGGCATTTTGATGATTATTATGAATAGTAGAAGTAGGTTTATGGTATACTTGTTTGTAGCATGCTCATGATGGTGGCGTTGTGTCGGGTCGTTTTATTCCCTACAATGTGGTTGAGTCGAACCATGCCGATACACACGTCATGCTCGTCTACGGGTGCTGACTGTCGGGGCTGGTCAGCTCTTACTTGCTGTCGCAATCCTTTTTTTTATAAGTAATGAATAAAACTTACAAATGAAACTGCATTATTCTCATCAACTATTTAAAACAAAGTTGTAAAGCTTAATATTGTAGTCTGATTTGATATATTTTTTTGAAAAGAGTATTGTGGAGTTTCTTTCCGGCTCTTCTCCATAAGACCAACTTTTTGTAGCCGTGCAACTACGTTGACTTATCAAAAGTATGTATTTTAATCATTGGTATATATAGGTCTAATTGAAATAAAGCATTTGGCCTTTGACTTGACTTTGACTTAGCAGGTACCTATACGCATCATAATATATATAGGTAACTTTGTATTATAAAGTGTAGTGCATAGAGTAAATAATACCACAGTTGGCGCCGGGCGGCGGCGGCGTCGTCGCCGCTTCAATCTGGTGACTAATCAGATAACAGCCACGAAAAAATATTGAAGTTCTGTAAAAAACAAGTCGTGCTGTACGACCACAAACACTTTATCTTGTTGAGAGGACTATAGGGTATAGGTATCATTATGCTTCTTAATAACTCGTGTATGACAAATATTTTGTTGTTGTTGCACTTGATGAATCAGTCGCATTTGTTTTGTTTTTCTTGAAACGACCTAGACAATGTCCTTTTTGTTATTGTCTTAGGGCTTTATTCCATATTCTAAAACTTTTAGTAAACATCTATTAACTTATGACACACCATTCATTTTGAAAGGATTTCAGTAATAGACACCTTCACTTTTCTATCTCTTTGTTAACGATTATTTCTAAATAAGAAAGATTGAAGCTTGCTTCTTTGAAAATATATTGCGATGTCAGGATCAATGTTAGATTCTGACTAGACAGGGAGTGACTAAGCTTAAAATCAAATCATACTTTTATTGGAAGTGTAGAATTCTACTGATATTGATCATACATGTGTTATAACTAGCTGTAATAACGATACCAGCTACTAAAAAGATTTCATTCTTAGTTTTAATTGCATTTATGTGTTACCATGTAAACAATACCCATTCTTATTAAATACTGGCTTTGCCCGCGACTTCATTTGCGTGGACTTCAGAATTGGGAAGTCACGTGTATAAGAAGTTACCTATGTGTTGATGTAATTGAATAGTGAGCTGACCGCGGATTTTACTCATTGGATCTTAGTTTTGCCTTATTTTTTTAATAAATATACATAATAGTAGTAGTCTCCATAGTAACCTGTTTTTTTTTAAATATCTTCAATGTACAGACACAGCTTTTTTACAATTTTATAATAGTAGAGATAAATAAGAAACCGTACAAGGTTATGAAAATAAAAGCAACAATAACATGTAAAAATACCACAATTGTTTTACCTGTTTATGAATTAACTTCTACATACGTCACTCAACCATACCTATAAAGTACCGTATTACGTACTTATAAAGTATTTTATGTTGGTACTGACACTATATTTCCTAATTTTTATATAAATCTTATTTACTTAAAATAGTTATAAATAGCCTAGTGATATGACCATTAGACTGCCGAGTCAAAGTTCAAATACAAGGCACACACCTCTGACTTTTCGATGTTATGTGCGTATTAATAGTTAATTATCACGCGCTTAAACGGTGAAGGAAAACATCGTGAGGAAACATGCATGCCTGAGAGATTTTCTCGACGGCGTGTGCAGTGTGAAGTCTGCCAACCCGAATTAGGCTAGCGTGGTGGACTATAGCCTAATCCTTCTCATTGTGAGAGGTCTCTAAAAAGTAATAAAATCTAGACAAATTCGTGCCAAGTCTAAGGTTCCTTACTTATTAGTACCCACTAACGTATAAAGAATGTTCAAATTATATTCTCAATGAAAATAATTCATACTACGTAATCCTCTGTGTACGAATGTGTTGAACATTCACCTTTATATTTGAATTTACAACAAGGGTACAAGTCAACGGCCAAGTCACACAACATTAATTATAAATAATAAAGAAATCGTAGTAAGGAACCTTAGACTTGGCATGAATTTGTCTACATTTCATTACTTTTTAGAGATAAACAAGCAGCTCCATCGAGACTTTGCTAGTTTTTTACAGAATGTTTTTGATGGGATCCATTATAACGCACATAGTTACTACGTGAACTATTAAGACTGCACTTCCGATACTTTAACATTTTTTTCTATACACGAGAAAAGTACTGTAAAAGTAGCTGCTGTCTGAAGCACAGATATTCAGTTATCTAGTTCAGACACAGATGTTCACTGATCGTAGATTTAAGAGGTATTATCTAAGGTCCTGTAAATGTATAGCTGCTAAGTATTCGCTTGAAAAAAATTAAAAAAAAGTAGGAATACAGGCGCAGGAGACGTTGCCAAACTCTTTGAAAATACTAAAAAGTATAATCATAATGTGCTCTCTAAAGTTAATTTGTTGCACATAGAATATTTTATGTATATTTCAATTTGCCGCAACTATTAAATTTCACTCTGTATATAATTCTTCTGTACCTGTAAGTGTTTATCACCTAACTTGTACTAAACGTCTAGAACGATTTGGATGAAATGTGTGTATATTTGAGTGGATGGTTTGCAAATAAAATTGGATTCAGCAGCTGGCCCTGCGTCCGGTTCTAGGACTTTTTTATTTTTAGGGTAGGAGAACGTTTGTTGGGTCCGCTAGTTAAGTAAGTATATATGTTTTTTTTTAAAACAAATGGTTAAATTTATTTGATAATTTTATTCCTATATTCTCCAGTTGAATCAGCTAAGATTATAAAAAATAACAGTCCAGAAATAGAACCGCAATAGGACCGCAATAAAATTACGCAATAATTAATAAGCAATCGCTAGTCAAGGATACAATTATGGCACTTCAAAAATTAGTTAATTTTTTTTGCGTCTGTTCTGATACGTGGTTTTCCTACTTTCCGCTACAAAACCACAGCTGTTTAGCTATAAATAAACTTCACCACAATCATCATGCATAATTTCATGAATGTCCGTTAACGTAACAAATTCAAAATAAGATGTGTTATAAGCTTAAAAAGAACCTACACCGTTAAACAAAATGATCATCATAATTATGACGGGTAGCGGTCCTTGTTGATAATAAAGACAAATGAAGAAAAAACCATCAATTTCAGAGCACAACTGTCGGTGGAGCAACCGTGCCTGCCTTCTACAACCTAAATGGGGATCAAGGCATATTCAAAAGACAAAAAGGGACTTTTGAATATGCCTTGATATCCATTTATTATACAATTCTCAGTAGATTTATGTATTACTAGCTGTAACCCGCGACGTCGCCAGCGTGGTGTTAAAAAAATACTCCTTATTACAACAGCTATCTGCCAGTGAAAGTCCCGTCAAAATCGGCCCAGCCATTTCAGAGATTAGCCGGACAAACAGACAGACAGACAAAAATTGTAAAAAATGTTGTTTTGGTATATGTACCGTGTATACATCCAAAAGCACTCAGTAATAAGCGGTTATTTTAACATTACAAACAGACACTTAAATTTTATTTATTTGTATAGAGTATAGACAATGTCCTCCGGGCTTGACGCGCTCTTAGGGCCACTTGCACCAACTTCTTAAATGTGTTTAAATCGTATTTAAACACCAAATTTGTATGAAAAATTGTGTTTAAATATGATTTAAACACATTTAGGAAGTTGGTGCAAGTGGCCCTTAGTCATGAACTCATGATGAACTACGAACATACAGGCAGTCAAACATTGGCTTCGATAATATTATGTGGATGAATAGTTAGCTAAATGTTACAGCTCACGGGGAATATAATTTTCATTGACGGTTCTTACACGCTACAGTCGATTTCCACAATTGTGTAGGGCGAGTAAATCGAGCTCAACAGTGACGCAAGTTGTTTTGCCAACTTCGCTTAGTCACTACTTTATAAAGTATTTCGCAAGAAAAGGTGCCGCGTCCCCGTTTCAGTTTGTAAACAAACATCGCCCGGTTCCGCAGGTTTAGCTCGGACTAAAACATAGTTTTTGTGTACAATCAATAATCATTCCATTAGTGTAAAAATAAATGAAACCACTTTGTTTTGAGGAAAATTTGTTTGGAGTCGTTATTAGTGCTCAATGTGTCCACGCATTCTGTATGGTATAACCTGTCATTAACTTTTAAGTACATATTTAATGCTTGAACAATTCAAATTTTCCTTCTATATAATTTTAATTTTGATCAAAATATAAGCCAATATCTAGGTAATACACCTGCCAATAAAACTGTGATTACCTAAATAATAATAACAGTACATAATACAACAATTTAGACTAATGACATAATGCTTTTGTCGCTTAATTTAGTAGGTACTCGTCCGTTTGCATACACTTTTTGTTGTATTTCCTAATTATAAAACAGGATGTTTTGACCAAGCTAATCTCAATCGACAATCGCGTTCGGTTATCTGTTATAAACAATAGCGTTCCGCATGCTTATAATGTTCATACTGCGGACCACTACAAGTTGGTGAACACGTCTAGCTAATGTCTTTGACTGACCAAAAACGAATGACGTATATAATACGTATTTATTATTGCTTTTATTAAATTATTGTCGTACCGTACATTTGGTCCAGGAATGTTCTTGGTCTTTGCAGTCTTCAAATATTAGCTTAACTCCCCTCACCACGTTTTTAATACCAAACTGTTTTTTTAAATATAGTTATCAGAATCAATATGACATATTTTAATATAATTTTTTAGGATTCCGTACCGCAAAAGGAAAATACGGAACCCTTATAGGATCACTTTGTTGTCTGTCTGTCTGTTTTCACGAGCCTTTTTCTCAGGAACGCGTGGACGTTTCAAGCTGAAATTCATATCAAATACTCAGGTCTAAACTGTCCCTTGGAGCTGTGAAAAACCAAACTTCTAAGCCAACGCAATCAAAAGATAAAGCCGTTTATGCTGCAAATTTTCGACATTCGCAAGGGAATGAAACCTAAAGCGTACTAGCGTGAACTCAAAATCTTGAAATTTGGTACGAAGCAACGTCTTATAGCACAGATAAAGGAAAAATTGCGAAAAGCATACATGTTTAGTTAGGTACATCATATAATAAAAATATTGTTTAATAATTTTAAACTTACTACATACCCCTTTCCTCATGAACGCGTAGACTTGTTAAATTGAAATTCATATCAAATACTCAAGTCTAATACCTTTAAGCTGCAACAAAATCAAACTTGGTTCTCTGCCTTTTCGCCGAAAATTGTTTGCCAGATTTTTACTTGCCAACCAACGTTTCGTAGAATTTTATTTCGCCGAATAATCATTTGCCAACTTATCATATAATTTTGTTTTATGTCCCAACTTCACAGTTACCAACTGTTCGTTTGGTCTGCTTTTCATAATGTAATTTTTTTCATAATGACATTGATTTTTGACGTGGGAGAGCCATGCTTCGGTACGAATGGGCCGGCTCGACCGGAGTGATACCACGGCCTCACAGAAAACCGGCGTGAAACAACGCTTGCGTTGTGTTTCGCCGAGTGAATAAGGTTACCGGAGGCCCAAACCCTTTTAAAAGGCGGGCAACGCACTTGTGATTCCTCTGGTGTTGTTGGTGTCCATGGGCGGCGGCTATCGCTTACCATCAGGTGATCCGTCTGCTCCCCTATCCCATAAAAAAATGACACTATTTAAAATGCCAACTTTTACAAAAGCGATTCGCTTCTGGCATATCGTTGTTTGTCATACTGACCTAACCTGATTTACCCCCGAGAGGAAAATTGTAACCTGTGGCCTAGTGAAATGGTTGACAAATGATAAATATCCCAAACGTTTTGTGCCATTATAATAATCAGCTTAACAATAATTCTACCAAATGAAACGTTGTCATACAAAAATTTGCTAATCGTTAGTTGTCAAAGTGAAACATCGGCGAAACGTTGGTTGGCAAGTGATAATCTGGCAAACAATTTTCTGCGAAAAGGCAGGACACCCAATTTTTATGTTAACGCTATCAAAAGAAACAGCAATTTAAGCCGCATATTTTGAAACTCGCAACTATTTGCAAGGGAATCAAAACCTAAAGGATACTTCCAGTCGACCTAGAATCTTGAAATTTGGCATGAAGCAACGTTTTATAGCACACTTAAGTAAAGGAAAAATTTCGAAAACCTTAACTGTTTAGTTACATCACATAATAATATATTTTTTATTAATTATAAACTTATTACCCTTTTACTGCCTTTAACTGCCTCATTAGCTAAGTGGTCCTTAGCGCGACTGCTAAGCTAGAGGTCCTGGGTTCGATTCCCAGGTCGAGCAAAGTGTTATTGGGTTTTTCTATGAAATTCCCAATAGCAGCTCGGAGTTAGGAATTTGTGCCCGGCTAATGGCAATAGGCTCGCCCCCTGTTACATGGGACCTAAAACATACCGGCGAACTGTGGGTGTACATTAGTACGCCTCTGCCTAACCCTTCGGGAAATACAGGCGTGATGGTATGTTATTATTACCCTTTTCCTCATGAACGCGTAGAGGTATAAAATTGAAATTTATATAAAATACTTAGATCTAATTGACTTTAAGTTGTGAAAAGAAAACAAATAAAAATATAACTTTTACTTATTGTATATGGACCTACAGTTTTGTACGGAACCTTCGCACAGTGGGCTGAAATCGCGAAGTAAGGACTTAGAGATTTTTGTGTACATTTGAAACCTATATACTAATACAATATTTTTATGTTACTAGGCCTTTTTTATAAACCCATTACTTACAGAGTTATACTGCTTTCAATATTGTATGAAAAAAAAACTAGTATTGCAAAATATATTCAAATTAGACGTTTGTGTTGATACATGCAAAGATATAGACGCGTAGGTAACTAAATTTACTGTGCTCTGATTGGTCCACGTCGCTAATTACTAGTGAGAGTACAAAACGTCAAACGGTGACCTTAGTTCGTTGTTATCTACGATTACATTCAGACTACCCTACCTGCCCTACTAATTTGTTTTTTGGCAAGTTACGATTTACGAGTTTTTTTTTGTAAAAATGTTTAAAGATTCAGTAACTAACCTTGATTTGTTCGTGAAATTGAAAGTAGCTGGCAGTATTCAAGAAAACTTTTTGTACAATGAAATTACGTCAAAGATATCTGATTAAAGTAATGATAATGATGAAAAACTGAAAGAGTCTTAAAATGACGAAGAGGCATTATAATACGCTACGGGAGAGAACCCAAGAAGTCACTGGTGTTAATATATTCCCCTTATACTACGTACTAAATGATTAAAAACTAAAATACTATCCACCTAAAACTACTACTACAGAAACAGATACAATAGCTAAAATAGAATCGCAAGCTCTTTTGAATATTACTACGAAAAAACTGATTAAATCAACCCCAATTGATGAGACTTATGTACATGGGAAAAATGCAATCATGGTAGAGATTGATAATTTGGTAGAGACAGAGATTGGAGAAATCTCACACAATTTAATACTAATCTTGATAGATGGTAAATAAAAACTATTCTTTGCGATACATAATCTCAAAGATGCGACATTGTAAAGTTTACTATTGTACTCCAAAAGAGATGATTGATACTGATAAAGAAAGCTGATATCGACTTATATAAACATGGTCTATCGTCGTTACACATTTGGATACGATTCATGGAATGCATTCTTCATATAGCGTATAGATTACATTTGAAGACGTGGACTTTTAAGTGTGACAGCATGGCTATTTTGGAGAGCAGAAAGAAAAATATTCAGGAAGAGTTTAAATCTCAAGCAGGACTTTTAATTGTCACGTTACGAACAATGATGGAAATACTGCTAAAAGGTTATTTGAAAACTCCGAAATTACGGCTTCAATTACAGGAGTCGATGAGAATTTGATAAAACGATTTAAAACGAAACTAACGACTATTTCTTCAGGTGACCCTATATTATATGTTTATGTAATCAAGTTCAAAGACTATACCGAAGCTACCATGAAATTTTATGTTAATTTGTATAATAAGTATATGCCTGGAAGATATTATACTTAATTGAGAATTTGTGTATAGTGCCAATTGGAAAATTATCCGAAGAAGCTGCTGAAACTCGAAATAAGGATTTTAGGAGATATTGTGCACATCATTCGAGAAAATTCTGTAGAAAGGCTACCAATGAAGATATTATGAATAATGTATTAATTAACTCAAAAACTTCAAACAATAACTAATTTCAAAAATACATCACAAACTGTCACGAAAATACAATGCCCTCTCAGAAGCGGCAAAAGCTGTGTTAATTAGGTATTAAAGATACACTTGTTTCAGAAAATCATCAATTTAAGATCAGGCCCAGCACTGTACAGTGAACCTGAATCTGACTTTCCTGAAAATTAATTAATTATGCATTTGTCTAAGCATAAAAAATGATTTCTGTAGTGGGTTAGACCATTGGGGACACCACTGTTAAAAATAAACGCGCCTAATTCTTTAACTGTATGGTGGTGAGGAATAGAGAATTAAAAAAAATAAAAAAATCCATAATCGCAAAAAATCGCAGTACCAGATTATATGCTAAAATAGGCAAATAATATGTACTATTAAAATCTCTAAGCTGTTGCTTGAGATAATTTGAGATTTTCGAGATTTTCATAAAGTTATGTTTTTCTCCATACAAAAAAAGATTTAAAAATTCATAACATTGAAAATAATAGTTCAACGTAAAAGTCATAGAACATGATTATATTGTATATTTGATAGTAGATTTAAATTCCGTAATTATTTTTTTAAAATAATTCATTAAAATTTTGTTGATTCCTAAGTCCTCTACGACTTCATATCAGTCCACTGTGCTTCGGTGCGCGAGTCCGACTCGCACTTGGCCGGTTTTTACCATGATAGAGCAATGCCTTGCCACGAATTTGCTCGACTGGAGTCATACCACGGATTCACAGAAATCCAGCTTGAAACAACACACTCTTACGTTGTTTTTCGCCGAGTGAGTGAGGATACCGCATTTGCGACTCTTCTGGTGTTGCGGGTGTTCCGGGGGTGGCGGTAATCGCGTACCACCAGGTGATACGTCTGCTCGTTCGCCACCCTATCCCATAAAAAAAATAAAATTATAAGTAAATTGCGCATGGTACAGTCGAGTGGAACATTACTAATGCAAATATCCCATTTCGTATTAAATCAGTAAGTAGATAGATTTTTATTTTATACACTAGCTGACCTGACAGACGTTGTCCTGTCCAAGTTTCAACTAAGCACCTCGAAAAATTTGGTTTTCCATATTTGTAATACACTTAGCGCCATTGATTTCTGAATACCTTATTTCTGATCTATAAATTACTTAATTTCAAAAATTTGTTCACATTGTACATATTGACGTGAAGCATGGAAATATAAACAGACATACCTACATAGATAAAAATCTCAAATATCTGTTTCGGCATCAGTAAAGATTAACGCACGTTGCATTTTTTTTTTATTACCTATATTTATTTATGTATTTAATTACTCGATTAGATGGAAACTCTTTAGTTTCTCAAATAAAGTGTGCGCACTGTATCTACACTATGAAGGTTTCACATTATAAAATGAGTAACTTTAGGGCTGGATGCTATAAAGAAGAAAACAATAATATTGTCAAAATTGTCAACTCAAAATGACACCTGTTATCGAATCAAATTTCATTGCGGTAATAACGATGTCGTGTTAGTCCGCTAGAAAATAAGTTGTAATTTTTAGTTTACTTCTTTAACCTACTCAAATATTTAGTTTTTACACCGGCTTGTGCTTGCTGGATAAATCCTATGTATATGCCGTGATTCCCTGTATAAGTAGAGTTAGAATTACTGTACTAATAATCAATTCCTGGTCACAATAATGGTTTCTGATTGATCTGCTTTATTTTCTTGTTTTATGTTATTTAGTCCCTGTAAGTGTATTTTTTAATTTTATTACTTTATTCTGATATAATTTTTGATCCGTGCTAGTCTAGTACAGAAATACTTGAAAAAGAAATTGACTCCAATGGTTATTTTTAAAAGTCAACGTTTTCAATAATTAAAATGTTAATAACTTTTGATAGAGAGAACCGATTTGAATTTAAAATAGCCTAAATGTTAATCCAAGAAACAGGCTATGACTTCCTGCCCACTTCCTCCAAAGCTCTTCAGTAGTTATCATTTGATGCGCGGTCAAACATACAGACAAACCGACAGACAAACAGACAGACAAACCGACAGACAAACAGACAGACAAAAGTTCCAAAAATAATAGAAATGGATTGTGTTACCGATTCTGAGTCCCCCAAATTAGGATTTTTGTAAATATAAGCAATGTACAGACACGGCTCACTTACATTCTTATTATAGGTAAGATAAGATAATATGCATAACATAATATAACAAAATATTTATTTATTTAAAGCAGGGTTACACCACCTTCCATGAACGTTGTTACGTTCATGGAAGGTGGTGTAACCCTGCTTTCCCTTATGAAGAGATCCGTTCCATCAGAAGAATGATCGTCTTCGTCTTCAAAACTCGTCTCCGATTCATCCGATTAATTTTGCTTCCACGAATACACAATTCATCAATAATAAATTTATCAATAATTCTGTGCACCCGCGCTCTTCCATCTTCCCCTATGATACCTTAAAATGTATTCTGCGCAGCGACTCGCGCCTATGTTCAGCCCGGCCAAAAAGATTGGAGAGTACTGTACGTACGACCAAATACTGACTAGGATTTCCTGTAAATAAAATAATTACTTTACAACATTTTTGTTTAATAAACAAAAATGTTGATGTTAAACATAAACAATATTTATTTTGTAGACCAGAATATGACAAAACGTTATAAATAAAATTTAATGATAATTTTGTTTACATGTATATTTTATGGGGTTTTCACAGTCATTAGCTTTGTTTTTTCCTCGAATGCTTACTGTTTTATGGTTGTAACGCCTAATAGGATATTATCCTTTTGATACATTTCCATAACAAATACCGCATACGTAAGTAAGTAAGCAAAACAAGATACGAAAATAAATATTAAATATATTTTTCATGCGCTTGCCGAAACATCAATTAATATTTTTCATGTTTTTTCGCAAAACATGCAAAAATTATTGTAAAGTATTTTATGAACCTTAACCCTAATTGTATACTTGAAAGGTTAATCGCTTCAACTACAGATTAGATTTTGTGTGATTGCCAACGTTTGATAACCCCTAGAAAAATAATTTACTACGTTATAATATCAAAATCGGTTGAATCAAATGGTGATGAAATGAAATATGTTAAAATGCCTCTAATTTCCTGATTTTGTAACCGATTTCGTTTTGTTTTTGTCGATAACTGAACTCGCCTATCTATAGATACTTCTATACTTAATATTTTATAGAGGAAAGATTTGTATGGATGTGTGTATGTATGTAACGACTATACTAAAAAACTACTTGGCCGATTTCAAAAATTCTTTCACCATTTGAATGCTACATTATTCTAGATTAACATAGGCTAGGCATTTTGAAATGGTTGGGACTGGTGGGATTTCTCCACCCGTGTGAAGCCGGGGGGCGGGCCGCTAGTTGGTTACATTTTAGCATTAGGTTTCTAGACATTTCAAGTTATATATTTATGATAATAGTTTCAGAAAACTGGAAATACCGTAGTGTACAAAGAATAAATAATAATATGATAATTGCGCATATAGGTAGGTACCTAATTTGTTTTTTCATTACCTTTTGCAAAACAAAACAAAACATTTTGTTCATGTATACGAATTCTGTAACGGCACTTGATATCAGTTAACGTAGGATAATGTCGCAGTTAGGTCTCTGTTGAAACCTAGCGCAGAAATAATGTGTTAATTATTTGCCCCCACCAAGAATATGCTAACAGCGGATCAGGCTAAGAGGAAAGGCGACATAGTGGTAAAGGTAGTATTGCCAAATATTCTGCTGCTAAGCAATAATGTGCTAATATTATTGTGTTCCGTTTTAAGGAGCAATGAAGCCAGTGAAATCATTGGGCATATGAGACTTAACCATCGAGGTCTCAAGCGGGCTAGTACTACTGGTAGTGCTGGCTTATTCAAGCTTGCGGTTGCCGCTTACCATTGGGCAACTAATATTCTTGTTTCTCATTTATACAATAAAAAATATTCGATATGTTTAATATATAGTATAATTTTTCTGGATGCTGGTCATGTTGGACCCTGGCAGAAGTAACCCAGTGTCTGCTAATAGCAAGTACAGCTAAATAAGGACGTCAATCAGCTAAATGCGGTTATTATGTCAATGGCCCTTTGAACGTTTATTTTAGTGATAATCGAGAGGGCCATGTCAAGTGTTGATAATTGCCCGTGGTGCCCGTATATCGGAACGCTTTAGCAGAGGTGTTCGGATATAAAATTCACACTGGTTTTTGTGTTGTATGTAGTAGCGAGATGACTATTGTCATCATGGGAATGTAAGTCACACTTCGCAGCTACGCCGACCATTCGCAGCTACGCCGACCACAATAGGTACTACTCTGGCACATGTAAAATCTTAATTTCTGAGTATGGCAAAGAAGTAAACAATGAATGACAACTTATTCTCTAGAGATTAATATGACATCATTAATACCTCTATGAAAATCTGATTCCATAACAGCTGTCATTTGGAGGTGAACATTTTGACAATTATTGTTTTCTTACATAGAGCATACAATTACTTCTTTTATATTCATATTCATTTATTTTTGCACTCATGTTGTTTACAAAGATGGTAAATACTATATGGTATCAAACATGAACCCCGTTAGGGCACAGCAATAGCTTAAAATTAAATTAAATTATACAAGATTAAAATCACTGTCATGACTATGTTGAATTAATCTTATAACTAATTGTACATTTTATAATAATAGTAATTAGTGACTACAATCTGAATGTCTATGTAATATGTACCATGTATTCATGTTATAAAATGTCATATCAATATTATTTTTATTTATTTTTAGTATATTATTTTATTTATTCTATAATAGTATTTATTTATCAGTAAAGAATTCAGTTAGGCTATAATAACATTTTAATATCAAATATTTTTGTAATTCGTTTTTAAATTTATTTTCATACTCAATGGTTTTTATATTTTCTGGAATTTTGTTATATATTTTTACACACATTACCAACGGACCCGAATGAAATAAAGCTAATTTTGAGCTTGGTAATGCTAGTTTATTATGGTACCGTAGGTTTCGTTGTCGCGGGTTGATCTTTTGCTAAAGGAAAAAGTAGCGGATGGTTTTTGACAAATTTACAAGTTTCTAATTAGTTATGATGTCAGACCTTCATAACATAGATACAGTGCGCACAGTTAAAAAAATACATCAAATAATATAACACTTCATACGTAAGTATGATAAAAAAAATACGACGTCATTTAATAATAGTAATTGCATCGCGCGTTAAAAATAATACTGATGCCGATATAGTTATTTGAGATTTTTATCTTTGTATGTCTGTTTATTTTTCCAAGCTCCACGTCAATACTGTTGAACTAATTTTTGAAATTAAATAATGTGAAGGTGATTTGTTAGAAATAAAGTACTTATAAAGAGTTCAGTGGCGCTAAGAGTACTTAAAATATGGCAAAATAGAATTATTTTTTCTTTCTATGAGATACTTTGTTGAATCTTGGACAGGACAACGTGTTGGGCCAGCTAGTAGGTAAATAATTATATTAACTGTTAAAATGCAGTCTTTGCAACAATATAAAAAACTATCCGAATTTCGTCGTTACATGGCTAATCTAAATCGAATCGAGAGTTTATAGATGAAAGCGTAACAGGAATGAAACACTATTAAATACCTGAATAAAAATAAATTGTTAATTAATATATATTAATCAAGTTAACTTATTAAAGGAATAGTGTATGATGATCATAAACGCCTGAACTTTTGAATTATGTTAACGGACGTTGCTAGCTTGTCTAGACAAACAAGCCTTCTAGTTTATACATTTATAGTTTTGTCTAGACAGGCCATGACCCTTTTAATACCAAAGTATTTACTCGCTGAGGTAGACAAATTTTGTAAACGTTCTATGTATACATTTACGCTAAGTGCGACTTAGCTAAAGTTGGTACTCCCCGGGACTCCGCGGAGATGAAGGGTCAATTTATTTCATATCTTATAAACTGTTAACAAAGATTTTCCTCCTATTTTATATACCGGTCTCGGGATGACTGATCAAAACTTATGTTTATAAACAAATGGAAATTACGTGAAAAGGAATGCAATTAGTGAAAAAGTGCTGGAAAAATTTTATACGGAGTTTTATGCGATCAAACAACTATTGCAAATGACAATGTATAATTGTATTAAACATTGAAAATTGAATTTGAAAGATTTGTGATTTTTTTTTGGGAGCGAGCCTCACAAATCCCAAACTCCGAGCCGCTACTGAGAAGTTATATAATAGAATAACCCAATATCACATTGCTCGATTGCTGATCAAACCCAGGGCCTCTAGCGTAGCAGTCGCGTTTGGGACAACTAGATTAATTTGGCAGAGTAACAGGGCGTAATGGAATGGTATACGTCGAGCCGTGGACTGATAAAGGCTGATGATGAATCGCACAAACAGACAGACGCGGATAGCGACTATGTTTAAAATTATATAAGAATGAGGTGATGATGCAGAACGGATCTTATTCGGATAAGGATATTTTCAGAATGAAGATCCGGGAACCAGATTTATTTTTTTGATAGATCGCAAAATATCTGATTTAATTTGTGCGAGGTTATATGAGCAGGTATATATGATCTGTTTAATTAATTAATATAATTAACTTAATCAGTTGAATAATTGAATAATTAATAATCTAGCATTTAAGTGGTATTGAGCGAAAATAAATTTATCTGAAGAATTATTATTATAATCTAATTCAAATGTGACTCAATAAGACAGAAATTTCTTACACAATTAAGTATTCTTGATTAGTTACGGAAAATTGCGGAACATTATGTAATTAGGTATGTGTTCAAGTTCAAATGTTTTTATTTCAAATAGAACAAGCATTTATGAAACGTTATGCTTCTAGTTGCACGGTTCCAAAAGGTTGATCCTATGGAGAAGAATCCGGCAAGAAACTCCATGGACACTCTTTTATACTAATATATAAAGCTGAAGAGTTTGTTTGTTTGTTTGTAAACAAACGCGCTAATCTCAGGAACTACTGGACCGATTTGAAAAAATCTTTCAGTGTTAGATAGCCCATTTATTAAGGAAGGCTATAGGCTATATATCATCACGCTACGCGGACGAAGTCGCGGGCAGAAGCTAGTTTAAAATAAATAAAGTCACGCAGGTACAATATTGCGATACCAGCTTGTGTGAACATTGAAGGTTAATGTCTAAGTGAGAAGAAGTCGATACAAAAAATAAATAATAAACTATGTGGAAAACACACATATTGTTTTATTCTATTCATCATAACTAACGATAATATCGTATTATCATTTATTTGCGTCACTTTTACATTAGCTACATCACTTACGATAAGAATGATAATTAATTACTGGATTGATTACATACATATTACAAAATGCTAATTCACATCATCGCATACATACGTCTAGCGTTCTTACCGAGTAGTTTTTGAAAACAAATCCAAAGAGTGATGTAATTTATAGAACAACTAGCTGACCTGAGAGACGTTGTCCTCTCCAGGTTTCAACTAACCACCTCGAAAAATTTGACTTTCCATATTTCTAATACACTTAGCGCCATGGACCTCTAAATACCGTATTTATGACCTATAAATTACTTAATTTCAAAAATTTGTTCACGTGGTTTTGACGTGAAGCATGGAAATATAAACAGACATGTCTATGTAGGTATTACATAGACAAAAATCTCAAATAACTGTTTCGGCGTCAGTAAATTAAGATTAACGCACGTTGCATTTTTTTAATTATTATACATACATATGTGGTATATTCTTAGGGTATATTATTTAATTATTTGAATGTTAATTAGTCCCTGTAAATGTATTTTTTTAATTTTATTACTTGATTCTGTTATAATTTTTGATCCGTGCTAGTATAGTACAAAAATACTTGAAAAAGAAATTGACTTCAATGGTTATTTTTAAAAGTCAATGTTTTCAATAATTAAAATGGTAATAACTTTTGATAGAGAGAACCGATTTGAATTTAAAATATCCTAAATGTTAATCCAAGAAACAGGCTATGAATTCCTGCCCACTTCCTCCAAATCTCTTCAGTAGTTATCATTTGATGCGCGGTCAAACATACAGACAAACCGACAGACAAACAGACAGACAAAAGTTCCAAAAATAATAGAAATGGATTGTGTTACCGATTCTGAGTCCCCCAAATTAGTTTTTTTGTAAATATAAGCAATGTACAGACACGGGACACTTACATTCTTATTATATGTAAGATGATTATCAACGTGAAACAAAGAGACAATTGGCAGAGACCTTAGAGTTCCTACCGTCTTTTTGTATTAGATTGTTTGTCGTATAGGTACCTTACATTAGTAACTAAAATTATTGTTTGTCTGTATGACACAATCACAGGCCTAGGTGCTTAATATCTGTCTAAGATATATGTAGATACAATGCTGTCGAAAAACTTTCATTATGTCATAGCTACCTTTACAATAAACAACAACATTATCATGAAATTATTAAAAATGATTATCGTCAGCATTTACTGAGCGTTTCCGTCCCAGAATAACATACTCGTATTAAGTATTGTGTAAATGTGTAAACATCAGTAGGTAACTCTCGTGTCATTAACTAGTCACATTGCCGTGGATGTATCACGTGATGTTTTGGCTCTTGTGAAGGACATGGACGTGAGAGAATACGCCTTTTGTGTGCCTTAATGCTGACATTTAAACTCGTCATGACGACCGGTGCAAGCTTGTTGACATGCTCACAATCATTTAAAAATAAGGAGGTAATAAAAGAAAGATGTCGAATTTTGACGTATTCCACATTGGGCACCCGTTTAAACGGCACCTGAGTGAATGGCACCTGAGCTATTCCACATACGGCACCTATGGATATTTTTCGCAGGTGCCATTAGTGGAATAATTTATTATTTAAAATTTTATTCCACCAATGGCACCTACGGATTAGTAGGTACTAGTGTTGGGATGTTTATTATTTTTAGGACATCAAAATCAAAAATTCAATTAAAATCAGTAGACTATAACATGATAAAAATATAACTTCTTTGTTTTTAAACATTTTAATATCACAATCAGATTCCTTAATCACATATAATATTGCAAAATCAGCCTTGAGTTATAATAGAAATTAGAAACAATACTTTTTACGTTTATTTATAATTATTTATCTTAGTTAACTTTGTCATATTAATGACATATTTTTTTAACATGACACAGTCGGTAAAATCAGTCTTGAGTTATTTATTATGTAACATTAAAAGATATAACATAATATTTACTTAAATAGGCACAAGTATATTTTTTAAAGGTCAGCGCATAACTTACTTGTGGCTAAAAATGTTCAATAGATATTTTATTAAAATTTTCGATACAGTGACCAAGAGACATAAACCCATTTTTGTACTCTTCTACTATAATGTTAATTAATTGTTTCCTACGTTCTGCATATTTTTGTGATTTTGACTTTTCCATTTTTCCGCGGATTTCAGCGTAATTCTTGCAATTTTCTTGAAGAACCCTTAAAATCTTTGCCAGATTCTTGCTTTAAGAAGGATTGAGTGGACATAGTTCAGATGAATTAGATAGATGGCGCTTAGCTAATCATATTATAGTTTTATTATCATGTTATTATATTAAACCTACGATCGAAGTATTAAACTTACTACTTAAAATAATAAACATCCCAACACTAGTACCTACTAATCCGTAGGTGCCATTGGTGGAATAAAATTTTAAATAATAAATTATTCCACTAATGGCACCTGCGAAAAATATCCATAGGTGCCGTATGTGGAATACCTCAGGTGCCATTCACTCAGGTGCCGTTTAAACGGGTGCCTAATGTGGAATACGTCCGAATTTTTACACCAAAATCGCAGTAGTCGGTACAATCCAGTACAATTTTTTGCAAACACAATCGCGTTCTCATTGTTGTTTATTATACTCGTATGAGCACTTATGAATAAAAGGTATACCAAAATTTAAATCAAAATCTATTCAAAATTGGCTGAATAATCGCGTAAACGTTCAAAACAAAAATTATCAAATTGAGTACCTCCTCCTTTTTAGATTCGGTTAAAGAATACCTTCAGAGGCCTCGATGTCACATAGTATTTGGAAAGATGTCTTCGAAAATTGTGCTGTGTATATCTGAGAAAATTGGCGCCTCTTTCATGGAATTAATCATAATTAAATATAAATTTCTTTACTCATATTTAACTGCATGCTGCTACTTCCGTAATCCGAAGCTGCCTTATTATGAACATACTGGCCTCAAAATAGTGGGGCCGCGCAAATAATGTCGTATAGATTCTGCGTAGAATCTCAAGTTGAAGTTACCACGTAGATACTGCGTAGTAACCGCGTAGATACTTCGTAGATACTGCGTAGGCACGCGTAGACACTTCGTAGACATCACGTAGACACTGCGCTGCGTTGTAACCGTGTAGGTACTTCGTAGACACTGCGTAGGCACGCGTAGACACTTCGTAGACACTGCGTAGCAACCGCGTAGATACTTCGTAGGAACCGCGTAGATACTTCGTAGGAATTACGTAGTCACCGCGTAGGTAGCTTCCGCGTGAATGGGCCGGCTCGACCGGAGTAATACCACTGCCTCACAAAATACCGGCGTGAACGTTACGTTGTTTCGCCGAGTAAGTGAGGATACCGGAGGCCCAAACTCTTTTAAAAGGCGGGCAATGCACTTGCGGCTCCTCTGGTGTTGCGGGTGTCCATGGGCCGCGGTAATCGCTTACCATCTTAAGCATTCTATTTCTTCATTTACAGTTTGGGACTGTAGGAATCATCGTATTTTATAATATTGTTTCATCGTATTTTATAATATTATAATATTGTTTATATGAAATGAAATGAAGCGATATTTATTTCTGTAAGTAGATCTTTAGAGACACTGTTACAAGTCAAATGGTTTGTATTTTTTTTATGGCTTCCGCATTTCCTAACTGACGACCTCTGAGAAGAAACACCGAAACAAACTCAGAGAAACATGGTCTCTTTTAAAGTCCAGAGATAAAATAATGCAAATATTATGTGAGTGGGACAATGCAGGGCAATGTCTGAAATGGCCTTTACCATAGCAGCTTTGAGTAGATCAGTCCTAACTGACGGCAAGCATGCATCAGTCATCGTGTAGCTCAACCATAATTAAGGGAGCTCAACGACCCGTCTCACGACAATACCAGATCAGCAGGATATATAATATAACATACATAGGTACGGTATATATTTTATACGGAAACAGTACGTATCCCTAAATGTCCCCGATTTTCGAATGTTCAGGTGGATTTTCAATAAAACTATTATTTACGAAAACAACAACAACAAAAAAACAGGTAAATCGGTCTATGTTTTGTCGTGATGGTCTTTCATAATTTATGGAATGAATTTAATGATTAAACGAGGTCTTCGTAAACCTATTCGCTACGTTAGCGAACGCCTACGCTGTCTGTGCCACCAATACCCAATAGGAAAAGACACAAGTCAAAGTTCACTTGTTTAAGATTAGAATATTATGTTTAGTAGAGCTGAGTATGTTTAAATAAAACAGAATTCCAAGCACAATAAACATTATCGTGTATAATGAGTAAGCGTAATTAAATGTTGTTAATTATTGTTCAAAATTCCTTGTATACTTAACTATTGATGAAAAATGAAATTTAATTGATTTAATATTTATTATTCGATTTCGATGTCATAAAACTCGCCTTCCGCATAGGTATGTAGGTACTTAGTTTACGGTTGACACGAACGAAACGGAATACACGGATAACAGAATCATAATAGTTATAATTTCATGCTTTCCATTTGGGAATATTACGAAAAACTCGAAGTTTTGGCGGCCTTACATTTCCCAAAGTACTTAATAATACTAATGTTGTTTAAAAACTCATTGAACTGGTTTTGATAAACGGCCACAGATCCGTGTCGTGATCGTGACACGAATCACGCGAACGATTAGGTTTTTATATTTGAATAAGTTTACTTAGATAAAAGAGACTAAACAAGCGTGTAAGAGTGTTGTAGGTCCAATACATAATAGTTTAGACCACTTCCGGGGCTGTGGTTGTGCCGGCGCATGGCGGCGCGGTTCAAGCGATACGCGGCGCGTGGGAACCGCGTAGACATCACAAAGTTCCCACGTCCTATTGTCTTTGATCGGCCCACGGCCCCACCTTTGACACATCATAATCGATTTAAAAACACCCAGACATGTTTGTGAAATATTTGCTTGTAAGCGTAGCATGATCACCACAGACAACATTTATGTTGTCTAAAAAGTAGACAAAAGTGTCATTTTCTATACTTATATAAAAATGATTGTAGACACTTCGGTCGACATAACCCTTGTCGGACCTGTTATAACGCCTGTTATTGTTTTACTGTAATATTTAATGTAGATATAAGAAACCGGGTATAATTTGGATTTATTTTCTCACGCACAAAATATGGCTGACTGCGAGAAAATGTTCATATAGCCATGCTATGACGTTCTTTTGTTTGTGAGACGATTTTTTAAAGATTAGATAAAAGGTACATAGGTATTTCGTGGTACCTACGCAAAACGTAATGCTCCGAAGCTTGCATGCTAAATTTAAAATGTTATCGTGTGTTATGTTATGTAATGATTGTTTTAATATGTGTAGTGAAGACAATACGGTTTACGTCGGCGCCACCAAGGTCGGGGTCGTTGAACCTATTTACGTCTTTCAGCAAGAGGCGCCGGTCGTCGCGCCGCGCGCCACCCCGCACATGGAAATAAACTGTCATTAATACAACAACGTGCGATAACTAGATTACTATAATACTTTATTTTAACACTAGAAATTCAATATCAAAAACAATTTTCCCATTAATTGAAACTTAATTTATTTTATTATCATTTATGAATTACGAATACCTACCTAATAACATTAATTAGCAAAACATCAGAATTGGCCTTTAGCTTGTATTCCAATTGTGAAAGGTCTCATATCAATCAGATAAGTCGTGTTTATGTAAATACCCACGAGTAACACACGTGCGATGATATACTGATACATAATGTATAAGCATAATGATTAATGAGCGTTATTTTTTGTGTAGTTTGGCGCCTCATAATTAAAGCATGTAAATTTCTGTATTGTTATAGGTAGTTAGTTATACGTGCAAATCTAAATAGCGACGTACAAAGGCGCGAATAATCAATGTTTGTTATATCTCTGACGTCTTTTACTCGCTGTATTTGTACAAGCGGGCCTCAATATTCAAGTTTTGTGGCCTCACGGCTCTTACTGTAGCGTCAGTGAAAATATCATTTATTAATAACACCGCTGTTGCCCGCCCCCGGTATGATACGCACACAGACTACTAAGCAGGCCTTTGAACTATGTGTCAAACTTGTAACACTGTAATTTTTGTTTAATAGACTATCAGAATACCTACATATTTATGATTTCATTTTTGTTTATCCTTCATTTTTACACAAGGCTTTTTTTCTCGCGTAAAATAACACTTCCTGTATGGGATTTGTTTCTACGATACAATCTATTCAAAGTTATTCTCCCTCAGTAGTGTTCGCTTTCCAAGGCATGAAAGCACTAACCTTCCTTATGTCATGATTTTCCCGATTTTACATGTTCTTTACGTATACTTTTGCGTCCTCAGCATGCGTATGATGTGAAAGAAAATTACTCATGGGAAAAACCAAAGTGTAGGTATTTACAACACGACGACGACGACGTTGAGCCCTGATCTGGATCACTATTACACACAGCCAGATTATGTTTTTTTTATTGCGTACATCGGAAAAAATGCGGAAATCGAGAAAAAAACATAACGGGCGCTCTAAAGCGCCCGTTATGTTTTTTTCTCGATTTCTGCCCATCCAATGCAATAATTGTCTGTAAGAAATTGGTTTTAACGATAAGTTTAAAAATTTATATTCTTTGTTTTCTGATCTGATTTTTGGTGTACAATAAAGAATAATCTATCTGTCTATCCATCTATGTTATCATCGCGATTGTGTGTTCTCACGAAGGCACTGTGATTTATTTTATTTTATTTATTTATTTGATGCACAAAACACATTACGATCATAATATAAACACCATAAAAATTAAACATTTTGACCTAGATTGTAACGATTGATAGTAATTTATTTTAGGTAAATGGATGTCACATGTATTAGGTACCTCTACCTATAAAAAGTAATTATTACGACATGTATCTATATGCTATGTACATAGCACACGCATACGCTATTCGTATTTCGTTCTTTCGAAATAAACCATTCTTTATCTGACTTAAAGTGAAGAACTTTGTTATTAGAGTTAATAATTTAAATAAATAGAAATATTAATTAATTCGTATAGCCCTCCATATTGCAATGCTTGCAAAAGGCCGCTAAGTTATAAGTTCACTAAAATGTAATGTACCTAACACTTAATGTACACTTAGTAAGCAATAAATCTTTGAATCTTTGAACTTATTTCTGTGTTCACTGCAAAAAATATTTACCCTTGACAGAAAATATTTGCTATTTTAAATTCATCAGAATTAAGCTTTACTACGACTTGCGGTTTTTTCACTGAATATAACTAACATATACGCAACGCATACTCCGAGACTACGCCGTAGTACAAGCGTATGTGCTTCTACGCAGAGTCTAGGCGTAGTCGCTACTACGCTACGCGTAGCTGTAGGGTTAGTCGACGCTCTATGGTGCGTATAGGTTAAGGAATATATTACTCTTGAAAAACGAAGAAGCGATAGTCGAATGCAAAAGAGTGGAATTCAGTTGGGATTGAAACTAAAGGCAAAGGTTTCGACAGTCCTGTTAGCTAGTCCAATGCTAGCTATTCAATCAACGTTAAAGATACTCTAGGTTCTAGTTAGCCCAAAAGCGATATCATGAATTACCTACAGATTGAAAGAAACCGATTATTACATAAGTAACGTATTATATGTTCATCAAAAGATAAGTCATCTCTATATTCGAAAACTCTACTCTATCTCGGTGGAATTTATACCTTTATAGTTAGATTTGTCCGTGAGCTTGTCCCAAACGAATGGACTGATTTTGATTCCGTTTTTTTGGTTGAAAGGTAAGCTATGATCTAAGAAAATCTTGCTGGTCGTTTGAAGATTATCAACTCTTCTTCTTGATGAGGAGGTGAGAGCAATTTCTACAGGTAATCGATTTGCAATTTGGTAACAAGAACATGGTATCCTAGACTTTATACTGCAGGGGATTTTATAATACACACATACACCATCAGGCATGTATTCTCCGATGGGTTAGGCAGAGGCGTACTTTATGTAGGTACCTACTCACAGTTAGTCGGTATGTTTAGGTCACATGGAATAGGCGAGTCTTTTGCCATTTAACGGGTATAAATTCCAAATCCCAGCTTCTATTGAGAGTGTTTTAGAAAACCCCAATAACATTGCTCGATCTGGGAATCGAACCCAGGACCTCCAGCGTAGTAGTCGCGCTCAGGACCACTAGGCCAATGAGTTATTTTTAATAAGTGTTTTTAATAATTGTATGTTCTTTTTCGAGTTACAATCTTCGTCAGGTTAGAACCGTTTTTACGCCATATTCAGGACGATATTATTGTTTAGAGTACCGTACCCCAAAAGAAGTACTTATTAAGAAAGTGTATTTTTTCAGAATGGGTATTACGCCGTCAGTTCATATTGGTTACAATGAGTTTTGTCCACATCACAACCAGTTCTCAATAGGACGTATAGGTCTACACACACGCATATTTGCGGAGACCTTGGATCAGCTCACCACGCCATGGCGGTGACTGACCGTCGCAGGCTTCGCCGCGGCGGTTACTGACACCCGTCGCAAAAACCCCGAGCCAAATTACTCGGAATTTAACGTGCTCATGTGAAAAGAACAGACTTAAATTGGACCTATGGACTCGCGTCCTTTGCCTTCCGTAGGTAATTAAGGTAAAATTAATTTGCTAATTGAGTAATTAGTGAAACATTTTTTTGTTTTTAATTATCTGTTACCTACATATTTGTTAGTTTTAGTATTAGTACACATAGTAACTATTTGTGGTTTTTATGATTATATTAAATGTATGTATTTAGAAATACGATTATATCATCTGTTGTTATCGTCATCCAATAAAATGGTGAGAATAATAAATAATAACCAAAGTAAACTTTCGATTCCATACCGACTTGGACATTTTTCAGCAAGGGCTCTTTCATCATTGACAGATTATTATAACAATTGAATAATTCAAAGTTTATTGGCAAAAGTGAATTTACAAAAAATCTTGTTGTAAATCTTAAGCGTTGGTTTAGCGCAGGCAGGAAGTAGTGCAAACATCGCATCATCGTTCCATTTGCTCTATTTTATTGGTTTAATCAGTATATCTCGCAACATTGGTATATACTCACTAGCTAACAGAGATAAACAAAGTCGATAATTTACGGCATGTAAATATTTTGTCCAAAATAATGTAATCGTATTGGGTTCGTGTGTATTTGTGTATGTGGTGCAACCGGCCGGGTATTTCCGGTGCGGTGTGTGATGTGTTTGTATCAGAGCGGAGTCCAGCGGAATATTCTCGGAGCTGTGTGCCGCGAGCGATGCCCCGTGTTTACTGTTTACAATTATTGTACCCTGCACACGCACATACCATATTTAACTAAGTATAATATAGCGACTATTTACTTTGTGTGGCAGCTGTAAACAAGAAATTGTTTTATTGGATCCGTCTTTCCGATATCATTGTACCATTATACAAATGTTTCATTCTATTTTTTTTTTCAGTTTTGCTATTATTTTTATAATAACATAACCATACACATTAAGTTGTTATTTCATAACAAGCATGAAACAGCTCCATATCACGTCGTCTGTATTAAAAATGTATGACCTCTAGATATAAAACAGTTTGAGAGTGAGTAAAATCGTGGTGCTATGTTTACAAACATGACATTACGATAAATAGGTTATCAAACGGTCACGTTGTACTTCTGATTTATTAACTGCATGAATGAATATCGGAAAAGGATCATACCTAATACCTTGGGTTCATTTTTGCGAGAATGACGATATTATTTGCTGTGAGAGGAATTCCAAGAATGAAACACTAGTATACACTGGCGTGTTCTATTAATAGTGGATGATGAGTTACGTGATGGATGGCTGGATGACGCGGCCTCCCCAACGACGCCGACACTGGCGACGCCCGCCGCGTCGTTACAGCTTGGCGCGGCGCCGGCGACCATCCGCCCGTAGTTGCTTGTGACTTGTCAAATCACGGGACCAGGGCGCCATGCATGGCGCCCTGGTCCCGTGATTTTGTACAACTCGTAACGTACAGATTGAGCACATCTGTATTTAATGTACAACAATTATGTTATACATACCTTATCACGAGGTGACGTTTGTTACGTTTTGCGTTGGCATCAGTGATGTAATTTTGTGCTAATCGCGATACTGAATGAACGCTATTTTTATTACGAAACTACGATGGTCTGTCGTTGTTACTTTTTAAAGCCGTCAAGCTTACCCAGTAGTCTTCATATTCGCATTAAAATTTTATTAATTTGGGGTCACTCATAGTTAAAATACCTAAGCCAAAAGTAATAAGCTCTATCTGAAGTTTAACAAAATATAATGAAAACAAACCAAAACAAATCAAAATCATAATGTTTGTGTATGACTTGTGCACGCATCTGAGGCCTGACTGAGCTATAAATTGTCACGACAAACAACGTTACATTAGCAGTTTTTTTTAGGTTACTGGCGTCACACTTTTTGTCAGAACAGACAGAACAATAAAGATATTATTTATAATAGGGTCAGGTTAAAAACAGAGCGCGTGAGTGTCACAAGGAGACTGATTTGGTTGCGCGGGTGCCCGCTCCTACGCAACTCGTGATTCATTGGTTTGGCCGTGCAACGGTAAACATTACCCTAATTACTCTACAGTAGTGCAATGCGAACTAGCCTAGCTATAACCGAAGAATGCCAGCGTGATCAGCTACGTAACTGTGTCATACCTTTGCAAATTGAATGATGGACGCCAAAATTGTTTGTTGCTTGGCTTGGCCCGGAAAGGTCGAATTATATAAACTACATAGTTAAAACGAATCAAGATTGCCAATAAACTTTCTTACTTATTTATACTTGATTTTGGATAGAGACCAAAATAGTGAACCGCGATTGAATGATGAATTGAAAAAATGAATGCGGTATGTTGGAATATCAAAAAATAAAATTAATCGATATAGTTCGGTGTAAGAGCTACAAGCTAATGAGGTTCTAGATAATGCCTTAACTAGTAATAGGTATTACCTATTAATGATAATTCAATGTAGTTTCCGTAAGTGGTTAATAGTTTATCTGCCTATATGGTTTACCCTGTTATTAGCATTCCTTGCTAATGGAAACGTGGGCAAAACCTATTGAATAAGGAACGGTTTTTGTAAAGGTTGTGTGTATGTATTTGCGTTGCGCTGAACAAAGAAGCAACTTTCCATTTTTTTTTGCTGTGGCATTCAAGGTCCGTCGTAAATAAACAATAACAGGAAATACAAAGCAATACCGTCTACCCAAGACAAAAACCAATACCATCTATGTCAAGTATTTTCAGCGTCAATGCGGATGCGTGCGTTTTAACCTTGTGTGCAATTTAGAATCATGCAACGTTGTCAATAAACATTTTGAATGCTACGAGTAGTGTGATCATTTAGAATAACGTTTTCTTAGTTGTTGAAGTACCTAAAGATAAAAAATTCACCAGTTATTGACTTTTTTGGTGCTCGTGCTCTTGTGACAACTGGGACCGACGGTTTTACGTGCTCTCTGAGGCACTGATGGGTTTCAATGGTCACTCATCCGCAGACAGATCGAGACAAGCAATGCTGAGCTTGTCGCGATCTGTCTTGCAGACCTTGCAAATCTGTTGATCACTGTAGTTATTATTTAGCAGGAGCCCCTCTTAGAATGTAATATTTATTACGGTTTAATTAGATAGACTTTCTAATAATCATTGTTAAATTATTTTATGAATGCTTTTTGAACAAAATAATAATCAATTTAATATCTATACTTCCCTGTTTCATACATGTAAATATTGTTTTTTTGTCACAAATGTTGTTGGAGCTAAGCACAGCATAATAGATACTAACTGTATACATATAACCAATACCTTTAAATGGCCAAATTTCTAAACATATTATGATGAAGGCACCTACTCGTTGCATTACATAATCGGTTTATTACGTGTGTATAACTACTGGCATTGTAAATTTTATATTCGCATGCAAGCTTACTCATACGCACGTCAGTCCGATGCCGAACAATTGATATCGTAATCATAACTCATACAATAGCAATAAAATAATGTTATTATCAAGAAACTACTAACATAAGGACGTGTACTCATGCACCTATGACGTATAAGCTTTCCTGTTTCATCTACTGTTACCCACGACTAGACATATAGGAGAAAAGGTTTATGTTGTTTACTCATCTCTGGTACGTAACAGCTAATATATGGCTGGTTGTTTTGCAGCAATTAGTTTTGGCAGTAATCCTGCAAATACATATTTCGTCATGCGTAGAGCACACTTCGCAGTGCCCTTCTACTGACAGTTGGGATGGGCGTGTGTGTTATATTTGTTGCATTCAGCAGCTAGGTGATATGGTGTCTGCTATATTGGTTTATATCTGAGTGATCTTGGGTGTTGCTCATGTGCGTTTATTTCTGCGTGCGCTTCGGTGCCGAGTCCGCTTTTAGCTGCAACATGAGCCGCGAGCGCACAGCCGCCGTCACCATGTCGATGCATCGCGCCAACAATAGGACGACTTACTGTTATTTCTTGTTTTTAAATTCCATTCCGATTGATACACCAAGAGAAATTCTTTGATGCTGTTTATGCATAGATCGATACAGAATTATTTCAGGCACTTTGCCAACGCACTCATTGATCAAAGTTAGGTTTTGATATTTGTAGCATAAATTTCCATGGAGCCATTGTGTTAGGGTGTCAAATCAAAAGATGAAAGAAATAATAACAGACGAACGAGAATTTCTAGTAGAATGGAGATGTTAAAATTCTAATATAATGGCATTTTTAACAAAACATGAGAATAGTAGAAGATTGTTTATTTAATGAAAAATATAAATAAAACGTGTACATAGACATTTCTTGCTGATCTGTTTTTCATTCTCCGAAATGTGTGTTTACCAACGTTTGTATGATGTCAAATTTTCCAAGCTTACACTTGTATAATTACTGTTTAAACTCCACGTCCGCCACTTGACGTCCACGTCTTGTCTATTTGTAGCTTGTCTATGAATGAACTTATATTAGCTTATCATAGCTCATTTAGTTATTACCATAATGATATATATTATATATACATATTTCCATTATTATATAGGTACACATTGTTCAGCAGTGGATTTCTATTGGGTATGATGATATAGGTATACTAGCTGTTCTCCGCGGTTTAAGCTTTGAGAATCCCCCCCTCCCTCTAAAAGTCCCATACAAACTTTCACCCCCGCACTTCATTATTTATTTCTCGAAGTCCAAACTCAAGGTTTGCCAACGGGCAATGGAACGCAGTATACTTGGCCTCAAGATATTGAGTTCGGGACTCTGTACCTACTGCGCTCCAAAATTCAAATTATCGACGTAGCTCGAAAAGCCAAATAGCTTAAATGGGATTGGGGAGGGCATGTCTGCCCAGTCCCATTTAAAAAAATACTGAAATGAAATTTGTAAAAATCCTTTCTTAGCTAATTTTATAATCTACCGACGTTATAAAACAAACCTATATAATATAGGTTTCAAAATTTCAGCTTTCAGCAGACTTAGTAGTGGAAATGCTAGAAAGTTCAATGAATCGCAAAAACTTTCCTTGTACGAATTTAATAGCTACGCAATAATAAAGCGTGCAGAAGAGTTGATTGACTGTCCCCTCCACTTGCACGTGCTGTTGTTGTACTTCGTCATCGTGCTTGATTTCGTTTTATATTGCGATAATGGAAAATTTCATTCCTTTTTCGTGCTCACTCTTATTTTCTTGTAACTGATAAGCGGTTAATGTAGTAAGTTCAGTATAGCGTATAGTACAAACCACGTGTAAGCGCTTCGCACGCACCATTTTATACCGCCTTATTCCTCTACATGTGCACCTAAGAAAACCGGAGACGTTATGCAACAAAAGATTAGGTTTATGGCCTTTACAGAACTGTGAATAATCGATAAAGTATACATGATGGCATGTACCTACGTGAAAATATCTTGTACTCTTATCGCCGTACACGTGCTTCCAGTTTACTATGCTACAATACTATTTGCACTATTGTGAAAAGCGACGTTGCTATTAGTAATTTGCTCGATGGTCGATAACTTGTGAACACGTTTCATTTATTTGATTTATGTAGTTGGGGCAAACAATTGACGATATTGTTTGATAATTATCGTAGCTGTGCCTTCTACCCGCATACAGTGAGAGGACGAAGCGTGGGATTACAATACAATGCTTTTGATTCGGTATTCATTTACTATGCAATATGTAGGTACATGGGGTACTCTATGTAGTTATTCTTATTACTCAGTACTTACACAAATTATATGTTACTTACTTAATACCTCATATTTAAAGTATGTTTTGTTATCTATTTCCTGAAAATATTTCGTATGTGCGTACACCGATACAGAATGTTATACTTATTTAAATAAAAATAAATTAAGATCTGGCCGGATATAGTCCTGTTGAGCTGGGTTCAGCCAAGGTGAGCAGACGGCGAGGCGGCGAGACACTCGACGACCTCTACGCTCGACTTACTGGTTTCTAAATTAAATCATGTCTTTGACTGTGACTATGGAAATTCAATACTGTCTGGCTAACACAATGGATATAAAGAACGGTATTACTAAAGGTGTATTGTACCAGAACGCGAATCTTTAAAAAAAACTCGTCGAATACACTAAGAATCGCATAAAAGGTTCCGCACCATAGTTTAATATCCAAAGCATAAATATGATAATGGGAACCAAGTTCAATATTAAGAATAAGCGTGGTTTACTGGTTTCTGAAGCTTACGCGAATATTAGACATATTGAACCTAAACGTTATGGATTTTGTCGCGTTATCAAAATCAAATCCCGACGTTTCGGACCCTTTACAGCGACCATCGTCATGGGGCAGACTCAATTTAATATTTCACAATTATATATTTAAGCGTGAATGTCAAAAGACTTGAGATGTAAATGGGTGCCAAGTTCTGTAGTTAATCCTGTTCAAGATTTGACTAATTTTTACCAACAAAACAAATTTTTAGAATAGTAAAATATGTAATTTTTACCATACAATATAAAAACTGCACTGCACTTGCATATATTATATACTATATAACATAACATAAAATAAATAACTTACCTTACGGTTAGTTCTATGTCCTATGAATTTTTCCTTCACTAAAATAAGTTTATAATCTTAGCATGATAAATGCAAATAAAATCACAAGAAGATAGTTAACAGGTATGGTAGCATCGTACGACATAGAACTAACCGTAAGGTAAGTCATGTTGGTTGAGAGGCATTGCCTTTCAATAGATGTTACTGACGTCACCTTTAAGACGTAAGTTCAGAATGAGAAGGCAAATTTCGACATGGCAGGTGGGACTCGCGGTGTCTTAGCGTCTGGCGTACCTAGCCAGAAGACGCAGGTTCGAATCCTGCCTGCGAGTCCAATTTTTCCTTCACTAAAATAACTTTAAAATAAATAACATAAAAGAAACATAAAATGAGTTCATTAACTCAATAAATACTTATATAAATTGTAGGTACGTGAAAACTATGCCATGTGTACATACAACATGCCATGTAGACTGTGTGCTGCTTCGGGATTCCAAGATATTTAAGTGCAATAAAAGAATTGTATCCCATATTTGCTATTGATAGGTTTCCTTAATTTAAAAGCTCAGCTTAGTGTTCGAATCTTCTGCTTTTCTTTCGACCTTTTGATATGATTTGATTCCCACTTTTTCATTAATATGTCATTGAAAGCTTTGTCTAGTCTAGCCATTTCGAAAATGGGAAAGCCAATCGATACATTGTATCTGAATCTACATTCAAATTTCCACTACAAACGTATTACCAAAATAAATCGTAATTCAAACAAAATTTAATCAAAGTGTGTTATTGTTGTAGTGTTATTTGTGTGTCGTATTCCGATACCGTTAAACTAGGTTCTTGCTCTACTATTTCATCCAAAATACTTCACTGGAATTAAATGTAAGCGAATGCAATTTTTGATAACTTTACCGAGTTTGAAACGATTTGCCGGTCGTTTATTTCCAGTGAACCTAGTTAATGGTATATCAATCCGAATAATCACACAATTTGATAAAATTTTGTTTGGATTACAATTAATATTGGTTGGTATTATGTAGCGATTCAAGTTCAGCCGGACCCTTTAGAAATTTTGGAGCCGCATCAAGCGGTCTGTATGCTGTATCAACATCATTCTTTTCTTTAAAACTTCATTTACTTATACTTGCAAATAGGGATATCTTAATTACTGTTTTCCTGTCCATCGATATACAGGGCTAAAAGGCCTACTCTCTGTGAAGTACATAATAAATTTATTTCCAGGAGATTTGAGTATTGAAGGCTTATTTAACCCCACAACGCTCTTTCCAAATTTTAAAGCAAATTATGACGCATAAAATGTATCATGTACGTTTTCAGCGCCACGAGGAAAACTAAAAATATACTACCAAGGGATTTTACATTTATTTGATTTGTTCATTATTAATATCCAAATAAAAGCTCTGTGATTAATCAAATATTACAACGAAATTATACTTGTGTTATCATCGTACTTATTAGATTCCTTTAATAACAATAAAAGTTCATGAACTCAAGTTCTGTTGAACCCTCACCAGTCAGCCCTTCTCGTACATGTGTACGTCGCACTAAAGTAGTACGAACAATATCAGCGGTCGTGCTCTCGTCCTGTCTGGGACGCGGCGGCAGGGGAAGGACGAAATTAAAGTGTTTAGCGAGCCGCCCGGGGGTTGGCTGGGTAAGGGCGGCGCGGGCGCGTCGCGTCTGTGACCGAGACGGTCTGGGTGAATGTACGCTCCGAGCAACGCCACGCTCCCTACGCTACACAACGCAGTAGTGGTACGCAGTACGCTACACTACCACTTAATATTGAGTTATACGTACTTTTGTAACTGTACACACCATCTGCCATATTACAAATTAATTTATGTACATTGATTAACTTTGTAATTTGCGTTAGATATTAAAACCCATACACTACGTATTGAAAGGAGAATGTGAAGAAAATGTGAAGGTTGAGAACCTGAGCTGAATTTGGGATAGTTACATAAATACTAAATTTATAATGAAAGCGTTAAATCAATATATCAATATATCCAACTTCATTAGTTTTCTTAGTAATGCACATCATAATCATACCTACTGAGGAGTATAACTTTATTCGGGTTTTTTTTTATATTATTACAAAAAGTTATAGCCATATAACCATCTTACTGTGAAGACGAATCCCCCGACAACTCATTTGCTAAAATCTGATGAGTAGTTTTTAAGCTAGAATCGAACATCCATACGATACGTACCTACATATACATAGACTGTTCAACTCATGACCCATCCTTTCTTCGTAGTCGGGTAAAACTATAAGATTACTAGAGGAGATTAAAAGAAGCAAAACACCAAGATGGCATACCTACGTCAGAGTCCAAAGACAACATAATGAGTTCTATTTTTGTGCCGTATTCGTATTCAGTACCCGTTAGATGAGAAATCCATAATATAAAACCTAAGATTACTCATAATAATTATGTTCTGTACTCGGTACATCACGTTTTAATTCTTATTGTTAAGACGTAGTTCCAAGAAGTTTCCAAGTAAGGAGACACACTCACCTTAGCTTATCTTTTAGAATTTAAATCTGTATTAAGAATGAATGAGGTTTAATTGTTACTGTAAACTGTCCCGTAACCATGTACGCCTGTTCCCATTCCCAGCACTGCGGTCATTGCTTAATATGTTTATTTATTCGTAGGTACTTTGTAGCCTGTAGGCGCCATCACCAGAAGGGCATTGAATACCAATGCAAATTACTCCCAAAATTATTCTGGAAAAGTTTTTAAGTTATTGTAAAACTATGTAAACAAGTTGGGTTATATTTAATTTATCCACATTTGAATATTCCTCTAAATACATTGTCAACTTTTTCGTCCATTGTTTATTATATTGATGCTTCTAATAAGGAATCATCCTGCTCCTTGATTGATTTTTTTCTTTTTGAAAAAAGGTAGAATAAATTAGTTATTACATCTCATATATTCAGTATCTCAGATAGTAGTACCTATATCTCAGCAATTGCGGATACGTTGATTGCAACACTACAGGGTCATACTGCTCGTGAATGGACGCAGACAATGGAATCGTAAGCTTGCGCAGGGCGCTGCCTCCGCGCAGCTACAAAATGACTCACGCGCAGACCACCCACGCCTTGCGACACGGACACAAGGTAGAGTACTTCCCTACTGAGTGTTCCATCAATTTTGAGGCGTTGAAATAACAAATTAGAAAGAAAAAAAGGAAGAAGATTAAAGGCAAATAGTAATTTGCCGTTAACCTTCCTTGATAGATAAACACAGCATTATTATAATTATTTGCAGATAGTTATACAAAGGAACTCCTAATCGAGAAATCTAGGCATCAGTTAATTTCTACAAGTTCGATCAGTAAATAATTTCAAAATTTTCGTGTACTTTTTCGATGTTTCAATACTTATTCTGCTTTTTGGGGTGGAGACAAATCCAACAAATCAAAGATCATAAAAATCGGTTCCGCGGTTCTTGAGTTCTAAATGGTGAAACTAATCCGACTTTGTTTTATATTTCTGGCATAATTAATAAACGTAACTTTAGCACAGAACATTATGGTATTGCCGAACAGGCAATATACCTCAACGTCAACGTTATTACTTTATTAGACGATGTGACGATTTTCTAACTTTTTTAACTATTTTAACTAGATAACTAATTACAAATCTTAATACGCCCATATAAGCCCGCGAGTTAAGATGAAATCACATTTATCAGCATCAATTTGAATTTTGCTGAATGTTTGGACACACTATACGTAAAGTACTCATGAATCTGCGTAACCATCCGCTCTCATACGTTCGCTAGAAACAGTAGCTCGGAGTAGGTGCACGTGTTTGCCTTTTACAATATAAAATACCATCAAAAGGTTAGGCAGAGGCGTACTAATGTACACCCACAATTCGCCGGTATGTTTAAGTCCCATGTAATATGGGGCGAGCCTATCGCCTGAGAACTTTAACACTGCTCGACTCGAACTCAGGACCTCTAGCATAGCAGTCGCGCTCAGGACCACTAGGCTAATGAGGCAGTTTAAGGCATATTACTATATTAAATAAAATCTGAATCGATGTGAAAAGTTTGATATTGCATACCTACGCACTAACTTCAAATATTGATATTTCAAAATTTTATAAGCTTATTCTAGCATTTATGAAACGATAAGTATGATCCTAGTTGCACGGTTCCAAAAAGTTGGTCCTGTGTACACGAATCCAGCAAGAAACTCCATGGATGGATAATGTTATTATAATGTTAAAAGAAATGGTGTTTAATTTTTCACTGGTAGATACAATATTACGATAACACGATGTGTGGACATTGAATAAATTGAAAATTTAAAGAAATCCACGACATAAAAATCTCTAAAGAGGAAAGAATAATATGTAGATATTGTATCATGTGTAATATTTTAAAATAAAGTAGAAGTGTAAAATAGTAACAAACGGCTGCGCTGCGCCGATTTTCTTGAAAAATAGCTAAGACTACCTACTCTCAATTGATTGATTACGCGCTATGATGCAACAGACACAATAGGTATGTCTTACCTGTGTATATTATATACATATACACACGTTAACCTATTAACACCCTTATTTTTCGACGGGGGTTAAAAAGGTTAATAGAATATCCTTTATTGTACACCAAAAACGAATGTCAAGTATAAGTTATCAATCATAGAATATGGTATAATGGGTGGTATTATCGAATCTAATGAAGGTAATCTAATCTAATAAGGTAAGTTAATCTCGATGAAGGTACAATTCAAATGCAGAGAAACCTAAGTTAGATTTCACCATGTCTCAAGATTTTTAAAGGAGTATTTATTCATATCATTCCCTTAAAAATCTGAAACGGTTCTATGAAAAAATCACATCGGAAGAGATAAATAGAATAAATGTTCATAACAAACCCGGAAATTTGCCTTATGCCTTAGTTCTCCCCACTTTACTGAAGACTACTACTGCTTTAGCGCGTGAATATAAATGGGGTCTATATTAGATTTAACTACTATATGTATAATTGTATATTCAACAGATATTATTTTGGGATGTACCTATGTGTAAAATTAAATACACTTCTCCAAATAATCTTCAAAACACGTTATATTCAGATGAAAAGCTTTTACAAGTGCTTTTACCAGCCAATGTAAGTGGATTAGTATAATGGATGGCGGGAATGGTATGTGTGGAATGCAAGTTGGTCTCGCAAACGATGCAACGGGTGGAAACAGCGCGCAACTTGTGAACGACCGTTGTAGCTGCGTACGCTACGCGTGGCTTCTCTCGGTCACCAGTCCCGCGATCTGCGACCACTGAACAAAGTCCAAACGCCACAGACCTGTTTGCATTCCCTTCAGTTGATTCATCCCGAAACGTCTTAGTAAATAAAATACTTATGGTCGTCATTTTTGCACTGAACTACTGGTATTTTTTTAAGCTGTGTTTGGTTTCTTAAAACAAAGGAAGACAAATTTGACTAGTTATAAAATACCTAGGACTGTCGGAAAGAGCTTTAAGCACATATTATAATAATTATTATTTTTATAATTCGGATTATTACATCCATAGCTGTTTAGATAATAATTATAATTATATCAGACTAAAATTTTAATAATTCCCATAAAATAAAAACAAAATAATAAAATCAAATCATTAATAAAAAATAACATCAGCGTCATTTCAGACTTCAGGTTTCAAACTACAATCAGAGCTTAGCTTAGCTAGAAATCTCATATCATTTCAAAAGTGACGTGAGGTGATTGTAATTAATGAGACAGATTGTTAAAATCTAATTAATACATAACTACGAAATAAACAAATTATTTGTGTAACCCTAACAATATAGAATGCGTAGCAAAATTGTTGTTCATGCTTTGAACCGAGTGGGTCATGGACCTACAAAAATTATGCGCAGTAAACAGACAGGTTTTGCTTTGTTTCAAGGCTGAACTAGTTTAATTCGGGCTTACTTGACGGTATTTAATTTAGGCGCCTACGTGAGAATGAATTCGCATAATTTTTTCACCAGGGGCAGGTTAACTTTTGGTGGTACCTCCTGCACTATAATATCTCGAGCTATGGATAGTAATACAGTGCTGCGGCTACATTGCTAACAATCCTACAAAGTACAAATCAAATAGTTTATTTATTTATAAACCACTATTGTGTACCAAAAACATTAATACAGACAGGACATACCTAGGTACCTGTATGTATACTTGTATATACTTAATATTTTTAATACTACTTAGGTATTCAAAAAAATATTGGAATCAAGAAAATAATATTAATCACAATGGCGGCGAATAGGTAACCACATAGAATTACAGTGACAACTGACAAGTCGGGGTCCTTTAACCGAACAGAGCAGCCTGAACCGAAAAGGATTTGTCTAAGTGGAATGTTTTAGTAGTAGTCTTAGGTTATCCAATGACCTTAGGTACCACGAGTGGGTGTCACCAAGGAAATCGAAGCGAGTTCAATAATACTTAGTTAAACAATAGGAACTAATTTATTAATATGTAAGTATTACTTAACTCTAAATACTAAGTTACTTTACTTATATTAATAACATAACATACCATCACGCCTGTATTCCCCGAAGGGTTAGGCAGAGGTGTACTAATGTACACCCACAGTTACTTAATGCCATTAACCGGGCACAAATTCCAAACTCCGAGCTGTTACTGAGAATTTCATAGAAAAACCCAATAACATTTTGCTCGACCTGGGAATCGAACCCAGGACCACTAGCGTAGCAGTCGCGCTCAGGACCACTTGGCTAGTGAGGCAGTACTTATATTAATACTTAACTTTAAATACTTAGGTACTAAGATGTTACTATTTCATTTACTTTCCAGTTATAGCATAAAAGCGGATTGGATAGTTCAGTCTGCATTCCGGTATTCTGCATTAGTGCGATATTCTTCACAGAATTTTACTTGCACATTGTAACCTGCAGGTATGCCTACGCTTAACCAAATAGCAACTACTTACATCTTCATTTTCACATAAATTAATAAACAGAGGTTTCTCGTTGTAATAATTTAAGTATTGGTATTAAATTTACAAATATTCCGAATTTTCCTGGATATAAAAAAAATTTGAACAGCAAGACGTTTCCATTCGACGTGTAGCAAGCTTTTTGTCCTTTGCTTCTGGGTTCAACGGCCAGACAGTTCGGATCGTTGATTTTTTCGCTCGAGTGCCTGTCTGTATTCACTAATTTTGAGGTATATTTTTATGTTTACTTACTTAAACGGCAATATTCTTTGTGCACTACGCGTAGTTAAGTAGATACCTACCTACTATCAATACAGTGAAGATTACTTTGGTTGGTTGGTTGCAATTTCAAACGCAACGGTCACGGCAGCCTAGCCGGTTGAGTAAAGTTGAATGTATCGGTAGGCATCTCATCCTTCGTGGAATTTGCACTCACACATACTAACGCAGAACTGCACATTACGATGCCGCCCTCGCCGTGCCGCGCCGCCGCCGCCGCCGCCCGCCGCCGCCTTTTATCCTTGTTGTTTTTTCAAGTCGCCATACTTTTCTAAGAAGGATCGACATAAAAACAGGAGACCTTATGAACGCACCTATTATGATTTATTTTTAATGAATTATTGTTATTCACGGCAAGAAGTCCTAACCTAACTATTCATTGACATAACCGTCGATTGGCTTGGTTCTAGTAATGATATCGCATAGAAGAAACTAGGTAGGCAGGTAACTAGAAATTTCGTTAATTTCGTGGTATTTTAGGTAGATCAATAGTTTTAGTTTATTGTAATTAGAATTTATTGCCCTACTCTAGGATTTCCTCCTGTATCGTGCGTAGACCCGGAACAACTGTACCTGTAGAACATACAAATATTTGCTGCGTATCCACCCACAACACGTGGCGCAGAAGCCGATCTCTCAGCCGCTACGCCAAACATGACGTATATTTTATATCTCTTTAAATAATATTTTAAAGAGGGAGCGGATTTTGTAAGTTTTTATATGTGGTGGGTATCTAATCTTCGGATCATTGAAAGAAACATTATTGCAGATGGACACAGGCTAGTAGTACCTATAGGCTATATTTTCAACCCGGATGAAGTCAGTGCGGGTCCCTAGTTTGGAATATCAATATACAAACTAACTACAAAACATACTTGTACTCCATGCTTTGATAAACAAGTCATAGTACGCGTGCTCCCGGCAGACGGGGCATCACGCCGCCGCCGCCGCGCCGCGTTGTTTGCTCGTTTGAAATGGTTGAACATTTCAGTGAACACGTGGTCGCCGCCATCTTGGAGTTCATAAATTTGGCGCGAAAATAACAATTTAAGTTCACCTTTTTTCGGACTTTTGATTAGACAAGTGACTCACAAAATACGGGATTTCTAATACTCGTATAATATTATGTATTTATAATTTTGTACCATTGTTTATAAGGTACTTAGGTAAGTAGTCATTCTAATAAGAAACTAGTACCTCTCCATAAATCGCTCGATGTCTGAATTATTACGGATCTTCGATTTTTCTCTTTGTTTACTTTTTTAATTTCAGTCAGGATTGCGCGGAGTATTGAAAATAATTGATTTGAACTGAATGTCTGTAAGTTGTTTTCAGAGATATTTTATCTATTAATATTTATTGTTCCCATCAAAAGCCTGTTATATGTATAATATTTTTCATTGAGTTCGTTCGTACCAAGGCGTTTTTTTCTAAAGTAAATATTATTATATGTTTGGACGTACAAAACTTATTATAAAACTTATGTTGCGCGAATTTATACTATAGGTACATATTTTACATACTTAAAACAGTCTATTAAAAGCAAGCAAGTCTTTAAAGACATTAAACTTCGTAGTTTCTCCCTCCGATGTATTGGCGCCAAAATGCAGCGTGGAACTTCCACATTAATGACTGCCGTTCATTGCGCTGGCTTGGGTGTATTGGCCCCTGCTCACCAGAGTCACCGCGCGCATCCTGCCTACTACGTTTTCTGTCTGCGTCCTGCTCGCACTTATTTCTTATATTTACACACAAAAGAGAAGTCAACTTCACGTGCAGCAATTTTTGTGCCACAGAAGGACGCGCCTTGAGATCAATGCACTTTCCGAGGACAGTGAGCCCGTTTTTATTAATCGTTAACAGTGGGGCTACTCGCGACGTAATAGGGATCTTACGAGGCAACCCTAAGAGTTAATTTGGCAGTAGCAAGAACATGGAGCTAGAGGTCGATGTCTAGACGGGCGGGAAGTGATTAAAGTATGTGGAATTGTGAGTGGAAGGCATTCCGCTCGTGTAGGGCTGTGGAACTCTGCAGCAAAATAGCTCTTTATAAACAAGTAAAAGTCATTTTCTTTTAAATTAAATGTAGAGCTTTTATATATTAGTATTTCTTTTAAATTAAATGTAGAGCTTTTATATATTGTAGCCTTGTGTACCTTTTCTTAATAAATTTTAAAAGCTTTATAGGGCTGTAAATATTTTGCATAACTTTTATTGTGTATTTTTCAACCCTGTTCATAATAATTATATGCCGCGCTTGAGTCCCAGGTCGCTGTACCGCACCGCGGCGGGCGCGCCGTTCTCTTGGAGGTTGGCAATTTTTACTTATTATTTTGCTAATATCTAAAGTGCAACTTGAAAGTTGTAGGTACCAAATCATAAGTTCTGCTTATTTTTAACTCGGCGAGACTAAAATAATTTAAGTCCCCCATACATTTAAAATACCGACCTTTATTATTTCCCGCATAGGAAAAGAGCTAGACTTAGGGCTTATGGTACCTTTTAAGTTTTTAACTTCAGAACGATGACTAAAGGTTTTACTTGTTTTTTGATGTCGATAGTTGTGATGTTAATTTTATAAAAGTACAAATAGGTATTCAATCGAAAACGGTTAAAGATAAATTAAAGAGTTTAAGTTTTAAAAACGTGCCAATCAATTTCAAAATGTTTACTTGGACTTATTTTCGTCCATTCGTTATATTCCTCATAAGTAGGCGCTGCGTGTGACAAACGCGAATTAAATAGTCTAAGTATGTACTAAAAATCGGAAAACAGGAAGGTTCTCGTCTCGCTTCCGAATTTCCGATCTGTAGTAGATGCACCGGGCGTCGTATCCCGTAGGGCGCAAGCTACGGTGTACCTGGAACAGAAAGTTAGCATGTTGCCACACATGCTCCTTTCGGTGGGAAAGGGGAAGACGCTGTATCTAAAATGTCAGAAACAGATAACTGATTCCATAATAAGTATACCTATATGTACTTACATAATGTATATCCAGTTCTTATTTTATTTTTGTGTCATATTTATAGAAAAAAAAATATAACGCAAAAAGAATATAATTTCCAAAAGTTTGCTCCGCTACTCAAGTATGTCTTTTAATACTTCGATTTCAGTTGGATGTGTCCTCTATACAACTTTAGGTACTCCTTAGGTAGATTTTATTATCAATGTTTGCTTTAGTTTGCTTTCAGCTAGATACATGTGAACAAAGCTATTAATTAATTCAATGTTATTAATTATTATTCTTTCCTTCGTAATAAAGTGAATATTATAGATATTTATACTTACCAGTGCATGGGTCTAAGTTCTTATAATGTTATCTATTCTAAAATAATATCTACATAAATATTATTATAAACGGATATAATTATTAAGTTTATGTAGATTAATCAAATCAAATCATTTATTTGCTTACTAAGTGGACGAATACAGGTCTTATTCCATCAGCTGTAGTGGTGCTTAAAACTACTAGTGGTGATTAAATAATAGTTTGTGAGTTTGAATGTAACTAAAAGGTTATCGCCGGAACTAATGATGTGATTCATTCGGTTATTACTTGCACTGATAGAAAGGTGCACTATCCCCGAGTGACATAGGCTATGTTTTTTAGTGATGACATCCCGGCAAAAAAAATGGACAAGACGGAAGTTTAGCGGTTTGTTAGGTAATCATAAAATACCTGCTTTGTATGAAATTCTTAGTATAAATAAATACGATGTATCATATGTATTACAAAAGTTAGGTTAGTCGCATCGCACCATTTATAACTTAAGAATGGTTGGACCCATTTTTATGATCTTTGATTTATTGGTTCTTTTCTCCACCCCGAATAGCAGAATAACCTATTAAAACAACGAAAAATGCACGAAAAAGAGAATTATGGAGAAGCTTGTTTTATTCATACATTTTGTATTGGGAAAGGAAGGATTGAAGTGATTTCACAAAAACAAAACACGGACAAAACTGAACATGGCGTTGTTTCGGTAAGGGCCGTAGTTGGCGTTGTGAGCACTGTGAGTATTCCTCCTAAGCGGCTGGTGTGACGTTGATTGAATTTTTTGTTTTTAACTTAGACCTAAAATGGTCTAAGGTGTTTAAGTGGGTTCCTGGATGGTTTAAATACTCAATTTGAGGCGATAATGGCACCATAATGGGGTTCTACGATTTTTTTATTTCAACCCAGAACAACTTTTGCGAGATTTGTATTTTATAAATATACCTAATTGAACTGACATGACGACTGAAATTTTATAAATAGCTGAATTTTTGCTTGTCTTTAACGGGCTTAACATTGTTGTATAAAAGTATTTACAAACAAAAATGTATTATTCTCAATTATTATGGTTTGATAACCTTTTATTCGTAGAAAAAGAAGACACTTATCATGTTACATGTGAGTGATAGCCTGTTAGGTATTCTTGTCAGAGTATTTAGGTTATTCCTTATTTGTTATTTCACACATTGATGGCGTTACAATACTATGTCAATAAAATTACGTAATCACTTAATTCAAATGATGGCGTCGGAAATAATTATATTTAATAAATAACGAGCTTCTGCCCGCGGCTTCGCCCCCGTGGAATTCGGTCTGTCATCACATCCCACGGGAACGGGATAAAAAGTATCCTATGTCCGTCTCCTGATTCTAAGCTACCTCTCCACCAATTTGAAGCCAAATCGGTTTAGCCGTTCTTAAGTTATAAATAGTGTAACTAACACGACTTTCTTTTATATAATTACTAGCTTCTGCCCGCGGCTTCGCCCCCGTGGAATAAAAAGTATCGGGACCGGGATAAAAAGTATCCTATGTCCGTTTCCTGGTTCTAAGCTACCTCTACACCAATTTTCAGCCAAATCGGTTCAGCCGTTCTTGAGTTATAAATGAAGTAACTAACACGACTTTCTTTTATATATATAGACTAGCTTCTGCCCGCGGCTTCGCCCCCGTGGAATTCGGCCTGTCATCACATCCCACGGGAACGGGATAAAAAGTATCCTATGTCCGTTTCCTGGTTCTAAGCTACCTCTCCACCAATTTTCAGCCCAATCGGTTCAGCCGTTCTTGAGTTATAAATGGAGTAACTAACACGACTTTCTTTTATATATATACTAGCTTCTGCCCGCGGCTTCGCCCCCGTGGAATTCGGTCTGTCATCACCGCCCACGGGAACGGGATAAAAAGTATCCTATGTCCGTTTCCTGGTTCTAAGCTATCTCTCCACCAATTTTCAGCCAAATCGGTTCAGCCGTTCTTGAGTTATAAATGAAGTAACTAACACGACTTTCTTTTATATATATAGATATAGTAGAAATAATTTTAAACAATACTAGCGAATTATTTCGATCTGTCACACTGCTTTGGCCTCAGGGGGACAGAACGGAAAAAAGATTGATCTGGCCCCCTGTGAGCAACAAGGGCACGGTTCGAACTCATGAAAGACACTAATAAAAGAATATTTAATAATTTTTACAGAAGTAGGTACATAAATAGGCAATTTACTACAATGGTTACTTTTGAATTTCTACATTTTGAATTTTTAATGGTTACTTAATATAATTGTAATAACTTTTCATAGAACGAGCCGATTTGAATGAAATATAGCCTAAACGTGTTCCCAAGATATGGGTTTTCAGTTTCTCTTCATCCATTCAGTAGTTATGATTTGATGCGCGTTTAAACACACGGACAAAAATGCTAAATCATCTTACTTATTCTCAGTAACCCAAATTAGTTATTTTTTGCAAATAGATGCACTGAAATAAAAACTATACAATGTAATTGACCTATACTAAACGTGTTTAAAAACTAAAAAAATCTGTATAAAGATAATTTAATTGCTTTACAGAAAGTACAGTAAAAAAAATAACTTTAGAAGAGATAAAAATCAGTGTAACTACCTATTATTACCTAGATAACTGACCAAATTATTATCTGTAACATTCATCTATTTTGGAAATGCATGTGATAAACATAATTTGTTATCTCGTTCCAAAACATGTACTTTGACCCGCTCTACTATCTGCGACCGCAACTAAATTGTTTGTTATACGTTAATTGTTTTCCAATGAGACAATATACGCTCTGTCCGTTATTTTATCGATATTGTCCGCTGGTGACTGGGGACTCACCGCATAGTCGCATACCAAACCGATGACTAGGTATTTGATGAATGCGTTATAAAGAATTCATTCATCGGCATTAATTGCTTGTCCTCATTTAGATTTGAATATCTCAGTAAATATAAACAACACGTCAGATGTAAGTTCTTACCTAATAATTTTTAATGAGAAGGAAATAATTATTTGATAGGTAAAGAAAACTTCACATAGAAGCCATGCACTAGATTACATAACGCAATCGGAGAATTACCATTTATCAACCAATTCTATTCTTCCGTTTTCTTGTACCCTGCCAGCGTCAATAGAATTCCCGTTCAAGTTCAAATCTTTATATTTCAAATAAACTTTTTCAAGCGTTTATGAAACGTTATAATTCTGATTCTAGTTACACGGTTCCAAAAGGTGATCCTATGGAGAAGAATCGGGCTGGAAACTCCATGGACACTCTTTTAAAATAAATTATGTTAAAATGTTTATTGGTACAATATTGCGACAACAGGATATGTGGGCATTGTGACCAAGTTTGACCGAAGTCGGTAATATTAAACGAAGGTTCGTTTTAGAACTCCCAAGTCTGGAACATCGCCGCAAAGTTGCAAGTTATCGGTTTTTTATCGGATACATTTCGGAGGGTGTGCATCAGATTTCCATGATCTTATTTCCCTTTTGCGTTGTTAACTATCGAACGGCCAGCAGCGTGAAAACGCGAAATCGATTCATGGTGGACATTCCAAAAACCCGCGACGCTTAAGTCCACTTTTATTATGCTTACTGCTGAAATGTGGAATTCACTTTCCGAGTGGGGTCTTCCCTGATAGATATACATAATATGGGTGTCTTTAAATCACGAGTGAATCGGTTTCTTCTAAGGCAAGCGCGTTCCATCGTAGATCGCAGTGTCGCTTCGCATCAGGCGAACTTGTGGTCTAGCGTAAGCTTATCAGGAATAAAAAATAATAGATATCATAATAAAACGAAAATCGAAATTAAATTAATGTAAAATTGTATGAATTAAAAAACTATAGGATATATGCGTGTGTATAATATGTATTAATTTTAAACATGCTTTTTATTGCCAAATTATATCAATACTTTCATCCGTGAAAAGGCTGGTATATGTATATTTATATGTTGATTCGTATTTACGTTGAAATGTTTAGTGATCGGCATAAGTCAGTGGCTAGATAAAAATAAAAACTATATTGTGAGTTCACCTTACCCGCGGGGCCGTAATTTGAAGGTTATCAGGAAAATAAAAGCCACGGTTAAGGCCCTTGAATTAATTCATCGGTCATCGAACTTATCATGCTCGTACCCGCGAAAATAATCAATTCTGTATATGATTCTGAGGCGACTTCAACTGGTTGGAGTTTAAATTATTTGTTTTTGGATGATATCCTATAGAGTAGAACAACACGTGCTAATCTGCGCAAACTTAATTGTATAAATTATTAATAATTTACCTACTAGTTTCACTTTCGACGATGGTGATCCGACAACTCATGCGCTTGAATCTGACCTATACGCGACCTATAGGTACTACAACGCGGTACCTATCTATGCTAATATGTATAAAGGTGAAAAGTTTGTTTGCTTGACCGCGCTAATCTCAGGAACTACTGATCCGATTTGAAAAAATATTTCTGTGTTAGATAGCCCATTTATTGAGGACGGCTATAGGTAGGCTATAATCATTCCACGCGGACGAAGTTGCGGGCAGAAACTAGTCTATATTTAAAATAATTTTATTATATTTCATTTACACATTGTATACATAATAATAGCTTTTTATGTTCATGTTTTCTGGTAAGACGATTTCCTTGTAAGTACCTACCTATTATGATATGCATAATTTTTTTTAAATCTAGGTAACTGAGTAGGTACCTAATGTCAAAAAAACTCGACACGTCATAGAAAAAAAATATATTTTATATTAAATGAGTGACCGTTGAAGATTTTAAGTATTTAATATGCGAGGGGCACTCGGGCAGGTGGTTTGAGAGCGGCGGATATTACTTCCAATGGAGGGTCAAAGGACTACTCAAGGCCGCGGCCACGACATTTCGGCACGTCGATAATAAATAACCTTCTTTAGGCGCCTTCGTACCGCCAATACTTCCATATCACACGTAAAATATACAACAATTCACTTCAGGTTTACCCGTGTTCAAAACACTATACTTAAATAGTTCTAGCTCCCTAATATGTGGGTTTACCCAACGCGTACTTGCGGAACTGTTGAAGGATATTATTGTGTTGTACTGTACACACGCTAAAAGTTAAACACTAGCGATTAAATAAATAGTAAACAATACTATATACTTATATAATATTATGTCTTACTTACATGTAAGATTCAGCGTTTTATGGGAGTGCAATGACACGTACCTACCTAGAATCATGTATTACGATACACAATGAACTACAATATTATTGAAACAATGTCGTACGACCTTGGTTGACATACTTGCACGTGTTATCGATAGAAAATATATTACCATGGAAGTTGTTAAGTCCTAAGCATTCAGTTAATAGGTACCTCCCTATTTATCAACAATACCTATCTAGTTACAATATGTTAGTTGTTATGTGCCTGAAAACGAAAGTTGAACCTCTATTGATCGACTTTATTGCTGTTCATTCATTTACGCCAAACTTGTCAATGGTTTGAACTCTGACTACAGAACAGTTTTTAAATCTCTAATTGTTAGTACCTATCTCTATTATCATCTCGAGTTTCATGGTTATCAATTGCAGATATTTATGAATCGTCGGCATCAACACATCACGGTGATCCACACTAACAATAATATATACAACTAATTATATTGCTGATAGTAATATATAAATAACATTGTTTATTATTAGCACAGAGATAGATCTGATAACTATTAAGTAGCTGTAGCTACATTGCAATACCTATTATGCCTAACAACGCGACAGGTGTGATATCAACAAAGAGAAAAAAATAAGCTTACCGAAGTCCCATCAAATAACAAAATCCTATAAATTTATACAGGACGATAGAAAGAAGAAATATTGAGTCTAATTTTTTTTGCCCCCATATGGATAGGTACCGTTTTACATAAAAACAGTGCCAGGTGGTAAGTTCAATGTTCGACGCTTCGGGGTGAAACGAAGCTTCGTCTACTGCGGCTGTCAGGGTTGCAACTGCTATGTTATTCGGATAAGTAATAAAAAATATACTCTCGTCCACCTGGCGATGTCTTATGCATATCCTTTCGACTAGAATTCTTAAGCACTTATGGTTCGAAAATTATATAATTTAATATACGTTTAATATCGTAGCCAGACTTGTTTATTCACAACACCTGCTTTAACACGATATCACATGTCATTATTTACATTTACGTTGAATGTAGGTAGTTACATAGACTTTAAATACATGTATGACGTACCTACTTATTTACTTACATTACCCACACATCGTAAAAATACAGAAGAGTTAAAGAAAATTATCAATCTTTACACAACTTAACGCATAATTAACAAACTTTTCAGCAAAAGAAAAGGAGACTTGAAGTAAAATAATTTGTTGTTGTAATTGAGCGCGCATGGAGGTGATTAACAAAAAATCTAATAGAAAGCTTCCTTCTTTTTGAATTCGGCAAAAATAACCATTTCTGTGTAATCTTAATCATTTAATTGAAGAAAATATAAAACAATAAATGTTTGAAAGAAAAACAGAGAATTTCAAGCCGCCGTAAATGACATGGATGTTGTAAGACTTCAGCTATATATATATATATATAAGTATACATTACAGGAAGCAGGGATGGTAATCAAAATGCACATGTGTGCTCACCAGCACGAGCTTCGTGCACGTGCCATGCGTATACAGCTGCTGCGATCCGCTCAACCCACATAATACATTAAATGAAGGAAAAATAAAAAGCTTTCTTATCGTTGAATGTATTTATTTCTTTACAAAGTATTGGTATGATTAGTTATGTATGGTAAAGATATAGATACGAGTAGATAATTATGATGTTGGGTTACAAAAAATTCAGTATACCTACTTAGGTACTTAATTCAATCCGTACCTACCCGACCCCCGTAGGTAGACCTCGATTTTGTATTCTGTCTATAATACGAGCTTTAAAAGGAATTGGATGAAAATGCCCAGTATGATAAGACTAAAGGAAGGTATAAGAATCCATTGAGTGATGATAACATACACGAATTAACACGCGGTAACCTGTAGGATCAAAGCTGCACATGATAAAACATAAATAACTACACATTAGTTAACTGGTTGTTCAAAGTTAAATCATCCATTACAAATATTTTAATAGTCTTTATAACAGACTCCAAAAAAGAAGGAGGGTCACAATTCGACTGTATAAATAAATGATTTCGGATTGCGTTTGAGGCAGATCTAAAGGTCTATTTGTAAATAAGTAGCATTCTAGCAAGACGTAGGATAATATTATCGTACATTCAATGCTTTCTGTGATGTGAAACTGCATCTTATGCTATGGTTGTATCTTATGCTACATGGAGCTACATTTGCTTGTTTTTATCGATTTGTTCCCCACTTCCTGTTCTCGGCGTACAACACCGAGAAATTTTCGAACCTACTCGGTACATCTTGCTAAGAAGGAATCACCCTCGCTTACTCTACTTACTAGTCACGTGGAATAGTAAGTAGTCACGTAAACTTTACTAATTACACAATTTTTATAGGATGTTGGTAATCTTAGTAATTTTATTTAGTCTATGGTGTTACGTACCTAAGTAATTCTTACTTGCGTATGTAATTACTTAACTAAATATTATCAAAACTTTATTTTCCTTTAGGCATTACGGTATTTTCTTGGTTTACAATATTATCGAGTACTTTGGAGGGTAACGTGCCACGCTTCTTCCTCATACACATGGAACTTGGGGGTAGAGTGGGTTGCGATTGGGGTATGGGGTCCCACAACCACACTCCACAACCAAGCCGCCCGCGCCGCGCCACCGCACCTCCCCCCATCGCGCATCGTACCGACCGCGACAAAACGACCGAAGCAATTATTCTGTCTAGCGAGAGAGAGACGGTCGTAGTCCTAGTCAATGCTCCGCTCGCGTCAGGCCGCTTCGTTCGTTGGATTGGATTCCAGTCCCGTGTTGTTAGTCAGTCCGCAACGCGCCGTTTGACCGAACGGACGTACGCGCGCAATATCCAATTAATAATTATCGTTGTTTAGTTATTTATCCTAAAATAAAATCAATAGGTAAATCTCTTTAAAAAATATTCGTGATTTTAAATTTGACAAACTTTGATTAGATCATACAATAACTAACCTTCATGAACTGTGATTGAGTTTTTGACCGTTTCAAACAATAACAAAACGGTAGAAAACAAAGTGTGAGATAAGTCGAAATGAGCGGATTGACCAACAGAGTTAAAAGAGGATCGAGGGGTAGCGCAACCCTACTCGAAGCAGCAAACAGGATTTTGCGGTTACTTGGCGTTAGCTCCACGAAGCGCGGGAAAGAGCCCTCGCCCAAATCTAAGGTAAGGTCAATGACTGTCTGTAGCTCGGGTGTTTATGTGTACTCCCATGTGGCCTTTTGTTATTCTCCGTTTAATGAAAAATAACATTCTGTAGTAACGACATATTTATTTCGTATATTATTGTTTTCTATAAAGTGTAGTAAAAACCTTAAATAAACAAAAAGATTTGCATTATTATTTTGATTTTATTTTAAATTTTGTCAGAATCATACTGAAATTTTAGAAACTTTTCCTATTTGTTACCTATCTTATCTCCTAAAACTATGTAGGGTAACTAGGTAGGCACTCGCCTATGAAATTGTTTGGCTGCTAGCTAGTTATTTTGTTGCAGTAGGTAGGTACCAAATTTTTTTTTGAACACGAGTCAATTGACGTGGCTAATGCTTGCATACCTACGACGTAGTGCAATGTTTATAAACTTTCTCTGTGCAAAGCGGCGATTGCACACTTTCGCCCTGTTTTTGTATCTCTTCGGATAGCTCGCTGCTCCGTTCACAACGGCGAGTGCGTCTCGTATGATACAAACAAACACCGTCAGCGGCGGGCGCGGCCGCAGCCCCGCACTTGTTTGTGCACGCGTCGCCAGCGTGACCACCTTGTTTACCACTACAAACTCCTCACGATCTCCGCATTCAGTAGACCGCTACGGCGGCAATCTTACAACTATCGTAAACACGGCGTATCCTTACCCGCAGATTGTTCAGTTTAAAATTGCCGCGCAATACATATGATGCATGATTTGCATGACCTCCAAACTATGCGTGATGAGCAAGTGATGTGCTCACGCTCACACTACTCAATATGAAGGTACAATTGTACATGCTATTTGCTTCGTCAAAAACGTTTCATATCAGGTAATATTCTGTTTTGTTTATTTAAATAAAGACTACTCTTATAAAAATGATATTTTTGCATCTAGGGTATTTTCATGTTTTCTAAACCCACGTCTGTAGGTACCCACCTATTAAAATAAAAAATATATTGTGACTGCTTCGCCCTTTACCCATATACCTACCTACCTAATTACTGTTATCAAGATAAAATTCGTCAAATTCGCCATCGTCACGAGAATGTTTGTACGTCATCAGTGATGTTATGCCGTAATAGGATCCTTGCGGAGGAAGTTATGTACACCCACATTCTTTATGTCGATAATTTGTAGTGAGGCTTGTCTGGTAGATAAAAAATAACTGATTTCACAGGAAAATAAAGAAAATAGACTACGTGCTTGGTTACGACTAGGCACTTATTAGAACGTACTTTAACGCAAACGGTATTTATAAACAATTTTATAATAAATAAATTGTAGGCGGAGATAAATATGAAGGGTGTCGCTTGTTGTTCAATGTCCTCTAGCAAAGGCTGTTTACACTACACTGCATGATTCATGATCAGATAACGCAATCTGAATTTTCATTCATCTTTCACTCTTTACGTTTACATTTTTTTTTAAATACCCCATACATTTTAAATGTGGTTTATGTAGGTAGGTAAGTAATTGTTACAGATATATTAAATATAGAGCGACATCGCTATGCTGACTATAGGTATGTACATACAGAAGTAAGGTTGAAACGGATGGAGGGTGAATTACACATTGTTAGGTAAATACCAACGACATGAAACAAATATTACTTACAACCGTTTGAACACTCATAATAGACCATTTAATTCAAATTCTCACGCCTTTTATTGTTTAATTAATTGGCAATTGCTAAAAATTAAACAATTTTGCTCTAAGTACGTTAGGTAGGTATACCGTGCAATTTAAAAAGGCCGCCTTTTTAAATTTCAAGTAGACATGCACATAATTTCAATGAGCAAAGATTTAGTGGTGGGGATCTAGGTCGGCTATGAAGTCGGTGTCAGCGGACAGTGGAATCCGTCGGTGTGGGAATGCGAGTGTAAGTACCGTAATGTGACGGTGGTGTACCCCGCCTCGCGCCGCACCATCCCAGAGCCCCAGCCGCGGAATGCGATGCGATGCGCGGACCCATTTGCAGCGCTTACAACCAAGTAATTGTTGTCAGTGACTCATTCCAAATTTCAGAGCAATGCAACATTGCAATTAATCAATCAATAAAAATACAACAATATTTTATTACTTAACGTGTAGTAATGTATAGCCCTAGGCCCCCACTCTATGATTCCCTGTCGTAGATCATATTTATATCATCATGATGACAAATTTGAATTAATGTTGATTTGAATTAACAACAACAATCGTATTTTATGGTGACATCGTGGAATGATTCTATCTGATATTAGGTACAGGTAATTTACTTTTGCAGCTTGTAGCTAAGACTAATTTAAAGCACTTAAATGACATCTTAGATGTTAAATATTGTTATGACCGCTCTGTTAGTATTTCCATCATCACATTATCTAGCCTCGAAGACTGTTTATTTTCTAACTGACACTCGTAATTAGCTACGACCTAGTGATAATTATAGTTTGTAACTTATCGCTTCCCACAGCATAGTATTGGTTTTTTTCCACCCGACTGAAATAAATAATATCCCACAGAGGATTTACATACAACCAGTTTTATTACATGGGATCTAAACATACCGGCGAACTGTGGGTGTTTGTATTTGTACACCTCTGCCTAACACTTCAGGGATTACAAGCGTGTACGTTATCAATATAAAATTTGCAATATACAAATGAAAATAAAATTGAAGTAGTATAGTACCTATGGATTACATACGGTTCCCGCAAAGTAACTGTAAATTTATAGTTAATACTTTCATTTGCTTTTCATTAAGAGTGTTTTTGGCTAATGTACCGTTAACACAAACTCGTGGCAGCTCGGCAACGTTGGAAAGAGAGAGAATTGCGAACTGCAGCTATCTTTATCTTTTCGTCTTCACTCACGTTGTTGAATGGAAGCGTCATTTTTTGTTCGACGACTTCGTAAAAAATGAACAGAAACTCGAGCCACGAACTCGAAAAATTGGATCATCGAACTGTAGTCGAGGCCAGTGAACGTGGCATTCGGTACATTTTGACTAAGTACTTATAAAAATCCTTAAACGGGTCTAATTACGCCTTTATTTTCTTAAAATAATTCTAAGAAAATAAAGGCCATACATTATAAGAAGGTAGGTAATTTAATACGTAATTGTTTTTGCAATTAGGGAACTAACAACCCACGTCATAAAAAGGCTAAAAATAGGTAAGATCCTAAAGGAGTTTTGTACAAATACAAACCTACATGGCTGCTAAAACTAATGTTATTTTGACGTTCCATTGACAAACTTAAAAACACAACATGTATTTCCCTAAAATCGATCAGAACAGACTTTGATAAAAAGTTGGTTTCACCTAGTTAAATGAATTGTTTACGTATTTAGCGGTCACCTAAATTTAAAGAAGCCGGCACTGCAGACGGCGCGTTGCCCCCTGGCCCCCACCGCGCATGACGTACCCACCATCGCCGCCGTTGCTGCCAGCCGATAAACAAGTGCACGCTTTCGAAGCGCGACGACGTCGCATTTCTCTCACGACGATCTAATACACAGTCTGTGATCACGTCCATTTCTGCGAATAATTCCAAATGTTATTTTACTCAGTGGGTGTTCTCATTATTCCAGATCAACGGTCGCGCGTCCAGTGAGGTACGGGCCCCAATTGCTGCGGCCGAAACTATAGTTGAGACACCGATCAAAATGCAAGCTGCGCCTTCACCAGCACCTGCCACACCGGCACCCGCGTCTGCCGCGCCAGCCTCTTTGCCAGCGGCCAACCAAGCGCAAAAGCCCACCAAACGAACCGCTAAAGACTATATTTTTGGCAAATTAATCGGCGAGGGGTGTTACAGTACCGTATTCCTTGCAAAGGATATACACAGTGGAAAGGAATATGCAAGTATGTAATTACTATGTAGGATTCTAATCTTGGCTTTAATTAAGTATATATAGCTCATGTTAGTTGATATTTGATTACTATCTCAGGTAGAATATAAAGATATGTAATGGTTTCAATTTCTTTTTTACAGTTAAAGTATGTGAAAAACTTCACATTATCCGAAAAAAGAAAAGAGAGTACATTAAACGTGAGAAAGACGCCTTGAACATGTTGTTCAATGTACCTCATGGTTTTGTAAAGCTTTATTGCACATTTCAAGATGAGGAAAGGCTGTATTTTGTTTTATCTTTTGCAAAAAATGGCGAACTATTGTCGTACATAAATCAAGTTGGCTCATTTGAGCTAAATGTAGCAAAATTTTATGCGGCTGAATTATTGATGGCTTTAGAGAAAATGCATGCCAAGGGAATAATTCACCGTGATTTAAAACCGGAAAATATATTATTAGATGAAAATATGCACTTACAAATTGCTGATTTCGGAACGGCTAAAATTCTTGAGCCTGAAGAGATTTGTGCCTCACAGAATAATGCTGACAATGACACGCAAAATGAACGATCCAGAAAAATCAGTTTCGTTGGAACACCGCAGTATGTAAGTCCAGAATTATTACACGACTGCGTAGACACTCGTGCTTCAGACTTGTGGGCGTTGGGATGCATCATATACCAGATGATTTCGGGTTTGCCTCCATTCCGCGCCGCTACAGAATTCCTCACGTTCCAAAAAATTCTGAAGATGGATTTTGAGTTTCCAGAAGGTTTCCCAGCTGATGCAAAAGATCTTGTGGAAAAGTTATTAGTACTAGATCATACTAAGAGACTTGGCGCTAATGATAAGGGAGAAACCTATGATAGTATCCGCAATCATCCGTTTTTTGCTGGAATAGACTGGGATAATGTGTGGGAACAAACACCACCTACTATCAGCCCGTATTTACCTGGTGGTTCATTTGAAGAGGAATATAATGTGCCCGATCATCTTGAACCCGGATTGGGTAACCAACAACTCGTGAGACTGTGGGAATTCGACCTGTCTACCTCTAAAGGTAATTCAATTTCATAGTTTACATTTACGGTTTTGCAGAATGTTTAATCCAATATCGAAACCCGGTTAATAAGATTTTACTAAATAGATGTTAGTAGGCTGGGTATGCAGTCGATGTGGACAATTACAAAGTCTCGGGCGAGTGCAGTGAAGCGACGAGTAAGAGGCAACTGTTGCGTCCATGACCTGAATTCTTGGCAAAATTATACGCTTCTCGTTTCATAACTGAACAGAGTCCAATAACGTTTATTGTGATTAGTTATTTACCAAATAGACGCGTTTGTTTTGGAAATAAGGCCCTATATCTAATAATGTTATATACCTACTCGGTCCAACAGCGATTATATTACTACTACGGAAGAAAAAACTACTTTTGCAATTATGTAGAAAAAATCTAAAATACTTATGTATCGGATATATGTAAAGGAATCTGCTCAGAGTAGAAAAGTAATACTAATTACTTTTCTACTCTGAGCAGATCCTTTTTACTCAAATAGCGATCTGTCGAGTATTCCTTGATGGGGCCAGTTTGATTACCTATATTATGATAATAAATACATCATCCTAGTTTTATGGCGCGGTATATGTACTTATTTTTTTGGTTGTTAGAGTTCTAAACATGACTGTGGTGCATTGTAATATGATCCTTGCACTCGATGCATGAGTAACCACGTCATCGGATTCACTGCTATACACATTCGGAACGGACGTCCTCAGCCAGTTTATGCTTTACGGTTTTATAGTTGGTATGACGTCAACCTTCCGGCACGTCGCCGGTCGCCCCGGAGTGCCACATTCTCAACCGCTTATGCCATGACATGAATGACTCGCTCGTTACGCCCTACGTGTTTTATTAATGCTGACCTTATAATCAGCTGTGTACACACACTTATTTTAGAATTGTTAGGTTAGATAGTCACTGAATTTTATTTGTCCGAGTTTACAGCCATAAATCGTAGTTCTTTCTCCCTACTCCTGATAGTTATTCTATTCACTTGGTTGCCGCATTTTTACATTTGTCACTTGAATGTACCTATTACTTTACTTTCAGGAATCTTAAATATAAGCCCCGAGGAGAAACGCCGTCGTCTCGAAGTGCAAGCTCGAGAGAGTAAGTGGCATCAATTTGTCGATGGAGAGCTAATTTTAAAACAAGGACTAGTCGACAAGAGGAAGGGCCTGTTTCCACGACGGCGTATGTTGCTACTGACAACTGGACCACGACTATTTTATGTCGACCCAACCAATATGGTACTAAAGGGTGAAATCCCGTGGTCGCCAGAGTTACGGGTCGAAGCCAAAAACTTCAGAATATTTTTAGTGCACACGGTAAGTAAATGAGGAGTACCTACTATGTTCAATAACAAATACCTAATAACAAAGGCCTCAAAAAGATCAGATTGGTGGAATAATACAATAAATTTATTTTTTTCTTTCACAGCCAAATCGTACATACTACTTGGAAGACCCTGACTCGTATGCTCTGGAGTGGGAAAGCGTGATTGACGAGGTACGCATCGGTACATATGGACGGGACACGACTTAAACGTTGGCGCGGCCGCAGCTACGAGTCGCGCCCGCGCCGCCGCCGCGGCCCTTGGGCTTCGCGCCCGCTCCTCGTACCTTACACGGCGAGTTCACACTTCTAGGTTACTTCTAGCCTTGATTTAGAGCATGGCAAATTCCAAGCCGAAAGCTTTCGCGTCGATGATCGACCTCGTGCGTGTCCTAAGTTCCGCATCGATTGATGCGGGGCGGCTGGCCTCGTAACGCCTGCCGTACCTCTGCGGAGCGCGATGTGAGCGGCGGGCGGCGCTACATATGTTCAAAAAGCGCACGAAGACACGCCTGCGCCGGACGCTCCGCACGGTTACGAGACGACGACCGATCGACTCCTACTCGATCATTGTGGATACTGAATGACTGATTCCTATTAATAATAATGTCCCGACTATCTTAAATTATTCTAATTTAAGTTTCTTATTTAACTGTGGAATACCGACGATGATGTGTAAATATGTCTTAAATTATTATTGCGATTGCTTAGTGTAAAGTTAATTGTGGGGCAGTGTAACTTTAATTGTATAAGTACAGGCCTCTTGTAAGAATGGACTTGTTATTCACCACCTGCGTGTTCACAAAGCCCATTCCGGTTGGTAACTAGACAATTTATAGGTAAATTTAATATTTATTTTATGTTTAATTATTTGCCAACGGAATGAGACTGCTGTACATTTGTAACCATAGAAAATTGATTGGTATGGTTCTATATTCTACATCAACTAAGTTTATCAGTGACAATTGGAAAGTATAGATAAGGATTAGAGCAGTTGTATAAGTATTGAAATTACCCTTAGAGTATAAATTCTAAGGAATTGCCAATTGTCACACTGCTTGTTGTAGAAATGGAAGCAGCTAGGCATAAGAAGGGTAACTTAATTACTAAATATAATCAATAGTTACTGCGACAACCCACACAAGTTATTTGTCGCCTTACTTTCACAACTTTTGAGTATGATATTCTCTGCGATTGATATAGACCATCGTCAATGAGTTTATATGCTGTATAATGTGGAAGTTCCTTGTGCTCTTTCATTAACCTAAAATAGCAAAGGTATATGGATAATGGCACCATAGGTGACACTACTGCTATTTCATTGCTTGGTAATTAATTGTCCAAAATATGTTATTTTTGTTAATTGCAGTTGAATTAAGACATTGGGATTGCTTAATGGATAGTAACTAGTGCAAATTTGATTTTTAATGTTTTGTGTTGTTATGAACGGTGATTAAATGGCCATACAAATTATTCAATGTCATGGCACATAGTACTCAATTGTATTTAAATTATTTAATGGTTATTATAATAATTTTATGTAACTTCATAATAGCAGGTATATTAAAATGCCTAAAACTTGCCTGTAATATTAAACATTAGGGCTTAATGGGATTAAATCCATAGTTCAATATGAAACCCTCATTTAGCAAAATGTAGAATAAGATTTCTTTATGTAGTATGAAGGGCTGTTTTGTTAATTTCATTGTTTATTATAGGCAATGAGATACAATATAAAAATTGGTCAGCACAAATTGGACATTTCCATGACATTGTTGCAAATACTTAATTAAAATTAAAACCTGCATTTAAAATTTAATAACTGTTAACTATTGTAATTATATTTTACAACATTTGTATTTCATAAATTCCATAAAGTAACAAAATAAGAAATTGAAAATAAATTGAAGTTGATTTTTAGAATTTTTTTATTTGGCTCCTATTTATGTACTTACCTAAAAGTGTCTACTCTACCATAATTTTTTTTGGAATTGATTGAATTGTAATTTTATATTGTTCTTACTTGATGAAATGTACCTTTTGTTCATTGTGGAGTCACAATTAAGTTATGTAGGTACTTCATAATAATCTTTAATTATCCATGCTATTGAATTTAACCTACCAAGGAACAAATTACAGAAGAAATAGGTACACATAATCCATTGTATACTCATAGCCTGAGCCTAACACAATAAGAGTAAGTAAAACATGCTAGTGAACCATTATTAACTTGTCACCAATAAAGGGTAAAATCCAATTTTAATATTCATAACGCTTAATAATACATAAGTACATATAATTTCTGTCATGGTTGTGACGCATGTCAAAAATCCTATGACTGAAAATATGGACTAACAATAAAAAAATTATAAGATATAACATAACATACCATCACCCCTGTATTCCCCGAAGCGGTAGGCAGAGGCGTACTAATGTACACCCACAGTTCGCCGGTATGTTTAGGTCCCATGTAATAGAGAGCGAGCATATTGCCATTAACCAGGCACAAATTCCTAACTCCGAGCTGCTACTGGGAATTTCATAGAAAAATATAAGATATGGATGATAATAAACATTTTTTTTCAAACAGTTATACTTTATTTAACTGTTTGAAAAAAGTGTTTAAAATATCATTATTGGGAAAGGACAGGCAAGTAGGGTTTTAAGTTGGCATTTGAGTCCGACATACCCCTCACCTGCCGAGTTGGCAGACAATCCTTGAGGATTTACTGTACTATAAAATGTAAGTAATTGAAAATGGCAAGTCAATGATGATGTCACATTCATATACCCACCTTCTTTTATACACTGTACAAGGAATGTATTATGTAGGTACCTCTATGTTTTTAGTCTGAAGTAATTTGCATTTTTTATTATTATGGGGATGATTGCTGATGTCTGAGGTACAGATATATACATACATACCTAACTAGTTCTATCTAGTACCTGATTTACCTCATGTTTTATCTCAGTACATACCTAGTTACCTACATACATATTGTAACTTTTTTTGAGTCAAAAATATATAAAATTATAATCCAGAGCTAATTCCTGACAGGCAAAAGTGTGATTACATTATCCAAGTACCCCTACAACTATCGTTAGAATATCATCATCAACACCATCAGCCTATAACAGTCCACTACTGGACTTAGGCCTCCTCCAATGCGCCATTTCACCCTGTTCTGTGGGCTGGCCATATATCTGTAGAAGAACCAACAACCGCTTGGGTAGACGTGTTCTTGTGTGGAGACCACGACTCGGCAAACGTAGCGTAGGACGCCCTCCGGCAAGATGGAATGATGATTTGCGGAAGGCTGCCGGCAGTAGCTGGATACGACAAGTCGTAAGAATATACATAGTATGAAATGTAAGAAATTAATTTACCCACTCCACACTATTTTATAGGAACTCCGTTCACAATATCTCTTTTGATAAAACTGTAAAGTTCTGCAAAATGTGACCATTTTTAACATTTTTGGTAGGCATTTTTGTAATAAAAAACACATCAGTCAGTTAACCCAGTACAATTTACACCAATGGAAACTAATATTGGTTCGATGATGGAGTTTATTGAACACAAAAAGTCACGACATTCAATTTTTTTTATATCATTTGCCTACATTGAACTTTCGCACACGTTCACGAAGACTGGTTAATTATATGTAATTATCCAACATAATGTACACAATACTTCGGAGAAACACAAGTTTCGACAACGTAATTATGTACACTTTATATTTCCCGCCTGTGTTCCCGCTGCAAGAAACTGAACTGAGTAAGTGAGTGAAGTGCACAGACCACAGACTATTATGAGATACTAATACCTATGCACAGACCACGACTGACCACGAGTCACAGACAGTGTTGCCAACCCCAAAAAAAAAACTAAAAAACAACAACTCGCCAAAATAAAAACAGTAGAAAACAGTAGGTGGGTCGATTTCCATAAGCATTTTTTTCGTGTCGGGCAGGATAAACCCATTTTAAAATCGTAAAACGTTTTAAAAATATTTTTTTATAGACAGTTTGGTGTCTATTGAAATGACTTGCAAATAATAGATATTGTTATATAATTTAAAATCAACATGAAAATACTGTTAATTTAGTCATGATTCTAAGTCCTAATAAGCATTATGATTACAAATAGTTACGTTTATAAATTGTTTATTTATTTTAAGAATTTTATCATGTTCTTTATAAACGTTTGTTATCTTCAATTACTTTTTAAAAAATAATATTTAATGAGTCTAAGTCATTTTATAACTATAAAAGACTGTTTTAATATTCGGTTTCAAAAGGTTTCATATATAAAAGATTCCGTATTTTTTATATATGTATGACTGATAATATACCTTGAACTTTTTCTAAAATAATACATTTTTCTTATATATAATCTTGTTACACTTAGTACACTGAATATGACTGAAACTGCTAAATAAATAATATTTTATCATTTTTTGTTTCACTGATTATACCATTTATGATCACTCTGGCACCAATTATGATTGCTCTGGTCGCGAAATTTTTTGAACTTAATTATTTCCATAACTGTTTGTGTAAATTGAAGGCCAATAGTAAAAATATACTATTTTAATATCATTATTTTTAATGAGATACATAATGTATCTCAAATTATTATTATCAATATCCATTAAATATCAATATCTGAAGAGCACCAGAGCGATCACACGAATACGCCCGTTTTCGGAGATTGACCCAGATAAAGTAAAAAAGGCAGATTTCATACTTTTGCTCATATAATTAAACAATAAACAATTTTTTTAGTTACATACCAGAATTCACATACATTGTTTTATCACAATAACAAAAAACAAAAATTAAAGTAAAATTATTTTTCAGTTTCATTCTCAATTGCCTCATCTTCAGTATTTTCACACTCATTATTATTTTTAAAATCATTTATCATATATTTTTGTTGAATTTCTTCACGTGCCTTTCTGTGGCTTCAAATGAATAGCAATCGGTTATTTCAGATTTAGTGTGTAATACTCATTTAATAGTTGTAATGAAGTAGTAGAAAATGTTTGCATAGTGTAAAACGCTAGTCGAAAAACGGCGTAAGCCGTAAGTAAAAGTATGAAGCGGCGGTAGCCTAATGGCTAGGGCGTCGGACTTGCGATCATATGGTTGCCGGTTCGAACCCCACCCATTGCACTACCGACGTGAACCCACTCGTAACACAAGCAATCTAGCTTAGCACGAGGGGTTAACAAGATTACTAGTAATGTGCGACCCGCATTGCTAGTCAGCTTTAAAAAAAAAAAAAAACAGTAAAAATTAGGAATGAAACAGAAAACAGGGACATCAATGTGAAAATAGCAAATCTACTGTTAAAACAGTAGCGTTGGTAACACTGGTCACAGACCTCTTTGGCACAGACTCTCCTATTATATCTATTGTATATATTGTAGTCTTTGGCACAGTTTAAGAGACTAGATTATTATGAGATACTTCATCATACTCATACTATTACAGTGCGTTTCACTACAGAGGTCTGAATACAATTAAAAGTCGAAATAAAGACTGTCAGTCTAAAGAGGTCCAAAGAGTATTTAAATTAATAAAGCTGTACCTGTCAGTCAGACCAGTCCCATTGTCAGTCATTCATGGTGTCATTGTCACATAATCTATTCTGTGATTGTCACTTTGTCAGACTGGAGCTGACTGGAGGTGCTTAGTGAGTGTCAATGACGTCAATGTCAATCAATTTAGTATTTTAGGTACAGCTGGTTGATATTTTATCATTTTCATTTTTTTATCCTAAATATAGGTTAAAATAAAATATTTGACTTATTAGAAGATTGAGTAAAATATTTCTAACTCATAAAATGACTTCGACCGTGATAAAATATGTGGGAAGAACAACTGATTTTAAAGGCAAAACATTGTGGGAGATTGTTGGGAGCTTAAAGAATTTTGGTGTTGGGAGAATCATCACACGATCTGTTTTTGAAAGATACCCGGAGCCTAGTTTTATGAAAATTGTGAAGGTTGAAGCGTGTCCTGACGAGGTACAATTAGTTTTTACGTTCTGTATAAATGCAATATCTTGGACCGCCTTATACGTTACGGTCTGAGTTAAGCCCGTCACACACTAGCATTCTTAGCCACCCGGGACGGGAAAAATAAACATAATAATATGTAATCAACAAAATTAACATCTAAACTCAAAATTGTAATTGAACAAATATGCAAATGCTAACATGCTAAGCATAAATTGAAGTAAGGTGGTTGGACTATTCAAATGGGCAGGGGTTCTCCTTGACGATTTGTCTCTTCGGCGAAAGTGCCTCGAAATGAGGAGTGTCACGGCTTTGAAAGACACACTCTCACGGCTTACCAGTACTCATGATGTCATTGATACCATTTAGTATCAAAGTTTTCAAAAGTCAAAGTCAAATGTTTTATTTCAATTAGACCAGTAATACAGGTACTTTTGAAATGTCAAAAACTAGGTGCACGGTTCCAAATAGTGGGTCTTATGGAGAAGAACCGGCAAGATACTCCATAGATACTCCTTTCAACAAAGATTATAACATTGATTTTTTTTACAATTTAGTTGTTTTATTGTGAGAATCATGTAGCTTGATGTGCTGATAACAATTGAATTTAATAAACTGCGATCAATTGCCTTCCAAAGAAAAGAAAAGTGATTACCATAGTATGTCAAGAGCCGACCAGTCCCGACAGACGGCGCCCGTTCACGAGCATGACGTGTGTGTCAGCGTCGTCTGACTCAACCATGTTGTAGGGAATAAAACGACCCGACACACAACGCCACCATCAGCAAGACTTCTTAGTGAGCATGACATGCTCTGACTACTATGCAACCAACAGGCTTGATATACGTTTAAACGATAGGTAATAAATAAATGCAACATCATAGCCTACCTGATACATTTTACAGACAATTTATGATCATATAAATAATAAATAACAATAATTATTTTACATGTCATATGATAAAATGTATAAAATTGCAAAGCATGTCAAATTTTTGCATTATAATAACAAATTAGTAACAATGGTCCAAATATAGATATGTATATAGATAGGAATGTGTAAAAAATTATATCATATCAAGTGACTAATGAACTTGTGGAGCTGGACCAGCAGTTTTCCAGGCATTTTTATCTACAAGATAATCCTCTAATTTGTAATAAGCTTGCCTGCACAAGGTACGCTTTACAAATGTTTTGAATTTATTTTCTGGGAGTTTTAAGATTAACTCTGGAATTTTGTTATAGAAACGGACACTGTACCCCATAAAAGAGCTATGGACTTTAGCGAGACGAAACAGTGGCTGCATTAATTTCATTTTATGTCTCGTATTATACTCATGTACACATTTTTTCGTATGTAGGTGTAAATTTTTTCTAACGTACATTATGTTTTCATAAATATATTGACACGGCACTGTCATGATATTTATTTCTTTAAAAAGTTGTCTAAGAGAATCACGACTACGCAAATTATAAATGGCTCTTATTGCTCTTTTTTGCAATATAAAAATTGACTCAATGTCTGCAGCGCGGCCCCAAAGTAATATTCCATAAGACATTATGCTGTTGAAGTAGCTATGATAGAACAGTCTCGCGGTTTCTACATCTGTAAGTAGCCTGATTTTTCTTACTGCATAAGCAGCTGAACTCAGGCGTCCTGCTAAAGTCCTAATGTGTGGACCCCATTGAAGTTTTGAGTCAAGTTTGATTCCTAGAAATACAGTTTCCTCAATGAATTCAAGTTTCTCATTATTTAATATTACGTCATGAGTTCCACTGTTTACATTTGGCAAGGTAAATTTTATGCATTTAGTTTTCTGCCCATTTAATACTAAGTTATTAACTGTGAACCACTCATGCACCTTGAGAAGAGCGTTATTAATATCGTCAACTTTGGCTAAGCGTCTATCTAGTTTAAAGATTAATGAAGTATCATCAGCAAATAACACAATCTGAGATCCCTTCTGACACATGTAAGGTAGGTCATTTATATAGACCAAAAACAAGAACGGCCCTAAAATTGAGCCCTGTGGTACGCCTATTTTTACTTTCGAGCCAGATGATTTAACCCCATTTATCTGAACTTTCTGAATTCTATCCTGCAAATACGACTTTATTAGATGGCACTAGTGTCTTGGATAAGTCAGGCCTTCTATAACTCCTCCAACAATATATTAATATACCATAATACTACTACAGTAGAATCCCGATTATCCGAACCTCGATTATCCAAACATCCGGTTATAGGGACTCATTGATCTCGGCTCTGTCATTTTGAAGTTTTTTCAAGAAATTAATTTAAAATATTATTGTCTTTTGCTGGTAGAAGACAGAAGCGTGGAACTCTGTAGAATTGCAAACATTGAAAAGGACATGTAATAAATTATTAAAGTTAGCTCTATCTAATTCTCCAATTAAACCGGGCGACGATTTTAAAGAAAAAACAGAAGCAATGAAAATTCTTAGCAATTCTTGCTCTAGATGTTGCTTCTAAGTGGTTTGAAACACAGGATGAATCCGATCCCATACAGTTGTTACAACTGAAGCGCATCAGGGACTTGGCCGCAATAATAAGATGTGATTCATGATGTCAAAGATCAATAACAAAGTATTTCCAAATTTTAAATTACATAGGTATTATGTAGTACTTCATTATCATTTGTTATAGCTCGTTATTTTACATATCTAAACAATGCATGTAAAACCCATTACATAATAAAAAAAATATTAAAATTTAAATACATATGGATTGGTTTGCTTTGAAATTGATTATCCGGATTTTCGATTATACGGAATACCCCTGGTTTTATTGAATCCGGATAATCGGGATTCTACTGTATTATAAAATCGTAATAAACCTGTGTCTCAATGTAGATTGAAGATATTTAAAAAAACAAGTGGGTTAGGGTATATAAACATCTTAAACTCAAAAATGAGATTTATAAATTCTTGTCTGTTTGTTTTTGTTTTTGGTTAGCATAAAAACGACTGAATAGATTTTAATTTTGTTATCACTGTTAGAAGATATTATATGCTCCAACTTAAAAACTAGTGAATCTCAATTAATTGAAGGGATCCTGGGATACAGCTTGAACTCTCTGATTATACCAGTCCCATACAAAGTAGTGATCTGGTTTTTGATTAAATTGTTTTTGGGATCCATTTTTGTTCCTAATATAGCTTCATGTGAGTGAATTATATTAGCACACAAGTTCACTCACATGGAGCTAGAAAGTAAAATCATGTTCTTATGTGGATCATGCAGTAAGATCCTACTTATGGCCACAATTGGTTTTGATTTTACGCAGATTTTTTATAAGTATTAAAATGTATCATTGCAAAATCACTTGTGAACAACTTCAACAGGTTTTTTCACATCCAACTGATACACTTTACAGGAACGTCGCAGAGTACGAGTGTGGGTTGAAAAAACATTCAGGGGTCGAAAACTACCAACCACCACAGAAATATATCGCACATCTTACAAACCTGATTACAAACTTGTACCAAAGAATGAGGAGGCCAAGCTGTTTGCTGCTGTGCTGAAGATACAAGATCACCCTGAAGTCATTTTACCCAACAGTATTGAAATGCCACCACTAATGAAAAAGTTCATCATCAAGGATCATGAAAAGAAAGGACTTGAAGTAAGTACCTACCTTCAAATTATAATAAGAAAAAAAATTACACCATTGAAGATAAAATAATGTTCTACCATCAACCTTAAATATAATATTGATATTCAGTGAGCTTATGGCATTGATATCTGAGGTAATATTGATTTTTCCCACAGTTTTTTTAAGCTACTAACATGTGTGGGGATTTTTGTGATCTGAATAAGGAAAATTAATTGATAAACAACCACTATTTTAGGGGTTGTCTCGACATTATGTTTGTCATTGCGGACGAAAATAAAAACTTTTATTACTTTCTTTCATTATTAAAAATATGTTTCAATTTTTATTTCAGATTATGAAAGATTTCACAATGCCTATTGCATACAACCACAGTCCCAACAGAGTGAAGAGAATAGCAAAAGGTGATGAAAAGCCCACAGTACAATTCACAATGGGTCTTGGCACTCCAGCTAGCCCCTCTCTCTATGAAGGAGTACCACTTAGTTAAAGGAAATAAGAAACAATTAGTACATGATTATTTAATTATACCAATAAAGTAGATGATAACAAGTGTACATAAGTGTATTTAATTATTTGTTAATTTAGATCTAACTGATCCAGAATATAATACCTGATTACCTGACACAAAAACATGATTAAAATTGTATTTTTCAAGTCATAGAAAATGATTTTAGATGGTTAAAAATGGAATCGCATCAAGTGGTCCTTGTATGAAAATATGTAAGTTCTTTATACTATTCCACCAAAACAATTAGGCACACAGCACATAATTATGTTATCAGAACTATTGGAGTAACGGAACATTGGAGCACATTGAATTTGAAAAATTGAATTGGAACACTGATCGATGCAATACAGTAGGTAAGTACCAACATATTTGTGAATTGTATAATTAAATGATCTAACAACGTACGACCACCACTACAATGTCTAGAAGCTGAAATTTAGAAAAAAAGGTTTATTTATTATGTAAGCATCCACTAAGAAAGGATTTTTGGAAAAAACTAGATGTTTGTCATGTTTGTATGAAAGTTTTTGTTCTTAAGAATAAATTAATAATGTCTTTCAGGATTCGTAGATTTTTTCGTTACAAGGAGGCGAAAGTTTGTATGCTTCTTTATATAAGGTAGGAACTTGATAATTGGGATTGTAGCTATTCATCAAAAATAAATAATTAAGTATACATGTTTCAGGATTTTGGATTTACACATTTCAAGGGAGGCAACGGCGGCTGGATGTTTTTAAAGATATGAACCTCAAAAATTGGTAATCTTAAACAGCTAGGTAGGTACTCCTAAACCATATTTTGAAATAAAACTACTTTTTACCGATTTTATCGCGTTGTAGCCTACCGTATTGATATTATTTAATTCTCTAGGTACGTTTCCGATCTTTTACAGCATCCATAGAATACTCATAACGATGGATGCTGAAAAATATCGGAAACGTAGAGAAATACTTAGAAAGATCAAATACAACACAATAAAATCCGTAACAAATACCTACCTACCTACTTGTATTTTACTTTAAGGCGGATCGTTCACCTGAGCCCGCCAAATTCAAATTTCAATTGGTTTTTCGCAATTTGTAGGTCTATAACACATTCTAGATTCCTAGCTGTAGTAATTGCGGCATTAGCTATACAATATTCACAACTGTGCTCAGTTGTGAATATTGTATAGCTAATGCTTAAAAACTTTGCTTAATAAACGTTAACGAAGCTAAAATTAGGTACAATCGTCAATTTTGGCCAAAAATGACGATTGTACCTAAATTTAGCTACAATATCGATTTACAAGCAAAGTTTTTAATGCTCAGTTGTGAATATTGTATAGCTTATGCCGCAATTACTACAGCTAGGAATCTAGAATGTGTTATAGACCTACAAATTGCGAAAAACCAATTGAAATTTGAATTTGGCGGGCTCAAGTGTCAGAAACCAAAAAATATGTTATCGTAATGTAGGGTACCTATCCATAACTATAACTTTTAAGCAACTTATTATATCAGTGGAGTAGTATGTTTGGGTATTAAAATGATTATTGTTGAATATCTAGAGTTGTTTATCATGAATCTTCGGTTCAGCGTGAAAATATCATTTTTTAAGATGCGACGAGGATGCAAATGCTTTGGCCAAAAACGGGTTGAATTCCATGTCAGGAAAGTTGCGTTCCAATTCAAGTTTCTGTAAAATAGGAGATGTTAAAAAGAAATGTATGGACTGGTTACTGATTATCTTGACTTTGGATTTTGAGACATTTCGAGGAATCTTTATTATGTATGTAGGTACATGGTACATGTTGTGTCAAGAATGAGTATAGCCATGAGTACCTATCTAAGCCAGCCAGTTATTGAGTCCATAAAACTGGTTCAAACGGCCAGACGTTTTTGAGGTAGGTCTTGTAGGTACTTTAGAGGACTTGTACTTAGCAAACTTTTAAAACGTTGGTAATTGTTGAATTGTTTAGTTGATGTTTGTGTTGTGAGCTATATGCAAATATTGGCTATATATTACCCTCCAGAACTCGCGCATTTCTTGCACTTCCTCTTGTCGTTGTATAAAGTACTGACGAACCGTTTTTTGTATGAGTGTGGCAGCGTACTCCTCAGGCCATAACCAGGACTTGGGATATAATGGACGAGGCCTTAAAACAATACTATTGTTGGTATAATACAAATAAGTAACTATTAAAAATGGATATCTGTAGATATACCTACAGTATACCTAGTTGTGTTTATAAGACCTACACAACTAAATTGATCACACACTATAGTTCTGTGTATAATAAGTAGGTACAAGACCAGAAGAGTTAATTAAGGGATGAATGCAACATTATAGTAATTTCTGCAAAAAGAGCTGTAAAAAGGCAATTTTACAGATTGATTTTATAACTGCTGACGACTGAGAACGCTGAAGAAATTAATGGAATCAGGTGTTTAGGGTTCCGTGCCTCGAAAGGAAAAAACGGAACCCTTATAAGATTACTTTGTTGTCCGTCCGTTTGTCTGACTGTCAAGACCCTTTTTTTCAGGAACGCGTGGAGGTATCCAGCTGGAATTTATATTAAATACTCTCTATTATATTAAATACGTCTACTGTCCCTTGGAGCTGTGAAAAAATCAAACTTCTAAGCCAACGCAATCAAAAGGGGGAGAGCCATTTCACGTGGGAGAGCCATGCTTCGGCACGAATGGGCCGGCTCGACCGGAATGATACCACGGCCTCACAGAAAACCGGCGTGAAACAACGCTTGCGTTGTGTTTCGCTGAGTGAGTTGAGGTTACCGGAGGCCCAAACCCTTTTAAAGGCGGGCAACGCACTTGCGACTCCTCTGGTGTTGCGGGTGTCCATGAGCGGCGGTTATCGCTTACCATCAGGTGATCCGTTTGCTCGTTTGCCCCCCTATTACATAAAAAAAAAGATACAGCCGTTTATGCCGCAAATTTACTTTATTCTGAGTTCACAGGAAGTATCTTGTAACTTCCCGTGAACTCAGAATCTTGAAATTTGGTACGAAGCAACGTCATATAGCATAGATACCTAACGGAAAAATTGCGAGAAGCATACATTATATAATAGTTACATCATATAATAAAAATATTTTTAACTACGGAACCCTCGATTCGCGAGTCCGACTGGCACTTGGCCGGTTTTTTGAAGTCCAGACGATATTATAAATTAAATTGAGTCCACAATTATTAGTGTCGTCAGTAGGGTCATGTGATTATGCCTAGCAAGATTTTGCGCCCCTAAGACTTATTTTATAGGTAGATAACTAGTCAATACCTACCTACTTTGAAAGTGTAATTAAAGTTAGCTAGGTAGGTACTACTTATACACTATGTAATTCTTATTTAGGTACTGTTGGGTAGGACGGGAATATAAGAAGATAAGAGAGAGAAGATAATACGAGAAGATCGTTGTGTAGCTCTATTATTTACCATATTATAAGTCACCATATTATATGTGATATAATTATATATCACATATTATAAAGAGGAAAGATTTGTATGTATGTAAAGATTAAACTCAAAAACTACTGGGCTACACACAAACTACTACTACTGATTACAAAAATTCTTTCATTATTTGAATGATACATTATTCCAGATTAACATAGGCTATAGAATATTTTGAAAAAAGTTAGGAATTTCTCCACCCGTGCGAAGCCAGGGCGGGCCGCTAGTATTTATAATAAGTTAACGAGCTCGACCATAATTTTCCCCTTCTATTTCTAATTCTACCCTTCACACAATAATACCAGATCAGCCGTGGACATAATTTTTAATAGGTAGTTTCTTTTTTTCTTTTGCTATGCAATGAAGTAATAAGTAGAAGCATGAACGTACCGCTTTTTAAGAGTTTCTCTGACCCATGGCATATTAAAAAGATGCAAATTACTTTCCTTACGTCCTGGATAACGAGGGTTATTATTCCAAAGAACCTAGAAAGGAAATCCAGAGGCAATTATTTTTGCAACACGTTGGGAAAACCAAGATTTATAATTTTTCAGGTTAGTATTATGCGGTGGCTTTCATAAGTAACCGCCACTAACATACCATGAGGCGATCCGTCTGATCGTTTGCCCCCCCCCCTATGCCATAAAAAAAACAATGGTATAATTGTATCTACATAGGCAGGAAACAATTTTTAAAAGTAAACTTCATAAACTATATACCTAGTTACTTTCATTCGTCAATATCATAGATTGTCAAATCATTTATGTAGGTAATTGAAGGTAGGTACATGACAAGATAGTGAACGTAAAAGGTAGGTAGGTACCTAACTCGACCTACCTGAACGATGTGGTCTATGCCATTGAAGAAGCACTTCTCTCTTGATAAAGCTTGCCATATTTTAGCCTTGTTAAGAGTTTCGACCAAAGCCGGTATAAGCTGAAGAAATACCTCATTCTTTATGTAATCATTTTCAGTTTCTGTGAAACATTAAAATTAAGCGTAATTAAATGAAACGTATTTTTCTTTTAGGTTATTAATAATTTAATCTCCTTCTCATAAGCAGGAAAACATATTTATTGTAACGGGCAATACCACTAACAAATGTACTCTCACTGTTTGGAGTACCTAGATCGTCCTGTGATAATATAACTGGGTGTTTCACCGAAGCTTCTAATTCAAGTATAAAGCTAGTTAACAATTTAGCCACGGATCCAGCTTGTGGGGTCTATTGCAGAAGTCATATCGTACCTATTACATCGCGTTCCTAAGTGTGCCCCTTGACAGACGAGAGATTAGTATAGGTAACCATAACACCAATCCTGGAGTTATGGTTATACTAATCTCTCGTCTAAAAATTGGCGGTACCTGCTTTATATCCATAAAGCAGGTACCGCCAATTTTTTATTCTTCGTTTGCTGGTCGATACACGAGGTATGTGAGGCTCCACACAAACCTATATAATTATGATGTAACTCGATGCATCGCATTTACACTTAATCGGCATTTGGCTTTGGCCAGCTACCAAGCTACTTCGTATACTGCTACTTCAAAAGGGGTAGAAATGTCCCTCCTAACTTACTTAGGAATGGTGGTTTAGGGATAGGTTCCTTTTTGCTTTCTGTGTATTCTTCAAGTTGTTTTTGCCACCTATTACTTTCTTCCACTATTTCTTTCCAGTTAGCTTTAGGTTTTTTCTTTATAAGCACTGGGAAGTCAACTTCAGAGCAAGGCAGACTGTCAGGTAGAGTGAATGCTGCTAATGTGTCGTTTAGTTCATTACCACCAGATTTTTGTTCTTTTCCTTGCTTGCTTTTGCGATCAGAACTTTTACCGGCCATTAGGAATGTATTATACTAGCAGTATAAATCTTCGTATCCTGCAATCGTTGATTTGCTATTCAACGTCATGTCAAGTTATGAGACACAAATCGAAAACAACTTTATTGATAATAATGACAGGACAACTTACAGCCTTCGCAGGCAGTACTTATTATTGTTCGGAATTGAAAAAGTTTCGTTGTACTCATTTAGGTAAGTAATGTTTGCGTGAATAATACGAACATATAATATCTCATGATCATTTATTTGTAAAATACAAAATCTGCATACGCAATTACTCGGATGCTCTGGATATTACCATCCAAAGCTTAAAAGTAATAAATATTAAATACGACTAATACCTAAAAATAAATACAATATTCTTAAAATATTCTAGGTGTACAATTATTAAAGATTAAACAGACTAATAATTGGTGAATTTTCCGGTGACCTGTGAGATCCAGTCTAAATATTGAGCAACTTTAACGTAAACACCAGGTACGCCTGGCTGGCCGCATCCGATGCCCCACGAGACCACGCCCACGAGCTGCCACGTACCGCCGCGCTCACATACAAGCGGACCACCACCGTCACCCTTGCATGCGTCTTTTCCTTCCTCACCACCAGCGCAGACAAAGCCAGGGTTCAGTTCGTAATTGTAGCCCAAACGTGTTTGCCTCAGCTGCTGTTGACATTGACCGTGGGAAAGAATTGGCACATCAACTTCTTTCAGGATGTTTTGGTACTTTCCGTAATCTCCGAACGCATCCTTGCCCCATCCAGTGGTCCAGCACCTTTGGCCGGCGTAATCGGTGTACTTGTCGGGTAAACAGGCGGGACTGATATGAGGGTATTTGGTCCATTCGACTGGATGGTCCATTTTAAGGATAGCTAAGTCGTTGTCCAAAGTGCCGGCGTAGTACAGAGGGTGCACGTGTACAGAAACAATGTCTCTTTCGATGTATGGGTAGAACTCGACGTCGCGATTGACATCCCACTCGCCCAGACGCACTCTTAGTTCGAAGCCTTTATATCTAGAAAATGTAAAATAAGATTTTAGATTGATATTATTTTTAATCTACCTATTTGAATTATCCGTCATCAGTTTAGAAAGTAAAAAGTAGATATCTTAGATTGTTATTGATAGGTACTTACGATTTAACACAGTGAGCTGCCGTCATAATGTGAAGACCATCAATGAGAGTTCCTCCACAGACGTATACCGACTCCTTAGGGTCCTTCTTCAATATAGCCGTTTGCCAGGGGTATTCTCCGAATTCACTCTCGCCATCTACGTAAGACGGAGTCTTAATTCTGCCGTTGATGCCCTGCGAGTGTCTGATACCGCACTGTCCTTTGTTAGCAGCCTGAGGTTGTAGAGGGCGACGGCAGCATACTTGGTTTGGTCTGCACTGCTGCTGAATAGGCGGGTGGCCAAAATATCCCTGACGCTAAAACAAAAAAACATATACTTAGATTTAAACTATATCATATTGATTCGTTACCATATTCTTTTTTAAAAATCCACACAGTAAATAACCCTTGTAAACCGTACCGCTGACGGAACCACTGTTAAGTACGTTTTCACTGGCTTAAACGTTGAAGGTAAAAGGACCATACACTAACCCTTCTTAATCTGAGGAACTAAAATGACCATTTTGACCAATTACAATATAATTATGCGGAACAATGAATTGATTTTGATGACTAAAATTGAATTCAAGAAAAGTGCATAAATTACCTCCTGGTCAGTTACAGACATATGTTCTACATCGATTTCCCTCTTCTTTCGCGTCTCCGGAAATCGTATTGTTTGGTATCCCCGGTTTGCCCCAGGAGATTTAGAAGGAAGGTTAAGAGAGCGGGAATATGCAGAGCGGCTTGCGTGACTACCGATCTCGGCATCGTGCGTAACATTTGCCGATCTATCGTAATTATGAGCACTGCGTTGAGAATAATCCTCGCTATGTTCACTTCTACCATTTTCGTCATAGTAATCACCATAACCCCCAGGAGGATCCTGAATGTAGCCGTCCTGTTCTTTATAATGATTCGGCTCATAGTATGCGTTATGTGGCGAGTATATTGCGGGCCCGATATTGGGCGAGAGTTGTGAATGTTCTTGGTAAAGCGGAGAGTGATGCAGAAGTTCGTCATAGTGAGGTGGATGATGGAGAGGTTCAGGGTAGTGTGGATGATTCGGATGTTCTCCGTGGTAAGGTGTATAATGTGCAGGTGAAGGTTGACGTGAATAAGGCGGCAGTTCGTAATTTGGGGAATGGTAGTGAGGAGAGGGGTACACAGGCCCTGGTTGCGATGAGGGTACGGGGTAGGTAGGAGGGTAAATCATATGATAATGATGATGCTTGTTGAGCAGATAATGCTTTTTTTCATCGAATATTTGGCTTACTACTCTAAGTTTACTTTGGCTAGGTGTAACATGTAAATGTAAAAGAGGCTTATAAATCTTTTCTCCATCCTCGTCTTTGGTTATTTGTATAGACAGTAGTGGATTAACTGAGGCTATTCCTAAATTAATTCCTCCATCAAAAGAATGGCTAATAGGATGTAATTGGGGATTGAAAGGGTGGTGACCGGACACCATGTAGGGAGAGTGGGAGGGCAAGCCAAAAGAGATACCAAACGTGGGCTGCACATGTTTGTAGTCATAACCGCTTTGGCCGCCGTAGCCAGGCAATCGATTGAAGCGCTGCAGTGATATTTACTTATATCAATAAATTAAACTTTAATTTAATGTTAGATAATTATGTGTCAGTGCCCATTGTTTAGTAAATCTTTTGTCGACTGTTACATTTTATTCTATAAATATAATGTTTAATTTAATCCAAGTGTAACAGTGTTACCCCAGGTTTAGATATGATATATAAAAATAACAATGAGAGTTTGTAGGATTTATGTTCATATGAGTGCCGAGAATAGGCTGGATGAGGGAGATGTTAATGATTGGGAAAAAGCTTGACCTCCGATGCAGTACCTAAATACTTAGGTATAACTAAATATTAAAAGGTATTTTAGGCTTACCGGTTCAGCTTCTTTCTCTGCTTCTGAAGGAGTCTCTTCTTTGGTGTCACGTTTGCTTATTTTCTTAGCTTCCGTTGTGGTAGAGTTTAATGAGGTTTCAGCTGTGGAAGTTTTATTCAAGTTGTCTAATTGTTCTTCAGTTAATGCTACAATTTCGCTGCCTTTGTTGCGTGGGTCTATAGGCAAGTACAAGTCATCCCTGCGGCCAATTATTTCTTGACTAGGACATTGATCGTAGTTTACACAAACACAATCAAGCTCTTGCGCTTTAGCTTCATGATAATTTTCACCGTAAGAGTTTCCGCTGCCAAATGTTGCTGGGCCCTGATTGTAAAGATTATTGGTAGACCCCACGTGCAATTCTTTTTTGTAAAATTCACTGTTCTGTGATGCGTAACCACCTAAACTATTGCCGTATTTTTGGTCTTCGAATGCATTGTTGGCATATTGATTTGGTAAACCTTGAGTCAAAATGTTACCACTATGACCAACTTTGTTCGAATTATGCCCAAATTGAGAGCCATAAATTGTATCCGTTTCGTAGATCGGTTTACTGTTATCGGAAATGTATCCCCCGGAAATTGGTTTAAATCCACCCGAACTAATACTACTGTAGTCACCTCCTCCAGCTGTTAGGATATCAGTAGACTGTTGAAATTGAGATTGGGTATTAAGCTGACCAACTGACCCCACAGGGATTGCCACTGGTTTAATAATAACTTTCGGGTCTTTAGGGTCGGCATCGTGCACATAATGGTGATGAATGTGTTGCTGTACAACTGAATCTGTTTTTGTACCGGATTGAGAAGATGGAATTTTGTTGTAACTGGGTTTACTGTTTTCAAAAGCATATGGACCCTGGCTTGCGTACGAGGGCGGTTTGGTGACGAAGTTGGTTTCATGGGCGTTGTATTGCGCACTGCTTTGGGAGAATTGATAGTTGCCTCCTGCTACGCCATACTTGTCTGAAAAACCAGGTCTGGCATTGCCACCATATCCGATCCTCTTAGGTGGGTACTTCTGAGGTCGTGACGGGTATGGCATGGGCTTAGGTGGGCCATAGGCTCTAGGAGGTCCTCGGACAGGAATCGATGCAATTGGTTTTCCAATAGGTTTGATGTCCACGGGTTGTGCGTAGATAACCTCATCTGGGGATAAATATGTCCGTTTTTCTTGCGTGTCCTCATCCTCGCACTGAAATTAACAATTTAAATTACGTTTATTACTTCGCTTGTAACATTTAAAAGAGCTAATTAAATAGTTGAAAGAAACTTAGCAACACATTAAAATTGTTAATAATACGTACTTGTATGAGACCGAGAGTGCACAATCGTCCTTTAATCAGGTTTCTTGCTTCAGCGTCATCTCCTGCGTCCAAGGCATCCTTGATCGTGGGATCGCTGTACACATCGTCAAAACCGCCTAAACTTCTACCTTGCTTACTGCTCACTAGTTCGTCAACGATGTCATCAAGTACGGTGCTGTTGGATTCGAAGTTTCTTTCTTCAGCCTCGGACAGCTGTTCCCCTTGTAACAAGCCTGAGGATTTTTGCTCAGATTTCTCCGTCGGCTTTGCGTTCGTCTCTCCGCCCCACGACCAATCTGCTGCCGTATAGGCGAATATTAATGGTAACAATAAAAAGGTAACCGTTGACCACCGCATTTTCTGTAACAAAAATAGGTACATCAAATGATTAAATTGCTGATGTCATTTGATCCTTATTTTGTAAAACACGTCATTGTTTCGAAACTGCAAGCGAAGAATCACTTTTACTTTCGCAGACAGTCTATAGTTATATAAGCCTCCATAACGTCAGCGCAGTGTTGTGGCTGCGCGGTCATTTGAAGGCGTGGGTCCGCAAAACTACTCTCACACGATGTGTATAGCGCTAGATAAGTACGGATTTACATATCAGGGTTAGTTAGTGCAGGAGCTGTCTTCAAAACGAAAAAAAAATGTTCATGTTCTACGAATATAAATCATTAATTTATCCTATCGATAGACGTAAATTTTTGTAAACAAATATGAGAATTTATTTCTATAATTAATTAGTCTCACTCATTAGGAATCATCAATTAGAGTAGCTAGCATGTATTAGCCCACATCCTTATACGTTATTGATGTCAGCTTTTGTCTTGTGTTATGAAAGATAGCCAAATATCGGTGTCAGTGTCGTGGTGTTGACCAAAAGTAGCACAAGCAACCCGTTGGCAAGCCTCGCGCGTCTCGACCGATGCGTCACGAATTCGGTAACAGTCGATAATAATTATGTAACTTCCCCGATATTAATGTATCTTGTTTATTTTATGCAACATGTTACTGCACAATCATATAATCAGTAGAATATCTCCTTTTATATTTTTTTTGTTTTCGCGCGTTAATTAGAGCGTGGATGACATATAGAAAACTATAGAAAAGCGTTTTGAAAGGCGGCTGGTAAGATCCGAGCGTTGTTTGAAAGTAGAATGCACGCGCACCGTGATCCTGTACACTGAGAAGACATGATAATTCCTAAGTTTGCAATAGCACATTTTACATCGTTTAATATATAAAGGAGTTCGTTAAACTGTTACTGTTACGATTATGTAGGTACCTTATATGATCGAGGTAAACAAAATATATAAGTGGATTCAGGTAGCATTGGCAAAATTGAGTCCCAGTTAGTAATCACAAAGAGAGAAAATTAATATTAATATGTTCATTTCGAGATTTTATAAACTAGGTATGCATAATGTGGCATGGTTTTGTTGTTATGCAATGCTATACATATTCCTGATGTTTGGTCGAGATCGACGCCGGCGCATGTATAAGCAACTGGAAAGTGAAAGTTTACGCGAGGACTGTTTACCTGGGAAACTATCTTAATCTTATAAAAATTATGTTAATCCGCAAATTTAGAGCAATTAAGTAAGTTAAAGTAATTCAATAATATATAATTTTAAATTATGCGAGTTCCCACTGTGTTTTTTACTTTAATTGTAACAATATATTGTAATACATTTCCATCCATTTGTTAGCTAACAATAGTTTAAAGTTGTTAATATAAACAAATATAGTTTTAAAGAAAAGTGCTCAAAAGAAATTGTTAATATGTATGTAAATCGCGATAATTATATTCACACATAATATGAATGTTGTTATTGCTTATATGATAAGTTACACAATATCTGCGTAATGTCTGTGTTAAGATGCAGCGGTAGTTGCTTTTCTCAGTCGGATATTGAAAGAGAAATTCTATTACGCGTACGTTACCGCAAGTTATCAGCTTATTTTCCGCCACCGCAAATCCTGTGATGTAACTGTCAGTTGTGATATGTCAAAACAAACACTGAACTTACTTTTGATTTGTTAACTCCTCGTATGTCACTACTAATTAAATGTTTAAGTTTTCACAAGTTTACCGGCGCACTGTCTGCGTCCGAATGACTGCCACTTCCACCACTGCGTCGCTTTATACTTCGACCAACGCAAAGATGTACGCGGACCGATTTTGTAAGACGATCGACGCAGCCTCCTACCACTTTACCCCAGAACTGCTAACTGTCGATTCGAAATTGGCCAGATCTAGTCGCCAGACGGCAATCGTTGCGGTATCTGGGTACAGGCCGTGACGTCAACGATAACATTGATCAACCCTTAGTTCATTCATGTTCCGAGTAGAAGTTTGGCAATATGGGTTTTTGAGGTCGACTTAGCGGATCTGTATTGTTAACGTAAGCCACACTGACATTAATTTTCTGATGCCATACATTTGATGTATGCAGCGGATGTCATTCTCAAGGATGAGAATAATAATGTTCCTGAAGACTAATCAGGCTCATTACTACACTCAGTCAAAACTATGTTACTTTTTTACTGAATTAATTAAACACTTGCTGGATGTCTTTTCATGAATGGCCTAATTTTTTATCAGTATGTAGTGTGTGATCAAGTCTATGTCATGTATGATCAACTATATTTCTTACGTTCTTAGTATAATACCTACATCTTAACACAGTGCGTAGATACTTATATAAGTAGAGTTGAACTCATTTCTTTCTTTATTCGAAGTATGATGGAGATTAAGACTATCTTGTCTAGATGTAGATTTACCAAATTCTATTTCAGATCAAAATTTGAACGAAATCTATCGACCTCATTTTGACTATTGTTAGGTCGGTAAATAAATTGTGTTTGTAAACATTCTCACCAAGATAAAAAAAATCCGTAAACCGATGGATCTGCCATCCCCGTCGTCATCAACTCTAGATCTCCACTATGTTGAATTGTTAACGGAGCTACTTATGTGCCAAGTTTCAATCGCTGCACAGTTAGCAAAGTCATTAGGTGAAAAAAAAACATCCTACCTATTTTTCTACCCTTAGTGAAATTTCTTTTTCAAATTTAAGTGGGACCAATACAATATCGATACAATGAAAAGAGAATGATTAAATTCAAACTAGTTTAAAAAATCCAATATACTTTGATTTTTGTAATCACCTCTAGCTCATTATGAACCAATCATAATAGTATTATTAAATTTATTTATTTCATTGCCAACCACAAAATGTATGGAACCACAACAACACAAATGAGAAATAGCTCTATCCGTTTCCTTTGTTATATGAAAAGTACCTAATCACGGTTAAGGATATCACCTCGTCATTACTGTTGCGCCGAATATCGTGGGTTCAATTTCTACCCCAGAAAAGTTGTAAAAGTTCCCTGCGACAGGGCCAAATCTCGAAAAATCGCGGGCGCTGATCTTTCAAAAATATAACAATACATTAACAACGTAGCTTGACATACATACACATATTACACACACACACATCATGCCTGTGTTCCTCGAAGGGTTTGGCGTAGCGGCTGAGCGATCGGCTTCTGCGACACGTATTGTGGGTTTGATCGTCATACGGAGCAAATATTTGTATGATCTACATGGTGTTTGTAAACGCACCGACGATACAGGAGCAACGTGTGGGGCATTTTTTTTTTAAAGATAACAACGAGGCGTATCAATGTACCTACTACAACATTTCGCCAGTATGTTTAGGTCCCATGTAAACGGCGGTGAGCATATTGCCAATTTGCCATTAACCGGGCACAAATCCCAAACTTCCAGCTGGGAATTTCATATCAAAAACGCCCAATAACACTTTGCTCGACCTGGGAATGGAACCCAGGACCTCCAGCGTAACGGCCTCGCTCAAAAACAATAGGCTATAACAAGAGGCAGTCACACATGACTTACACGTCTGTTGTTATCTAACAAGACACCCACATCGTTGGGGCTCACCCTTCCATATCAAGATAATAAGCCGCTTTCTCAGGACCATCGTTTTCTAATAAGGCATGGTGACCTACTGCATCACAGTAGCAGTAATCTTATTAATATTTTTTTTTAATATGTGGCAAGAACAAGTATAGAGGTATTTGACTACAATAGTTTCCACCCGAAACCCATCACTATATAAATAAAAATGAAAACCATCGGCCTCCCTCAACAATGTCACTGTACCGCTGGCCCATTTGCATGTACAGGTTTTAGAATAATAAGAATATTATCTTTTAAATGTTTGGCAATTACAATAAAGACTGTTAAACCCTATTTGTAACCCTTCCCTTTTCGTAGTTGGGTAAATAGTCAATTTGCTGGTGTGACTTTGAGATTCCGTGAAGGATTCCGAAAGCCAAGATGCTAATGGGGACAGGCGGCCTGCTTTTGTGGAAAAAAATCCTTCAAAAATTTTTATATTGTGTGTTTTTTTTATGACGGCTGAGAATTTATGCCTCTTATATACTTTGATAATTTATTGTATAATTGTGCTCCTATTTAATTTTTATTTTTGATAGTCCTATGCTTGACCTCTAGTTTATCTGATGTTAAACGACACTGCGATCTACGCAGTGTCGGACCGCGCTTGCTTAGAAGAAACCAATTCATTCGTGATTTAAAGACACCCATATTATATCTATCGAGGAAGACCCACTCAGGAAGCGCATTCCATATTCTGCTGATTTATTTAAAGCACTTTTTTCGGTTTTTGGAATGTCAACGATGAATCGATGTCGCTTTTATGTTTTGACTATTCTGTTACTTTATATCATCATCCTCCGAGCCTTTTTACAATTATTTGGGGGTTGGTTTCCAGTCTAACCAGATGCGGCTGAATATCAGCATTTTACACGAAGCGACTGCCATCAGACCTCCAATTTCCCCAATTTCTGGGCAATGCCGATATTCGGAGGATTATTCTGTTTCTTTATACATGCATAAAAATAATATGTTACTTAACCGTATTGCCAGATTTTCCATTGCATGCTAATCCTCTGCCGTTGATTATGTCAATACAAAAGAGTTCAACGCGTCGTCATCGCACCTTTATACTGACAATGCATTGTTACATAACCGATGTAAATGTGACATTTGCCACCATTTGCGATTTATATGATATGTAATAGCGTTGTGTTCATAATTGATAATAATTATGATCTGTACATTTACTAGTTCCTATTTACTTCCTGTGTAGGTATAAAGGCCGTAGCATTCAATTTAACTTTTTCTTGCTTGTTTTTTTCTTTTTTGTATAAATTGAAATTATATAGTTGTTTATTTATGTAATAATATACTAATAGGTGTCATGGTAATTCTTGAGGCTGGTCACCTATCAATAAATGCTATAAAAGCATTATGCAAGACTAATATTTCTAAAATTTTTAAAACCTTGTCTATTGCTTATTATAAACAGGATTTATTTTTTCGTCATTGCGCATTTTTGTGCTCCAATGACTTGCACAAGAGGGGCTTTCCAGTGCTATGCGAGCCGGACCTGTGCGGGCGCAATGCACGCCGTTGACGCTTCTAACCACTTGCGCAAGAGTTCGCTGAACCATTTCTATGACTTCAATGCATTGAATGAACTTGTATGTGGTTCGTTGCCAAATAATGTCAGCAGATAAAGGTAGTAGGAGTTATGTTATTATGAGATGCAATACTGTATCGTGAAATGCCATCTACATTCGAAAGTAGATCATGCTTTATTAGCAATCTCTAGAAATATGACTGTATTGCTACTTATTATAGTGTACAATATATAATTTTAAATCCATCTATGTTTCAATTCATATTCAAATAAATAGGTACGTTGTTTATATATTTATATTATCAAACACATATACACGTGCTATAACTGCTATAATTTTAATACACTCAAGATCAGAACTGCAGATTGTAAAATGTAAACTATTGTGTGTATTTGTATGTATATTGTTGTGTGTATATTGTGGGGCGGGTCTGCTTCTATGCTTTTGCTGTATTAGAATGACATGCTTTGTTCTGCTTTGTATGGTAGTATAGGTGCAGGCCTACCTTACCGCTTCCTTCTGAAGTGGTAAGGGGGTGAGGTCTTGGGGGAGAGCGCTACAGTCGTGTAGATCCCCAAGGCAAGTCCGGTGGTCTAGCCTTCTCGAGGTTGCCGCCCCGTTCTTGGTCTAATTTCTTCAGAATTAGACATAACAGAAAACACCGGGCGCCTTTGTATCCCATACAGCACCTATACCTAGTCACACGATCCTATTACCTGCTTCCTATTTAATCCTATCCCGAATGTCCCAACTCCCTTCTCATCCTATCCCTGTATGTAACCCAGTAGCTGGGTTCGGAGGCCTTCTGGCGCTATCACTGTTGGGTGGGTGGGTAGCGCCGATGTGGCAGGCAAGGAGGACACTCAAGGAAAAACTATGGAAGCGAGACTCGAAGAGAAACTACCCCAGGCCGGTACCAATGCATGCGTTGGAGAATCCGGCCCCGAGCATGTCTCGGGCAGACCCGCGTATTCTGGGGGGGTCACAGGATCGCAACCAATGGCTGGCGGGGCCAGCTCAACGTGGACGCCGTCTAACGGTGCCACAAAAGGACTCACTGAGTCAGTTAGGGACGCCAGAGGGACCGTCTCAGGTCGTGGTGCTCATCGAGGCGGGAGAGGAGGTTTAATTTCTGGGGCCCATATGGGAACCGGAGGGCCGAAACCCTGCCAAAGTGGTGCATCCATGCCTGGGGCAGGAACCTCAGGGCAAAAGGTCTCGAAGAGACCGTCAGGCGCTGAACGCAAGCGCCGACGGCTCCAGAGGCAAAAAGGTGTAGGGGCCGGGACTCAACAGGGACCGGCCAAAAGACAGCGGGAGGTCAGTGACGAGGCAAGTGGCAGCGGTGGGCCACCCAAAAAGACCAAGGTGCAGCTGTCTGGGTCTTTTCGGGATGCGGTTGCAGCTGTTAAACTTGCCATCGTCCCTGACAACCACCCCTACTCTTCACTCGAGGCGGAGGATGTGGATCAGCTCAGGGGTCTCATTTTAGAGAAACTTGCGGCTGCTCCAGATCCTCTGCCCATTCTGGATGTGGGTCATGGTGTCGTGGCAGGGGCTATACACGTCTCCTGCCACGATGACATGGCAGCGCAATGGCTCAAAGCCGCGCTGAGTGGGGTTCGGGTGAAGAGTGGGGTTCGGGTGAAGAGTGGGGTAGAGGTCAGGGTGGTCTTGGCGGTGGATCTTCCAAGACCGGTCAAAATGGCCTGGAAGAGCCAGAACACCCAATTTCGGGACGCGGAGCCGGACCTGAGGATGCTCCAGAGGCTGAACCCGTCTCTTAGGACGGCGGACTGGAAGGTGGTAGGCACTCAAGTTGAGAGCCGCCACATCCGTCGTGTCGTCCTGATGGACCGGGTCTCCTCTGAGGTCATTCGAGGGGCCGGTTACGCGATACCGGGAGGATTAGGGCCGGCGGTATTCAAACTCCTCGAAAATTCCGAGAGGAGGGGGGAAACACGCCGGGATCAGTTAACGCACGCAGCAACCGTCGGAGGGGGAGGGCAGGGTGGTTCGGGTGCTCCGGGGGAGGGTCCGGCTTCGCCAGTATCGGTGAGGACGGATGACCTACTCGGGGAACTGGACCTACTCGGTCTTGGCTCACCGACGGGGGCTGGAGGGGCCTAACTATAGGAACCTCATAACACCCATCTATAGAGGACCAAGATGGAGGGACTAAGGTGCGTACAGATCAACCTTCAACATTCTAAGGCTGCCTCGGCCCTTTTGGCTAGGCAGTTGAAATTGAATAAATTTGATATTGCCCTCATTCAAGAACCTTATGTTTATAAGGGCGAGATTAATTATATATAGTTATATATGTATATATATATGTTATATTTATACTTTATGTATGATTATATGTATATTATGTAGGTATATGTATTTGTTATATTGAAATTTGTGTATTATTTAATTTAAGTGTTTAGTTTCTTTTGTGTACGCCAGACTACCTATTTTTCGCCTTTCCTTTCTCTTGTGTCCATCCAAAGGTTGTCTGTAAGAGATCGCTCTTAGCGATAAGACCGCCCATTGTACCATCTTTTCTATGAGTGTTATTTAATACTTGACATTTGTTTTTTGGTGTACAATAAAGGATATTCTATCTATCTATCTATCTATCTATCTATCTATCTATTAAGGGTTTAGGCGGGACAGGGGGGGTAATCTATCAACATTCCGCTAATGACGTGCGAGCCTGTATTTATGTCAGAAATGGTATAGATGCTTCCATCGTACGTGATTTATGTTCTAGGGACCTAACAACAACCTGGATCCACCTAGGGACGGGAAAGAGGGCACACAAGATCTTGCTCTCCTCAGCATACCTTCCCTATGAGAACAAGGAGCCAGTATCACCAATCATCAAAAAACTGGTGGAATATGGCAGCCAAGGGAACACAGAACTGGTTGTGATGCAAATGCGCATCATGTCGTCTGGGGCAGCACCGATGTGAACAGACGAGGGGAGGATCTATTGGATTACGTGGTAAGCGCAAACCTTCAGATTCTTAATAAAGGCAGCAGACCTACTTTTGTTAACAGGAGAAGGGCTGAAGTTATTGATGTCACGCTAGCCACTAGTAGGGCAGGCGCACACATTGAAAACTGGCATGTACCGAATGAGATCTCCGGATCCGATCATAGGTACATTTACTTTAGGTATAGGACCCATAACGATTATGCGACTGTACGAAGGAGGAACCCTAGACATACCGACTGGGATGCGTTTCGCAGAGACCTGGAGGTGAATCTAGGGAAACCTATTGGTAAGCTGAATTCTGTATTAGATATTGAATTTGAAGCTGATAGAGTTACTAAGGGCCTGCATGCAGCGTGGACAGATAACTGTCCTGAGAAAAAGGCACTTGGTAAGAAAGAGCCGTGGTGGACTCCGGAGATAGTACAATTACGTCGAGATACACGACAGGCTTTTAATGCCGCCAAGGCAATTAACGACTTTTCGGGCTACAGTGCTAGCCTCACAAAGTTTAACTCGGCTGTACGAAGAGCCAAGCGTAGGAGCTGGAGGGGACACTGTCAGGCGATCGAGAGTGTTTCTGAAGGCATGAGGCTCAGTAAAGCAATTTCTACAACTAAGGCCATTCCACTAGCATCTATTAAAGATGGGAATGGTAAACTGGCTGAGACTGGGGAGGAGGTCTTGAATGTAATGTTCAAAACTCATTTCCCGGGATCAGTAAAACTGGATGATGATAAGGAGGACTCAGTGACCCTGGAGGAGCTATCTATTCGCACCACCAGGGCTGACTGGGATACTGCTAAAAAGGTGGTAGATGAACATAGGCTCAGGTGGGCAGTGATGGGTTTCCAACCATTCAAGGCCCCTGGACCGGATGGGATCTACCCTATTTTATTACAGGAGGGGGCTGAGACTCTGATACCGCACTTATGCAGGCTGTATAAAGCGTGCGTAGCGTTTGGATACATACCTGCGCGGTGGAGGAAAGTCAAAGTAACCTACATACCTAAGCCTGGCAAGGGAGATTATGAGGATGCCAAAGCTTTCAGGCCTATCAGCCTCTCATCGTTTTTACTCAAAACACTTGAGAAAATGCTTGATAGGTATATTAGAGAGGGGCCTCTAAAGAGATACCCTCTCCATGGGCTTCAGTTCGCCTATCAGGCAGGGAAGTCAACAGAGGCGGCATTACATTACGTCGTAAGCCGCGCAGAGGCGGCACTGGAATCGCAGGAGGTTTGTGTCGGAGCCTTTCTTGATATCGAGGGAGCCTTCGACCGCACAACCTTTGAATCGATACAGCGAGCTGCAGAAAAACATGGCATCAACCAAACCATCATCAGATGGGGACTTGCATGCTAAGGAGTAGGATCATTCATTCCACTCTTAGAGGGGACACACTCCACGTTAGGACGACCAAAGGCTGTCCACAAGGGGGAGTGTTGTCACCGTTACTGTGGTGCTTAGTAGTAGACTCACTACTAAGCAATCTCAATGAGGGCCCTTTGCTAACCGTGGGATATGCCGATGACATAGTCATACTTGTCAATGGCAAATTCCCGAACACGGTTTCAAATCTGATCCAAAGGGCTCTCTGTAAAGTAGAGAGGTGGTGCGAAGAGAATCACCTCTCTATCAATCCAAGCAAGGCAGTTGTCATTCCATTTACTCGGAAGAGACTGCTATCAGGCCTTGGCCAACTTCGGCTTTATGGCAAACAACTAAACTGGGCCTCAGAGGTAAAATATTTAGGGGTAACCCTGGATAAAGAACTGACGTGGCGAACACATCTGGACAATACCATAGCCAAGGCTCTAAGAGTCTTGGGTATGTGTCGCTCAGCGTATGGCAAAACCTGGGGACTTAGACCAAAGGTTGTGCAGTGGCTGTACACCATGATGGTTAGACCAATAATCACATATGGCAGCATTGTTTGGTGGCCTAGGACGCAACTAGGGATATGCAGGGAAGCCCTCGCTAAACTACAGCGAACGGCATGCCTAGCTATCACAGGGGCGTTCAAAACCACACCAACAGCGGCGATGGAAAAGGTACTCAACCTTGCACCGCTACATATTGTCATAGAGACTGAGGCTCGTCTTGCACTACACAGACTGGCAATAAATGGCCTGTGGGATAGTTCTAAGCCTAGAACTAGACACACAAAGCTTAAAATACAGGAAGGCCTTGACGAACTAACGAACATGCACTGCGACAAAATGCAGCCCATGTTTTGGTTCAAGAGATCTTACAAGGTTCATCTGCCGTCAAGGGAAGAATGGATGAAGGGACTCGACCCACCAGAGGAGGGCAGTCTGATATGGTACACTGACGGTTCGAAAACCGAGTCGGGTACAGGGGCAGGCATATATGCAAGGGACCATAAGGTCAGTCAAAGCATGGGCAAATTAGCTACAGTTTTCCAAGCGGAAACATATGCTATTCTTGCCTGCGCACAACAGATGGAAAGTAGCGGTACCACAGGTAGGTCCATCTACATTCTTAGTGACAGCCAAGCGGCACTCATGGCCCTGACCTCCTACAGGATCGATTCAAGGCTGACCATGAACGCTGCCCGAACTCTTAATGAGCTGGGAAAGCGAAACAAGGTCAGGCTTGTTTGGGTCCCTGGTCATTAGTGGTCATAGAGGTATTGTGGGCAACGAGCATGCTGACGAGCTGGCTAGGGAAGGTTCTGGAACCTCACTAATTGGACCGGAACCATTTGTAGGACTGGCTCCAAGCACATGACTGTGCTTTTCGGAAACGGCATTTCGGGAGTACGCAAGGGCGAGGCACATGGATGAGTGGTTGAGCCTCACGGGACTTGCTCACTCCAAGAAATTCATAGGTTCCTCATCGAAATGGCAAAATGTCATTTGGAACTCAAGCAGGCGGCAGGCCCGTCTTTTGATGGGGGCGCTGACCGGACACTTCGGGACTAACGCTCTCCTACAAAAGATGGGTCTGACGGATACATCAGCCTGCAGGGCCTGCAAAAGGGAAATTGAGAGCATGGAACACCTTCTGTGTACATGCGATGCAATGGCTGGAAAGCGAATGTGCCTTTTGGGTCAGGGTTATCCAAGCCCGGAGGACTACAGACTCATACCCCCAGGCCTCATTATAAAGCTCATGGAAGAGCTGTTTGTAGAACTGGGAGGGGATGAGGAATAGATTATCTAGGGGAAGCACAAAAGATCCCATTGGGTCGAAGTGCACTGAGGCCTTGCTGCCTCGGCCCTACACAAGATAAGATAAGATTGTGTGTAGGTATTTAGTTGGTATATCAATAAATAAATCATCAAATGAAGCTGTATCTCTACTATTATAAAATCGTAAAAAACCTGTGTATGTACATTGAAGATATATTCGATGAATTATTATTATTATCTTTAGAATACCCGAAGTGAACATGAATGAAGGAGCAGAAGAAAAAAGTAGAAGATAAAACGTTTCCTTTACTTCTGACGACACATAAAAAATATCTATTGATAATTATATTCTTTGTATTTGAGTATTCTTTCAATAAGCGTCAACGATTATTTTCTATACTGTTGCAGTTTTTGTCCTTGGCCCGATAGAGACGAGGAGAGGAAAAAAAACATTTTAATCAAAACAGTTAAGAAACTATGTGTGAGTCATTGTAATTATTATCATATATTATGTAAACAAATGCAACAAAAATCTTTATACGTCTTTTAACTAAATTTGTTCGTATGTAAGCGCGTGGGTTGGCATACTTAGTTACCATGTAAGAATTATCTGGTTGGCTTACTAAAATACGTAACCGACACACTTAGATGTTTTTGGTAGAATTTGAGTATGCAATTGTGTGTTTCGAATTTATTGAATACACTAAAACAGTTGTTCTTTATTGTGGATCTAAGTTAAAGTCAATTTTTTAGCAAAAATATAACTCGTTCCCATGGATTTCGGCTTATCAATTTCAACAATTTTAACTCTATTTAGTAGTTTGTTTTTTAATTCCGGGTGGAAATATTCATGGATAACCAATGATTATAAGCGACCATGATTATTGGAGCCTGTAAACAAGAATAATAATAATTGTTTAAAAGTAAAGCGCCATCTTACCTTGTACTTGTACTTGTAAATAAATATAAGAAGACTGATCCTTATTTCACGTTTGATAATAATTGTAACTGTAGTGAGTCACATAGCAGTTACTTAACAGTTACACATGAATGAACTAAGAAACACACGCGGTCATCGTAAATGACGTAAGTTTATGTACAACCTAAAAAACTGTTCTAAAGATTGCACACTATCTGTTTCTTTATAGAAAACAGCGAAGCAGTGAAACTACCCCGGGTTGTAGTGTAGAAAATCATGAGTTCACTTTATAGTATTAGAAATATATTGTAAGTTATATGTATTTACATTATTGTGCTTTAATGTAGATAAGTGTATAAACTTTAGGTAATTAGAAATATTGTGCATTATTTCATAATTATTCACTACGGCCCTTTGTCCCTTATTCACGGTCTTATTTTGATAAGAAATAAACAAGTCTAAGCTAGAACTAGAATAAAAATACCCTTATCTTTCTTAGACAATATTTTCGTACAAAGTTGAGTTATAAGAATAGGGCCCTTCTTGTCATGTTACAGTGTTGGCTAAGAGGCCGATGAACTCATGACGTCACTTTTTGGATGAAGACAGCTGTCATAATCACGAGTCTTCAGTGCAAGCCTCTGGCACACGGTGTTTACATTTTTTATTGCATCTCTGCTGGAATTGGCCTACTGTTACGTAACTATAAGATCAATGACTTTAACTCCGCTAGCTGCGTTTAACTGATCTGCTGACTATTTATTTGATAGTATCTAGCATTCAAATCGGAACGCAAAATATAATTGAGTTACAAAATGGATAATTTTAACTCACATAATTTTTGTTACCTGCCTTAGGATGTACACAGTTTATTTAATTTCCGGATACAAATTAATCATCATAGACATATAAACTTAACATTTAATATGAATGTTCAACATACATACTATTTTGACGGTTACAAAAGAAAAACATTGATTTCTAAACCTACAAATTGCGGATTTCCAAATAAAATTTTGGCAGGCTAAACGCGAGCCGTGGGTTTGCTTTTTTACGTCGTTGACAACCTAATTTCAAGTAATTCATGCTATGGAAATGAATACTTCCTTTATAAGTACTGATTACGTGCAGTAAAATTTAACCAAACAGATAATTGTAGGTTGTATTAACCACCTGTATTCATATTCTAATAAATTCTTGGTTTTCCCAACAATTATTCTAAGCAAGTAGGTAGGTAACTTATCAAGTTTCAAAGTAACTCTTGAAATATTGACTGTTTTGGTAAATTACTGCGAATTGTATATTGCAAGACGCGGGTTTTCCGAATTGCGCTTCGTTATTGCAACGTGCCTCGCACGAGGCCAAGTCAGTATTTTTATATTGAATAGAGACTACATGGAGACGAAACTACTATTAAAAAAATATTGCAGTGTAGTTTTTTATTGTTTGTTTAAAATTTTGGTCTGGGTTCTCATGTAATGTCTAACGTAGTAGGTAGTAATATTGTGTAAGAAACAGGGTTTTAATACCGTGCAAACTGTTTTGGTTACATAAATACTAAGTAATGCTTCTCTGTATAATAATATAGCAGTAGGTGCTTACAACCTACATGACGCTTTAGTTCTCTAACATTACCGGTAACAGAACGATGCGGCAATGTTTTAAGGTGAAATCGCTAAGTGAAATCAATGACACCAGGGTATCAAAGTCATACCATAGACCTAGGTGACTCTTTAGTTATCAACCAAGAATCATATATATATATATCTGTCGCAGTAGAATTGTATAATTCGCTATTTTACATAATTACTAGCCGCTTTAGAATATAGCTCTGTTATGTAAAGTATCTGAAATACGTACAGCAGTTTTGCATAATTAGTGACCTTCAACTCGCGGAATGGAATTAATGTTTTGCGTTCATCGATGTAGCGGATGGGTGTTTAGCTGTCTTGTAGAACAGTGCATATCATCGGGAAGTGAAATGTGAGATGGTTGATTTTAGTTCCAAAATTCAGCGCTAGGGGCGTTGTGTGGCATAACAATGGCCTATGCTCGTCTAGTTAACCCAAATTTTTTATATACAATTATGCAAATGGCTACATGTTGGCTCTGCCACTCGCCGGCCGCTGCTGCGGCCCCGCCCGCTTTGCTCGCGTTGCAAAAATCAACCGAATCGAAAATATAACTAAATGTCATAGGTTTTTTACATAAAACGCTTATCGTAACTGCAAATAAGTCATTCTACAAAACAACAAAACGTGGGTAGCGGTTTTGATAAACGTATCGCAATGGCAATCCAGCTGGAAGCCATTCAGCCATTTTACATAACAGAGCAATTTTGTAAAGTAGCTAGCAGTTACGTAAAATAGCAATTTATACAATTCTACTACGACATATCACATCATTATGAACACTATACTGTAGATAATAATTTTTGGCCAGCGTGCTATATTTTACCTTTTAAATTATGAACACAGGGGATATTTGCGCCCCAAGCGCTTCGTCATTGAGAATGATGTCGTTATACGATATTTTTCAATAAATCAATAATTTTAGCCCATCGGATTTTTGTCAATAAATACACAAACATCTTTCCAAAGTAACGCATAAGAAAACAGAGAGCGTAGAATAATTTTAGTAGTAACATGACTCATAGATTTCTTTGTGCAAATTAAACCGATGACCCAGATTGCCCCGAGCCGCAGTCGCCACGTAACTCCGGGCTTCCCTAAGGTTCCTATCAAGGACTCCGGCATTAACACGGCACGCACCCGACGACCGACGGGTTTTTTGTAGGTTTAATTGAGGAAAATTATTAAATACTTTTGGCAAACAAACTAGTAGTAAAAATGCAGTAATAGAAATATAATTTCATTAATTATGAAGTATTTGTGTGTTTGTTAACTTCCGTTCAATAATGGCTGGATGGAATAATAAACGACGTTAATAAACGTCACAACAATAACATTATTTTCTAGAAATGGTGCATTTTAACTTAACATACCGTCACGCCTGTTTTCTCCAAAGGGTTAGGTAGAGGCGTTGTAATGTACACCACCAGTTCGACGATATATTTGGTTCCCATGTAATGGGGTCGAGCCGATTGCCATTAACCGGGCACAAATTCCAAGCCGCTACTGGGAATTTCATAGCAAATATACAATAACACTTTTCTCGACCTGGGAATCGAACCCAGGACCTCTAGCGTGGCAGTCGCGCACAGAACTTAATGATTCTGTATGGGTCAGCATCTAGTTTATTGTTTCAGGATATGATTATGTGTCCGGAATAGGACTATAAGTGAGGAAAGGTCCCAAACTACTTACTTATAATATCAGTAGAACTTCATGTACCTAGGTATGTGAAAAAACACAGCTGTAGGTACAACGTCCAGCTGGATCTTTGACTATAGTCAAAGAGCTGGATTGTCATTGCGATACGTTTTACAAAGTCACTGCTGCTGTCACAATACACGTTTTGTGTCTAATGACATTTATTATATGTTAGTCATAGTCAGTAGTTTTGACTGATTTTTGCATTCCAAATTAGTTTCGATCGAGTTTTGGGATGAAAGAAGTTTAAATAGAGGTCGGTTAAGTTAGAACTGTAACGACACGGTGCCAGAATCGAATTGTAGCCCGTTTTATATTTCATTGTACATTTTACCGTTAATAGGCCATACAAATGGAATTAAAATTTACAATCCGACGTTTCATGTCAAACTGTTTTACAAGACCAATAATCGATACGCTAAAGCTGTATTAAAGAATGCAAAACATTCATAAAATTCCCCGGTTATGTAAAGCAGCGAATTATACAATCTAACTGCGATATTACGAGATACTTACATATATAATATACTATTGATTTCTGTAAATTTATAAACTTAACTACGAGTATATCGCCGTGACCTTCGGTGAGATAGAAAAAAAAATTGACCCTCCAGAGCCTGTGTTACACCACGTTAAATGAAATAATTCCTCGTAGTACGTGTGTATGTAGTTTTCCTTTATTTTTTTTTAAATTCTTCTTTAGAATTCAATATTAATTTTACGGGTCAAATATTGCAGTGTGTGATAGTGATATCGACTCCGTGGCTTTAAGGAGAAAGTTCAACATGATTTTACACAAAGGTGGCATTTGTTACACTGATTAAAATAACATATACCGCCTCTTTCTTTTCCCAGGAAGGAAGAATGGAAATGGTTAGTTATAGGTACATAAATTCTCACAGTTTGTATACGAGACAATCGAAGTAACAGTTCTCCATGGAAATGAAATTTATATGAGAACAAGATAGTTCCAAATACCAAACAGTTTTGTTACGATGAATGTTTATAACACTGTATAATTTAAAGATATTGTAATTAAATTATAAAAACTTAGTAACCTTTCGCTGAACACGATTTGTTAAAGCGCCACCTGACGTTCAAACTTTTAAGTTTCAACTGAACAGTCGTAGCTTTAGCTAAATTGCTACAATACTTTCTTTATTGCGAAGTTGTGTTGCCATCACAGACACTTGACTTGTCTCCCACATTCTAAGTCAGATGTCGCTGTCCGTTCTGCAGCTCTATTGCAGCTAACTATAGGCTTTCCTACTTCGTATTATTCAATTCAGTGAGTAGGTTGAATACTCGTGCTCGGTACGTGCTATCTACAGTAGAGGGAGTATATTTAAACTTGTTAATTTAGCGCATTATTATTTACTATAATAATTCGCTAATGGAGAACATCAGCTAAGCCAATTTTGGTATTTAAGAAGAGTCCCAGATTTAGTGTGTCGTAATTAATGTCAAATGTTCTCTTAATCCAACTCAATAGAACTCTAAAGAAGAATGTAAAATGCAAAAAGGTACCTATATTATTGAAAGATGACTCTTAGACACTCCTAAGTTAATGTTGTTTCTGACATTTAGAATCAATAACGGGACCTCTAAGAACAAGCATATTTAATTATCGGAAATGTCCGTGTTATTTTAATTTTAAGCAACAACCATGTATCTACTTAGATCTCTTTATGACTCTAAAGTCCAGACGTTTTAATTTTTAATTAAGAATATAAGTAATACGTAAGACGTTTCAAAAGGCATGTAAGTTTAAATAAGATGTTTTTCTTCCTTCTTTTTTAAATATCAATTAACGGTATCTAAGAAGTATCAGATTGATCTCCAGAACTTATTTTTAGTTAAAAAAAGGACATCCTAGGATAACAAATGTGGATGACATTGTGTGAACATGTTTAGTAATATCAAAAATATGATAGTTTCATATTTCTATGTCATCATAACAAAAATAAGACTGTTTACCTGCCCTACTTAGAGAAGATATTGATGGCGTTAGGTACATAGGAAATATATTATTTTTCTTCCGCTACGAAGAGAACCTTGAAATGTTGTGACTTTCATCTCTCACAGTAAATAAAGTTCATTCTGTAATTAAATCGTTTATTCTTTGGTTTCTTGGTATTATGTACAATATTTTCCTTTAAGGAATGTCAAAAGAAATAATAAATAATATATTATAAGAAAAGGGTTACTATGCTAATTCAATCAAGTGTAATATGTGTCCCAGAACGCCTAAGTGATCAATTATTATTTAAATATGTGTAATATTCGCGTAAGCTTCAGAAATCAGTAAATTAGGCATCTATTTACTGATTTGGGGGATGAGTTGGTTGCTGGGATTGAGTTTTTATAAAAAAGGTTGTATACAAAAGTATGTTAACAGGACACAGTGCTGTCGTTCATGTGCTGAGGGTATAGATGCTGAGGGTTGTCACCGGCATTTTAGTTTTTAAAAATTTACGTTCCCCGGTCTTATTCTCAAAGGCCTTGGCCGAACTCGTATTGAACGTTTCCCACCTGAAAAAAAAAGTTGTCTCAGCAGATTATCAGTTATCGCTATTTTCTGAAGTTACTGAAAGTACAAACAAAACAATATTTTTCGTTTTCGCGTATGTGTTTCAGTTAATCGAACTTTGCAACGAAACGGGAATTAAATAACTGAATGTTGCATTATCGCATTTATATCATGTAAAAATAGTTTTGTTACAAATTATAACACAGGATCTTTTAGTATTTTTTTTGCCGTCTGCTGCGATATTATAGCGTATCTACATACAGTGACATGCATAAGGCGATTCTTTTCTGGTAAATTTTAGTTAAACAAATCTTTATTTCACTATTTTGTATTAATTTAAAACGTGTTCAGGTAATCAGCCACGATACAAGTAGCATGGCGTCGAAATCGAGCGAACGGAAGTAATTCCTTGTTTATTAGATTTTTCACACAGTCCAATCAACATTTAAAACTGTAGGTATGACTTATTCAATCACTATGTCCACCTATCGATACCTCGTTAATTGCGGATATAGTACATTAAGCGGATACTGTTTGCCCTTGACGAATATATATTTCTAGATCACAACGAGTTTGTAATGATTTTTTGCGATACGTTCCGCCTATCGTCACTAACTTATCTTCATTAAATGTCAACCATCAGGCCTACATTAGGAGTAACTGTATTAACAAGTGCGACCTTTGCAGTCAGCAGCCGATTCGGCGACAATGACAAGGACGGTCGGTTTTGAATTCCTAGACGCCCAAATAACAAACTAAGATACTCACACATAGTTTACATATCATACGTATAAATAGCGGGACGATTTTAAATCGGTCATCAGTCGACCGGGCTCGGTACGAAGTGATCGTCCTCATTTGGATCCCGACACAGACCTCGTTCACGATGAGATCGTTGGTGGTGTTGTTCGCACTTGTCGCTGTGGCCGTAGCCGCTCCCAGCGCGGAGAAGAGGTCCATCAGGCATGTCGTCGCTTACGCTGCTCCGGTGGCCGTCTCTCACCAATCCCGTGTGGATGTTCACTCGTCACCTGCGGTTGTAGCTACTGCCCCAGTGGAAGTCGCTTCCGTGGTAGCTGAGCCGGTGCTTGCTGCCCGCACTGTGGTAGCTCCTGCTGTATACACTGGTGCCTCAGCGGTATCTCACCAGTCCCGTGTGGATGTTCACTCTTCACCCGCAGTAGTAGCTACCGCTCCAGTGGAAGTCGCTTCCGTGGTAGCTGAGCCGGTGCTTGCTGCCCGCACTGTGGTAGCTCCTGCTGTATACACCGGTGCCTCAGCGGTATCCCACCAGTCCCGTGTGGATGTTCACTCTTCACCCGCAGTAGTAGCTACCGCTCCAGTTGAAGTCGCTTCCGTGGTAGCTGAGCCGGTGCTAGCTGCTCGCACTGTGGTCGCTCCTGCTGTGTACACCGGAGCCTCAGCAGTGTCTCACCAGTCGCGTGTGGATGTGCACAGTTCCCCAGCTGTTGTATCCAGTGTGCCCGTGTACGCGGCTGCTCCAGTCGTGGCCGAGCAGGTGGTCGGCCCCGCCGTCGTGGAGGCTCGCTCCGTGTACGCTGCTCCCGTAGCCGGCGTGTACTCTGGAGGCTCCGCCGTAACTCACCAGTCCCGTATTGACGTCCAGTCGTCGCCCGCTGTAGTTTCGGAGCAAGTGGTGCCCGCCGTACTTGAAGCACGCTCAGTGTACGGACCTGCCGTCTACTCTTCCTACTGGTAATCGACAAGTGTGATAGGATCTGATGAAATTAATAAGCTTTATTATGTAAAATAAAATATATATTATGTATTTTTGTTATTAAACGATTTTTTATATTTTTGTAAATTATGGATTTTTAATGCATTACCCGTTAGGTTTACGGATTTACATACCCGGACATATCGTGTGTGCTAAATTGAAGGCAAAAGTACCTCAACGCTAAACGAAAACTTCACCCACACGTTACTACATAATTTTATATTTAGTTCCTGTTTTACGTTTTTATTTAATTGTTTTATACCAATAGTAAACAATTTATAACTTTTACATTCTTAATGAGTGGCAGTACAAGGTAAAATAGGTACATTTATAATTTAACAATATCGCTTTACGGATTATGGGCCATTTGCACTAACTTCTTATTTTTATTTATTTATTTATTTATGCACACAACATAACAATGAAACTTAAAAAAAACTAAGGACTAATGAGTACAAAGGTGCTGCTTATTTCTAAAGAAATCTCTTCCAGCAGACCTGCGAGAGGAGAATTTAAAATACGAGATGTAGGACAGAAGTGTGAAAAATAAAATACTAATAGATATACCTACGAGTAAAAACGCAATACACAAATAGATAAATATACAGTAATAAACTAAATATACAATAACTACACAAATAACTAAAATACATATACAATAGTATACTAAATATACAATAACTACACAAATAACTAAAATATATACATACTTAATAATAAATATACACAAATAACTTAATTAACAAAAAAAAAAAAATTGTATTTAAACAAAAAAATATGTTATATACAATTTAAACATATTTAGGAAGTTGGTTTACATTATAACCGTTACTAAGGGCCACTTGCCCTTAGTAGCGATTATAATTTAAAAAAGCAATTAAATATATTTATTTGTGTGAGACTCGAATAACGACTTAATTACTTTTTCTAGCAATAACAAAGTGCACGCACGAATTTGATGAGGGAAGCCGACGTCTTACTCAGGGTAGTTATAATATATCTACTGGTGAATACTAATATTCAGGGGTAGACAGTGAGTGCCTTGAGCCAATAAAAAAAAAAGTGAAAGTGATATTCTATCGCAATTAACGCATGTCATGAAGAATAAAACATTTGTAATTTATGCTAAGTACTACAATTATTACAAAATATTTATATACAGTGAAAAAGGAAATGTTTTACTTAACTTTATAGGAGAGAGGTATAAACTATTTTTACAGCATGTAGGTAGGTAGCATTTTTACTTTACCACTATCGTATTATTGAGATGTACCTATGTACCCAAAAATGTCGGTAATTTCAATGAATAGGTTAAAGTAGTAGGTAATGCATTTAAATTAAGAAGAACGTGGGAATAATTATGTACATATGTATATAAAAAGGTTATGAGTAATGATCGTAGGCGGGTAGATTCACGAAAAAATTCAATGAATAGTTTGTTTTTAAAAATGTCAACTCATAAGTAATCTGTTTCACGTATCTTTACAGTGTGGCGACCCTATGGCATTTACACAGACAAAGTACACCTCCCACTACCCTAACTACATTTAAATCGGGTCTTATGGTTATAAACCTATTATTTACCGTTCTATGTCATTTTAATTTTATCAAATATTAAATGCAGGGAGTGCTCGCGTAGTATAAATATTAATACGCACCTACATATTTTATGAAATCAATCACGAAGCTGATTTTATTGTTTTTCTTTCCTTTTTTTTAAGACGATCCCGGCTATTGTTTTCTCCTGTATCGTGTATGCGTTTTCAAACACATATTATGGGACATACCTAAACCAACATTCAGACCAAAAACAAATATAATTGTGTGCGCCATTCAAGAATTTGTTCTACTTTTGATGACTCGCAATATAATAATAATAATAAATATTCTGCGACATTTTTACACAGCACCATCTAGTCCCAAATAAGCAGAGCTTGTACTATGAGTACTAGATAAGGGATATAATACTTATATACTTTTTTTTGTAAATACATACTTATAATACATAAGAAACACTCAGACAAACACAAACACTTATATTCATCACATAAATATTTGTGTCCTGGGGGAATCGAACCCACGCCCTCGTGGTCAGCAGTCCGGTACTCGAACTACTAAACCACAGAGGTCACACGTGTATACATCAGATTTCATAGGCTTTTCATACAAAGAGAGGTCAGCTTTTAGGTCGTATGATGTGTAGTGGTGTGTCTGTAAATCTATTGTTGTCAATCGAACGTATACAGATTTTTTGGACACTGCATCAATCGAGCATATTTTGTAATTCAGTAGACACCTAAAATACTTTGTATTTTCTCATTTATAGCAATTGATACTGAATAATGACCAGAGCTTCAAAAATGGCTTCAATTTTACATGTAAGCAAGTTTCACTTACATCTAAAAGAAGTGATAATTGAAATTAATAGATGAAATAATACTTAACTGCTGCGCAAGTAGGTGTAGTAACGTACTCGTTTTCTTTATTTGAAATATTTAATAAACTAAATATAACAATTGCACTAGAAATAATGTTTTACAAGTAGGTGGGTATCGTCACATCTGGTTGCTGTAATTTTAATTATTTTGTAACTTCTTTCATTAATTTGTCTAAAAACGCTTTTAAAACCAGATTAATGAATAATATGTAACTAATTAGGTAGCTCAAGTGATTTACATGATTCTGATCTAGATTTGTAAAAGATGGCGTGAAGTGGATTGGACTTCTGCGCGCGCACAGTTCCAAGTTTGATCCGGCAGCGGATCTACAGCATTTAAAGTCGTTTAATATATTCGATAAATTTCACGACATCTTCCGCTTAGGGGAAATATTTCAGACGAATTATCGTCTATTCGATAGTTTTCACGACATCTCGAGAGGTGTCGTCTTAACCGGGCTTAAGGGAAGTCCTTTATCACAGAAATACAATTAGCGGACACACACCTAGACTCGGTAAAAAATCTGTCGAATATACAAATATTTATCTCGGGTGGAAATCGAAGTCTCGACACTGGGCGCAACGACTGGGGCGACCATTAACCGCTCTACCTTACGTGTAGTCGGATAAGAGAAATCCTTGAAATGCATGCATTTTTTTATCTGTAGATTAAAACCTTAAATACGTAAATATTGACAAACCGCGAATTAATAATATTCAAGCTTGACGAATACTTCAACAAAACGAATTCTGCTCATGATCTCATATAAACTTGAAATGTCTTGCGTGAGAATATGTAATTATATGCATAGTGGTATTTTGTTTTTTTACAGAGCGGTTTTATAGGTAGGCACATTATGTTTATACAGCCTTTGGTTATTTTTTGGTTTTAATTAAAATGTTGCCCCACATTAGGATTTTCTCCTGTGTCGTGGATGCTTTTACAAACACAAAACCCTACAAATACACAAACGCCCAGACAGAAGTATTAAACAACCATAAAACAATACAGAGGAAGGTCCAAAAATGTCTTTGATTCAAGTCTAAATAAGTTCTGGGTTGCTAGTTAAGAGATTGGTTTTCATATTTTTTTGAATGAAAAAGTACTATTAAAAATATGTAAAACGGGTTAATAGTTCAATATATATACTAGCTAAGTATAGTATATTGTAAAAAGATTTTTCCATTAGGTATTTTTAGGGAGTTTATTTTTTATTTTTATAGACCTAGGGCCAAATACAAAATAATACTTAAACAATGACTAGCATTATTGAAGTACTATGAATAATTTTAGGTAACAAATAGCGAAATGGTGACTCTCTTCACGATACAAAACCAACAAGTACATGTTCTGATATACTTAGGTATAGGTATGTTAATTAACAAGACAAATTAAAGAAATACCTAAGACAGATGAACACGTAGGTAAAGTTTTATTTATTTTTCAGTTGAAATACAAATGGTTCACATTTTCAATAACTTATAGGACTGATTATAAGGTATCATATTTATATAAATAAAAGGCTTTAGACTTAATGAACTGTCCTGAATTAATAAAACGTTTTACTTTTTAAATAATTTTGGTTCAATTTTCAATCAATTCAATTCAGTTCAATCTTGTTTATTAATTTTGGCCTCATTAGCCAAGTGATCTTGAGCGCGACTGCTACGCTAGAGGTCCTGGGTTCGATTTCCAGGTCGAGCAAAGTAGAAAGAAATTCCTAGTAGCAGCTCGGACTTCAGAGACCAAAAAAACTGGTTTTTATCTTCTCAATTTTTATTTTTTATTAAATATATAACCATTGTTCCACTTACATATTTATTGTAAGTATGTTATATACATATATTACCTAGATTATATTCTTACTATTACTTGTCACTGGTATATAATGTTATAGGGCGTGACATAGATCCACGTTTATGGATTAAGTGCCCAGTTTAGAGACAGACAATGCAACATAAGTAAATTGTGTAACTATGCAGGAGTTGTGTGCAATAACGCTCTATGAATTGAGTTACATCTAATTAATATACTATTGTTCCTAATATAATGTTACATTTAGCTTAAGTAATATATATAAGGTGTTTATACATCAATGTCGCTAGAGTACTATTTATTTAACTTACAAACCATGATTACCATGATACGCGGCTGTCAGTATCGGAAGTACAATTATGTACTACGCAAAAGCTGCCTTATTACAAGGGCAGTTACTTTCATTATAACACTTGACATTGCTATTCACTACCTAATATAATTTTAAGATCTGAGAAATTATGAACCGTGTATGTAACCAGCTTATAATTTGACCGCTCGCAGTATAAAAGAGTTCAATATCCAGTGAAAAGTATCAGTCAGCCGCTACACGGTTTGAAGTGATCTCGTGTATCGTCGAATCTCACAACACAGACCACGTTCACAATGAAATCGATGGTGGTGTTGTTCGCTCTCGCCGCTGTGGCTTGCGGCTCCCTGGTGCCGGTGGCGCAGCCAGCGTACCACTCGGCGATCGTGCTGGACCCACACGGCCGCCCCCTCGACACCGCCGAGGTGATCAACGCCCGCGCCCTGCACCTGCAGGCTAAAGCCCTGGATGGACACTACGCTCCCCTCGCGCACGCTGCTGTCGTCGCGCCCTACGCTGCTCACTCCGTGGTCGCCCCTGCTGTGATCGCACCCGCCGCTGTCTCCCACCAGTCCCGTCTGGATGTGCGTAGCAGCCCCGCCATCGTAAGCGAGACCATCGCCGCTCCCCTGCTGGCCCACTCCACCTACTCCTCCCCTCTTCTGACCCACTCCGCTCTCGGCTACGCCGGTCACGGACACTACCTGAAGAAGCGCTCCTTGTCGCACGTCGCTTACGCCGCGCCGATCGTCGCCCACGTGGCACCCTCCGCCGTGTCCCACCAGTCCCGCGTGGACGTCATCTCTCGCCCCGCGGTTGTGTCTCACGTCGTCGCTCCCATAGTGTCTCACACCTACGCCGCCCCCGTTGTCGCTGTCGCTCCCGCCGCCGTCTCGCACCAGTCCCGCGTAGATGTACGCAGCAGCCCCGCTGTCATCGCTCACTCCGTCGCTCCCGTAGTTTACTCTGCTCCCGCATACTCTACCTACGGTGCTCATGCTGGACTCGCTCTATCTCATGCTCATCTCTTGAAGAAGCGCTCTCTGGCTCACATTGTGGCTCCCGTGGTTCACTCCGTGCCCTCTGCGGTGTCCCACCAGTCCCGTGTTGATGTGATCTCTGAGCCCGCCGTGGTGGCTACCTACGCTCATGCTACTCCCATCGTGTACGCCGCTCCTGCTGTATCGCACTACGCCCCGATTGCTCACTCTGCCGTCTGGACTGCTCCTCATCAACTGAGAGCTGTGCACTGGTGAAGCGAAACTGAGATCAGATTCGACGATAATTATTGTAGTTTTTGTTTTAATAATTGTATATTAAAATAAATAGACAAATAAATAATAAATTTGTACATAATAAATTAATAGTGTTTTTATTGGGTGCCTGTGTAATGTCTTGCCGCTTAAAAGCACGTTTAAAAGTCAGACATACGGTATATCTAATTATATTTAAGAGACCACTTTGATATATTATTTATAGATTTCTAACCAAAAGTAATTACCTATAGAAATTATATTATATTCATATTTTTAGCAAAACAAGAGCGCCTGTCATTAGGAGCTCTATAAATAGGGACAAATAGATAGGCTACATCGTCATACGAGTACGTGATATCCCATGCGCGTCACTAACAAGTTTCTATCCATAAAATTTCGATCTCAGCATCACGGTTGTGTTATGTAATGTTTGACGCGCTATAGTTTGATCCGATTTGTTAATTAACGTAGGTTCTGTGTCGTGAAAGGAATGCGGTAATTAGATTCAGCATCACCTGGAGGCAGCATTATGTATGTCTTACGCACATACGTCTTCACGTATTCTATATGCAAATAGATATTTTAGATGATGAAAATATACTGCCCTATCTAACTTTACCATAGTTTTTTTGTGTGTTCAAGGTTGCAACAGTAACAGAAAAATAGGCTAGGCTATACTTATGAGATATGCTTTACAATACCTCTTTTCTTTATACTTATTTTTTGTTATGATCGTAGAGATCGTTAGATCGTATCTTTTACCTCAATTAACATAACATACCATTACGCCTGTATTCCCCAAAGGGTTAGGCAGAGGTGTACTAAGGTACACCCACAGTTCGCCGGTATGTTTAGGTCCCATGTAATAGGGGGCGAGCCTATTGCCATTAACCGGGCACAATTTCCAAACTCCGAGCTGCTACTGAGAATTTCATAGAAAAACCCAATAACACTTTGCTCGACCTGGGATTCGAACCCAGGACCTCTAGTCAATTAAGGTACGCATAAAAGACGAACAAACAGAAATATGTATTCATTCATAAGGGTTAAGGACCGAATTGACCGTACAAACGTAATATGAAAATAAATCGTAATTCAAAAAGAATTTAATCAAATTTTGTTATTGATTTCTGACACTTACGTTTATTCGGATTCGGATACCATTAATCTAGGTTCATTTATTGCAAAATAGTCCACGGGAAATAGTTGTAAGTGAATGTAATTTTTGATATCTTTACGAAGTTTCGACCGATTTTCCGGTCGTTTATTTCCAGTGAAGTATTAGAAGAGAAAATGGTTGGGTTGGTATCCGAATCCGAATAATAACACAATTTGATTAAATTGTGTTTGAATGACGATTTATTTTGGTATAACGTTTTTATGGGTAATTCAGCGTTCGCCGCCGCCGGACTCATAATAGATTAGAGTTTTACAAATAAACCCAACATTTTTATTTAAATACTAACTTCTGCCCGCGACTTCGTCCGCGTGGAATAATTACTTGGTCTTAGCGTGATGATATATAGTCTATATATAGCCTTCGTCAATAAATGGGCTATCCAACATTGAAAGATTTTTTCAAATCGAATCAGTAGTTCTTGAGATTAGCGCGTTCAAGCAAACAAACAAACAAACTCTTCAGCTTTATATATTAGTATAGATAGATAGATATAATTATTGCCTCACTGCCGAACTGCTCGAACTCCCTCATTAGCAAAGTGGTCTTGAGCACGACTGCTACGCCAGAGGTCCTGGGTTCGATTCCCAGGTCGAGCAAAAGTGTTATTGGGTTTTTCTATGAAATTCCCAGTAGCAACTCGGAGTTAGGAATTTATGCCCGGTTAATGGCAATAGGCTCGCCCCCTATTACATGGGACCTAAACATACCGGCAAACTGTGGGTGTACATTAGTACGCCTCTGCCTAACCCTTCGGGGAATACAGGCGTGATGGTATGTTAGATATAATTATTAAGGGTAACTTGCACTAATTTTTAAATGTGTTTAAATTTACAATGAAAACTTGTGTTTAAATACGATTTAAATATATTTAAGCAGTTGGTGCAAGTGGGCCTCAGTCTTGCATTAACGTATGCTAAAAATTTCCAAAGATATAATTTTTAATGGAAGAAAAATTAGATCTTAGGCAGGGTTCGAACGGGCGTCCGTTCGGTTAAACACAACGGCCGCTTTAGCTAATTAATCTACTGATAACACTAAAATTTGATCTCCAGCAGCTCTCGGTCTCGGCTTAGCTTATTAGTTGGCAATTTTTTTTTCTTTCACCCTCGGTGTTGAAATATGTGAACTAAGTATTAAGTATAGTAACAAAGTGTTGTCTGTTAGGATATTATTAGTATAAAATAAAGGTATAGCACTGAACACACGTGTTTCTTTTAACATTTCAAACAATACACCGAAGTATTTAACCGGCAGGACGCAGGTTCAACTGTGGGTGTACATAGGACAGCTGTGCCTAAATCTTCTGGCAATACAGGCGTGATGGTGATGCGAAAAAATAAAAGTCGTCTCTCGCATCACTTTCCATTTGGCATTTACATACAGAAATGCAGTCGTATTCAAGACCTCCTCTTTTTTTGAAATCGATTAATAAAAAAGAGACATTGGAACGCGTGCCCGGCACAGCTAGTGATATAAAAATGGTTTAAAAAATAATTATTCAATAGCTTTGTTATAAAGTCGAAGCGACAGTTGCAAGGGCGCAACTTGACTATAATTGCGTATCGTACAAGGTTAGCGGTTGGCAAATATATATCATTCACTAAATAAATATAAAAAATGCATTCCATACACTGATGATGACTTGACTATTTAGGTTTATTGTTAGGAGGCACAGCTCTCTAATTATGTAACTGAATCAATTCCATTCCATCCATTTAGGAACGACTTGTTACTATGCTTTTATGAAGGTGATTAATGATCATTTTAGTAAATAGTATTCGAGAATTTAAACTTGGCCGAATTTTACAAAACCTTCAGTTGTTTCTAAAGTAATTGATCAATTAGTTGTGATTGCGTTGTATTATAAGATGTTTTGTTATGGTTCTCTTGGATAGAATAAAAGTTTTCAAATACGACCTTTTTAGACGGCCTCGTGAGTTTTGTGGTTGCTAGCACGGGTGCTAAACTCGTGGTTTTGGGTTGAGTTCCTTCACTAAAATAACTTAATAACCTTAGTAAATGCAAAAAAATCACAAAAAGATAGAAAAATTTAACATTTGTTTTTTAGAATACCTCTGACATGGAGCTAAGGAGATCGCCATAGATATTTTACATAGGTATCTTCTGAGTAAATTTTGTGTAACTGAGATAGCTCAGAGTATTAGCAAGCAATTTGGATTCCCTTAACACTAGGTTAAGGGAATCCACGTAGTTCTTGAGAACAGATCGCGAACGCTATTTTGTGAAAAAAAAGTACTCTTTGTTTTCGCATAATAGCGTTCGCGGTCTCCCCGACTTATCTATAACCTACAGGATAGTGTCATGTGCCGGTAAAGAAGACACTCCCTAGCCGTAGTCCAATCTCTAATCTTCGATGACTATAGGATGATGATGATGTTGATCAGGCTGAATCTGATCTGCAGATATGCCTAAGTAAGCAGAAGGTTCCCATATAAAAGATCCCCAAATACCTAAGTTAGTAAACCTACCAAGCTGAATCAAACAGCCCCCAAAAATTATTATAGATAGATACTATTTAAATATCATAATACGTATGTCTAAGCTATACATTGTGGGTGTATAATACTGAAAGCAGATGTTTGTGCAAGCACAAGGGTACTTATAATATTCTTCGCAACTTATCTACCCTTGTTGTCCTCGAGTTATTAAATTTGGGTTTAAGTACGTATTACGGATACTTAATAAAAAAGTAAAATAGTTAAAATACATTCAGTATGTAATTATTTATTTTATAAATAGTGTTTTATCATTTTTATTTACATCATCTTAAGTTTTTAGTCTTAGGTTTGTCAGTTTCGCTTTTCACCAGGCGTGGGCAAGGGGGGCGGACTGGAGGAGACCAGCGTGAGCGCCGTATGAGTAAGCGGGAGCGGCGGACACGATAGGGGTGATGGCCTGAGCGATGACAGCGGGGCTGCTGCGTACATCCAGACGGGACTGATGCGAGACGGCGGCGGGAGCAGCGATCACGGGGGCGGCGTGCGCCACCAAGGGAGCGGCGTAGGTCTGGACGGGAGCGACGGCGTGAGACACGACCGCGGGGCTAGAGATGACGTCCACGCGGGACTGGTGCGACACGGCGGAGGGCGCGACGTGGGCGATAGGTGCGGCGTACGCGACGTGAGACAGGGAGCGCTTCTTCAGGTAGTGTCCATGGCCGGCGTAGCCGAGAGCAGATTGGGCCAGCAGAGGGGTGGAGTAGGCAGAGTGGGCCAGCAGAGGGGTGGAGTAGGCAGAGTGGGCCAGCAGGGGAGCGGCGATGGTCTGGCTCACGATGGCGGGGCTGCTGCGCACATCCAGACGGGACTGGTGGGAGACGGCGGCGGGTGCAGCAACCACGGGGGCGGCGTGCGCCACCAAAGGAGCGGCGTAGGTCTGGACAGGAGCGACAGCGTGAGACACGACCGCGGGGCGAGAGATGACGTCCACGCGGGATTGGTGCGACACGGCGGAGGGCGCGACGTGGGCGATAGGTGCGGCGTACGCGACGTGAGACAGGGAGCGCTTCTTCAGGTAGTGTCCGTGGCCGGCGTAGCCGAGAGCGGATTGGGCCAGCAGAGGGGTGGAGTAGGCAGAGTGGGCCAGCAGGGGAGCGGCGATGGTTTGGCTCACGATGGCTGGGCTGCTGCGCACATCCAGACGGGACTGATGGGAGACGGCGGCGGGTGCAGCGACCACGGCAGGGGCCACTACGGAGTGAGCGGCGGCGTAGGGCGCGATGACGGCAGCGTTGGCGAGGGGAGCGTAGTGTCCCTCCAGGGCCTTAGCCTGCAGGTGCAGGGCGCGGGCGTTGATCACCTCGGCGGTGTCGAGGGGGCGGCCGTGCGGGTCCAGCACGATCGCCGGGTGGTGGGGCGGCTGCGCCACCGGCACCAGGGAGCCGCAAGCCACAGCGGCGAGAGCGAAAAACACCACCATCGATTTCATAGTGAACGTGGTCTGTGTTTGTTTCTGACGAACTAGATCACTTCAAACCGCAGACGGTCGACTGATAATTTTGAATAGCTAGCTGTTGTATTTATACTGACCGGATTTGAATTAAAGGTAAGGCTGTTTCAGACGTAACATGTTCGTTGCTACATTGTTTAACTAGCTTCGTTAGGTATAGCATGACCTCGGTGAGTGTGTGAAGGTCAAAACAAAGTACGTCTGAAGTGTGCGCCTAGAACTACTGCCCAAAGTTGAACTGTGTTGGACTTGGATGACGATATAGTAAGTGTTCAAGGCAACTTCCCGGTCCCGTAACAACTAGGGGGACTAAAATGTACTAAATATTTGTATATTCTAGTACGTACTTACACAATACAAATATATTTCAAGTAGTTACTAAATTATTATTATTGAAATAGGTATATGTAAACTGCTTGATTAGCGAGGCGTGACTGTTACGCCAGAGGTCCTCCTGGGTTATTGTTGTTATTGGATTTTTCTATGAAATTCTCAGTAGCAGCTGGGAGTTAGGAATTTGTGGGACATGGGATGGGATCTTAACATATTGGCGAACTGTTGGTGTACATTAGTACGCCTCTGCCTAACACTGGGGAATACAGGCATGATGGTTGGCGTCGTCGTAGAATTGTTTTATTGGCCAACTCACGAAATTATATCATGATACGCCGTCATTTTATGATTTGGCCAGGTAGCATCCGCCACATAGTTTGCTTGGTGATGTTTGGGCATATCGATTAAGTTTTATAAAAAAAATTGAGTGAACCGGTTAAAGGAGTGATACTGCCCGTTGCATACAAGAACTTTCCTACGAAAACCATACGTTATTCGTGAAATTCAAATAGATCTTCATATACAAAAGTAACTATATAGTAGTAACTTGTATATGGTCTAGTTGAAATAAAAAAAGTTTGAGTTTGTGCTAAGGCGTGTGTAATAAAGCATGTTATGTATGTATTAATTATTGTATTTTATATTTGCATGCGTAGTAAGGTATATTATACGCAAATCCTTTTTAATCCACGACGGAACGGAGTCTGTATATGCGTTTGGAGTGAGAGGGTGTTTGTTTGTTTGTTCGTTTGTTTGTTGAATGTTAACGAATGTTACCGCTTTTCTCCATAACGGTTTGACTGACTGAGACGCGGTTTACTGTAAAGGGTTCGTAATTAATCAGCGAGTGTTCGTGGATAGATACAGTTCCCATTTACAACATAAATATCATATTACAATTTTAACCTCAAACATATGTAAATTGATAACGAAGAATTTAGCCATTTTGAAAAAGTAACCATTGGAGTAAATTTATTATTAAGTACTTCTGTACTAGAATAGTTCTGGTCAAACAATATATAAAAGTCAGAAAATTTAATTCAAATGCGTATATATATATAATAACTATACTATATATTCGTATTAGTGCAGTTATTTTAACATAAAAAAAACATCACAGGACTTATTTGGCGGGCCTCGACCGAGTAAAAACGTATTTTAGACTGCGGTACAGGTTTTTCTCTAGTGATTAAAATGTCATTTTTATTACCTCAATGAAATAATTATATTATTACATCTGTCATTCGTGGTTGCCAATTTTGACAATTGTTTTTTTTTTCAGTAAAATAGGCATTGATCTCATTTTATGATGTGAAACCTTTATGGTGGAAATAAAATGCAAACAGGCGTGCAGTTTATTTTAGACTCGAAATTTCTAAAAATCTGTTAAAACGAAGAAATCATTTCAACTTCAACGTTGTTCGTCAGAAATATATCTGTATGAGTTGAGTTTTCTGGAAGGAGCTCTCTAAAGTAGTAAAAGTTTAAAATAAAACTCAATATTGAAAATTTTGAAAAACCCACGACGAATGTAATTGTAAAAGGATTAACGTTTTCGAAACCCCCGACTAAATGACAACCTGCACATATTCACTTAGCTACAAGAATATATGACACTAGCTTCTGCCCGCGACTTCGTCCGCGTAGCGTGATGATATATAGCTATAGCTATAGCTATCCTCAATAAATGGGCTATCTAACGCCGAAAGAATTTTTCAAATCGGACCGGTAGTTCCTGAGATTAGCGCGTTCAAGCAAACAAACAAACAAACTCTTCAGCTTTATATATTAGTATATAGGTAAAGCTCGGAGTTTGGAATTTGTGCCCGGTATTTAAAGTCGGGCCGGGATATTCGGTGCCGAAAATTTAATAGAAAAACCCAATAAAACTTTGCTTGACCTGGGAATCGAACCCAGGAGCTCTAGCGGTCGCGCTCAAGACCACTAGGCTAATGAGAATACTACGTACAAATAATAGTTATTTTTCTAAGGTCTTAAAGTGACGGAAACAGAGTCGTTTGTCTTAGTCTTAGAACATGAACGCGATGAGGGATGAAGTAAAGTGATGAATATATGAACTAATGCAGATATAGAGGGAGAGTGAAGAAAAGATGGACCCAATGTGTCAAGGAAATTAAAAATGGAGCGAATGATGAGGTGACTGGAAGAGAAGAACATGGTCTCAAATTAATTTGTACCTGAGGCTGAAGCGTACTATTTAGTCAGTCATCTAGATATAAATAGATCAGCTGATCAAATCTAAAACAGGTATAAAAAGCCTATGCATTTCGAGATCAGCTATTACTGGACATTTAGCATTATATAGTCATGTGTCGGTGAATTTCAGCCCCATTTTATTTCATTTTAGCCCGCATTTTATTTTAGCCCCCATCGCCAGGGCAGGAGGAAGATGGCATGAAATTAACTTTTGAGTAGATTTTTTTTCTTATCCTGTATAAAATGCGTTATAGAAGCTGATTTTTTTGGCAACGCTCGAATCCGTAGCACATACATACGTACAATACACGTATTGGGTACAATATTATATGGGATGTATTCTAAAGAGCGGTTACTAAGTAATAACTGTTACCCAGATTAACAATTTGTAAGGTTGAGTTGGCCTTCCAGCTGCGAGTAAATGGATGAGTGACCATTCTTAGCACATCTCCGGAGTTCACCTTATGTCGTCAGTCCCGCTTGTCATACGAATAAGTAGGAAAGTGATTGCGAACAACTTACAACTCAAAGATATATAATTCAGAATTGACCTATCCTTAAGAGTCATCTTACCTGAAACACATTGCCCCGACACTACGATTTTTCATGTATCGTGGGTGCATTTTGAGGTGCGTTTACATACACAAATTGTCACATACAATACCGGAACAACTACCTATAGGTAAAAATAGCCTAAATGTTAATCCAAGAAACAGGCTACGAATTCCTATCCACTTCCTCCAAATCCATTCAGTAGTTATCATTTGATGCGTGGCCAAACACACAGACAAACCGACAGACAAACCGACAGATAAACCGACACAAAAACAGACAGAAAAAAGTTCCAAAAAGAATAGAAATGGATTGTGTTACTGATTCTGAGTCTAGTTTAGTTTTTTTGTAAATAGGTATAAGCAATGTACAGACACGGCTCACTTACATTCTTATTATATGTAAGATATAACGTTGAATTTGGAATTTTAGTGGATCATTTCATCTCCCCCCCCTATCGATCCCAAAAAATATTTTTATTATTTATTCATTATGGTATACAAATAAAATATAAAATAGGTTTTCCGTATTATTTATTTTATAAATTACTTTTTTTTATATTTTTACATCATCTTAGGTTCCATAGACTTAGTTGTTCGTCAGATTCGCTCTTCACCAGGCATGGGCAAGGGGGGCGGAGTGGAGGAGTCCAGCATGAGAGCCGTATGCGTAGGCGGGAGCGGCGGACACGATGGGGGTGATGGCCTGAGAGATGACAGCGGGGCTGCTGCGTACATCAACGCGGGACTGATGCGAGACGGCGGCGGGAACGGCGATCACGGGGGCGGCGTGCGCCACCAAGGGAGCGGCGTAGGTCTGGACGGGAGCGACGGCGTGAGACACCACCGCGGGGCTAGAGATGACGTCCACGCGGGATTGGTGCGACACGGCGGAGGGCGCGACGTGGGCGATAGGTGCGGCGTACGCGACGTGAGACAGGGAGCGCTTCTTCAGGTAGTGTCCGTGGCCGGCGTAGCCGAGAGCGGATTGGGCCAGCAGAGGGGTGGAGTAGGCAGAGTGGGCCAGCAGGGGAGCGGCGATGGTTTGGCTCACGATGGCTGGGCTGCTGCGCACATCCAGACGGGACTGATGGGAGACGGCGGCGGGTGCAGCGACCACGGCAGGGGCCACCACGGAGTGAGCGGCGGCGTAGGGCGCGATGACGGCAGCGTTGGCGAGGGGAGCGTAGTGTCCCTCCAGGGCCTTAGCCTGCAGGTGCAGGGCGCGGGCGTTGATCACCTCGGCGGTGTCGAGGGGGCGGCCGTGCGGGTCCAGCACGATCGCCGGGTGGTGGGGCGGCTGCGCCACCGGCACCAGGGAGCCGCAAGCCACAGCGGCGAGAGCGAAAAACACCACCATCGATTTCATAGTGAACGTGGTCTGTGTTTGTTTCTGACGAACTAGATCACTTCAAACCGCAGACGGTCGACTGATAAATTCGACTCGCATTCGCACATATTTATAGTGACCGGATATAACTTAATGGTAAGGCAATATCAGACGTCATAATATTCAGTATAGGTAGAACAATGTCAGTTGTCAATAATATGACCTCGGTGCATGTGTGGCGGTCAAAAATTACTTAGTGAAAGAATTTCGTGGCCAGAGTATGTAGTGCGCGACGATGTCAGCGAAATGTAGAGCGCAAATCGCAATACTTACACGCGAGAAAATCGCAAACGAATCTACCATTATATTAATTACAAATACAGCAGTTATGAAAGCAAATTCAGCCTTCAAATGACTTTTTTTATTTCAGAATTAGGAAAGTGCCTTAACTCTAATGTTATACCTACTAATCTATTAAGAGCTAATTTGCAGCTTTGGCTTGACCTATAAAAATTTCAATTTTATAAGTAGATACTATTATTACAAAAGCTTCGTCTTGGTATAACTGAAAATAGGACTAAGTATCTTGTTGGGTAACCTAAAATTATCCGTATGATCATGGACATTGGTGTGATATTGACTTGGCAGTATTGTAAAGCTCGGTAGGTGCGCACGCGCTTTGGTTCTCGGACAATGAAAGGTTTGCGCCCAGTCAAGCGGAGCGGTGTCCAAGAACACGAGGAATTACTCGATTACCAATAACATTTTAGTTCCGTGTTGCAGTCTTAATAGTTCACACGATCAATATACTTGCACTTAAATTCATTGTAAGCACATTAGAATTGAGGTACTACTTACCTAATATAATTTCAATTAAATGTATAGCAAACATTCATAATTTAATATTTAAAATATTGCAGCTTTTTAATTATTAAGAATTTAAAATGATTTTAGGCACATTGCATATTTTGTAATTTAAACATATAGATATATAGACATCATTTTATTTTTTTTACAATGGAAAGCTTATGTTATTCTTGCTTTAATCTCTAACTTATGACAAAGGTTACATCTATAGTGTTGATCAAAACAGTAGAACATTATTTCAGATTGAATAAAACACTGTTTAATTCATCTTCTAAAGTAACTGTAGCAACACATATCAGGTTTGCTACTTTTACTCAATTTCTATTCATTTGACAAACAACATTTCATGTATTGTTACAGTACTAAATTAAAAGACTGAGAAAATGCACCCGATAAATTATTTAAAAGATGATAATGGCTATCCGTCGAGGGTGCACCGCACGATCTCTTTTTTTAAATGTCCGTAATTTTACCGAAAACACAACCAGAACTCACGTAGAGCACGCAATTTATAAAATGAACTCTTTCTATTCCTGCCTCTCATATGCTCACAAAACTCTTCGGCCAGGCTAAAATGCGGAAGCTTAATTAGATCCTACCGCCACGGGATGGTCATGAGATTCTTTTTTTTACCACCGTATTTATTTTAATCTTTTTGGTGTAACGGTGCACCACAATTTATGAAACTGACAATAACTATAAAAAAGTCGATCGTAAACGGACACACTCATACGAGTACGCAGTCAATACGTTCGATAAATGATATTAAAGTGTTCTAATTAAATATTCTAAGAACATTGCGTCAGTTATTTTTATTTGCGGAAGTACTGTGACTTATGGGTATAAACATAAAAACGGTAATAAACAAATTCATAACTTAACTAATTAATCCATTAGAGTTCAATCTTTTTGGAATAAATTACTGCGCAAAATATAAAAGTTATTTTTAACTTAATTAGGTAATCATTATTAATATAATCAGTGTAGTGTTTTCAAAATATTGTTAATTGCGTAGGTAATGTAGGTTTCGAGTAAATTAAAACAGTGTGGTTAAAATATTATTCGATACAACTCAGCCTTAATTTAAACTTTTTATTGTTATTTTAAAAGCTTAATAGCAATGTGTGTCACACATTACTAGTATTCTTGTTAACCCCTCGTGCTAAGCTAAATATGCTTGTGTTACGAGTGGGTTCACGTCGGTAGTGCAATGGGTGCGGTTCGAACCGGCAACCACATGATCGCAAGTCCGACGCCCTAGCCATTAAGCTACGGCCGCTTAGCCAGAATGAAACCCCGATACGGCGGTGCTTCAATGTTTTTTGACATATTGATATTTTTGTATAGTAGCTGGCAATTTCTTCGTCTCTTGATACGCGGAATAGATAATACAATACACATTTGATCGATGGACTAAAATGCTGTAATATTAAATGACAACGTGATATTGTCTTCTTCCTTATGTAGTATTTTTTCCTGTTTCACGTCAATCGCATCTGGAATCCCATAGCGCTACCCTGCGAGCTTTTCGAGGTCGTTCACCTCATATGACGCTGGCTCACCAGTTTTGTAAACTTTTTTTTTTAATTAGCTGTCTTAGTGCCACTTGCATCAACTTCTTAAATGTGTTTCAATTGTATTTAAACACAAAATTTCTACGAAAAATCGTGTTTAAATACAATTTAAATATAATTTTGAAGTTGGTGCAAGTGGCCCTTAGGGATTAAAGTTATGACTTCGGTAATATCACATCTCGGACACTTCCAAATAAATGCTCTGATTCGAAGACTTCAATACGAGATGACGTTCGTACACACACAAACAACAATCGCCACAACCAAGTGCAGCCAGTGACGTAGCGAACGCAGGGAGAGGCGATGAGTGACCGTTCTTTATACATCGTAGTACAATTTTATTCTATGGCAATGGGCTAATGCATATCCGCTGGGTGTGTCAGTACCTTTTCTTCAGGTCAATGACACTTAAATGGGTCCAATCCTTCCCAGTCGCGCGAGATCCGATAACTTAGGACGTTAGTTATCGTTTCTATTTTAGATGAAGTAAACCTTGGCGGCTTTTAGTGATTTATTTAGTAATTATAACAGTTCATGTTTGCACAAAAATGATGAAAGAAATGTTTAATAAATTGATTAGTGTACCTATTCTGTTTGAAAACTATCTTGATTATTGGGAAGTTATGTCTAACATAACCGTTGTCCGTTGTATTTACCTACTCGTAGATAAATAAAGAAATAATATCAGGATACAATAAAGTATATTTATACACACTTTATTGTACACTAAATAAATAATTTAATAATGCTTTGTCTTAAAGGCCAGGGGTTATTAGTTAAACACACCATTTTCAAAGTATTTTTGTGACATAGGTTTTTTTCCATAATTTGAAATTATCTACGGTAATCAGTGAAGGACAGTAAACGAATCATCATATGGCTGTACTAAAGTTGTAAGCGAGTCCTTAAATAGATTTCCTAAGGGATCCGCTAATATTGGACATAATTAAATAAAACTACTTTACGATTTCATTTTGTTAATACAACGCGATAAAATCCGTAATAAGTATATCCATATATTTCCATAATAAGGAAGAAAGTATATGTCAATGTCAGGAATATAGTTATTTATGAGTATAGATTGGTGATTTGTGCTATTATATGGTCGATCTTGAAAGCCATTTGATTAACATTACTTATATATTAGTCATTTCCATTGAAAGAAGTCATTGGAGCAGATAAATGTGTTACGACCGTGAAGTGTCTGTCTAGCCACTATCTAGGCAAAAATGTAATTGATTTAATAATTTAATTATCGAGTGCAATATATATTACGTAATTATTTGATGGTTGTATTCAATTCCAGGTAATTTAGTAGTTGCGATATTTTAAAATATTGGTCTATACTAAGAATAAACTTAAAAATGACATATTACGATACTACTTGCATAAGAATTGTTTGGTTTTGTGCAATAATTTCAAACGTAAAGGTTTAGAGAATTTTCATATACCACCTAAATAAAAATTGCTAAATTTTAAAATATTTTGTTTAAATAAAACATTACGAGCCCAACTATACAAACAAAATATAGAACCATTGTAAATAGGTCATCTTGTATCAAAGACAACAAAATGTTTGCTACCATTAATTTGATTACGGTATACTTCGGTAAGCGGTTGTATAAGCGCTTGTGAAGGTTTCTGATAAAAAAAGCATTGCTGTGCACGGGTGAAACGTAAATGGATTACTCATAAAATCTTGACATTCACTAAAGCGATTAAGAGTTGCTGTCTTGCCTCTCGTTCGCAGTTTATTAATAGGAATAAAAGTTAATAGATTCATATGGTGCGTAATTTATAGAAGTTTATCAGATTGTTTATAGGAATAACGATTTTTATTACACTGGTTTGTCCTTATGAACATATCAGGAGTATTGGCAGCTTAAAAGTCTAAATATATAAATTCTTCTTCAGTGGTAGTGAGAAGCCCGAAAAGCTTAAATAAATCCCTCCAGTCAGTTCCTTCTTCTTCCTCCTGCCCTTGTGCCAATTTATTTGGGGTCGGCACAGTATGTCCTTTGATCCTCGGGATACCAAGTTTTCGAGTTTAAATCAATGGAACGCACTTCTGACTATTCAAAATCAAGTGCGTTTATACGTACTTTAGTAGTCACTTACGGAAAATATATTTTTGAGGGATTATCTCGAAGTCAAAGTCAAAGTCCCACTAGGCCAACGCGGTGGACTTTAATAGTCCACCACGTTGGCCCTTGCTGTGACATGCAAACCCTGCTGAGAGAAACTTATCCTTCAAAACCTAAACCCTAAAACCTAACCATCTGAGAGAAGAGAGTGCTGAAATTAGTAGTAGTGGGACAGTAGGTATATATATATATTAAAAAATCTAGTCTTTGAAAGGATAAAAAGTGCATATTATCGAAACCAGGATAATGCTCTCTTGTTGCTCTCTCGTTTGATGTTTCATAAAAGTCACGAGGAACCAATAAGGAAGCTCGTATAAGCATGATCGGTTCCTGTAACCCTACTTAACTTTTTCCACGTAGATAGACCTCTGCGTACTTGTCTCTTCGCTAAACCGGCTATTTTATTAAAGCTTCGACGAACTGGACTTTTTCTTGAAATCGAAACCTTTTTGTATTATAGCATCCTGTTTCACGTAATAATTTACGTGGAAGTGTTTTTATAGAAATCAGTATTATTGAGTAGATAGGTACTTTGTAGGTCATTGTTAAAAAAATGTGTTTCGTCATATTTAAATGCATTATTAAACTACTTACAAATTAGAGTACATTTAGGGTACATTTTAGGGTACTTCCGGATATATAAAATCAATGATTCAATGAGTAGTTTTTTATCATGGTTTCAGTTTTTACCCAACTGCGGTAGATAAGAGGAAAGGTTATATTTTTAGCAGATATGTTTCTATAGTTATAGTTATTAGTTTAGTTACTGTTAAAACTCAACGAGTGGCGATCACAATCGACCGACTACGATCGCATTGCCGCAAACAAATCATTATTAAAAAATTGTTTAGTTAGTGCTACTACACTTGCCTTAAGAAACGTTTTAAGTTCCTTCATGACACACACACACACACAAGGTACTTGAGATCATCGGAAAATCTGGGGCTTGAAATTTTACTATAAACCTTTTACCGTTCAAGCTGTGGCATTGTGGAATGCATTGCCTCTAATTGCATTATTATTACATACATTGTTACTAATTTAAGCACTTTCAAGTATTGTATTTTTTTCTGGTAGGTACATCATGGACTACCCTTACCCGTCTATTTCATATCTTTCCTGTCCATCCAAAGGTTGTCTGGTAGATATTGCTATTAGCGATAAAACCACCATTGTACCCTTAGTTTAAAAAATCTTTAATTTTTTTTTTAAATATTCTGGGACATTTTACACAGCACCATCTAGTCCCAAACTAAGCAGAGCTTGTACTATGGGTACTAGACAATGGATATAATACTTATATATTTTTTATAAATACATACTTTTAATACGACTATTTTTTGTAAATACATACTTATAATACATAAGAAACACCCGGACGAACACAAACACTTATATTCATCACATAAATATATGTGTCCTGTGGGAATCGAACCCACGACCTCATGGTCAGCAGTCCGGTACTCGAACCACTAAACCACAGAGGTCGTCAATTTTGTTTCTGTTATGTGTATAATAAAGATTATTCTCTTCCATTCTATATAAATAAAGCTTATCCAAAGCTTTGTTAGCCCGATTACGGCGATGCCAAAAGGTCAATAAAATACCGGTTAGTTTCAATATATTAAATATTATTTTTGAATAAGTCATAAGAACTCGGTCTGCTATCTTAAAGGGGTACGAAAATATGATAAAAAATAATAAGAATAACTAGGAAACTGAGCCATTTGTCCTGATTTCCTGATAAGGATATGCTTTAAATGCTCATATTAGTGCTTCGAAATTAGTTTTAAATAGATAATTAGATTTTATAGGTGATCTTATCATGTACTCCACTTAGTGCTTCCTCTTATTTATTACGTCCAAGCCGAATTTAGAAAATCCAGATGTTCAAATCTAGCCCAAGTCACCAAAATGCGCATATTTTGCTAATGTGTATGTATGTCACATGTGTCTAGAATGTTTATAAGTAAAATACATAGTAGTATGTTAAAATATATAGTTTTTGTGGACTTGACATTCGGGTGGCGTTACATACATAATCGTCGACGATTGTAAAATAGAAACGGTAGAAAAAACTATATTGGTACTGGTATTTCCTAGCGAAATAAGGATATACGATCGAATGACAGTCAAAGTATCTCAATGTATGTTTGCGGATTTTAAATTGTGTTATGGTCCTTTTTTTCAGGTGGGAAACGGACGACAGGGTACAGTCCCCTTAGATTTTGTACAAAGTCTGCACTAATATTAGGGCTTCAAAAAATATTAGAACCCATCTACTTTATATTAGCCTTGGCCATAAAATTAAGGAGTTTTATTTGCGACCGGCAGTCTTAGTAGAAATGTACTATTTCCTCACGAATTCTTCAAAAAAATTAACATTACAAACATAATTTGTTTGTTATATAGGAAAGCGGAGCAAACGAGCAGACGGATCACCTGATGCAACACCAGAGGAGTCACAAGTGCGTTGCCCGCCTTTTAAAAGGGTTTGGGCCTCCGGTAACCTCATTCACTCGGCGAAACACAACGCAAGCGTTGTTTCACGCCGGTTTTCTGTGAGGCCGTGGTATCACTCCGGTCGAGCCGGCCAATTCGTGCCGAAGCATGGCTCTAGCACGTCAAAGTTGGTATTAATTTTGTGCATAAAAATATACCAAGTCTTAAATGCGATAACACCGCTCCATTTCGGTTTTGTTTAAATATCTAGATAAGCTAGATTTCGCATGGCCACTTTTAAGGTCAGGCAGATTAAATAAAGCACTTTTTATAAACATAACGTACGTAATACAAATTGTATTATTATATAGAAAGGACGGATACGGATTAGGGTATGTCAGTCGTGCCTCGAGATAAACGATCGTAAGTGTGTACCAAAAAAGGTGCTCTTATACAATTTCAGCAGTTATCTTTATCATAAACGAACAAAATAAATTTAAGACGAAGCCCACCAACTTAATTTTTTATTTAATTTTCACAAATTATAGTTGGAGGAAGAGCAGTGAAAGCCTAGTGTGGACCTAACCATCTTCTCTATTGAAATTTGGATGTTTTTTTATTTCAATAGCCTCACGAATCATCCTGGGTAGGTCTCGGTTTTCTTTTGCGAGGACTTGTGGTTTATCAAATCTGATGTAGTACTGGGTCTTGTCTAGGGTATGTTCACAAACTGCTGACTTTATGGAACGGCGGTGTTTGACATCGGCAATGCATAAACCACAAGTCCTCGCAAAAGAAAACCGATTCCTACCCAGGATGAATCGTGAGGCTTTTGAAATAAAAAAAACACCCAAATTTCAATAGAGAAGATGGTTGGGTCTTACCAGCTGCTTGGAATCCCATTATAGAATTTATAAAATCTAAATCCAAGCCCAAAACTGCAAGACCAAAGGATACAGTGAGCTCGTTCTGCGTGAATCGGATCGCTAATAATTAACAAACATGTAAGGTAGCTGTTAGTAATTTTAACATCAAGACGTCCAACACCTGTCTGCCCGTGACCATGGATGCTGTAAAGGATCCGAAACGTCGGGAACTAAATAATATCAATATACCGCGATAAAATCTGTAAAAAGTAGTTTCATTTCAATGACTAATATTCCCGTAAGTGTCAGAAATATGTTATGTTATGTACCCAATACGACTACGATATCGGTGTGCATATGCATACAACAATAAAATGTGCAAATAGGTTTCAGTTTTCCATAACTTGAGCCACTGATGGATCAGGGGCCCATAGGTTTAGGCATTGTATTTTTCGGGAAAAATTAACACATTATATTAAAAAACCACTGTAATTGATTTAGTTGTCGATTCTGAACTATCTACTTTCAGGTCTTGCGCGAATACAGGTTGTATATCCTGATATTCATCCAGTTCTATGTAAGTACGGTAACAAAACTAAGCATTGGTTTGTTAGTGCTGCAAGTTAGAAATAAATTTCATCATACCATCTTGTGCAAGTCCGTAGCTTACTGATTGTATTGATCGCTTATCAACAACTCATAGTTTAATTGCTTTTAAGTGTTTGATAACTAAAAAAGTTGTTATAATTAAATTTTATTGCAACATGCATTGGATTTGAGAGCCGTTAGCCTGGCGTGAGCAATGGCCCGATATTATTATTATCCGATGTAGAGTTAGTAGGTATACATTTGCATGTTGAATTAAACTTAAATTTTATAGGCTTAGGCCCACTTGCACCAACTTTTAAAATATAGTTAAATTCCATTTAAACACAATTTTTCATAGTAAATTAGTGTTTAAGTACAGTTTAAATACATCTAAGAAGTTGGTGCAAGTGGCCCTTACCTTAAAAGTAGTTATTAATTTGTCCTCCGATATTTTTGTATTTTTTTTCTATTTTCCTTCAAAGAAGTAGGTACCTCAAAGACGTAAATTCAGAATGTTAAGGCGAAGATATTTCAACCTGGTGAGTGGGACTCGCTGTGGATTAGTGGTTATAGCATCTAGTGTACCAGAAGACGCACGTTCGAATCCTGTCTGCAGACGAATTTTTCCTTCACTAAAGTCATAATATAAATATCTTTATATACCTATATTCCGTTGCGTGTGTTTGTAAGTCTTCTCCATCTAAACAGCTTGACCTAAATTGTTTTGCTTTTGGGATCTCTCCTGCATTTTTCTTAGCCTATTTTTCTAAGTAGGTGGCGCTTCTCTTGACAACCTTTGGGATGCAAGTGAAACGGCAGCAATAACTAGTAGTCTTATACTATAACTAGCTTCTGCCCGCGACTTCGTCCGCGTAGCGTGATGATATATAGCCTATAGCCTTCCTCAATAAATGGGCTATCTAACACTGAAAGAATTTTTCAAATCTTACCAGTAGTTCCCTAGATTAGCGCGTTCAAGCAAACAAACAAACAAACTGTTCAGCTTTATATATTAGTATATAGATAATAGCCTTATCCTTATTATATATGGACTCGTAAAATGTAAATAGACTAGATCAATTACAGGCTTTACTTTAGTGCATTTGACTATCAAATAAAATAGTACGATTATAGTTAGCATCAATTAAAATAACGGCCGTGTTGAAAACGTAATGTGAATATAAGATTTATATCTAAATATCGACAATGGAATCACAGAAATTCCTTAGAATTTACCTACTTTAATGGCCCATCAACTAATGATAGCGCAAGGCAGGATGAGTAACTACATATTTATTATAACTTTGTATAACAGCATAAATCTTATAAAAAAACTATGACATAATTATTATTAATTAATACGCCTTTCGATATGCTTAGGTCCCAGGTAATATGGGGCGAGCCTATTAGTCATTAACAAGCCACAGAACCCCATCTCCGAGTTGTTACTGATAATTTTATAGAAAAATCCGATAACACTTTGCTCGACGTGGGCATCAAACCCAAGACCTCTAGCATAGCAGTCGCGCTCAGACAATAGGGTTTTGAGTTAGTTATACTAGTACAGTACGTAATGAAGCTATAATACAAACCAGATTGAAAGGTCGCAGTTCCGCTTAACATCAGGCGAACAGGCGATCAAGCATAAACCAATCAAGAATAAAAAAAAGTGTACCTATGTTACCATTGAGTTAAAAATAAACACGTACGAGTAAATATATTTATATGTATATAAATATGTCACAAGAAATAGGTAGGTATAATAATTGCCAATATATGACATAAGCACATTCACTGAATGTCAACAGCTGACGTTCATGACTCTGCGTCTGATTGCCATCCAAAATAAATAGGTACCTATTTTAAGATTTATTTTATTGTAGCTGCATACAAAATAAAATAAAGACCAATATTTTTAAATTCATCATTTTATGGATCAAAATCGAATGAGCTTATTCTGTTTATGTAGGTAGGTTTTCGATATATCAAAGGGAACACTTTCTTGGACTTTGACTTGAGCTTTCAGAACCGCTGTTTCCCAAATTACGTGAATCCTCTGTATTTTGGGAGTCCTTCACAAAACATAAGTAGTAAAAACTTTTATTTGGTGACAAGTAATGGTATCTGTTAAAACTTTATTCTAATTATTCTAATGGTATCTTTATGCGCCCATGTGTGGGTAAATGTCTGGGTAATTAACAAACAATTTAGTTCTGTTTAGTTTGTTGAGAGAATGAATGAAAGACGATTAACGAAAGGAATTTATAAGGCGAATGTCAGCGGCAGCGTCGGAAGAGATCGTCCTAGAAGGACATGCACCGATCTTATTAGCAAGGTCCTTCAAAAAAGTCAGGTGCGAAGTAATCGACTCGTATGTGCGGTCTATATATTAGTCTCTGCCTATCCCTGTGGTGATTGTATGTATGTATTTAGTTCTTTTCTCTTATGTCTGTTTATCGTAACTTGGCTTTGTACAAGCTCTTCGGGTATACATATTATGCGTGTTGGTATATATGTGAAAATTTATTTTGTTGATTATATTATAATCCTATGTAACAGTTACCTTAAAATATCGTCAAAACGCTGTAGGATGTGACGTTTCCTCACCGGCTGGCACTGACCAATATTAAGTGCAGACTAATATAACCCAAAATAAATATAGAATCAATAGTACTGTCTCCGCCACATTCTGCAAAACCAATTGATAGATCCTGCGATCCGCATTTTTTTAGTTTTAGTAAATAAAACTTAAAGTTTTTTCTTATCTCTATTTCTCCTTAAAGTTGACGCCTATCGTAGATTAATCAATAGATACCTCATTTGCCAGAATTAGACAATACATACTGTCAAATTGTCTTAACCGCTATAGCCATATTCCATTCTTTCTCTTGGATGAAAATGCGTCGGTTTTGAATACAATATAGTTCTCGATTTTGTATGGAGCATTACTACAGCACATTCTCCTTGAGCAACATTAATCTTTGTCCGCAGCTTCGGTCTGAAAGTATTACGTACAATTATGTACTTAGCTTACTAATGCCATGTTGAAACTTGCTCCATTATCTTTATAACGACGGTCACAAACTAACAAAACTAGAGCTGTATCGTTTTTGGTTACCAATTAGTGTTGCACTTGCAGATGTTTTCTTCCTTTTTTGTGAAACGATTTGGTTTTTTTGATGGTATTTTATGTATTAATTATTTCCTACCAGACTAGGTAATTCGATTTTATTATTTCCTTAGTATTGCATTGGATTATTTTAATTGATTCAATGATGAAAGATATTTACTTCTCTAAGTCAATAAATCTTTTAAAGGCTCATTCAGTAAAAGCTTTACATTTTTAATATTACTTATTAAATGTATGTTTGTGTGTTCAGTTTAGCATTACTACATACTAACTTCAAACAAGATCAAAAATATGAGGGCATATCAGATGGCATCAACAATGCCTGAAGAAAGCTTCAAAAAGTAATGTTTAAAAAATATCCTTTTATGAAATAATCCTGAGCGCGATAAATGTTCAACATAAGTTGTATTGTCCTACTTTATATATGAATAGAAGCTCTCGCCGAGGCGTGTGGGCGTGCACAATGTACCTTTTGTGGTAAACTGGAGCGATCTGATAAGCTCGTCGAGTCGCCATTTTCATCCGAACAATACATTATACCGTTCACGTTTGCATAAAAGCGTCCCGCTGTTACACCGAAGTGTAGCGTAAAGCAATCGGCCTTTTAAGGCAAACATTGAGTGTTGATATCAAGCGATTTATTGTTAGTGTGCGCTGCTGAGATAAGATCGCCGATAAAATATTCCTTTTATTGTTATCTGATAAAAATAAGAATTATTTGAAGAGTGGGTAGTTTGAGGTAGCTATTGAGTTTTATCCATTCAGTATAAAGGTCCTTGCTAATAACCTTAACTATACACTGTTGCATTTTATTGTACCCATTTCCTATTCGTCTAGTCTTCGCTATAACTATTGACTTTGGTGAAATTTTGAAGAAAAATCCTAATAACAATTTATTTTCTCAACCTTGGAATCGATCCCAGTACCTCTAGATCAGCTGTTGCGCTTACGGCCACTAGACTGTTGGCAGTTTAAGCAAAACATTTGTACGTTTTGTCGGCCATATTGGTTTTTCTATTAGAATTTATATCTTATTACTCTATCTCTTCTTGTCTACTATTATAAAATTGTAAAAAAGCTGCGTCTGAAAAAAATCTTATCTGTTTGTTATGGGTTGGCGCAAAAACTACTGAATATATTTAAATGTTATTATCACTGTTAGATAGTATATGCTCCAACCTAAAAACTAGTATACTTCTAATCTCAAATAATTAAATGGATCCTGAGATACAGCTTGGCTTCTCCATACAAAGAAGAGATCATCACTGTTGGTTTTGGGCTCCAGGTGAGCGAAGCCGCGGGCAAAAGCTAGTACTGTATATTATCCATTAACGATACCTTATCCTCGCCGACATACTGCTATGCAGTTTTGAGTGTTTAATAATAGGGTTTTGTTCCAAATAAATGATTTATTAATTATTATTTATTATTTGTCAAAATTGTATCACCATATATTGAGTTACGATCCAATATCCATTACCTACATAGGCACATACTTACCTACTTATTTAAACTCATTACCTCTGTGATCGAGTATTTTTTTCATCGTGAACTACTAAGACAAATAATATTTATTACGCGTACATGTCATATGAGGTCATCAGTAGTATTTCCTAATAGGAAACACCTTACACAAAGAATAAGACGTGACAAAATTGTAAACGTCATAACATCTCAGATAAGAGTTTAATGGGGCTCTATCACCTAATGAATAATTTCTTTGTTTTGCATCTAGTTAGGAATTATTAGAATTTAGGGAGAAATGGGTCCTTCAGTCTCGCTGAGTATGATGACATTTAAAATTGATAACATGATCGGTGCAAATGGTGAAAATGAGCCGAACAATCGGATTCTGCATTTCATGGTCAGTACTTCCAGCGTAGCTGTCGCGCTTAGGACTGCTGGACCAATGAGGCAGTCTGGTTGTGATTTGTAAATCCTAGGGATTACCTTATGGTAGGGTAGTCTGTGGAACATTTATGGAGGAAGATGCTACCGCTGTATCGCGTGTCTCGTAAGTTTGATTACTAACCGAGGCAAATATTTGTGTGTTCCATGGCTTTTTTCCTAGTCAGGCTGTAATTAGAGTAAGTTAAATATGTATGTATGTTTGTGTATTCACCCGCAATAGAGAGCTGGTTCCTTAGTGCGGAATTAATAAGGAACAATTTTTTTTTAACTAAAGTGAAAAAACTAAATAACTTTATTCAATTAAAATATTATTTATTCATTATAAATTCCCCCTTCCTTGTTTTTTGTTGCGTGTTTCGCAGAATTTTAATTTTATGCACCTTTCGCCACATACGTGATATTATTTCATAGAATATATACGACGTATAATTATTGCGCACGCGCTTCCCGATTTAAAGTGCTTTGTTTTACGTGGTAATATTTCTTGACATTTTTACGGGCTTTCGCACGTTGGCAACCAGCTTTACTAGCTCAAGGCGAGCCACAACAGGTAGTAAGTTGGTTTAAGTTAAACATAAACTCGCCTACCCCCGCAAACCGAGTCCAGATCCCAAACATATTTCGATTGTTGTCACAACTAAGTGATTTGTGATAATTTCGATATGCTTATCGAAAATGATAAATGTTTCAAATGTATGACTATTACAGCGAGGCTGAATGGAATCGGATTTTGCGCCATGGGTAGATTTCCGCACGGAACTTGTGTTTGTAAATGGCCGTACAAATACAACTATGTACATAGAGGCTCCGAGTTAATACAAGAGAAAATAGAGCGGGGACATTAAAAAATATATGTGGTAATGATTTCTTTGCCTGACACTTCTTTCTAACCTTAGGGATATATTAAGTAAGAATAGGATAATCTGTTATATAAAGTGTTAATATGTTATGTTATCATGCTAATAACATTGCAGCTTTTTTGTATTTTATAATTATTGAAATATATTATGTTTATTATCTATCAATTCCATTAAATCCAAATTATATAACGCTGTAGATCTCTTACAGCGGAAATGTCGAATATCGATACAACGCTTTGAAATACGTAAAAAGTTGTTTATTTCAATGTTTTTTTTTATTCACGTGTTAGAAACCAGTAGGACCGTTAGTTATCTGTTATTATTGTAATTCTTTATAGCGCGGAAAATTTTCATTTTCTTGTCTTGTCCTATAATTGGGACTTTGGGACTCTAGATTATATTGCCCCGACCCCGACAGTTGTCATTGATCCCCGCTTGTCAAATTTGTTACGACCGTTACGCATTAATGATAATAGAGATATCCATTATCATGATTTTATGTCATAAATAATATACAATACTTCATTATGGGCATTATTGAGAAGCCGAATGAATGTAAGTGTGCGGGAATTCTTATATGAACTTTTACGTTTGACCAAGTCAAAGAATGAATCAAAGAAGCTCGTGGGTATCTAAGATAGGAATCTCCGAAATCTTATCAACGTGGATTGTACTTATGCTGCAAACTACTTATTATTAGCGTCTAATGGGGTAGTGGTCACAATCACAAGGTAAGTGGATCTGTGGAGTGAAGCAACCTGAGTTGAAATGCCGAATGTAATTCTCAGTTTCAGCTCGAAGTCTAGATTCGTTTATTTTAGATATTATAAGAGTCACGTAAGTTCGTTAAGTTAAGTTTCTAAGTAAAGCTCACTAAAATTCGTTGTTTCTAACGGAGCAATTGCTCTCTGACATCCATAACCATATATCAAAATGCCTATAAAAAAAAACATTCATATTGTTTGCTTTTTTAAAAACACTTAGTGGCCTGTGGATGGCCTAAGACGGCCCTGTATAAAACCCATAACTACGTCCGCCACTAATTCTAATGTTGGTTACAATTTGTTGTTGCTTCTTATCCTTTAAAAGTGTCCGACGGTGTAATTAATAAGCCACAGAATTATAGTATTTGCCTCACAAAGTGGGTTAACTTTATGATAATTATATGAGATAGTTGTACAAGAATGGCATCCAGTCATGGCGACTCGGAATGCTATTCGTTATTACCGAAGGCCTTGCTTTAGTGTATTCAATGTTGATTTTTTGTTTGCTACACTGCAATTATAACTAAATTGGTCAATTGATTGGATGATAAGTACCTACTTAGATACTCAGGTAGCAGTGGTATCCTTTTTCATATACTTAATTGATAAACAAAATTATTTTTTTATATTGTACTGCTAGGTACTTCAACACCTATATAAAGACGTCTTGTTTTATCATATCATTTTCATTAATGTTTATTTATTTATTTATTTATTCATACAGGAAACTTCACAGCTTACAGTTCATACTTAAGTAGAATTGAAATAAACTTAGCAATACGCCAATAAAGAAGTTTACAATTAATTATTGATAATTATAGAGAGATGGACAGTTTTATCTTTTATTCAAGTTAGCTATACCTTTGAATCATAAGGAACCTGTTAGCCTATCATTTCAATATTTGTTGGTAAGTTTTATTCATGTATCAAATGTTTATTTGCTTTGAGAACTAGTGGGTGTAGACCGGGGGCACGATCTCACCGACCTGTGTGTGGGTGTGTTTACAAACAGCTGCCAGCTCGCACATACACATTTGATAGTATAACAGATTGTTGCTCCAGCATTGGCGTTAATAGTCTACACTAATAAACATACACAATTTTCCACTAATATTCCTCGAATCCGAATCCCGGTAATTAAAAAAATCTTTAATATATAATTTCAATTCAGTTTTAGTTTTGCAAAAGTCAAATTATATTTTCCTAAACGAAAAAGAAAATACCCGAAGGTGACCTTTGTGATATTATGACAATGAAACTTATCTTCTTCATCATCATGTCAGCATAAAGGCTTCCACAAGAACCGGTTATATGTCAGCAGCACCCAACGACTCCCAGCGATCTTCACCAGGTCGTCCGTCCATCCCGTTGGAGGTTGTCTCACACTGCATTTTCCGGTGCGGGTCTCTACTCGAGAACCTTTCTGCCCCAACGGCCATGAGTTTTTTTTATGGGATTGGAGGGCAAACGAGCAGACGGATCACCTGATGGTAAGCGATAAACGCCGCCCGTGGACACCCGCAACACAAGAGGAGTCAGGAGTGCGTTGCCCACCTTTTAAAAGGGTCTGGGCCTCCGGTAACTTCACTCACTTGGCGAAACACAACGCAAGCGTTGTTTCTCGCCGGTTTTCTACGAGGCCGTGGTATCACTCCGGTCGAGCAAGCCCATTCGTGACGAAGCATGGCTCTCCCACGTAAAAAACGTTCTACGAGCTATGTGCCCCTGTTTCAAATTATTGTTATAAAATGGTATTTTACAAAGAGGCTGTAGGTAAATTTGCTACATTTATCAATAACATCTTTTAAGGATTATTTATCCTTAAGATAATAGGAATATACAATTTCAATAACAAATTAGCCAAGTGGTCCTAAGCGCGACTGCTACGCTAGAGGTCCTGGGTTCGATTCCCAGGTTGAGCAAAGTGTTATTGGGTTTTTCTATGAAATTCCCAGTAGCAGCTCGGAGTTAGGAATTTGTGCCCGGTTAATGGCAATAGGCTCGCCCCCTATTACATGTGACCTAAACATACCGGCGAACTGTGGGTGTACATTAGTAGTACGCCTCTGCTTAACCCTTCGGGGAATACAGGCGTGATGGTATGTTTATGTTAATAGGGAGTTCGTTCAACTCTGTTACAGATCTTGAACCTTCGGTAATTGACACGATGGTCGTGCCTGGCTATTCAGGAACGTTGCTTATTAAAATTTCACAGTGGAGTAGATTTTTAAAGCCGTGATTAAAGACGCAGGAAGGAGCGGAAGCGAATTTAATAAAAATATTATTTTTGTCCTGATTGCTTTCGTAAAGACTTTTAGTGGCGCGTATATGAATGTTGTTCGATACAAGAAATGCTTTTAATTTCTTGCGCTAACTATGCCTAGAACTGGGAAGCTTAAACCCAGCACTTTTTCTATACAACGCCCTCTTTATTCCATATGCTGATCTCATAATTATTTTATTTAAGCTTTTCACACACTTAGGGCCCCTTGCAACGACTTCGTAACTGTGTCTAAATTATATTTAAACACAAAATGACTATGAAAAATTGTGTTTAAATACGATTTAAATGTATTTAAGAAGTTGGTGCAAGTGGCCGTTAGAGTTCACACAAATAGGTATATACAGAAAATAAAAGACACGTTCACACAACACAACAGGTACTGAAAAATTTCAATGTAATGTTCCAAAACTAAATGTGCTGATGACACGTTCCACTAATAAGATCAGCTGTTGCCTCATTATCCTAGTGGTCCTGAGTGCGACTGCTACGCAAGACGTCTTGGGTTAGATTCCCGGGTCGAGCAAAGTGTAATTGGGTTTTACTATGAAATTCCCAGTAGTAGCTCGGAGTTTGGAATTTGTGCCCGGTTATTGGCAATAGGGTCGCTCCCTAAATCTGAACTACATTTTTCATACAATATTCGAAAGATTTAATAGCGATCATCGTTGAATAAACTCGTAGTTTAGGCTACTATACTTTAATGTCTATTTCAATAGACGACCTCCTAGAACAATGATGTAAGATTACTTTCCATTACATCAGCTAAACGCCCCCCTCCCCCTACTTCCCACCGCGGAACTGACATAAAATATGTTAAAACGAGGTAGGTACCTAAACTGGTAAGGCTACCAAGTTATTAGTTTAGAATGCAAAACTAAAATAATTTACAGTACCTATAGGTCGAGGAAATTTCAACTTCCTGGTTATAAGATATTGGCAAAGTTTGAGGATGACAAATTAGGTCAACAGTTTAATATAATCACGCCTGTATTCCCCAAAGAGACAGGCAGAGACGTACACACATTTCGAGTTTCATAACGGAGTCTAAATTTTCCGATAGAAGATTCCATATTATGACGAAAATAGCTATCAAAACACATTTGTTTATCATTTTGTTATGACGTAATAAATATTGTGATCCTTCAATCGTCCGAAAACGAAGCTTTCATCTTTTTCGTCGAAGAGATTACGACTCACATTGTTTGTGAGAGCATTCAAGGTCGATCTCTGTAATTGGAGTAAGCAGGAGGAATGAGACACATAGTTCGATCGGTGACCCTTTCCTGATACATAATCAACCCATATAATTAAGTCCAATTCTCATATCTCTAGGCTATATCACTGCTTCAAGTGCAAGCAGTGATTTGAGATATAAATAAAGACACAGATTTATAATAATGTAGTTATTTAAAAAAAACTAACAGGTATAAGACAGCCTGATGGTAAGCGGTAACCGCAGCCTATTGATGCCACCTGTCAACTATAAACGACAAAAACAATCACAACTGAAATTACATAAGTATAACTACCTTCTCTTGATGGTATGAAAATTCACATATGTAATCCCTATAAGAAACACGAAGGGTACATCAGACCAATTAAAAAAACACACGGTCAATACGAGCAGAGAAACTCCGAGAAAAATATTGACAGAATTTCGCTTTTGAAAAATCGCTCCCGCTGCCTCTGTGATCACAATAGGTACATTATTTCACGGTAAAATAATTAATTTGTGTATTATATTCACTTCACTTGTATTTTTACTAAATACATACTAATTTTGAAACATTATTAAAAATATTTTATTAAATTTCGCAAATTGAGACACATATGTCGGTAAATTTTAATGTCTATTTCAACATAATTTAGAATTTACTTTTAAATTTAACTAAGATACAATACTACTACACTGGTAAACATTATAAATTACATTAATTAACGAAAATAAAACAAAATCATCCTTTAATTCAGTTTTGATTTCAACAAGGGCAAGAGTCAAGGTCAGGCTATACTGCAAACACATACGAAACTTGTTGTTAATATATGTATGTATGTTTGGTAACTAGTAACGGTGTACGTAAGAGGTGCGTATGCGCATAAGACCGGTTCACACGTCACACTCTCGTGACTGCATGTGGAGTCAAGTTCATGTGTTTATTTACGTGTATATAATTGTTTATTATATAACTGTTGTTGCAAAGTTCAGCTATTGTTTATAATTTTATTATAATTTATGAAAATAACAAAACCGGGACAAAACGTCACTTAAAAGATAATCAGAATCTATAGACCCCGCACGGAACAAATATTTGTCTAACATACTGTTAGTTATTTCATGTCTTTCAGGTTCACTGCACTACTCTTTGTAGTAAGTATAAACCTTTAAAATGTTAGAGCAAAATATTATTTAAAAAAGCCATCAAAGTCTAATTTTTCATGAAAATGCTCTAAGATAATTTCGTAGCTAAATTCGACGTTATAACTTTATTAATTTTCGCATTCAAATTCTTTAGAATGCGATGAAAGGGTTGTAATTAGTGTGCAGGTTTATTGACCGACACAACAAACGTTTACGTTACAACAGACATATTTTTAATCATATTTATTTGATTAGTGTTCGTTGAATTGAACTAGCCTAAGGGCTGACAGATATGGATCGATGAAATAGTGGTAATTAGTAATTCTAATTCAACATATCGACATCATGCTATAAGCGATGCATCTTATGTATATAAATTAAATCGAATATACTTTATTATATCAAACTAAAAAAAAAACATAAATAAAACAGTTTGTTGCGGGTGTCCATGGGCGGTGGTAATCGCTTACCATCAGGCGATCCATCGGCTCATTTGCCCCCTATCACATAAAAAAAACAGTCTTAAGTTTTTATAGGTACATACACAATTAAAGAGGAGTATTGAAAACTACGCAATTTCAACTTAACCAGGGGTGCTTTACAAGATACTCAACCATTCCTAACCAAATATTGTATGATTGATTCCGACTTTTGGCAGCCCTTGCGATAGATGTAGTTTTTTATGATTCGTTGAGATCTAATGTGATTTTATTTAGTGAAAATTTATTTAATTCCAGGAAAATCGTCGGTCATTGACCACAGCGCTACTGCGTGTACTTATTACATTAATTGTATTTTATTGAAAAAAAAAACCAGAAAGCAATAAAATATAAACGAAAATATAATGTTGAGATAAAACGCCCGCCGTAGAGTAAAAGTTAAGTTTAGTCGTGCGAAGTAAAAGTTTGAAGGCGCGCTACCTATTTCGGCACATACCTATCTATCCGTCGATTTAACCTGAAATATAAATACTTTGGTACTATAAGATCTTCCTCTTTAAACCTAAGATCTGAAACAAATCAGTACTTACCTACTACATTTTTCTAGTTTTCTATGTTCGTAAAATTATCTCGAGACTGAGATCATTCGTTTGTAACATTAATAACGTCTTAAGTAAGATATTTTATATTTAAATATGATTTGCGTACAAAATGTAGATACAAATATTAAAGGGAAAAGTCATTGACATTCATTCCTTTTATGTCGTAAATCAAATCTTAATATATGATATAACGAAGACAGGCTGTTACGTGAGTGTATACGGTAATAATTACGCGTAGGAGGGGGGTAATTTAGAATTTTTGCACATCGATGCGGGTAATCACTTTAAGAGAACGGCCCTTTATCAACAACACGTTCAAGGTAAACAGGGAAGTACTGTTGATTCTGGATTCATTTTCAAATGTATACCAATTTGTTTAGAGTTGAATTTTGCATTATCTCTGAGCCTTTTATGGCGGACACTGCTTTTGGCGTCTATGCCGCCCCATAGTCCCTTTCTTTCTACTGGCGACCTACAGCCAACGCCTAGCCGCATATTTGCCGACGTCACAAAGGTATCTGGAATACCTACGCCTACGAAATTGATTAGTATATAAGCTGAAACCTAGAGGGTAAGGATATCAGTTGCTCTCTGCCTAGAAAACAACACAGACCACAATGTACAAGCTGGTGGTGTTGTCCTCCCTGTTGGCCCTGGCGGTCGCTAAGCCCAGTGGCATCGGACCGCTCGGCCTCGCTGGCTTAGGCTTGGGTGCTCATTGGGGTGGTGCTTGGGGTGCTCCTTGGGGCGCTCACCTGGCTGCACCGGTCGCCGCGCACCTCGCTGCGCCCGTGCTAGCAGCGCCCGTTGCTCACGCTCCCGCCGTTGGTGTTGCTGGTCCCGCTGTGGTCGCGGCGCCTCTCCACGGTGCTGCCTTCAACTACAGGGGTCCCGTGTCACTTGCTCCCGGCCAGCCCGCCAGCATCTTGGCTGCCGATGGCAGGCCCCTCGACACCCTTAGCGTGAACGCGGACCGCGCCGTACACTACACCGCGAAGGCTGTGGACGCAGCTGGAGCTCATGGTCACCTGCTGGGCAAGCGTTCTGCCCCGCTGCTGGGCGCTGCTGCCTGGTCGCACGCAGCTCGATTCGACTGGCCTGCCGCGCCCCTTGCCCTTCCCGCTGCTGCACATGTTGGCTGGGGCGCACCAGTGGCGCCTTTAGCCCTGGGACATTTAGGCCACGCAGGCATTCTGGGTCATCATTGGTGAAATACTGTATAAATAAATCATAGTATATTTCACAATATTATCTGCCTATAGTTTATAAAGAGAGTTATTCTAAAATATTTTTTTCTTTAATAACCCTTTCTTTGAATCTCAAATTTATTTTATTGTTGTATTGATGTTTAAAATTGATTTCCGCTTTAAAGGAAATCCGTTGATATTTTTTATTGTACTGAAATAGATCCCTAGGCAAAAAATATGTAGTTTCTGGCAAAAACATATTGGTAAAAATTGGGGTCAATTTTTTGACATAGATATAGTAGTGTTCAATTTTCAGACGTGTTCTAAATTTATTGGTTGGGTGATTCTTTGAAACATAGTTTTGACGCTATTTTCACTGAAGAACATATCTAACTAATCTCCAAATTAAACATCCATTTAAGGTTTAATGTTAAAGATAATTGTCTATCGAGGCTTAATGTAATTATTTGAAAATATTCAAAATAAACCCTATTTAAACTTACAGAAAACGTTAAAACCTCATTAACCTTGCCTGTCCCAATGACGATTTTTCGTTGAATTACACAAATTTCATCAAATAATTTTCGCATCATACTAAAATTAGCAAGTTGTACCGATATTTTAATATATATTTCCTGATATTTTCAAGTTAAAATCTCTAATAATATAAGTTTCTTAAAATTACATTAATTATAAAAGTGTCCGTGGTAAAAATAATCATTCATCTGGCTCAATATGTCGAAACTTAGAATCAACGCAATCTCAAAATATTCCATTGAATTATACCGACTCGTGATTGGTTGTCCCAGTGAGCGCCGATCTGTCATACGAAGAACTCGTGGCCGGCGCATATTTTGGTAAAAAAATACAACTAAAACTTGTGATCTGGCATTTGTAAGGTAAGTAGCATAATCCATCTGTCTTTATTTATGAAAAACTGTGTGCTATTGTCATGATTTGTACCGTCACTATAGGTTTGCATCAAATTTTAACTACTATTAATTATGCTTCTTTAGTTTAGCGTTTTTATATAAATAAGTAGAATTCGATTATCTCCATATTCCTCATTCATCTGGATATCATTGATCTGGTTTTATCTGGCTCTTTAGGCCAGATGAATTTGAATGGGCAAGATGAATTAGATTTTAACCATAAAGTATGGCGGCTCATAAAATCAGATGAATAATTACTGAGCAAAAGTATAACTCGATAAAGTAATATTTTATATATTACTAAAAAAAGTAGTGTATGTAACGCTGTTTTTTTTATTGAGCGATTTTTACGGTTTTTATAAGCTGTAATACTTTAGCCTGTAGCCTACACATTAATATGTATAAAAACTGCAACTGCTTATAAGCCAGATACATAGTCTTAAGATTTAGTATTAAGATATTAAGTATTGATCAAAAAGATTATAAAAATGAGTCGTTTTTAGATATCTATCTTGTAATGGCAAAATCAAAAGCAAACACGAGAAGAAAGGCTAAGAAGAAAAAGGCTCTCAGAGAAAAGAAGATAAAATACAATGATATAACACCAGATAAGAATAAAAACAATGATGATCTATGGAAATAAAAACAAGAAAAGAATAGACAAAACTACATACGTAGGAAGGAAGGAGGAAAAGAAACTACATATACACGAAATGAATCCTAGACAGCAGAGATTACAGAGAAAGACATGGAGAAAGTATTAAAAATCATATTACCTTCCATAACCATATTAACATTATTAACATCAGCTATTTAGCATTTTCCAAGTTAAGACTTATTTGGATACTGCACTGTTACCTGATTCTCGATCACAAGACACTTATTTGTTAAGATTGCACACTAATACGTTCAGGGATTGCACCAGAGGAAGATACTATAAGTTAAGACTTCCCAAGATCTTCTGTCTTTGCTATGCTTTAACGTCTATAATGTGGATTGTTTACAACGAACATGTTCAGTATGCAAGAATAATACAGTTTGTTATAGAATATAAAAAATGGTTTGACAATTCATAATGTGATTAAAAAGTTGTTATTGATTTATTAATAAAGTTAATTAAAGATGAAAATCATTAAAATTTTATTTATCTGTATAATTCTAATTAATATTTCTATAAAATCTCATTCTTCTGCCATTGTCATAATTTACCTGGCTGCATGATTCATCTGTGTGCTCAAAATAATTAACAACTGGGACAAAATAAATGCGTTTGATATATGTTATTACATTTAATGACTTACAAAAAGTAGTACTTTAATTTGGATCTAAAAGTAAAAATTAATTAAAGCCATACGAATTAGTCAAAAACACTCGTTTTCAAAGAATCACCCGGTTATGTTTCTTTCAATTGTTTCTAACTAAATGTTTCATTCAATTCCAATTCGAAGGATCATTTTTTCCCATGCTGCATTTACTGCTCCCATGCTGCTTGAGATAGATAATTTACAAAATTATTTGTACATTGGATTAGATTCAAAGCATTGTAAAAAATTATAGATTCAATGCGTATTGTTATTAAGCCGCTAAGTTGATAATTGATAGGAATACCGATATTATTATATAAGTTTTGTTTCATTGAATCAGATTGAATCAGATGTTTGACAGAAATCAATGAATCAATTTCATTGATTTTTGTCAAACATCTGATTAAAGTTTTTCATATTATCGTGTCAATGGTTAAGCGATTTTCGAGTAATATGAGGCAATCATCACAATCATTTAAAAACGAATATGTATTTATATATCTATAAAGTGTACAGATGACAGATACTTTCAAAAAATAATTCTAAAGCTATATAAGTATATTCTTTCTATGATCTGGTTTTGCGTCTGGGACGACCTCCGGAACTGGTTGAAAACCAGCCTTACACAATCTGAATCAATAAATCAATCAATTTATCAATCTAGTCTGGCATAAATGCTGAATCAGAAATCTTTCAGCTAAACCGTGATACAATGTACTCCTTTTCTTACACTAAAAGCTTTGCATAGAAAATTTCCATAGTTCCCTCGCGTATGTGAGATATCGGGTACCCTAGGAATAGAAATTTGGTCTCACTGAGTATCTTTTGTATATTAATGTCACTATTAGCTTCAGCTAAACAAGACACTGCCATCATTTTTCATGGTAAGACTTTAGGGGAAAACCTACACCGCTGTGATATGTGGAATGCAGATAGTTTCTGACTGGTTATAAAATAATTTGCTCACACTGAACGTGGAAAGGACAAAAATGAAGTTTAGTGTAAGCAGAAGAACCTCACATCGATGATAGTCGGTCTCTTGGTAACATCCCTGGAAATACTTGTGGCACAGTCGTCAGCATTTATACCCTACTATTTTCTTCTACTACTACTATCACTGGAAATAAAAAAGCGGGAAACCGGTTGAAACTTTGTCAAAAATTAGATTTAAATGGATGGAAATGGCTAGAAACCTAGATTGATGATAACCGAATCCTAATAATAACATAATAATAAAACGATTATGTATTCAAATGTGTTTAAATTACTCATGGACTCATGGGGATTAGTTAGAAATTCATCAAGAAATTCATCAGTTAGAAAATAATCATCATTACTACAAAACGTAGGTACCTACGTGCTCTCAAAGAGCAGTAATAAAGGTTATGTACAAGGAAAGGACTCGTTACCCTTTAGATTTTTAGATCAACATTACCAAGACTATTAACAGTGAACAAACTAGTTAAATAATAATATACTACCAGTTATGCCCAAGTTTCATAAAAACGCGCTTTCTGTTATGATGTCTGACGATCGATCGCAAAGGAAATGTAAATGGAACGGCTAGTCTGCAATCGCTCCTTTGGCAACAGAGCCTTTAGTTTTATATACCCTCACTTAAACTCAAAATTTAATAAAAAGTAAGACGCGATACATTTGCAAGGGTCTTGTTAAGTTAGTTTAATATTAGCCAGTCATAATATTAAACTTGGATTACATGAACACTCACACAACACAATTTCCTAATATAAGTTATTCTTTAGCACGGCAAGAGTAAGTACCTACTTGTAGTACTAGTTATTGTAGGTGCTTATGTCTAATAATCTTTAATAAACTATCGATCGTTTAAAATGAAAGATTTAAATCTGACGAAAGATCTGGATTTCACAACATATACGTATGCTTTTTTGTGCGAGGAGAAAAGTTTCAAAAGGCTACCGGCCTGCTGAGCAGTAGGCCGGCGGCAGCCTTCTTCTATCTTTCCAAAATTATCGATTCGACTTAGGAATACGGAATTATGTAAAAGTATAAAATTTTGCAAAGCTGGTAATGACCCCGAAGACCAAAATAAAAGATTTTGCATTGTGTCTATAATGCGGGATTTGATGGGTTACTAATAAAATTCTAAAAGAAAGTTAACATTATAAGTACAAAATTGCAGTAGGTACAGAATAGATACTATATATCTGCAAATATATTTTAGATCACAACATGCTTTGTTTGTATGAACTTTATTTTCTTGGAAAAGTAGTTTTTTCAGGGCCAACAATGCATTCCAACGACGCCCATCGAGTTAATCTTATCACACTAGTCGCATTAGTATATATAAAGGCATCTGTCACAGTACAAATGCATCAGTGCATCTGAGCTGAGCTAACAACACAGACCACTACATACAAAATGATGAAGCTGGTGGTGTTGTCCTGCATCGTGGCCGCGGCCTCCGCCGGCTTGTTGGCGCCCCTCGCGCCGTACGCCTACTCGGCGCCGCTCGCCTACTCTGCGTCGCTCCTGGCGCCCTACGGCCACAACTACAGAGGGCCGCTGTCCCTCGCGCCCGGCCAGCCCGCCAACATCATTGCGGCTGACGGCAGGCCGTTCGACACTCTGGACGTGAACCTGGACCGCTCCGCGCACTACACTGCCAAGGCGCTCGACGGCGCCGCCGTGCACTTGCTGAAGAAGCGCTCGGCCCCTCTGATCGCGCCGGTGGGCCGCGTGGCGCTCGCCTCGCCGCTGCTGCACGCGCCCCTCGCGTACACCGCACCCGCATGGGGCGCGCGCCTGTCGGTGTCGCCTATCTCCTACGCCGCCGCGCCCATCGCTCATTATTGGTAAACACCCTCGGATAACATAAATAATAAATAATAAATAAAATTCTTTATTTCTGAAATTACAATTTACATTCAATAAAAGAAATCACTATGTAGTACAGGATACATTCATTATATAAATTGTAGGTTGTCACTGCTTATGCACCACTGACACCCAAGCTAAGATTAAACTTGTGTTATGGGTGCCAGGGCTCTCTCACATAAGGTGGTCCAAAACTGTAGTTTATTACATAGTGGTTATTTGGTGTTATGTATCATGCAGTTAGAGAAGCAATTAGGAGTGTGTGTGTGTGTGGGTGTGGGTGTGTGTGTGTGGGTGTGTGCATGTGTGTGTGTTGTGTGTGCGCGTGCGAGTATGTGGGTGAGTGTTTGTTTGTAGGATTAAAATCAAACAAGCTTTTCCGTCTCCGCGTAGTCGAGGGTCATTATCCACTGAGTTACTTTGCATTTACATTCGGTCTTATTTGTGTTGTAAATATTACAGTGTTTATTAATTATGTTATACATACGACTGCTTAGAATTTGAAAATGCCGTTTAGCTAGATTGGTTCTGTGGCTGTCGATGCGACAGATGTCAGTTGATCTGCGTTTGGTCAATAAGCTCGGATTGTACTCCAACGAAGCGTGTTTACGAAGCACAGTATTTAGCACAAACAGCTGTCTCACGGTCAATACCTGACACTCGTTATACAGTTTTGTGGTTCTGTATCGAAAATGCTTGCGTGTCATGACCTTCAAGACAGCTCTTTGCGCCCGTTCTAGTTGCAAGAGGTTTGTTTTTGGAGCACCACCCCAGACAGTTATACCAAAGGATAAGATTGACTGGCACAGTGAGAAATAAACCATCCGTAAGGTGTCTGCGTCAGCGCTGTACCGCAAATTTTTAAATACGGCAATTAATTTTCTAACTCTACCAGTCAGTGCATTAATCTGTGCTTTCCATGAGATAAGATTATCTATTAGGATTCCAAGATATCTAACATTATCCGTTCTCTTTAGAGTGAGACAAGTACAGGAATGTGAAGCCATGGTACAATTATGGGCTTTGATGGTATATGAATCATCTGGTTGCGTTAAAGGTTTGATCGAAAAAGTTACATACTGTGTCTTCTCAACATTAAGAGTCAAGACATTATCAGTCAACCATGACATTACAATACTGAGTGCTGTCTCCGATCGTTTAAATACTTCCTTCCAGCTGTTACCGTGTACGAGAAGGGCCGTATCATCCGCATATGAATATATAGTGCAGTTTGGGATAGACAGGTTGCAAAGGCTATTGACATAGATTAAGAACAAAGTAGGACCTAAAATTGAGCCTTGTGGAACACCAATTGAGAGATTATGTTCATCACTCACGTGTGGGCCTATTTTAACGCATTGGGTTCGTTCAGAAAGGTAACTTTTGAAAATATCTAGTGACGTACCTCGAACTCCTGCTTTTTCCAATTTAGATATTAAGATAGAGACAGAGACAGTGTCAAATGCTTTAGAGAGATCTAAAAATATGCCAAGACATTTAGATTTAACATCAAGTGTCCTAACAGCACTATCAATTAAGGCAGAAAAAGCGTCTTCACAAGACTTTCCTTTACGGAAACCGTACTGGTTGACAGAAAGTTTTTACAGTTAAAACACAGTTTTTACGATTTGAACAAAATAATGTGAAACTTGACCGTCATATATAAAATGTTAGATAAATACATGTCATTAACCTAAGATGCCAGTGGTTTTATTTAACTTCGATTAGATAGGTACACTAAGAAATAAGAATCAAATTAGTATTCAGTTAGTACATTAGTCTTTTCTAGGTTAAAGGTTACATCCAACGCCTTAAAAGACGTGTGATGTGATATTCGTGGAAATGAGATAATATGAAATTGTAACCCCGTTTGATATTATCTACATACGCCTACGATACGAAAAATATGGGAAGATTTTATTTTATTTAGTCTATTATTACTTTTGTTTATTTTTATAACATTTTACCTGATTAAGAAAAAAATAATGTAATTTCGGTATACACCAGGTATCTAATTTTTTAAATTGTTTTTTATGTAATACATTCATTTAAGTAATGATAGTTCAAGTTCAAGTTCAAATGTTTTTATTTCAAATAAGCTTTTACAAGCGTTTATGAAACGTTGTGATTCTAGTTGCACGGTTCCAAAAGGTCGATCCTATGGAGAAGAATCCGGCAAGAAACTCCATGGACACTCTTTTAAAATAAATGAATTACAAACTTCACTGGTACAACATTGCGACAACAAGATGTGAGGACGTTGAAGGATGTCCAAGTTTGACCGAGGTCGACTATATTAGTCTTGGGTTATAACAGGTCAAACGAGATATCTGTTATTCCTGTTACTGTTACGCAATAATAACAGATGCCATTATCTGTTATTGAATAACAGCCTGTTATTTTTCTATGCACGGGCATGTAATGTACAATTATGGGTTGACGTGTTACCAATTACCATGCGTATTGTTTTTTAATTAATAACAACACTTTCCTTCATGCTTTAAAACAGGCTTAGGACTGTCAGTTCTAGTCTTGGGTTACAACAGGTGGCTCATCTGATGGTCCCAAACAACACTCATTGTCTTATTTACACTTGCCATTTTATACACACTAATATTATGAAACTTTTATCAACCTAACTAAATTAATTGCACTTACTATAAACCTAAATTACATACACTAATTATAATACAAAAAGGAAAATGAACAAAGTATTTTAAAGCGAGTATCTTATTTTTAAATGCACTTCTTAGATTTTTGTTTACCAAACAATTTTCTTTCTTGTTTTCGCGCTAATAAATTCGAAAGTTAACCGAAAAAAAAAATACAATAACAAAATAATCGATGCGAACTGGTGTCAATTCAATATCACCTTTATCAGTATGTGTAAAAGTCGTACTTTACATTGAACATCTTGTAACGTCAATCCTAAGACACGTTCGGATACGCGCTACTATTTTTAATGTATCGTTTAAGGCGGATCGTCCACCTCAGCCCGCCAAATTCAAATTTCAATTGGTTTTTCGCAATTTGTAGGTCTATAACACATTCTAGATTCCTAGCTGTAGTAATTGTGGCATTAGCTATACAATATTCACAACTGAGCATTAAAAACTTTGCTTAATAAACGTTAACGAAGCTAAAATTAGGTACAATCGTCAATTTTGGCCAAAAATGACGATTGTACCTAAATTTAGCTACAATATCGATTTGCGAGCAAATTTTTTAATGCTCAGTTGTGAATATTGTATAGCTAATGCCTAAAGGATCTAGAATGTGTTATAGACCTACAAATTGCGAAAAACCAATTGAAATTTGAATTTGGCGGGCTCAGGTGAACGATCCGCCTTAAGTAATTTCTGTTGTAATTTTATTATGAAGCAAAAACGATTTTACCTATTAATTGGTACTTATATATTGGTTATTTTATGCATGTAATAGATATTTGACCTTTTTATATTACATACACACTAAAGGAAGTAATACATCAAAATTATAAAATATACGTGCCATTATTCTTGCAGTGTTTCCGAATTGGAAGTTGGGAACAGTTATTTGCAGCAGTGTTTCCACTTTTAGGGATTTCGCCCTTTTTTAGGGTAAAACTATGTCTTTCATGTACGACCTTTTTTAATGCAACAAAGATTTAGGGAACTTTAGGGAGAAAATAACTTCACGTAGTAGCTCTGTTTATTCTATGCTCTACGGCTCTTTCTATTAGGGGATTCCCCAAATCAGTGTCGTATATATATAATCCGACAAAAAATTTTGTTTACCTTCTGGATAGTACTAATATCAAGGATTTTATTTTATTACAAGGGACATTAGAAATTAGTCACACTATCATACGGATATTTATTTTTGTTTGTTATATTTTTTAGCGACCGCGAAACCCTAAGAAGTAGTTTTATAACGCATGTTTAATTTTTATAATAATTAATAATGGAAGAAAAGGGTGACGAACGTAAATAAGTAAGTACCTTCTTCAAGTTCTTCATGCAAATTTTGACACTGGATCTTGGCTAAATAAATCTGACAAAATTGGGGACAAAAGCTTACTGTAAATATTTCAAACTAAGTTAAAAAATAATGCTAGCTGACAGTTCTGCAAAATTTTTAAGCGTACTAGTATGTTCAGTGCCGCGAAAATATGCAAAAGTATTGCTTCGGCTCTGGATTTTTCCAATGAATACAGATAATTTAGGTTTTTGGTATTAAACTTCAATGAAAGCTTTTTTAAATAAATTATGTGCGCTAAGCTAGGGAATTTTCAAAAAAAAATAGGGATTTTTGGGGATAATTTCTAAGGAGTTTAGGGCAACACCAAAATCTTAAGTGGGAACACTGATTTGCAGATAACAGATAATACGACCAAAAATAACTGTCACATTTCAAGGATGATGTCTTCTTGTCAGACTACAATTTGTATAATCGGATAATAATACTAGGTGCTTCTCGTTTTAGCAAGTTTAAATCAAACAGGTGTGAGCGAGACAGAGTAATGCATGCATTACTCTGTCTCGCCCACACCCGTTTGATTTAATCTTGTTAGAACGAGAAGCACCTAGTATCTTGCATACGAAGAACAGACCCGAGTCACCCGACAGATAACAACATTGGGTGTTCTTGATATTGAATTGAGTATTGTGAATTAGGAATGATCATTTTTAACAGGTAGTTGATAACACGGGAACAATTGTTATCTAGTATTCTGTGAAAACCTGTGATTTCTATCTGTTACGATAAATACGCCTCACTCCTAGACTATATTAAACGAAGATTCACGTTATTTGAGAATCCGATGTCATTTCTAAATAAAAAACTATGTGGTAAAAACGCACACCATCAAAGCGACAAATAAAACTAGGTGTCTACTTAGACAAGCCACAACGTACACACATTTACAGTTTCTGTTGTGGTAAACAATACTTTCCATATGAAGACATCTCGATATGTAAATAATATGGAATCTGTTAAAGCTATGTCCATCTACTTATTAGGTTCCTACTATAGCTACTAACTGACCAACATGAAAATTAATAAGCTTAAATTAGTCTCTAATAATCAAGTTTCATTTTGCCAGGGAGGCCGCAAATGCATCCGTATCTAACGACCACACATTCTTATCGTTAACATAGTCCTTGGTTTTGTAATAGGCTTTCTTAAGAAGAACAGATTTGACGTGTCTTTTAAATTTCTTGCCAGTGAGATCGGTGACACATTTTGGGAGTTTATTATAGAAACGCACACAATTTCCTAGAAATGATTTATTTGTTTTAGTTAGTCTAAATTTAGGTACCACTATTTTATGTTTATTCCTAGTATTAAGGTTGTGAAAGTCACTATTGACACTGAACTTCTGCAGGTTTTTGCGCACATACATTATGTTTTCAAGGATGTAGAGTGACGGCATCGTAAGTATATTGATGTTCTTAAACACTTCTCTTAGGGAATCGCGAGGGCCCATATCGTAGATTGCGCGGATGGCCCTTTTCTGTAAGATAAATATGGAATCTACGTCTGCAGCTGATCCCCATAGCAGAATACCGTACGACATAATGCTGTGAAAGTAGGCAAAGTACACGAGTCTGGCTGTAGCTACATCAGTGATCTGCCTAATTTTTCTCACTGCATATGCAGCGGAACTTAACCTGCTAGACAGGGCCGATATGTGCGCACCCCACTGCAACTTACAATCAACCGTAACACCTAAGAAAACAGTTTCATTAACTAGGTCGAGTTTGCTGCCTTCAAGAATTATATTAGGTTCAATTTGTGGTACATTTGGTAACGAAAACTTAAGACATTTAGTTTTGCTAGCATTAAGTAGTAGGTTATTAGCAGCAAACCATTTGGATAAGGATTTTAGACTCTCATTTACATTATAGAGATTGCTATCATTTCGATCGATTTTAAATATAAGTGAGGTATCGTCAGCAAATAATACTATATTCGATATCTCAGACATCATATAGGGAAGGTCATTAATGTACGCTAAGAAAAGAAAAGGGCCTAAAATAGAACCCTGTGGAACACCAATTCTAACTGCAGACCCGGGAGATGTGACTCCATTTATGCCCACTTTTTGCAGCCTCTTAGAAAGATAGGAAGACACAAGCTCCAAAGATAGCCCTCTTATACCGTAGTAGTTCAATTTACGGATAAGCGTATCGTGATCAACGCAATCGAAAGCTTTGGAAAGATCACAGAAGATACCTATAGCATCCTGTGAACCCTCCCAAGCCTCTAAAATGTGAGAGACTAGCTTTGTACCAGCATCAGACGTTGACCTGCCTTTCGTGAAGCCAAATTGCTGATCATGTAAGATCTTGTTTTTGTGAAAATATGCTATCATTTGATTGAGCATAAGCTTTTAAAATATTTTACTTAAGGCAGGGAGAACAGAAATGGGCCTATAATTACTGGGATTCGCTTTACAGCCTGATTTGAAGATAGGAATAATCTTACTATGTTTCATTAAGTCTGGAAAGGTTCCTGTCTTAATACAAAGATTAAATATATTTGTAAGGATTGGAGCGATATTGTCAATTATTGAATTTAGTGCTTTAACATATATGCCCCATAAATCTTCAGTATTTTTAATATTTAAACTTTTAAACGCTTTTATAACCATAGGCGGAGATACTTGGCTAAACTCAAAGTTTGGTATGTCTCTTTTGAAAAAATTCTTTGCTAGAGATTCTGCTACTAAAGGGGACGAATCTAAACATTTCGTGACCTCGATCGGGACATTAGTAAAGTATTTTTCAAAAGCTTTTGCAACTTCCGCGTGGTCTGAGATTATTTTATTGTTTACTTTTAACCTTTAGACGGGCCGGGCTGGAATTCCTATCTACGAGGGCGCGGAACATAGGGGGGGCCCGTTTCCGGTAAATTCGTATCAGATTCTTATAAGGACTGGACTCACTAAAATTCTTATAAGAACTGAACGCCACCAGCTATCTCCGTTCTGTAAACGGTAATAAACTCTCGAATAGTTTTTCTACACGGAAATATAATAATTTTGCCACCAAGACTAGTTCTTATATAAGTTTTATTCACTGGAAGTCAGTGGAAGTTGGATAACGGTAAAAAATCAATGGTTGAAAACATCTGGTTGACACAAAATAAAAAACACATAAATATTAGTAATACTTGTTTCAATAACAATAATATAAAACGTTCTAACGATTTATCATACACTATTAGTAAATATTGACCGCAATGTTGATAATAAATCCACTCGAAACCCGGCACGGGCGATAAGCGAAGTCAAGTGGCCGCCATGTGTTTACGATCACCAGATGTTATTTTTTTTGCTAACGGCACTAGCTTTCTCCGTTCTGTGAACGGTAATAAACTAATAAATAGTTTTTCTATACCGAAATATAACAATTTTGACACCAAGACTAGTTCATAAATAAGTTTTACTCACCTGAAGTTCAACGACGGTCAAACATCCATGGTGAACAGAAGAGGTTGTAACGAAAAAAAAAAAAACACATAAAACTTCACTGACACTCGTTTCAATATCAAGATTATGAAACGTTATAGCGATATATCACACACTATTAGTCAAAATTTTACTGGATTGTATATAAAAACCACCTTGAAAGTCACACCGCACCGTCAAGTAGCCGTGCCACATGGTATTTTTTTACGACCGGTAATTTTATTGATTTTGCGCCGCTCACTCAACACAAAGCTATTGTTCTCGCTTGATAAACTATTCCGTCACGTTTTGCCGGTAGAATAATACACATTCAGCCCGTTAAAATTAATTAAAACATGATAAAACACACCGGGGCGCACTAAAAGTTTGATGAGCCACGCCATTTTTTACTTTGATAAAAAAATGCAATGGAAACTTTTTTTCTACCAAAAAATGTGTCTATGCCAAGACAATTTACCTAAGATTGAGACAAAATATTTGAGACTACCACAGATTGAGCGAATTTTAAATGGTAGTCTATGTTCTGTGACGAGAATGTGTGTTGCCATTTTTCTTTGCGAATTTTTTTGCGAATTTTTTGCGTTTTGTTTTTCCAAATCGAGATTTCGCGTTTTATTTTCTAAGTGTTGTAATAAATGGTAGATTTACTCTAGTTGGCTATGAAAAAAAAGAGAAAAGGAGAAGTATGCTCTAAAAATTACAAAAAATATTTTAAATGACCGGTAGCGTCCGGACCGATTGGTCCGTTGGACTGTCTTTGGATCTATGGATAAAAATGACAGTTGGACCTTTTGGTCCGTTTATCAGTCTGCCGGAACTCAGATCTGTGTCCTGTTTTCGGTTTTTATTAGTTTCCGCATTTATTATCCTCCACACTGTTTTAATAAATACAAAGGATGTGCTATCCAATGTCCAATCCAGGAAAATTCTTCCTTTTATTTACGAATTTTTTTCCTTATAGCTTCAATATGTCTTGATAATTAATTCTTATATTTGATAATCAGAAACTTTTTATAGCTATAATGTCTTGTCTTGTTTTGACAAGTGATATTCTGTGATAGGGAAAAGAGGACAAAACATATTATATCTTTAATAATTTTAAAAGACGTTATTTGTTTTTATGAATAAGTTGGTTAATCGCAAAAAATTGGGAACATCGTGCTAATAAAAATCGATATAGATAAGCTACCGGCCAAGATATTATTATTACCAAGTAGGTACCTAATTATTTCAAGGAAATATTTGGAGGCCACATGTAGAAATTAATATTCAGGATTAATTAATTACAAGCAAGTACCCACTTCCAGCTGCCCATGACCGGGATGGTTGGCGCTCTTTGGGGGAGGCCTAAGTTCAGCAGTGGACGGCACTAGGCTGATATGATGATGATGATGATGAAGCAAGTACCATCCCGAAATACCGATAATGACACAAATGTTCCACTGATCTGGTATCATCGCGAGACGGGTTGTTTGGCTCCCTGTTTCATGGTGTAGGTATAGCTACGCAATGACTGATGCATGCATGCCATCAGATGAGACTGTTCTACTCATAGCCGCTATGGCTCATTCTTTAAAAGGCCATTTCAGAAATCTTGCATTGTAAGTCACTTACATATTTGCTACTAAATTAAGTACATACTGTGCCTGGACCATGATTCTCTGAATTTGATTCGGCGAATCTTCTTAGCGATCGTCATTTAGAAACTCAGTATCATCTAGTTAAAATATATATAAAACTTTGTCCTGCTTAATTGGCATTATCAGATCTATTTACAGGAATCAACATAATTTATCATCATATAAATAATTTATTGAAACCAGTAGGTTTTTTTTAAATTCGGACCTATTTTTTTCCTTAAAACAAAGAATGTCCGTATCAAACGCTTTGTGCTTACGATCTCTTTGTTTTTTCGTAGGAAAGTAACCTCTATTCAGGGCCAACGATGCATTCCGACGTCCGCCCATCGAGTGCTTATCACACTAATATGTACATATATAAGGCATCCGCGCCTGAACAAATGCATCAGTGCACCTGAGCTGAGCTTACAACACAAACCTCTACTACATACAAGATGTACAAGCTGGTAGTATTGTCCTGCATGGTGGCCGCGGCCGCTGCGAACTTGTTGGCGCCCCTTGCGCCCCTCGCCTACTCAACGCCGCTCTTCGCGCCCGCGCCCTACGGCTACAACGCCTACAACTACAGAGGGCCGCTGTCCCTGGCGCCCGGCCAGCCCGCCAACATCATCGCTGCCGACGGCAGGCCTCTCGACACCCTGGACGTGAACTTGGACCGCTCTGCGCACTACACCGCCAAGGCTCTCGACGGCTCCGTGCACTTGCTGAAGAAGCGCTCAGCTCCACTGATCGCGCCGATCGGCCGCGTAGCTGTTACCACACCGCTGGTGAGCGCGCCCCTCCGGTACTCCACCCCCGTGTACGGCGCGCGCCTGGCGGTATCACCCATCGCCTACGGCGCTGCGCCCATCGCCAACTACTATTAAATACCCTTGGAAACGGGTATAAACTTTGTAAATATTAATAATATAATAGATACATGAATACCCACTGGTATAGCGCACTTTAAAAACTGGATTAAACACATTAACATTTGAAAATTTTGTTCTATTATGATGAAGATGTAATAATATGAAAGATACTATCACACCTGTATTCCCGTGATTAGGTAACTTCATCCCCAAGTAAAGTACCTATGCAGATGCTTAAAACTACAATTAAGATAATGAAAACAACTGTCTCATTCGCCAAGTGGCCCTGAGCGCGACTGCTACGCTAGAGGTCCTGGGTTCGATTCCCAGGTCGAGCAAAGTGTTATTGGGTTTTTCTATGAAATTCCCAGTAGCAGCTCGGAGTTAGGAATTTGTGCCCGGTTAATAGCAATAGGCTCGCCCCCTATTACATGGGACCTAAACATACCGGCGAACTGTGGGTGTACATTAGTACGCTTCTGCCTAACCCTTCGGGGAATACAGGCGTAATGGTATGTATGAAAACAATAACTACCACCATTGCCGTCAGGCAATAAGACAAGAAAAAAAAACTGAAACTAATATAATGTTAAGAGGGATGAGAAGAATTATTTGTTAAATAATTTGATCGTCTCCCATTAGGGAGACAAAATCTCTTTGCTCGATTTGGGAATCAAACCCGTCTTGGGGTTGATTCAGAGAGCAGACACAAAATTACATACTATGACACAATATTCCCCATGGGAATAGACAGTGGTGTACTGCTAGTCACCGCAGTTCGTTATTATATCTAGGTATATGAACCTAAAGAGTCCAAATTTTCGAGAATAGAACCCAGGATTCATCTTAGGATATTAAACACAAGGTTTACAAAAAAATAAAATTAATGTTCCACAAAGATAACAGTAATATTTTAAAATCTTTGAATAATATGGTACGGACAATTTAATATATATAGTTTGATGCTATTTGTATATATATAATTCTTCTGAACGTATATTTGTTACTGAAGTCCTCCTAAACAGCTGGATTGTTTATTCCCTGGATGGTGGTGCTGCAATCAGATATTTTAATGGTCTAATTGAAATAAAACTTTTTGTCTTTGACTTAAGTACCGACATCATTGAGATATACTTTAGGTAATTTCCATAGCTTTCCAGATTAATTTCTTGTACCTACGTCTAGGTCATTAGTTCCTAAAGTGGTCCAGGTGGACCCCAGAGGCCCACGCGAGACTCGACGGGGTCTACGTTGGCATGACGAAAACGTGACGTTTTGGGAATCTGGTAGAAATGTAGCTGCATTTTAAAACTGGTCCATGAGAAAAAATGTTGGGTAACTTTGTTCTAGATAGTCGCGCACATTAGCGAGCATGAGCTATATAATATGACTTGTCTTGTTTTGACATATAATAAGTTTGTCAGACGTTTTATATTTTAATGAATAAGGTGTTAATCTTAAATCTTAAAAAAGTATTATACGTACACCTGTTTTTAATTAGTTTTTTTTACACCAAAAGGCGAGTTTGCGACTGAAAACTACGCCTGTATTCTCCGAAGGATTGGGCAGAATTGTACTTAATGTACCTCACAGTTTACTTGTATATTTAGGTCCCTTGTAATAGGGGTGAGCAAAACCCCCGAGTTGCTACTGAGATTTTCGTAGAAAAATTCAATAACATTTTTGTCAACCTAAGAGTCGAGTTCAGGACCTATATTCATATTCTTTATTGCATACCATAATGTACAATAAGGTGGTGTAATTAGACAAGAATCATTATGGATCCTGTAGGGCACAGCAATTTTAGAGGAGAGGAGGATTTATTTTACTAGCTACGATAGTTACCAATTATAAATTATTGGATATTATAAAATAAAGGTATGTTATTATATTAATTATAGGCTTTTTCTTTTTACATTACATTATTTATTTGAATTATTAAGTATATATACCATGTATTTATATATTTATGCGATGATGACTAGAATATTACGATACAGATATGTTAGTTAATTTTTTTGGAACTATTCATCTTATTACATTATTATATTTGTAAAGATTTTGGTTTCATTAATTAGGCTTACTTTATTAAATATTATTGTAAATATTTACTTATAAGTAATTATATAACTTATTTTTTTATTTTATATTTATTTAAAAGTAACACGTGATATTATTATTATTCGAATAGTTCTATTAAATATTATCCTAATCCTATCCTTCGTTTGCTAAGGTTTCAATACAAGTACTCGCGCCAAAAAACAACTTTGCAGCCTGGCATAACAAATAACTATTGTCGTCGCTTATTTCTGTTCACGAGATATTGTGACGCAAAAATTATATCGCAGCATGGCCGTCCTCCTGGAATACTGATGGGACATTAGGTATATTTAAATACTATTTAAATAATAAGTACTGTGTTGCAAAATTTATGTTTTAAATGCTTAATTATGTTTTAGTTAGTGTTGATAAATTGAGACACGGTCAACTAATTATGTATAATGTATCCCTGTATAGTTACTTTAATTAATGGTCGTAATTCTTTAAGATTTTTCCACCGTGTTACTTTTTTCTTTAGGACTCTTATCCTTCGTGTATTCAAGACGTATTGTACTCAAAACAGACACCTAAGCGCGACTATCTAGACAAAAAATAATCTGGAGACTATGGAAATTACCTAAAGTACATATATCTCAATGATGTCTGTACTTGTAAACCAACTGCTAAAAGTTCGTCCATGTTTTGCAAGTGCCGACAAATGACACAAAGGATATTTTAGAATAAACATCGTAGGTACACGGTAGCCCATATCGTACGATGAATGATAAAGAAATTAGTTCTAGTGAATAATTACAAATCTACTACCTTCTGCCAGCGTCTTCTTCTACGTGGACTTCAGATTTGGGTGCGACCTGGATAAAAAGCCTATGTGTTATTCCAGATTATAATCTATCTCTGTACTGGTTTCTGACATCCCATTATAGAATCAATTAAATCTAAATCCAAGCCCAAAACTGCAAGACCAAAGGATACGGTGAGCTCGTTCTGCGTGAATCAGATCACTCTTAATTAACAAAAATGTAAGGTAGCTGTTAGTAATTTCACATTAAGACATCCAACACCTCAGTCTACCCGTGACCATGGATGCTGTAAAGGTTCTGAAACGTGGGGAATTAAATAAAATTAATACAACGCGATAAAATCCGTAAATAGATAGATTTATTTCAATATCTATCTCTGTGTCAAATTTTACTTAGATCCGTTCAGCCGTTCTTGCGTGAGAGTCACAAACATCCATACATCCTCACAAACTTTCACGTTTTAATACTACTAGTAGGATATAATTATATAGGTTATCCGATATATTAGATGCTATCTAACTAATGTTTACACAATTATCCTAAGTTTACATCTATTTCAAATAGTTCCTTGTCAAGACATATTGTAATGTAAGTGTCAACAGCGATATTACGTGTCGCATGTCACGGCACCGTTCAGTGTGATCTAACAATATTTTATTCTAATACAATATTATCTACATGTCGTAGACATTCGATAGCTGAAAGTTTGCCGGTAGCCTGTCAATAATCATAGCCAAGTAATTCATTCTGATATTTATTTAATACTAGCGGATTCGACAGAACTGCTCATCCTGCCCTGAAAGAAAAAACCAGTCAATGTCATAAAGTATTATTTCGATTACCTAGAAAAATAAAATATCGGATTGCAGCAGCACCATCCAGAAAATAAACGATCCAGCTGTTTAGGAGGATTTCAGTAACAAATATACGTTCTGAAGAATTATATAGGTATATAAATAGTAGCAAACCATATTAACTGCCTGATTAGCCTGGTGGTCCTGAGCGCGACTGCTACGTTAGAGGTCCTGGGTTCGATTCCCTGGTTCGAGCAAAGTGTTATTTGTTTTTTTCTATCAAATTCCAATAGCACCTCGGAGTTTGGAATTTGTGCCCGGTGAATGGCAATAGGCTCGCCCCCTATTAAATGGGACCTAAACATACCGGCGAACTATGGGTATATCTACATTAGTAGAGAGTAGATTCTGCCTAATCCTTCGGGGAATACAGGCGTGATGATATGTTTTGCTATATAAAATTGTCTGTTCTAGGGATTTTTTTCCACTTTTATTCAAAGCTTTAAAAATATTATTGTTAACTTTATGGAACATTTTTTTTGTAAACTTTGTGTTTAGCAGGTATGTAAATAATATATTAATATGTAAATAAGTCCTTGCACGTAAAATAATTTCTGATTAAACTCTCAGTAGCGGCTCGGAGCTCAGATTTGTGCCCGGTTAATAATAAGCTCTTCCCCCATTACATTGATCAAAACATACCGGCCCATTGTGAGTGTACTGTACTTTAGTACCTCGGCCTAATCCAGGGAATACAGGCGAGATAGTATCTTTATTAAAACAAAATGTTCAAATGGTAATCTGTTTATTCCAGTTTCTGCATTGCGCTATTATATCAATGGGTATAAATTCATGTATCTATTATATTATTAATATTTACAAAGTTTATACCCGTGTCCAAGGGTATTTAATAGTAGTTGGCGATGGGAGCAGCGCCGTAGGCGATGGGTGATACCGCCAGGCGCGCGCCGTACACGGGGGTGGAGTACCGGAGGGGCGCGCTCACCAGCGGTGTGGTAACAGCTACGCGGCCGATCGGCGCGATCAGTGGAGCTGAGCGCTTCTTCAGCAAGTGCACGGAGCCGTCGAGAGCCTTGGCGGTGTAGTGCGCGGAGCGGTCCAAGTTCACGTCCAGGGTGTCGAGAGGCCTGCCGTCGGCAGCGATGATGTTGGCGGGCTGGCCGGGCGCCAGGGACAGCGGCCCTCTGTAGTTGTAGGCGTTGTAGCCGAAGGGCGCGGGTGCGAAGAGCGGCGTTGAGTAGGCGAGGGGCGCAAGGGGCGCCAACAAGTTCGCAGCGGCCGCGGCCACCATGCAGGACAATACTACCAGCTTGTACATCTTGTATGTAGGTAGAGGTTTGTTTTGTTAGCTCAGCTCAGGTGCACTGATGCATTTGTTCAGGCGCGGATGCCTTATATATGTACATATTAGTGTGATAAGCACTCGATGGGCGGACGTTGGAATGCATCGTTGGCCCTGAATAGAGGTCACTTTCCTACGAAAAAACAAAGATATCGTAAGCACAGCGCGTTTGATACGGACGTTCTTTGTTTTAAGGAAAAAAATATTCCCGAATAAAAAAAAAAACTGGTTTCAATAAATTATATGAATGATTATAAATTATGTTCATTCGTGTAAATAGATCTTATAAGGACACTTTGACAAGCCAACTTTTTATATTTTTTAACTGGATGACACCGATAGATTGCTAACTGACGATATCTAAGAAGAAACGCCGTAAAAAATTCAGAGAATCATGGTCCAGACACAGTATGTACTTAGTAGCAAATATGTAAGTGACTTACAATGCAAGATTTCTGAAATGGCCTTTTGAAGAATGAGCCATAACGGTTATGAGTAGAACAGTCCCATCTGACGGCACGCATGCATCATTGTGTAGCTCTACCATAATCTAGGGAGCCAAACAACCCGTCGCACGAAGATACCAGATCAGTGGAACATTTGCGTTATTAATTATCTTATCATTAATATATATAAATTATCATTAATATTATCTTGGCCGGTAGCCTATCGATACCGGACTATTTTTATATTTTAAATAAATAGTAAGAATATTTAAAAATATGTAAATAAATGAATAAAGGAATAATAAAATGCTTGGCGAGTAAACACAAATTCTTAATTTAGTAATTTTTTATTATAATATTTTCGTTAATTAACGAGGTTAATGCAAAATGTCCTTTACTTTGAATTATTTTATAAAGGTAAGGACTTTGTGTAACAATTATGCTTTGTATGTTTTTCAAACTGCAAAAATATATATTCTTTTTTGCCAAATAATCGTATCGAGACTTGAGTCAATCTTGTAGTTCATACTAGTATGTACCTGGTCTATAAGCTAATACTGACGTTCATTTGTTAAAAAATATGTTATCTATGTACCAGAAACCTGACATAAGCAGCATTTCGGCAGTTTGCCGTCCTTAGGAAGCAACTACTGTGGTATTGGTGGTGTCCATGGGCAGCGATAACTACTTACCATCAGTCGGTTCATCTGCTCGTTGGCCGAAATAAACACTAAGAAAAGGTTCCTAGAGTTAGTATAAGCATCTGCCTAAAGAGGAATCCCTAAAACTAAAATTCTAAAGGAAAAACTATTACATATTCAACCCAAATACTGTCCCTGTGCTGGGCACCGGTCTCCTCTCAGAACGAGAGGGATTAAGCTATAGTCCACCACGCTTGCCTAATGCAGGTTGGCAGACTTCACACGCCGTCGAGAAAATACCTCAGGTTTCCTCACGATGTTTTCCTTCACCGTTGCAAGCGAGTGATAATTAATTAATTACATGATTACGAAAAGTCAGAGATGCGTGCCTTGGGTTCGAACCAGAGACCTACGACATGGCAGTCCAGTGGCCATACCCCTGCTATCACTGCTTGGGAAAAAAAATAATTAAAAAATAATTTATAGATCTAAATTTTGGATTTCATGAAGGATCGAACCTGCATCCGTCTGGTTAAGAACACTGTTCCCTTTAGCCAACTAAGCTCAAGAGTAGGTACCGAGTCTATTGGCTTTGGCAATGTGGCTCCTTGGCCAAAGTATATGCTAGCATTTATGTCATATACAAAGTACATGTCCTGGTATCAAGCCCAGCTTTTCATCGTAAAGTCCTTGGGCTTGATTCCCAAGGTGAGCAAAGTGTTATAGGATTTTCAATAATTTGGATTTGTAACTCAACCCTTCTCATTCTGAGAAGAGACCCATTCGTGTCCAGCGGTGGGATAGTATATGGGTTCATCATGATGATGAACACGTGCCAGCAAACTATGGGTACTTATAAATCAGTCCACTTCTGCTTAACCCATCGGGGAAGTTAGGTTTGATTGTAAAACGTTGTAGCAATATGCTGAGATAGGGGCCTTTTTTGGGTACGTGCAGGTTTTTTTTTTTTTTATGTAAATAGGTACCTACCTATGTTTTAAGTGTATTAATTTCCTGTGCGAATCCAGAAAAAATATCTTTCTTTTTCTTCTTTCTTTCTTCTTCTAAAATAACTTGAGTGCATCACTTCTATAAACAGGGTGGAGGCGCCAATACGACATTAAAAGAAAACAGCTTAAACTATAGTTTAAAAAAGCGCAACTTATGAAAAGAAAATCGATACTAATATATAAAGCTGAAGAGTTTGTTTGTTTGCTTGAACGCGCTAATCGCAGGAACTACTGGTCTGATTTGAAAAATTATTTCAGTGTTAGATAGCCCATTTATTGAGGAAGGCTACAGGCTATATATAATCACGCTAAGACCAAGTAACTATTCCGCGCGGTCGATGTCACTGACAGAAGCTAGTGATAAATAAAACAGAAAAGAACCGTATAAATTCAATTGACGGGTTTGTAAAGCTGTATAGAAGTTTTTTTTATAGGATTCGGAGCAAATGAGCAGAAGGAAGCGCCGCGTTCATGCGGGTGTCCACCAACGCACCAGAAAGGTAACAAGTGCATTGCCAGCCTTTTTTATCAATTAATGTTATAATTTAAATAGTATTTTATTTTATTTTATAATATTGTAATTAAACCATTATTAGTCGTAATGTCTTCCCTCCTACCTGTATTATTCTAAACACTTGTGAAGGCTATTTTAATACATAGGTGAATGTAAAATTGTTATTGTTAATTGTAAAAAAAATCGCTGAATATGTTAACAAAAAATTATAATAGTCTAAAAAAATATTAATTAAAACTGAATTTCGAATGAGGACGTCTGAGTCCTAATAATTTCAGTAACGTCTTGTCAAAATGTTGAACTCTAATGCGCTAATTTGGTGACGCGGACTTTGTAATTTTGTTTGGTTTTAGGGCTACCAGTCTCGTGGTAATCGGCGTCATACTTGAGGTAACGCGTCATAGTTTTCTATAACGTGCGAGAGCCTGTCGAAGGACTTGTAACGTTGAAACCCGTGCACGTGGCCCGAGGGCTGCGCTTAGACCGCGTGACTGAAAAACGTGAAAGGTTTACAGTTTCTCGAGTTTATAAGAGCGAACTTTTAATTAATAACTGATAACATTTCTTATTTGTCCAAAATTAATTAAATCCTCTTACTAACTAATAAACATACCATCACGCCTGTATTCCCCGAAGGGTTAGGCAGAGGCGTACTAATGTACACCCACAGTTCGCCGGTATGTTTAGGTCCCATGTAATAGGGGGCGAGCCTATTGCCATTAACCGGGCACAAATTCCTAACTTCGAGCTGCTACTGGAATTTCATAGAAAAACCCAATAACACTCGCTCGACCTGGGAATCGAACCCAGGACCTCTAGCGTAGCAGGCGCGGTCAGGACCACTTGGCTATTGAGGTAGTTGAACATTAGTTCAACTAGAAACAGAATTTAAAAAGAGTTAAAATTAAAACAGAGCTTAAAAATTACTTCATTGCTTTCTACTTAGTACTTATTTAATATATTTAATGCAGATAGCAGATAGGATAGTTATGAATATATGCTTAAATAATGTTATTTTAGTGAAGGAAAAATTGGACTGCGGCACAGATAATAGAATACTAGTAACTGCGGGTAGGATTGGAACCTGCATCTTCTGATCAGAAACAGTCCCAGAGATTATAAGACAACTAAGCCACGTAAGCCGCATTCGAATTTTTCCTTCACTAAAATAACTTTACAATATTAGCATAGAAAATGCAAAAATAATCATTTAAAAAAGACTCTTTCTTTCTTTAGCCTATGTTCATTTTTGGACATTTATAGGATAACGTGATGATAAAAGGATAAAGAGTTTAATGAATTTTACTTCTAGATTCATTCGTGGGGTGTGAGCAGATACACGAATGTAATTTTGTGTAAGTAGGTACCCATTATCATCGGTACCGACATACGTATACGAGTTTATCTTTTATTCCGTGTCTTCTAACATGGAAATTAAAATGTAGATATTAGATTGTAATGTCAAAATATGTAGTAAATGTTTGTGGGAAGATGCAAAGAAACGACATGATTCATTCAGCAATTCATTTATATTTTGATATATTATGTTCAGTGTCCGAGGGTGTTTACCAATAGTGAGCGATGGGTGCGGCGGCGTAGGAGATGGGCGACACCGACAGGCGCGAGCCCCATGCGGGTGCGGTGTACGCGAGGGGCGCGTGCACCAGCGGCGAGGCGAGCGCCACGCGGCCCACCGGCGCGATCAGCGGGGCCGAGCGCTTCTTCAGCAAGTGCACGGCGGCGCCGTCGAGCGCCTTGGCGGTGTAGTGAGCGGAGCGGTCCAGGTTCACGTCCAGGGTGTCGAGCGGCCTGCCGTCGGCCGCGAGGATATTGGCGGTCTGGCCGGGCGCCAGGGACAGCGGCCCTCTGTAGTTGTGGCCGTAGGGCGTCAGGAGCGACGCAGAATAGGCGAGCGGCGCGGAGTAGGCGTACGGCGCGAAGGGCGCCAGCAAACCGGCGGAGGCCGCGGCCACGATGCAGGACAACACCACCAGCTTCATCATTTTGTATGTAGTGGTCTGTGTTGTTAGCTCAGCTCAGATGCACTGATGGATTTGTGCGGTGACAGATGCCTATATATACTAGTGCGACTAGTGTGATAAGATTAACTCGTTGGGCGTTGACGGAATATATCGTCGACCCTGAAAATACTACTTTCCTCTGCAAAAACAAAGATCATATGAACAAAGCATTTGATCCAGTCCTTCTTTGGTGTTATACCTAATATTAAGAGCACAAATAAATACATACGTACTAAACATTACCTACGCAATGTCCTAAAAATATTATCAAGTTTGTATTTGATCATTTATCCATTGAGATTGCTAAAATTTTGTTAACTTCAGAACAAGCGTTGTGTACCTACTGAAAATAAATTGGATTGTATTTTCCTTTAATTAATAAGTGTTGTTTAGGTTGCACGTGGAAAAAATATATTATGAGACAAGCATAATCGATGTTTAATGGTGTTTAGGGGTACCAAGTGCAGCTACTGAGTGTTATGTCCTGTGTTGGATTCGTAGATCCAGCATAGAGCTTTTGTGTTTTTTTTATAAGAAACTTTCAATAGCAATTCTGATTTTGTATTTATGTCTGGTAATGGCAAAAAGGTCGCCTGCTATTACATGAAACCTACTATTGTCATAGTAACTACACTTCTAACCCTTGGGGTATATAGACGTGATGGTATTAAAATAACCTAATTGCATGAGAAAGCTTTATGTACTTATTAAAGCGGTTTATATTATGAAAAGTGAAATAATTGTTTGAAAATGACATTGTTATTTACTTCCCTAGATAAAATAATGCCTCCGGTAGGTATTTGCCATGCCGACAAGTATGTTAATGTTGTTAGTGATTGCGACATGACTGCCACTATTATCCTTAGAATCGAAATTTCTGATTTCTGAGACACGCGAATATTAGATATTAAAATAAAACTATTTTATCGCTTAGACCATGGATGCTGAAAAGGATCCGAAACGTCGGGAATTAAATAATATCAATACAACGCAATAAAACCTGTAAAAAGTAGTTTTATTTTAAAAACTTCTTATCATTATTTAAGATTATGCATTCATATCATCACGCCTGTATGGTATAATGAGGCAGTCATGGTTGTTTTAATCTACAATCACCAACACATTAAAGTTACTACAAACTGTCAAATTTCCCCAATGGGATTATGGATGTGGGTGCTAAGTGGACCGATAACTTCTACTGCCGGAAGAAAACGGCATCTGCCTAGAACCTCAAATAAACAATTTCAGGGACGGTAGAAGGTGTTCAACGTCGTTAGTCTCTAAGAGACCCGGACTGGGTTTCCCCGCTATTATGCCATAGGCACTTCTACCCCCGAGAGCATATAGCTCTGGGAGCGCCTCTCTGGCCGGCCAAATAAGGCAAGATAGAGTTGAGAGTCCTGCGGGCGCTCTTGAGTTTCCACTCCAGCTACCCAACACGGGCAAACTGGAGACGAGACCCTGACCGACCCTCTAGGGCAATAAGGACCACAGTCTCGCCAAGCTGCCCTGCGGTTTGTGCGCTTTTTATTAGACCATAGGACCCATTTTTTGTTTTATTATCGCAGGTATGTAAAAAGCGATTCTAATCTACCCTCCAGTTACGAGCCGTTGACCGTCGTAACACTTGCGGTTCAAAAAAAGATTTACTTACCATTACTCGGTTCGTGGAAAGCGTATAAAATTAAAACCAACAGATTTTAAGTTGGACCTTTGGCAATGTGAAAACCGTATTCAATGACGAATGATGCGCATAGAAAAAATAGCCACAAAAAATTCTAAAGATACTGATTTATTTTTTTCTTATATATCTCTTACAGAAATGGACCACTAAAATTTGATTATATCTATATACTAGCTTCTGCCCGCGGCTTCGCCCACTTTAAGCTCAATGACCAACAGTGATGATCTCTTCTTTGTATAGGTCTCTATACATTAGAGAGGTCAAGCTGTATCTCCGGTTCCGTTTAATTATTTGAGATAAGTTTTTAAGTTGGAGTACATACTTTCTAACAGTGATAACACAATTGAAATCTAATCAGTAGTTTTTCCGCCAACCCGTAAAAAACAGACAAACAGACAAGAATTTTAAAAACCACATTTTTGGGTTCGGAGAACGGGTTTACCTATATACCCTAAAGCACTTGTTTTTTAAATATCTTCAATGTATAGACACAGCTTTTTTACAATTTTAGAATAGTAGAGAAGAGATAGAGAAGAAGAAAAGAAAAGAAAAATCTCGTGTCATGGTGTTTGTGGTCGCACTCCTTTGAAACCTGCTCGACCGATTTTTATGATTTTTCTAGTATAGTTATTTGTTAGCAATGAGAATTGTTCATAAAGTATATTTCATACCGCTAGGTGATTAGGATATCCCTATCGAACAGAACAACATTTACCTGGTCAGCTAGTTTTCTTTACATTTTTTTATTCTTTAGACTTGTTAATTTTTGTATTTCATTTCAATATTGTTTACATTGCTTTCTTCACTTTGTTATATAGTATACAGCTATAATTATATATATCTATAGATATTCTCCCATTATTTATTATAGAAATTAGGTACAGATACACTTGCTATGATTATATTAACCATACTTGGTGCGTCCACGTTTATACATCTTGTCATAAAGCCCAGTGCGAGTGCCATGCACTTTTTTCAAGGATGTTATCCATTAGATTGGTCCATGTCTTTACAGGACGTCGTCCCTTCCCGAAGCTTCCGCCGACATTCACTTTATAAATCCATCCATCGTTGCTCGCCTTTCATTAATTTTCTCGACGGGCAGTGAAACTGCCTGATAATATCTAGGTATTTTACAGGGAGTTTTGTGCTGATGGTGGCCACCGGGGTGGTTTTAGTGGGTAAAAATCCCACACTCCCCGGTCTTAATCCCCGAAGACCGGTCGCCTTTTGAAGGATTCCCCTCGTAAACAAAAAAAAAAAAAAAGATATTTTACAGGGAACTTAAAGAATATTCCTATATTTTATATAGCATGTAATAGGGGCAATCGGGTCAATCTAAATTCCATTTATTCTAAGTTTAGGATATCCATTTAAGTGCTTAATAATTGATTACCGGGATCTTGGCCTATAATCATTTTGGCATCACCCTCATCAAAGCATGGTCCTATAGTGTCCTAAAGTGACTATAGACACCGTGATTTGATAAAATATGTACTTTTATCAAATCACGGTGTCTATAGTCACTTTTCTTTGGCTTATGTTCATCAACATACAACATTTTATAGGATAAGATGATAAAAGGATGAAGAGTTTATTGAACTAGGTATTATGAGGTACATGTGTCTCTCCAATGGTGTCGGACTTGCGAAAAAAAAAATGGTGGACATCTGATCTTTTTTTGAATCTGCTCACGCTCCCAAGAATGAAACTATGTAGAGGTGTCTACATAGTTTCATTCTTGGGAGCGTGAGCAGATTCAAAAAAAGATCAGATTTCCAACATTTTTTTTTAAAAAAAAGCTTACTAGCAATGTGGGTTGCACATTACTAGTATTCTTGTTAACCCCTCGTGCTAAGCTAAATATGCTTGTGTCACGTCGGTAGTGCAATGGGTGGGTTTCGAACCGGCAACCACATGATCGCAAGTCCGACACCCTAGCCATTAGGCTAACGCCGCTTCTTCATCATTATCAGTACTAACACACGTAGCTATCTGAGTTTATCTATTATTCCGTGTTTTCTAATTTGATATGTAATGTCAAAATGTTAAACGTTTGTGGGAAGATGAAAAGAAACGACGTGATTCAGCAATTCATTTATATTTTATACGTTCAGTGTCCGAGGGTGACTACCAGATGTGAGCGATAGGCGCGGCGGCGTAGGAGATGGGCGACACCGACAGGCGCGCGCCCCATGCGGGTGCGGTGTACGCGAGGGGCGCGTGCAGCAGCGGCGAGGCGAGCGCCACGCGGCCCACCGGCGCGATCAGCGGGGCCGAGCGCTTCTTCAGCAAGTGCACGCCGGCACCGTCGAGCGCCTTGGCGGTGTAGTGCGCGGAGCGGTCCAAGTTCACGTCCAGAGTGTCGAACGGCCTACCGTCAGCCGCAATGATGTTGGCGGGCTGGCCGGGCGCGAGGGACAGCGGCCCTCTGTAGTTGTGGCCGTAGGGCGCCAGGAGCGACGCAGAATAGGCGAGCGGCGCGGAGTAGGCGTACGGCGCGAGGGGCGCCAGCAAACTGGCGGAGGCCGCGGCCACGATGCAGGACAACACCACCAGCTTCATCATTTTGTATGTAGTGGTCTGTGTTGTTAGCTCAGCTCAGATGCACTGATGCATTTGCACAGAAGCGATCGCCTTTTATATGTATTAGTATAACGAGACTATTGATTCGATGGGCGTTGCCGGAACACATCGTTGGCCCTGAAAGGACAACTTTTGTCCGAGAAGTAAAGTTCACTCGATCATTCTTTATCAGTTTGTTAACAGCGAATTAATTAAGTGGGCAATTGTGAAATTAATATTGTTGTAGGGACAGTTCGAGTAAATGTCACCGCCAGACACTGCGAACATCGAAATTATGCACGTTTGTGATTACATGGCTGGATGCAAACCGCGATATGACACCTCGATGTCAGGCTTCTATTAAAAGCTGTTACAGTTTTGGAGCATTTATTTGTTTTGTTTATGTTGCGGTTTGCGATTGTTTTAGCTGCTAATAGAATGAATGTTTTATAAAGGCACAGCAATATAATACCTACATATTATCACGCCTGTATTGCCGGAAGGGGTATGCAGAACCGTACTAATGTAGACTCATAGTACGCCGGTATGTTTAGGTCCTATATAATAAGCGAGCCTATAAGGGCACTAGACTCGCGAACCAGGCACATACCCCAAACTCATATATAGATGGTAAAAATAGCTCTATATTTTAGCATAGACTGGTTTAACTACATAATTACGTGCATTTGTGCTTAGCATTGTTATTAGAATTATTTATGCTTCAATAATAAAGGGTTAGGCAGAGGCGTACTAATGTACACCCACAGTTCACCGATATGTAATAGGGAGCGAGCCTATTGCCATTAACCGGGTACAAATTCCCCTAACTCCGAGCTGCTACTGGGAATTTCATAGAAAAACCCAATAACACTTTGCTCGACCTGGGAATCGAACCCAGGACCTCTAGCGGAGCAGTAGCGCTCAGGACCACTTGGCTAATGAGGATGCTTCAATAAATTGTATGTAAAAGCTAGCTGGCTTGAAGTGTATGATGTACGGAACCAGGAAACTAAGTAAAAGGAAGCTAAGACTCATTTGCAGCAGAAGCAAATTGCAAGCGTGATTGTTAAGCAAGTCTAGCCTTTATTCCCAAGTCAGCAAAAAGAGAGGTGTTTTATGGGTTAGAAAATTCTTATTAGCAGCTTTCAGTGTAGATTTCTATGCGATAAATGATATTGCGCGGTTACCATTTCGTAGGATTTCAAACAAACCGGAGAACTGTGGGTCTCTATATTTTTTTAATACGTTGCCCCACACAAGGTTTTAATCCTGTATCGTGGGTGTTTTAAAAACACAAATTCCCACAAAACACAACGCCCAGATCCGGAACAACTCCCTGTAGATCATAAATGTTCTCTCAGTGTGGGGATTGAACCTACAAAGCCTGTTGCAAAAGCCGATCGCTACGCTTAACGTGTCGTCAAATGACAAACGCTAAGTAAATTTCGACCTCTCCTAGCGGATATAACTAAGACACTGTTATTTAAAACCTGCCTATTTAGGAAACCAGGTAAATGAGAAGCCTCTATATGTGATACAAATTCTAGGTCACTTGAAATAACCGTTATTATCCCTTCGAGAATAGGCGTGATGATGTGTTATGTTTTATTTTACACTAGCTTCTGCCCGCGACTTCGTCCGCGTAGCGTGATGATAGGTAGCCTATGGCCTTTCTCAGGGTCTAAAGATTGTCTGTGCCAAATTTCATCAAAATCGGTTGAGAGGTTTAAGCGGGAAAGCGTAACAGACAGACAGACAGACGAGTTACTTTCGCATTTATAATATTAGTTGGGATAACTCTATCATAGTAACAGAAGTATTAAAGCCCATGGCTACAACGTTTCCACCAACAATTTTTGTTCAATATATGGACAAAGGCAGCTAGAAAGATTTATGTCAAAATTATTTTGTATTTATCTAAAGTAGGACAATGTTTCGCATCACGCCTCGCCACACGTTCAAGGAGGTACCGTAATTAATGGTAATGAGCTTAAATATATTATTCAAAATATTTTAACCCAATAATCACAACACAATAACGGATATATAGGGATACTAGGGAGATGGCAACAGCGCCCATCGCAACAACATTTTATTACTGACAATCACTGTGAACACAACATATCTATATTATCTTTCAATTGGTGTTTGAGACAGGTGAAAAATTAGTTATAAAAAGACACGGAGTATTTTAACTCAATTGATGTTGGTACTTTTAGTTCTTTCTTATTTTAATGAAAAGTAGAAGGTAGGTACACTGAAATAAAATGCTGTATTTTTCATAAACTGATGTTTATTTAGCAACAAGAAATCCTGAAATACATTATGAGTAGCCTCAACATCCATATTTTTAAAAGTACCGATACTCCCAAACTGTCGACCCCGTTTTTCCCTTTCAAAATCAAAAACTCGTATACACGTTATTATTTATTTATGCACACGAGATGTAATTAAAATTTTGAGACTTCAAAGAACATAGACCTTATACTAAGATCCGCTCCTTATTTCACCTCGTCAAAGTTGAAATTTTCAAAAAATCTATCTTAGTGAATAAACCTGTGAATCAAGTTCAGCTATCTAGATTCAGTAGTTTGGTCTGTGCGTTGATAGGTAAGTCAGGATTAATTATTTTATAAGATTTAATTAACATTTCTGTGTGGTTCCGATTAGCTTCAACTTTTCTTTCAACCGATACATTATATGTATAATATACCATTCATTACATTTAAATAAAAGTGAGGAGTTATTCCCGTAAGTTTTGTACTAAATTAGAAGTTAAGGTAAAAAGAGGCATTACAAGTCACGGAAAAGCTAGTGTTCTATAAATAAATAGGTGTAATATCTCCAATAGTTATATGATATCTTTTAATGTCTTTGTAATTCATCTTATATACTAGATCTATGCACTTTTACGTCGCGATTCACATCGGTGTTTATCACTTAATATGCCGTATACAAGGCGTACGTCACCTCAACATGTTATTTACTTTTGTTGGACCGTCCCGTGACATATGTATTGCGACAAGAGCAATAACACGATGATGAACTTACCCGACGAGACCTGTAGACGGCCTCGGGGATTTTAAATATCAGCTTCCTGGACGGTCGCTTGCACCGGTTTGCAAAACGAGATCGCCCTTAGCTCTAGTAATAATACTTTCTATAAATACGTAGCAACACATTGTCAAGACATCAGTCGTTCATCCGAGCAACAATACAACAATGTTCAAGCTGGTGGTATTGTGCGCCTTCTTCGCCGCGGCGGCCGCTAAGCCCGGTGCTAACATCCCGGAGAGCAACCCGCAGGAGACCTCGAACTTGGCACCAGCAACGAGCACCCTCTCGAAACGGGACATCTTGTACCAGACGCCTCTGGCTTACAGCGGCTTCATTGAGAACGGTTCGCCTCATTACCCTCTGACGTACGGCACATCCGCTGCGTACTACCCTAACTATCTGACAGCTGCTACGTACAACACTCCGCTGATCCAAAGCGCTCCGATCGTGTCCGCCGCGCACCTGATCAAGAAGAGGTCAGCGCCTTTGTTCCCTTCGACTTACATCGCAGCCAACACTTACACGGCTGCCTCTCCTTACCTGGCATCCGCGTACACTGCATCCACTCCTATCTACACCCATACTCCTCTGATCTCCCAACCTCTAGTTTACAACCACCTTATTAAGAAGCGATCTGTTGGTTTGTTGAACAGTTATGTCGCCCCTACCTCGTATTCCCATCAGTCCCGATTCGACCTTCAAACCACCCACACTCCTTACACTTCCATATCCTATGCTTCCCCCATTGCTTACTCCAGCCCTATTGCCTACTCTGCTGTTTCCCACCTTTATTAAATAGGTAACAGTTTGTATAAGGATACAGCATCACTAATCCTCTGAGTACGAAATCCAAAATTTTCCATAATTTTAAATAGTGTTTTCAAATGTACATAAAGTTCACGACCGATTAAATACATTCTGGAAATTTAAATAACATTTTAATTTATATATCAAATAAGTACCTTCCACTATATAAATATAAATATTTTTTCCTTTGTACGAGTATGTGTGTCCTCTGTGCATTACTAAACCATTCATCCATTTGATGCGATTGCGATGAAACTTTTGATAGTCGTGTACCCGCCTGGTAAGGTTTATGGCAAAAACGGGGCAGTGCATCGCATACCGGGGCAGAACTAGTTATAACAACAACATTATTTATCTCCTCTATAAATTCACTGATAAATGCTGACTTATTTAAAACATTATGAGCATTCAATCGTTTTACCATTTAAGGTGAATCGGTACGTGGTATGTTGATGTGTTACTTCCACATTTCTTGGAATTCGACTTAAGTAGTAAATGGAATTAACATAACATACCATCACGCCTGTATTCCCCGAAGGGTTAGGCAGAGGCGTACTAATGTGCACCCACAGTTCGCCGTTATGTTTAGGTCCCATGTAATAGGGGGCGAGCCTATTGCCATTAACCGGGCACAAATTCCTAACTCCGAGCTACTGGGAATTTAATAGAAAAACCTAATAACACTTTGCTCGACCTGGGAATCGATCCCAGGACCTCTAGCGTAGCAGTCGCGCTTAGGACCACTTGGCTAATGAGGCAGTGAATGGAATTAGTAATAACGTATAACATTACTGTTAACATAGTAACCGATACACTCGATTTGGCTTGGCCCTCTCTCAATGACGGGCTTGAACTGTATTGGTATGGTATTCTTTGTGATTCACTTTACTTTTTCACAATTCACTGTTTAGTAAAACATTTTCAGTTTTCACTCAACAACTCAATTTAACAAGTAATCTTAGTACTGTGAGTACTTACATCAAACGATAGAGTGTAAAGAGTTGCAGTTTTGAAATGATACTTAATGGTATTGTGACCTAAACCTCACATTAATATTTATGTAGGTCAATTATTACAAATACAAAGTGTGGGCTAGTACTGGTGGTAGTATCCAGTGACATTGTGTCAGAATATAATTACCTTTTTTTTTTGTTTACGGGGGGAACCTTCAAAAGGCGACCGGTCTTCGGGGATTAAGACCGGGGAGTGTGGGATTTTTACCCACTAAAACCACCCCGGTGGCCACCATCAGCACAAAACGGGGGGCACTGTGCCCTCTTAAAAGACCACCCCAGTACCCCCCTGTGCAACGCCTGTTTGGGCACATCCCTGGGGAGAACATAATTACCTAGTAGGTATATAAACGCACGTTTACTGGAAGACGAGAGAAGCGGCAGTAATGCACCCTCGTAAGTCACGTGTGTTTAATACGTGTTGTATTATACTCGTATATTTCCTTAACATATTCAAACAAAGACTTTTTTTACTGAAGCTAATACAATAGGCATTTCCAAGTGTATTGTATACATCAAACATCGCAAATGTTGGTGGGTTTTGTTCTTGTTTGCAGTTTAATGGTTCCTGTTCGCAAATGTTGGCCAAATTTCAACTTCCATTGCCTTGTTAGTTAGAAATGCGTAGAGAAAATATTAGGAAAAGTGCTAATAATTGGCGAACTGAATCCAACGTGGTTTATTTCATGGTCACCGAGAAGTATGGAATGGTTTAATATGTACCACATATTCACTCACGTTTTCCGTTTGGTGTTTTATGACTTCCCAGGCTTGGAACGAATGCACTTGAGCTTATAATTGTTTGGTCAGTCAGATGCTAATCAATTAATATTATGTTGTCCTATAGTTGTGGGCACTGAAAAATATGGTAATAAGTTTGATAAGTGACGCATTTTGTTGATGGGATGGATGTTAAAATTGTGTGAAAGTTATCTTCATTTTTTTTTGAGATATGGGGGTAAACGATCACACGGATCACCTGATGGTAAGCGATAACCGCCGCCCATGGACACCCGCAACACCAGAGGAGTCGCAAGTGCGTTGCCCGCCTTTTAAAGCCTCCGGTAACCTCCTTCACTCGGCGAAACACAACGCAAGCGTTGTTTCACGCCGGTTTTCTGTGAGGCCGTGGTATTACTCCGGTCGCGCCGGCCCATTCACGGCACTCCCACGTGAAAAATTTAAATATGATAAGTGTTTATATTTTTTGTGATTATATTAGTGTATGTATATTATTGTATATGCTTTGTAAGGCAGTATCTAGCTACCTGTAAGTCCTGGGTTCAATCCTCAGGTTGAGCAAAGTGTTATTGGGATTTTCTACAAAATTCTTCAGTAGGTAATTCTTCAGTCGCAGCTCGAAGTCTGGATTTGTGCCCGGTTAATGGCAAAAAGTCATCTATTATCGCCCCCTATTATGTGGGACCTAAAACATACCGGCGAACTGTGGGTGTACATTAGTACCTACACCTCTGCCTGTCATTTCTGGAAATAAAGGCGTTATGTTAATATTTAGTCTAGAAAGTAACTCTGCTGCTGCTGGAGTTTGTTTGGGGTGGTAACAGCTTTTCTATATTATACATACACACATCAAAAAAAGTTTGCGATCACTTCGAAAAATCGGAATCTTTATTGTTATTTTTTAATAAAAAATAAAGAGTAGTTTTATTTTTAATTTCAAACAGGGAATTTCTATTTAAAGAAAACACACAATAAAGAATATTTCTTGATAAAGTTAAATTTAAAAAAATTATATCAGCTGAAATTGGGTCTAAGCAACTTTTTCGCAAACTTTTTTTGATGTGTGTCTGTACATATGACAATTGTCACTTAGCTATAAATAATGTATAGCATTATTGTGTTCAGGTTTGAAGGGCAATGTGATGATGATGCAAGCTAGTGAAATTACTGACATGAAGGTATTATATGAATTTGGCGTCTACACGCTACGGTAATAAGGTTGCCGCTTACCATCAGGCTGTTTGTCATCTTGAAATAATGAAAAAAGTCTTCGAAATTGATGCGGTTAGGATTACAAAAATATACATCATGTTTTTATAGTATTTATTACATTACACGCAATAAATAAAACTGAAATATCATTATTGTACTAAGCAATCCAGTTACAGGTTTTGTGAGGAAGGCGATTATTATAATATTAGCAAAACTTAAGTACATCACCTTTTTACTTGCTACAGGTATACACTGACATCTCTATTACACTAACTTAAAATAAATAAAAACAGTATTCATTGGGTTTATGAAACTCTTAATCACTAAGTACACTCTTTCGTTCACTTCCTGAAAAAAGCACCAAGTCCTTTCATCTCTTTTAACTTATAACTGTATTTCTTTAACCAATTTAAACAATGTCGTCTACTGTACCAACATCCATTTGAGGTTCACTTGTTGTACTCATAATTTTATTATTGTCATCGTAAGCTATGATCACATAATTTTCTTCTTGATTGTGTTCCGTATTTTGATTATCACGTTTCGGAATTTCCATTGCAATTGTATCAGAAACTTCTTCATCGGCTTTTACAGTTGCCAAATTTTGTTCCACTAATCCATTGTTCTCAGAATGTTCTTCTTGAACTTTATCGATTGAAATGGGATGTTCCAGCGCTCTTGCTAATGGTAAATTATGGAAAAAGCTTAATGCCACTGGTGTCAGTATGGTATCTGAAGTGAACACTGGGGCTATCACTGTTTCCCTAGATATGTCATTAGTTTGGTGACTCGCGTACAATGTAGATGCAGGACTATATATTAGTGGCGCTGCTATAACTCCTGGACTGTGTTTGATATCAATTCTGGATTGGTGAGATACGGCACTGGGGGCCGCGTAAATTATAGGAACTATTTGACCATGCACATTGCACATCACACTCACAAGTAAAAGTAACCGAATCATTTTGTTTCTTGAATCGAACCTGAAGTGTGTACGAAAGGCAGATGGGATGTTGTTTTATAGCAGCATAACGGTAGTTGTTACGTAGTGCGCAAGCGCAACGGGTTCAAGTTCTCGGCCACAGCTCTGAGACGGGTCGTTGCGTCATGGCGGCTGCGGCCTTAGGGCACTGGCCGGATTGAGATGCATTCAAACGTCATGGATTAGCATCTTTGATTGATGCGCTATTACCAAATAACGAAACGTGAATCAAAAGCATAGTTTTTAAGTCTTATTAATAGTACCTACGTGTTTATTTCTAAACTTATGATTCATCGTAAAAGAGTGCGACAATTTGGTTATAGACACGTAGGTACCTACTCTATCTATTGTGTTTATAAAAACCAATTCAGTTAATTTTCTATATAAATAAAATGGTGAATTCCGACTTTTTTGTCACAACAATCATTGTTCAATAGCACGGTTAAAGTATTAATAGTTTGATCCTGTCACTCTGAATCAGCGTGCGGAGTATAAGAAGGTGGCCCTCCAGTTCTAAAGTCAGTCAGCTCTTGCAGTTTGTTAAGATTTGTGATCTCGAAGTAATAAGCTCAAAATGATTTGTGCAGTAGTGTTGCTGGCGTGTGTTGCCCTGTGCCATGGCCATGCTGTGCCAGTAGTTGCACCGGTTCACCACACCGCCGTGGTGGCACCACTGCTTGCTGGCTACGCTGGTCACGGTTATGGAGGACATGGATACGGAGGATACGGCTACGGTGGACTCGGCTATGGAGGACTTGCTGCAGGAGGTCTTGCTCATGGAGGCCTTGCTGGGGGATTAGGTCATGGAGGACTCGCCGGAGGACTTGGTCATGGAGGACTCGCTGGAGGACTGGGTCATGGAGGCCTCGCCGGAGGACTGGGCCATGGAGGACTAGCCGGAGGACTCGGCCACGGAGGTCTTGCCGGAGGCCTCGCCGGGGGACTTGGCCATGGAGGTCTTGTCGGAGGTCTCGCCGGGGGACTTGGCCACGGAGGTCTTGCCGGAGGTCTAGGACACGGAGGACTCGCTGGAGGCCTTGGTCATGTAGGACTTGGCCATGGCGGACTCGGCTATGCTGGTATCGGAGAACATGGTGACGCTGGACACGGTTTATTGGCCAAGTCGGGACATCACATTCTGAAACGCTCTCCTCATCTCGTGGCTCCGGTAGCGCACGTGGCTCACGTGGTCCCCGTCGCGGTATCCCATCAGTCTCGCGTAGACGTGCATCATTCGCCTGCCGTCGTCGCTACCGTGGTAAAACCCGTCATTGCCCCAGTGCTGCATGCTGCACCTCTCCTTCACAAATCCTTCATCGCAGCTCCCTACTTGGGAGGTGGGTTGGGAGCTGGACTTGCAGGCGATCATTACGGACATGGCTATGGAGGCTATGGCCATTACTAGTCGTGATATTTTCTAACGAAAGATATTATATTGTAAATTAGGTATGATGAGTGCAATTGTATGTAAAAAGTTCGGCAAATAAACACTTAAATATTAATTTTATTTTATTATTTTATCTTATTACATTTTCACTTGAAATAGTAAATCAATGTAAACACTGTTAGGTACACTTTTTAAATCAATCCTGTATAATGTTGCAGTATGGTTTCCCATATAGTTGGGATTAAAAACTAATAAAGTTTTTATTTGTTTTAGATAGGTACAATCATAAATCATAAGAAACATATACATTATTTAACATACCATTACGGCTGTAGCCACGAGGCTTAGGCAGGGGTTTACTGGTGTAGACCCATAGTTCGCTGGTATGTTTAGGCCCCACATAACAGGGAACGAGCCTATTGTCATTATCCGGTGGTTTATAGCGATTACCTAATATGCGAAATATTCAGCGGTGCATAACCAAATACCGAGCTGCTATCGAGAATTTCTTAAAAAAATCCAATAAATCTCTCATTCTGGAAATCGAATTCAAGATCTCATGCTTAGCAGCCAGGCTATATCAATGAAAGTCAATAGACCATTGATAAAGTCAAATATAAGAAACTTTAATAAATATGTTCAATGTGGCAGCTTTTAATGTACAGCAATTGCATAATATTTGTTAGTCAAAATTCAATTAAAAAAATGTGAAACAACTTTTCCTTAAAAGTACACTGTAAGCTAAAATTGTCTTATAAATTTCAAGTTGATCATGTAATATATAACATTAAATATTAGGTACTAGCTGTAGATAAACAAAAACGTAGTAAGTATATAATTTTAAGTTGCAACATATTATCTCTCTATCTGATTTTAGCATGACAAAGAGTGACAACAAACCAATTTGGGATACAATTTTTTTATGAAAATATTCATGACAACCCCTTTAAGTCTCATTTCTCATTATATATGGGTAGAGTAGAGAAGCTCTTTTAAACTAACTAGCTCCTGCCCGCGTCTCGACGAAGTCGTAGGCAGGAGCTAGTGAGTGTGAGTTCAGAATTGGGTCAGACCTGGAGAAAATGTAACTTATAATTAACGCAAATGATTTAAAAAAGTCAGAGGTGCCTTGAGTATGACTACTTTGTTTCGTTTAGATACACAATCATTATTTCAATTTTCAATTTACGAATAGAGGAAGTAATAATAAGTAATCATTGCTATGTAAAAATGTAATTCATTGATTGTATTGTATACTCTTTAAGGAAAAAATCGTAATGATACTGCTATAATAAAATTGTAAGTGATCGATGTATCTAATAAAATTACATTAAAATAATACAATTATTAAATACAAATAGTAACTTCATGGGAAATATTTATTAAAAAAATATACGAGGGTTCTTTATGAGTAATAGAAGCCAAAAATAATATCTTTAGTTTTTGATTATCTATTTGTCTGTATGTTTATACGAGCGTCACGATAAAACTACTGCACGAAATTGGATGCGGTTTTTATAGAAGATAGCATTGCTAGATGTTTAATTTAAAATCTGGTGTTTCATTTTGATACGCCCGCCGCTCAGGAAGTTAGTTATAAAAACTGAATCCTTTTAAGACGCGAGCGAATTCGCGGGCAATAAGCTAGTAAGTTTGCTAATGTCTAACACTTACATACTAGATGGGGATTTTAATTGAGCCTATTTATTTTAATTAATGAAAATATTTTCTCGATTAATGTAATCAGTAAAATAAACTATAAAGTGTAAAACTAATAGACTAGTAATAAACTAACTATTAGACTTTAACTTAATACTTAGTTACTTAATAAGATACTAACACACAGTAAATAAGGTAGAAAATAAATAAAAGATGAGTAAAAATGTAACATCGATTTATTCGGCAGTGATAAATTTGTTTTTACATATTTTTTTAAGATTTACATAATCCTTAGTTGCCTTGGATCATTTAATAGGGGTGGACGCTAAGGGCCTTAGGGTAATAGGACACGGGGGAGCCAATCACTGGGCTAGGGTATGTGGAGACCAAGGGGGCGGAGTAAGTGGAGACAATGGGGGTGGAGTAACCAGACACAAGGGGAGTGTTATAGGACACCAGGGGGCTAGAGTAGGACAAAGGGGTCACAACTGAGCTGACCGGAGATACAGCAATGGACCGCTTGCCGAGGTGGTGGTAGCCAGACACAGCCTTAGCCTGGTAGTGGGCAGCGCGGGCAGCAACTACTTCAGGGGTGTCGAGGGGCACACCGTTGACGGCATCCAGGACGACGGCAGGCGTGTTGTGGGCCTGAGCGAGTGAAGTTACAACGGAAGGTCCGTAGACAGCAGGAGCGGGGTAGACAGCAGGGCCAGCAGGGTAGACAGCAGGGCTAACGGAGTAGACGGTTGGGGTGCCGTACAAGGCAGGTGAGCCATGGTTTACGCTGGAGCTGTACTGCGATATCGAGCTGACGGCGGGCACCACACCGGCGCTGTACGCCACTGGCGCCAAAACTGCACCAGGTTTAGCGGCAGCCAACGCCGCGACGGAGAACAACACCACCAGCTTGAACATTTTGGTCTGTGTTGTTGTTGAACTGAACTAGTTGGATCAACTGATGTCTAACACGCTGTGACGGATCCTTTTATACGAAGCGTTAAACAAGAACTCATTACCAAAACAAGTGCTGCCCCACAACCTTCAAAACTACTGTTTATGATTTTATATTTAGACTACCTAATATTTTTATTCCAGTATGCGAGGAATTTTTTTGCCATGTGAGTGATTAAAGCTTCCGGAATCGCTTTACAGATAAGTAGCGCTTGTGTCGTATGAAATAATTCTAGGTGTTACATTTCATTAGTGATAGATGATCGGGATTTGTTATCGTTCTTTTATTAAATCTGTTTGCGATGTCTTATGAACGGGAAATCTCGTGGCATTTTAATTTATATTTTCCTATTTGTTCTCCAAGAAGCTGTTATTCAGTGTTATATCAATGAGGAATGAAACTATAACCAATTTTTTATTTACAACTGTGTGATATATATGTAAGTATATTGTGAGCGTTGCAATGTTTCGAGGCGGCGTGGCATAAGAAACAGGGATTCTTACTTGAGACGTGTTCCTTTGGTCCCTTTGTGATACAGTGAAACAGTAATGGCTCAAGAGAAACATTATTTTCGATGTTTTTTATTAATATACATACATTTTTAATTATATACATGACATAGACATGTACTTAATAGAGTGAATATTTCAAGTATTAAAATGAATCTTGACGTCCCGCCGCAAGTCAACAGCCAAGTCACACAACATTAACTATAAATAATAAAGAAATCGCAGTAAGGAACCTTAGACTTGCGACTTTATCTGGATTTCATTACTTTTTAGAGATAAACAAGCAGCTCCATCGAGACTTGGATAGTTTTTTACATAATGTTTTTGATGGGATTCGTTTGTCTTAAATAATGTCTTTTTGTTCTTTTTTTACCAGCTTTTTATTAACTAGCAATGTTTTTATGTTTGTAGGATTATTTCGAATCTTGCAAGCTGAATTAGAACTTATTCCTCCTGTCATATGGAGGTGAATTTTGTTCTTTGAACTGAAACAACACGATTGAGTTTAAAGGATTAGAGTTATTCTTAAAGGAAGCATAACCTGAATTGACCTTTCGAAATTGATCCAGGATTAGGTCCATATAAAAGAACTCACCCGTCCGTAGTAGAGAAATTAAATGTTGTAGACGCATTCAATTATGATAGTTGGTAGCTTGACTCCTAACGAGGGAACTTCTCTATGGATAACAGACAGGAAATGTTGTATATGCATTAAGCCGATTTTAAGTTTTCCTACGACATGGTTGCTGTACTCAAGCTTGGCTCCTAACGAGAGAACTCCTTAATAGATACCAGCATAGACATCAAATGTTGTATATGTAAGTATTTAATTATGATAGCCGGGTTTAAGTATTATCACGACATGGCTGCTACACCTATGTTTAAGTCCTGACTAGGGCACTCCTCAATGGTTAGCAGCAAATTCATCAAATATTGTATAAGCATTCAATTCAGTTTTCAACATGTCATGGCTATTGCACCGAAGGTTGGCACCTAACAAGAGAACTCCTTAACAATTAACAGCGTATACACGGAATGTTGTATACTAAATAATTATGGTAACCAGTTTTAAGTTTTTTACGACACGGTTGCTGCACTCAAGGTTGGCTCCAAATGTGAGAACTCCTAAAGGGTTAACAGCACAGACACGAAATATTGTATACGTATTAAGCTGTTTATAAGTTACCCTTTTTTTTGTTGACTGGGTTGGAAATGCTTTATGCACTATCCACCACTCCGGGGAGAGCGGTGGGGTGTGTCGGACTCCGCTCTGAAAACAGCGATCTACCGACTAAAACCAACCTCGGCGTTTCGCGTCACCTCTTTGGTGCCGGGCTTACGGGAGCGCTGTAGCATTCGTCCGCGGGCCCGACAGTGGCGGGCCGCCATTTTCGGCCCCCTACGCTTAAGGGGAGGCAGACGTAGACGTTCACCCTCCCCTTCTTCTACCGATGTTTATAAGTTACCCTACTTCAAGTTAGTTCAAATGTTTTTATTTCAAACTCGACAAACGGCAGAGTCTCTGCCCGCGGTTTCGCTCACTTGAAGCTAGTAAACCAACAATGATGATCTCTTCTTTGTATGAGTGTCTATACATTAGAGAGGTCAAGCTGTATCTCAGGTTCTGTTTAATTAATTGAGATGAGAAGTTCACCAGTTTTTAAGTTGAAGCATATACTTTCTGACAGTGATAATAAAATTAAAATCTATTCAGTAGTTTTTGCTCCAACCCATAACAAACGGACAAACAGACAAGAATTTTAAAATCAACATTTTCGGATTCGGAGACGTTTATATACCATAACCAACGTGTTTTTTTTAAATATCTTCAATGCACAGACACAGCTTTTTTACAATTTTATAATAGTAGAGAGTAGAGATAAGCCTTTACAAGCTTCTAGTTGCACGGTTCCAAAAGGTCGATCCTATGGCGAAGAATCCGGCAAGAAACTCCATGGAGACTCTTTTAAAATAAATTACAAACTTCACTGGTACAATATTGCGATAACAAGATGTGAGGACGTTGAAGGATGTCCAAGTTTGACTGAGGTCGACTATATTAAACGAAGACTACGAAATTGTTGTTGCACCCAAGGTTGGCTGCTAAAGGAAGAACTCCTTAACTGTACACAGCATAGACAAGAAATGTTGTACACGCATTTATTTATGACAGCCGGTTTGAAGTTTTACAACGACATGGTTGCTGCACTTGGGGTTAAGTCCCGTCTAGGGAACTCCTCATTGGTTAACAGCATAAACACGAAATGCTGTATACACATTTAGCTGGTTATAACTTAACCTACAAGTTCAAGTTCAAGTTCAAGTTCAAATGTTTTTATTTCAAATAAGCTTTTACAAGCGTTTATGAAACGTTGTGATTCTAGTTGCACACGTTGTGTTCTACGAAATTGTTGCTGCACTTAGGGTTGGCTCCTGAAGAGATAACTCTTTAGTAAACAGCATACACACGATTTGTTGTATACTCATTTATTAAAACTTGTCGGGAGATTTATTTATTTATTTAACACTTTATTGCACACCAAAAATTGGTGTTTATTAAAAATTTACCCAATTTTTAATAAACAAGAATATATTCGGAAACTTGGTAGGTTATTACTAATAGAAGATCGTTTTCTTACTTGACAAGCAACCTGCTGTGGTAACAGCACACCCTCTGGGTGCTGCTTCCGCAGCAGGAAGCATAAAAGACAGCAGCTACACTTGGATAACACCGTTTTACCGTGCTCTAAATTACATACATTTAAATAACCCAGCCGCGGGCTAAATAATTAACTAAAAACATAGCACTGTAAAATAAACCTTATAGTGTAAAACTCTATATATAGACTAAAATAAACTAATAAACTTAGTTACTTAATAAGGTAGGTACACACAGTTATAAAAGTAGAACATAAATAAAAGATGGCAAGTAATGTAATATCGATTTATTCGGCAGTGATTTTATAAATTTGTTTGTAATTATTTCCATAAGATTTACAGAATCCCTAGTTGAATTGGATCATTTAATAGGGGTGGACGCTAAGGGCCTTGGGGTAATAGGACACGGGGGAGGCAATCACTGGGCTAGGGTATGTGGAGACCACGGGGGCGGAGTAAGTGGAGACAATGGGGGTGGAGTAACCAGACACAAGGGGAGTGTTATAGGACACCAGGGGGCTAGAGTAGGACACGGGGGTCACAACCGAGCCGACTGGAGCTACAGCAACGGACCGCTTGCCGAGGTGGTGGTAACCAGAGACAGCCTTAGCCTGGTAGTGGGCAGCGCGGGCAGCAACTACTTCAGGGGTGTCGAGGGGCACACCGTTGACGGCATCCAGGACGACGGCAGGCGTATTGGGGGCCTGAGCGAGAGAAGTCACGACGGAAGGTCCATAGACGGCGGAAGCGGGGTAGACAGCAGGGCCAGCAGAGTAGACAGCAGGGCCAGCGGAGTAGACGGCGGGAGTTCCGTACACGGCAGGTGAGCCATGGACTACGTTGGAGCTGTACTGCGATACCGAGCTGACGGCGGGCACCACACCGGCGCTGTACGCTACTGGCGCAAAAACTGCACCAGGTTTAGCGGCAGCCAACGCCGCGACGGAGAACAACACCACCAGCTTGAACATTTTGGTCTGTGTTGTTGTTGAACTGAACTAGTTGGATCAACTGATGTCTAACACACTGTGATGGATCCTTTTATACGAAGCGTTAAACAAGTACTCATTACCAAAACAAGTGCTGCCCCGCAACCTTCAAAACCACTATCTATGATTTGATATTTAAACTACCTAATTTTTTTATTCCAGTGTGCGAGGATTTTTTGTCATGTGTGTGATTAAAACTTCCGGAATCGTTTTACAGATAGCACAGCTTGTGTCATATGAAAAAATTTAAGGTGTTACATGTCATTAGTGATAGATGATCGGGATTTTAAATATTACGTTTGACATGGTTCTTTTATTTAATCTGTCTGCTATGTGGGAGACGTCTTATGAACGGGAAATCTCGTGTCCATTTTATTTATGTTTTCCTATTGTTTCTCCAAGAAGCTTTCACTTACAGTTTCACCATTATCAATGAGGTATGAAACTATATTCAGATTTTTATTTATAACTGTTGAAATATGTATATGAGTAATATTAGATTCTCACGCGGGACTTGGGAAGGCCTTTGGGATGCTGTGGAACAGTAATGGCTAAGAGAAAAAAAAACAACATTAAATTTGACATCAATGATTACTTCAATTGGCTTTGAAATAATATTGAGTTCTGAATTGAAAAGGTATGTTAATTTATGGGGTTTTTATAATATTCATGTCATACACGATTACTAAATAGAGTGAATAATTCATATATTAAATAATATTATCGAATCCCCCGGCTAGATGAGTACCTACACATATTCACTTAGTTACAAGAAAATCCGCCATTACATCGTTTTTCTGAACTTTCTTCCTGAGGTTTCTTACTCGACAAGCAACCTGTTGCGGTAGCAGCATACAAAAGTATAATAACACCGTGTGTTTTAAGTTACACATCTCTTAATTAACTCAGCAGGCTCAATCATTTACTAAACATAGCATTCATATATAATTCTCGAATAAAACTTCAGATAATTAAATGACTGTTATTCGTGTAAACATAATTCTCAATTTGTCGTCTCTATTCATGCTATAGAAAAATTTTAATAATATAATTATTATTAACCCATTTACTAACCCACAGCTGGGCTTGCGTCCCCTCTCGGGTCAGGCTTACTTTACCGTTCAAGTTAGCAAACTTCAAAGGTCCGTCGTCGTAAAAATTTAATGATTACGCATTTAATAATAGTTAATAATATTATTAACCGACGTTATTAACGAGGATATATAGATAATGCGACACTGTAGGCACCTTGAATCGGGGAACAGTTGTCGGCTTTGCAAGCCAAGTAACATGGCCTGTCAAACGTTGCACGCTTTGTTATTTAAGTGGCTCACTCGCATTATGACTGATCCTATCACCGAGCTCGCATTGTGTACATAAATGCCACTATCTTAGCACGCAGGTCTAATTTAATTATCTAAAAAATATGGACAAACTTGACATTATAACGTGCAAATATTTCATCAAGTCTTTTAAGCTTTTGAAAGCACTGAGCTTGTGGGGCAAGTTACTTATAATGGACTCTATTTTGTTCGCAGACCTTTATCAAGTTGAGTTTTATGTAAATCAGGGGCACATTTTATTTGGTTTTAGAGATTTGTAAAACCAAATAAAAGTTATAACTCATAACTTATACGTTATGAGTTCATGGTTTAAGTGTTAATTAACCTTAGTAATTTTTGTCTAATTATAACAAATAACAAAACAAAAACAAAATTATAACAAATCAGTAGCAGCCCTGAGTTTGGAACTTGTGCCCAGTTAATGGCCATAGGCTCGCCCCCTATTACATGGGACCTAAACATACCAGCGAACTGTGGATGAGTACGCCCAGGTTAGTACGCCTCTGCTTAATCCTTCGGGGAATACAGGTATAAATGAATGAATTATAACAAATAATGTCTGTCTAATTATATCAATCTGAGAGTAGACATGTGCCCAGTGGATTCAGTGAATTGATGACAAGATCTGTTCAATATGCACATGATGCAGATTACACGTCAGTATTCACCGAAGAGTGAGGCAGAAGTGTGGGTACTTAAATACATTCCCAGTTGCCGATTTCGTTTAGGTTCCATTTAATAGGGGGTGAGCCTATTCCCATTAACGGGGCACAAATTCAAACTCCAAATCCAGTATATCAAACTCAGGAGCATCAGATCCTTACGTCTAATGAGGAAATGCAGTTTTATTCACATAATTTTCGTTTCAGTCATTTTACATAGTAAAATTCAAAAACATTATATAGTACTAGTATTCTATTATCTGTGTCTATAGTGTATGATCATAATGATATAATATTTGCTAACTGCCTCATTAGCCAAGTGGTCTAGAGCGCGACTGCTACGCTAGAGGTCCTGGGTTCGATTCCCAGGTCGAGCAAAGTGTTATTGGGTTTTTCTATGAAATTCCCAGTAGCAGCTCGGAGTTTGGAATTTGTGCCCGGTTAATGACAATAGGCTCGCCCCCTATTACATGGGACCTAAACATACCGGCGAACTGTGGGTGTACATTAGTACGCCTCTGCCTAATCCTTCGGGGAATACAGGCGTGATGTTATGATGATGATGATGATGATATAATATTTGTCAATAAGGATTGGGTTAACACAAATTCTGACGATCTCGTGGTACAGCTCTGACGAATGAGAGATGGCACGTGCTCAGCAGTTGTTGTATAAAACGTTTCTTCAATGGCACGCGTCATAAATATTGACTGAAAAGTAAACAACAACACGTGAATCGTGATTGAGTCATCACAAAAATACAAAACGAGTTGAACAAGTTTTAATTAAAGTCATAATATCTTAAAACTTTAAGTTTAACAATATACTTCTTCAACTAAAGTAGGTAGCACCAATGACTGTTTTTAATTAATCTACACTAATATATAAAGCTGAAGAGTTTGTGTTTTTGTTTGCTTGAACGCGCTAATCTCAGGAACTACTGGTCCGATTTGAAAAATTATTTCAGTGTTAGATAGCCTATTTATTGAGGAAGGCTATAGGCTAAATATCATCACGCTACGCGGACGAAGTCGCAGGCAGAAGCTAGTTGTTAATAATATAATAATTACATAGCGCAAAGATAATGATATCCGACCAAAAATATTTTCACGTAAAATGGTCTTGTTAGGGCGTGAAGACTTAGAAGTTTAGCTCTACATGAGATCTGATAAAATTTAATATGGTCTCGTCTTGGCAACATTCTGCATGAAAATGTTTTTGGTGGGCTTTAAACTCTTTCTGTATGTTGTCTAAAACAGTTAGTAGTTACTACTACTAATTACTATAAATAGCAATACATGATAATAATATAACTACTTACTAATAGGTAGGTAATTTTGGGGGTGACTTACTAAAAGTCTTGAAGTGTACTTTTTTATACACAACAAGGTGTCCCTATATAAATTTCAGCATCAAGCTTCAATTTCCATCCCCTAGTTTATGGAGTTGGGGGTCAAAAGTCCCAAGTACTTATTCAATTTTTTTTATTGTTTTTGTACTAATACTAGCTTGCATGCCAAATTTCAGCTTTCTAAGACTTCAGGAAGTAAATCAAATCATAATATTTATTTGTGAATCACAGGTTAAAAAGTATTCTATGAACTTTTTGACTTGAGTCAGTGTCAAAATCGGGGTTTTAAATATCAATAAAATCTAGAATAAAAGAGCTATGCACTTAAAATTTTAAGTCCACTCGTGACACCATATCCCGAGAATTTTGTTTATCTGGTATAATTCAAACTCAAGAGTTTCGAGAAAAGGTAGGTAGTGCCCTTGTGCTTTGCTTGGCTCAACTTGGCGGGAGCAGAAATTTTTACAGTTTTAAAACTAGAAGCAATATTTAATTAGAATAGTTTTTATAATCTTACATATAATAAGAATGTAACTGAGCCGTGTCTGTTCATTGCTTATATTTACAAAAAAACTAATTTGGGGGACTCAGAATCAGTAACACAGTCCATTTCTATTATTTTTGATTTTTTTGTCTGTCGGTTTGTCTGTGTGTTTGACCACGCAACAAATGATAACTACTGAAGAGATTTGGAGGCAGTGGGCAGGAATTCATAGCCTGTTTTTTGGATTAACATTTACGCTATTTTTTAATTCAAATCGGTTCTCTCTATAAAAAGTTATTAACATTTAACATTGAAAACGTTGAATTCTAAAAATAACCATTGAAGTAATTTTTTTTTTCAAGTATTTCTATACTTGACTAGCTCGGATCAAAAATTATAACAGAATCAAATAATAAAATTAAAAAATACACTTACAGGGACTAAATAAGATAAAACAAGAAAATAAAGCAGATCAATCAGAAACCATTATTGTGACCAGGGATTGATAATTAGTACAGTTATTCTAACTGTACTTATACAGGGACATACATAGGATTTATCCAGCGAAAACAAGCCGGTATAAAAACTAAATATTTGAGTAGGTTAAAGAAATAAACAAAGAATGACAACTTATTTTCTAGCGGACTAACACGACATCGTTATTACCTCAATGAAATTTGATTCGATAACAAGGTGTCATTTTGAACATTATAAAATGCGTATCTTGAGAAACTAAAGATTTTCCATTTGAGAAACTAAAGATTTTCCGTCTAATCATTTAAATAAATAATATACCCTAAGAATATACCACGTATGTATGTATATTAATATAAAAAAATGCAAAGTGCGTTAATCTCTACTGATGCTGAAATAGTTATTTGAGATTTTTATCTATGTAGGTGTGTCTCTTTATATTTCCATAACATAACATACCATCACGCCTGTATTCCCCGAAGGGTTAGGCAGAGGCGTACTAATGTACACCCACAGTTCGCCGGTATGTTTAGGTCCCATGTAATAGGGGGCGAGCCTATTGCCATTAACCGGGCACAAATTCCTAACTCCGAGCTGCTACTGGGAATTTCATCGAAAAACCCAATAACACTTTGCTCGACCTGGGAATCGAACCCAGGACCTCTAGCGTAGCAGTCGCGCTCAGGACCACTTAGCTAATGAGGCAGTTTGACGTAAAGTATTTCCGTGCTTTACGTCAATACCATATGAAACAAATTTTTAGGTTAGAAATAAGGTATTCAGAGGTCAATAGCGCTAAGTGTATTATAAATATGGGAAACCAGATATTTCGAGGTGGTTAGTTGAAACTTGGAGAGGACAACGTCTGTCAGGTCAGCTAGTATCCAATATTTTTACCGATCAATATGATAAAACGTAGATATACTGTCTGTTTATCTACGATACTTTGTTATACCCGTACGTATATAATATACCCGTAATATAAGTGTCATATTAACATGGTAAGTACCTATTTAAATTTGTAATTTTATTTGAATGTCTAATATTCGTATAGCTAATTTTTTATTGCTTCTGCTAATTTCTTATTATTTTTGTACTATGTATTTAAGAATATACAATAAAGAAAATTTTTGAAACTTACTAATACTGTTGTTGTTTTTTGTAAGTTATTTAGACAATTGTTTTAGTAATACTTGTGTAACAAAAATAATGTTTTGTATATTTGTTTAAAAACTATTGTTGTTTGTTGAGAATTGGTGTTGCTAAATAAGTGGACTGTATATGTAGGTATAGGTGTGGTTTATTTCCTCCACAATTACAAAAATTAACTTTAGCAGCAAACAGAAAAAAATTGAAATGAACTAAGATGTCGATGTCGACTGTCCGCGCGACCGTAGCTGAGCAAGTGCCGTGTCGCCGCCGCACGCCGCCCGCGCAGCCGCCGCTCACCGCGATGAATCACGGTTACCGCGCCGCCCCGCGCGTCTCCGTGGTTGCATTCCCGCGCGTTGTTGGGTATAGTTCCCAACATGCTGCCCGGGTTGAAGGGAAGACTTCAAAAATCTGGAAGTGGGCAAATATTATTGAACGCCCTCCTAATTGTGCCCTTCTTTGTTTTGATCTCGGCAACTCTGCAAATCCCATCGCTGCCGGGGTACACCTTCATAATTCTTCCTAGATGCCAGAGTAAAGGAGGAAGAGCCTTATCCTTTATTATAACTAGAGAGCCTAGCTTCAGCTCTGTTTTTGAAGAACGCCACTTGACCTTCTGTTGCAGGAGAGTTACATACTCAAGTGAGAAGCGGTCCCAGAAATGACCTCAATTCTCTTGAAGCGCTCTAAGCGGTTGATGTGGTCGATGTTAACATCAGAAACCTGTGAATGAGGTAAAGCATTTAGTGGCCGTCCAATTAAAAAATGAGAAGGTGTTAAAGCGGAATAATCAAGAGGGTCTGAGGAAAGAGGAGTAAGAGGACGGGAGTTTAAAACAGCTTCTATTTGTGTGAGGCAAGTAGCCATTTCCTCGTAAGTGAAATGAGTGGTATGCAACAACCTCTGTAAATGATGTTTTACTGAACGAACGGCTGCCTCAGCCAAGCCATTAAAATGAGGACTGTACGCAGGTATGAATCTAAATTCAATTCCCTCAAGAGCTAGATCTATCTGAGGTTTTAATTTTGCAAGAACCTTAGAAAACTCATTACAAGTTCCAACAAAGTTCGTCCCATTGTCGGACGTAATGCTTTGAGGTTTCCCCCGACGTGACACAAACCGGTTAAGAGCGGCTATATAGGCTTCACTAGAAAGAGCCGTGACGAGCTCGATATGACAGGCTTTGGTCGCATTGCAGACAAAAATTGCCAAATAAGATTTAATAAGTTTGCAACCTCTGCCTTTCCTGTCTGCTATCAGCACTGGTCCTGCATAATCAACGCTGCAATGTAAAAATGGGTACTCTAACTCAGTTCTAGAAAGCGGTAATTGCCCCATGATGGGTTGAGCGGATTCCGCCTTGTACCTGCAACATCTAACGCATTTGTAGACAGTGGCTTTAGAAAGGTGTCTGCCTCCCAAGGGCCAATAAGTCTGTCTTACGTTTACTAATAAGAGCTGGGGACCAGCATGTAAATATTTTAAATGAAAGTATTCAAAAAGGATTTTTGTGAGATGATGTTTACTGCATAGTAGGACAGGATGTTTGGTATCAAAACTATATGGAGAATTATCAAGTCTACCTCCAACACGTATGACGTTATTGGAGTCTAAAAATGGGGTCAAGGAAATTAATCTATTATTCTTGGGTAGTACTCTGTTATCTTTAAGAATAGCGTATTCATCAGGAAACATTTCCAACTGAGCTTTGTGCAATAATAAATTTAAAGAAGCTTTGAGTTCAGTGACTGAAAGGTGACCAGTACGCTTGAGGGATTTGTTTCTGAAGTTGTAAATAGACCTTTGTAAATATGCTATTATTTTTTGTAAATTAATAAAATTAGATGTATTATTAATTAAACTACAAATAGGATCTACATTAGAAATATTAGTGGACACAACAGAACATGAAATTAATTCTGGTAGATCGTGTTTCTCGGGGTGATTGGGCATTTTTGGCCAATTTGGTTCGTCTCTCAACAAGAAGGATGGACCTGACCACCATAAGGATGAACTGCTGATGTAATCAGCCTTCACCCCACGGGAAACAAGATCCGCCGGGTTGTCCTTGGACGATACGTAGCTCCACGGGTGACCCTCTGTGCTCTCTTGGATTTCGTGAACACGATTGCGAACGAAACCTTTAAGTTGTAGTGGTGATGTAGTAAGCCACCCTAAGACAATGGTAGAATCGCACCAAAATCTACATTTGCTTACTTGAAGAGTTAAAGAGCATAATACTTTTGCACACAACCTTGCAGCCAACAAGGCTCCACAAAGCTCGAGGCGAGGAATCGTTGTAGGTTTTATCGGCGCTACCTTACTCTTAGAGGTTAAAGAGGCCGATGCATCGAAGACTGTACGAAGCTTGGTTGTAAGACTTGACTCACGGATGACACCGTGGTGTGGTAAAAAATTATTAATGTGTGGAAGATAGCTAGGCAAAGACTCCTTATTCTCAGACATATGACCTAGACGTTCATACTCCTGCATGAATTCTACATACCTGTTTCTGAAGACAGGGTCTCTTTGAAATTTGCGCTCTAACGATAAGAAACGACACTTTGCCTTTTGAAAAGAATCGCCTAAGACTGAAGGATCATTCTTCAGCGGCATTGTTACGACAAAACGACCGTCGTCCTTCCGAAAGGTGTTTTTCAAAAAGCTCTGCTCACAGGCATGTTCCTCAGGAGATAGGGAGTGCTTGGCTGCAACGGAATCTAATTCCCAGAAGCGAGACAAGTCTGGGTCGGCTTCCTCGTTTAAAAAATTGCAAACAAGGGAAGAAGAGTGTGACTTATGGCGGGAAACGTACCCTGACACCAGCCAGCCCAGTTTCGTTTCATATAACTTGGGTTGATTTTTACCCAAGTCAATGGAATTATTGCATAAGACGGACCAAAATATGTCGGCCCCAACTAATACGTCTATTACTGACGGTATATTAAAAGAAGGGTCAGCTAGACTTATTCCCATTGGAAGAGGAATATTATCAATATTAATAAATGAGGACGGTAAAGCTTTAGTAACCTGTGGCAAAATATGACAATCTACAGTTATTCTAAAGTCATTATCGTATAAAGAAATAATGGTAAGACTGCAAGATTGTGTACTATACGAAGTATTATTATTAATACCTGTCACCGTGGCGCTCGCATCGCGTCGTGACAAACCCAGCTTACCGCAAAGCGAATCCGATACGAAGTTTGCCGTGCTCCCATTGTCGAGTAGTACCCGAACAGTGTGCACGTCGCCTTTGCTGTCAGCCACCCTCACGAGTGCTGTGGAGAGCAAAACAGTCCGAGGAGTAGTAACCTGTTTCACCTCAGTTGAACTTGTATGGGTGTGAATGTTACTATCGAGAGTAGCTGGCTCAGTTTCTGTTTCATGTAAGTGTAAAAGCGTGTTGTGCTTCTTCTTACAATACTTGCAAGGAACAAGATTACATCTGGATTCTATATGACCTGGCCGTAAACAATTAAGACAGACCTTTGCCTCATTGGCCTTTTGTCTGCGGTCTTCAATAGACAAAGATCTGAATGATTCACAACTAAATAAGAAATGGTTTTGATTGCACATAGGACATGTTGATGAATTTTTAAAGGTACTATTGTGTTTATTGTTTGTATTGTATTTGATATTTTGATTATATTTTGTAGTTGTATGTAGATTTGAATTATGTTTAATTAATGTGTCTGATTTGTTATTAAATTTTAAATTACCCTTTTTTTCTTGTAATGTTTCTAATAAGTCTGCCCTGTTGCTAAGAAAGGTAATAAAAACATCTAAAGATGGAGGGTTATTAAACGTATTACGATGCTCTTCCCATTCCCTATGTGTAATAGAATCAAGCCTTTCTGCCATCATATGGATAATAAGTGTGTCCCAATGTTCAGTTGGCTGATCTAAAGTGGACAACGCACGAAGGTTTTTATTTGTGACGTCAATAAGATGTCGAATACCTGAGCATGATTCCTGTTTCATGTGTTCAATATTAAATAACGCCTGGACATGATTATTTACGAGCAACCTTTTATTGTCAAACCTGTTGCATAATAAATTCCAAGCAGACTCATAATTATCGGCTTTAAAATCCAAATTGTCAATAACCAATAAAGCACTACCTTTTAGAGAAGCTCGAAGATAATGTAATTTGTTTATGTTGTCTATGTCTGACCTTGAATGTATTAAAGATATGTAGGTGTCCCTAAATTCGAGCCAGTGTTGATAGTGACCTTGAAAGACAGGTAAATTAATTTTTGGCAATCTGACGCAATTAGATTTAAAACCACCTGCCTGTAAATCCTCGCAACCCGTCACGGAACCATCTCGAAGGCTTGAAGACTGGGGAGGGCGGGCACCGAGCTGACTCCGCGCCGCCGCCACCAGCTTATAATACTGGTTTTCAAACTGTTCACGCTCCTCACTCTCATCGTCGGGGTTCTCCGACAACATCTCGATGTCACACTGTAATTTGTCGAAAACCTCGTATAAGCCATCAAATTTATTAAACCTTGTTTCTAAGTCTAATAGCTGTAAGTTACTAAGTTCTTTGCAACTTTTTAACATATTAAGGTAGTTACTAAATAAAGTCAATTTAGATTTCATACAACTGCGTCTTTTAACTAATTTATCAATCCTTTCGTCTGCCATAGTGATTAGAACACCGGTAGCGGCTTAAGTTAAAATCAATAGAAATAACAAACCAGTTTTATGCAAGCAAAAAAAAGGTGTGACACGCTAATGACTCGGTGCAAACAAAAGATCAGCTGATATGCAGGTAGCAGCCGCTCGGCCGGGTCGCCCAGCGATATACCGTTATACAAGACAAAGGATTTACATAAATACGTTGCACTATTATTTCTTTTCAAATTGAAGATGCTAAGTAGGTATTTTAACTTGTATAAGCAGAAGCAGTAAGTTTATGGAAATATATGGCTATGAATAGTAAAGATAAGTATTATTTAAATCGAAGTTAATTGAAAGCACTCACTAAAATGTTGCTTTTTAAACACAAGGTAATGACGAAGGATAGTAAAGATGAAGGAAAAATTGGAACGAACTCACAGAATGCCTTAACCATCCACAGGAACGATGATCTGCAATTTTTTCGTTCTTCGTAGACGATGACTCGCACTTTTGAAGGGGTCCAAAGTCCGCCGTACGCCAATTTTCTGTACTCTGGGCTTGCGCGGAGGCGAAATTTCTTCCTCAGGGTAGTGGACGACTCCTGTAGGAACTATCACCGTTGAAGACCGCAGCTGAAGAGCTTCGAGGTTTCTTCCGTTAATTCTTGAAATTATGCAGGCGAGATCCACAAAGGACCATGTTGAGAATTGGTGTTGCTAAATAAGTGGACTGTATATGTAGGTATAGGTGTGGTTTATTTCCTCCACAATTACAAAAATTAACTTTAGCAGCAAACAGAAAAAAATTGAAATGAACTAAGATGTCGATGTCGACTGTCCGCGCGACCGTAGCTGAGCAAGTGCCGTGTCGGGTATAGTTCCCAACATGTTTGTTTGAGGTATTGTAGGGTTTCATTAACCATTACAAACTATTCTAGGTAAGTTTTCATCAATTAAGTTAATAAAATATAAGAATCTCGTGATTTCATATAAATTCAAATATTATAACTATATTTGTTCAATCTATGTGTATTTCGACGATAGAAAGGTATCATTGAAGGAAAGACAGAAATATGTTTTTATACATTTATTTATTTACAAGCCATTTTATTAATCGTCGTTCATCAATCCGAACCGAGGAACAAGTTCCCCGTTATTGTGGTGATGCTCACCAGGGGTGGACGCTGTAAGCCCTGGTGATCAGAGGGGTGGAGAGGGCGAGGGGAGAAGAGTATGCCAAGGGAGCGGTGGACAGCAGAGGGGTGGCACTGTATGAGATAACAGGGTTGGACAGCAGAGGTGACCCAATCAGAGGAGCAGAGCGTTTCTTGATCAGGTGGGCGCCGGCAAGAGCCTTGGCTTCGAAGTGGGCAGCACGAGCAGCGATCACTTCAGGGGTGTCCAGGGGCACAGCGGGAGCAGCGATAGCAGCAGGGGCGGCGATGGCACCAGCGTAAGCGGTGTTGATCCAACCGGGAGCACCATACGCCGTCTTCAAAATGGTAGGAGCTACGGCGCCAGCGAGGATGGGTGCGTTGTAACCGAGGGACGCACCGTACGCGAGGGGAGCACTGTATGCAATGGGAGATGACACTACGGTGCTGCTGATAGCGGGTGTTGACTTGATGTCGATGCGTGACTGGCTGGAGACCGCAGCGGGAGCGATGGCGGCAGTAGCGATGGCTGGAGCGGCCACCAGAGCTGGCTCGGAGATCACAGTGCGGGCGATGGGTGCGATAGCCGCGGTGGTCACCACTGCGGGCGACGACTTGATGTCCAAACGTGACTGGCTGGACACGGCAGAGGCGCCGATGGTGGCGGGTGCGGCGTAGAAGGTGGGACCGGCGATGAGTTGTGACGAGTATGTTTGGATAGGCGCACTGATTAGCTGTCCCGAGGGTTTGGCCGCGGCGAGCGCCACCACAGATAAGAACACCACCAGCGAGTTCATCGTGGTCTGTGTATATTCAGATGCGAACGACGAGGGAGCAAGATGAAACTGATGCTTTCTTCTGGTCGCCGTATGTATTTATACTGTTTGCGATCTCCTGCAATGAAAGTCAAGTTCGACAAGTTTTGTGTATACAGTACACGCAATAAGTGAATTTTATTACATTATTTTGTTTATTGTTTCATCAAGTTGAAATAATTAGTCGAGTTTTGCATATTTATATGTACGTAGTACTTATACTAGCTACAATAATACTAACTCTCGATATGATTTTCGCCCAATTTTTGAGTGGGTATTTAATTTTAGAGTTACCAAGTACCTACACTTCATCACTTTCCGCCTAAGAAGAATCGTTCAGTATTTTTCGTGCCTAGATTCAAATATCGCAGCTTTAAACCCTATTACAAATGACGGTTTAGTAAAAGCTTTTCTCTCTTTCTTCTCTTTTTGTGATGTTTATTAAAAAGCGAAGGATATATTTTAAGTCTTATTCTTATGTAGATGTTGAATCATCTTTTTAGCCACGACGGAACGTGAAAGGTTTAAGCGCTAGGGTTAAGAGGCTATTTATTTCTGTTTAATCAAGTGTTTCAAGATCCTTAAGAAGATAAGATTTTTAACTATCGCTTGCATAAGTGTTTATTTGGTCTGAAAAAACGCAACATTATAGGTACGTAATATCTGTTTTATTTTTAGTTTTTACAAAACTTATGTACATTTTAGGTACACATTGTCGAAATTACTTGCAGTTAACGTAAAGTAAATTACTATAATGTAAAGTAATATGAATACGATTTTTTTATTATTCGAGAAGTTTAAATGAATCAAGTCATAACTGAAAATAATCATGCATATTAGGTGATTGTAAAGCTTTTTTGAGTATAAAGGAGTAATTTAAAAATGCGAACGTAATTTACAATACGCATAATAATATTCGTAATTTGTTCCTGATAAGGCTTCATAAATGAAAAAAAAAAAATGCATTAAATGTTAACCTGCAATGAGTTATTGTACGTAGTTCGAATCTGCTGCGCCGTAAAAACTTGCATTTTATTTTTTGCACCGGTCGGTGGCCGGTACACAAAATGTTAAGGTTTAGTCGACCTTGGACGTGCTTTCATGCTCGTTCTGACCAACTGGGCGTAGGCTTGACTTGTATATGCAAAGTGCTGTTGCAAGTGTGTCAGTAATAATATAAGTATGTTCAAACCCTACGCGGTTATTAAGTTTTTGGTAAAATAGCATGAAGTTTCATATGTAAATAATAAGACAGTCTTTAATTTTTATATATATATTATAGTTTTCTTGTCAAACCCTCGGGATCAGTACTTTTCAATCAAATTTTCTTCTAGAAGTCGGTAAATATCTATTAAAACCATCGAATCATACTTTTAATAATTATTTACCGTAAGGCAGCATCCAGATTTCTGAGAGCATTTAAATATTTCACCTTAATGATAATCGATCGAATTGAAGAGTAGGCAATCTTCGATGCGATTGATTTCTGTGACATTTGGGAACAACTCTCGTTATATATGTATCAAGAGTGTCAACAGCATGACATTACGCATGAAATGGCATGCGGAATCTGACGGGCCGTATATGGTCGCAACCGTATCTACTGCCCAAGCTACAGATAGATATATACCAGATGTAATATATACCTATATATAGTGAACTTAAATAAGTACCAGACGCCGACATCTCAGAGAAACTCCTAGTAATTTTCTACCAATCTTTACCTATACAAAGGATCAAAGATCTCCAACACGTCAATTAGAATATCGACTCATAACTATAATAACGAAAACCTAAAGTACTTTTGAGAAACGATAGCAAATTTTTTTCAAGAAATTAGTTATAGTATGAAGGGTAAGGTACCACTATGCCTGAAACGCAAGCTCATGGATGCATGCATACTCCCCATCCTCACATACGGTGCACAAACTTGGTCTTTGACTGTCGTTCAAAGGTCCACACTCGAGGTTTGCCAACGAGCGATGGAGCGCAGTATACTGGGAGTAAAAATCACTGATTGTTTAGGGAATACAATACTACGCTCCAAAACTCAAATCACTGATGTTACACGCAAAGCCAGACAGCTTAAATGGGACTGGGTGGGACACGTATGCCGCATGCCAGACGAACTGTGGGCAAAAGCTACTACAAATTGGACCTCACACGGAGCGAAGCGACAGCGTGGCCGGCCCAGACGGAGGTGGCGCGATGAATTAGACTCTTACGATAGAGATTGGGTGGCTAAAACTACAGACAGAGTGATTTAGAAGGAGGGAAGAGAGGCTTTAGCCCAGCAGTGGGACGAAACGGGCTAGGAAAAAAAAAGTTATAGTATCAGCTAAAGCCAAAACTGGTGCCTGTACTACAGTCGTACCCATAACGACTATGATATCGGCGCACACACTTAATAACAATTTGTGCAAATAGGCTTCTGTTTTCCATAGCTAGAGCCACTGATGGATCAGGGGCCAAAGTATCGGGAATTGTAATTATCTTTTCGGGAAAAATTAACAACCATTAAAAATCACTGTAATCGATTCTGAATAAACTACTTTCAGGTCTTATTCTGTTACTGGTGGTATATAAAAAAGAATAAACAATATGATTATTATTGTAAGAAGTCATAACCGGCACCACCATTAATTAATGTGACAATAAATTATAATAATCAAGACATTATTACAGACTGCTGAGCACAGGTCGCCTCTCATAATGAGGCACTACCGCTCTAGGCTATTAGTCCACCACACTAGTCTAACAGCAGGCTGGCAGACTTCACACACCGCGAGAAAAGCTCTCGGGCATGTTGGTTTCCTCACGATGTTTTCCTTCATTGTTTAAGCGCGTGATAATTAAAAATGCGTGCCTTGGAACTCGAACTCGAGACTTGGCAATCGAATGGTCATATCACTAGGCTATCACTGCTGTGACATGTAATTCAGTGAAGCAAATTACAAAATTTAAACAAACTATAAACAATGTATACTTACATGATGTGAATTAAATATTATAATTATAGTATTCTCTCCTATCCTAAGTGTAATTGTCAACAAAAAACTTTTACTTATTGTTGTTATGTCTGTGTCTCTTTAGTACCTACACCTAGTTCAGTCTGTTAGTATTTTTCTTCATACAATAAAACTGGTTGACAAACGTCGGAGTGGAGATACACAAAGGATTTACGAGCCACCGCCTTTTTTAAAGTCGGTTGAAAATGTAACCTTTTCAATGGGAACTAATTACAGGTAGGTATTAAAATGAAATGCGAACGTTAAACCGGTTGCTCTCGCGCATGGCTCCTTTGTGCGTTGCGCGTGATTAGTAGTTGACAAGTTTGGTACCTACCCATTACTTTATCCAGAACCACTTCCGTTGTTCATAAAAACGATTGGAACGTGTTGCGGCTGATGTACTTTGGAGAATTCTAGTGTTGGTTTTTTGTACCTATCGCTTAATCGAAACCTGTGATAAACAATTTATAGATTAATTTTAGTATAGTTAATCTATTGATTATATATAAAATTTATCGATATCAGCTTATGTTTTGATTCGATTCGTATGCCTTTACCATCTTATTAAATGTGTTGGCACTCGTGGTCGTGGATGCTCCTAATACTTTAAACAATTCGTGTATTTTTTTAATTTTTAAATGAAAAGAAATCTTGAATTTATTGCATTTTATTTCGATTCCAAACATGGCACAACTTTCCAACTCGTGTTAGAGCTAGATTTTGCTCCAATCTAACATACCGAATGGTCTTAGCACTATTTAATAATAAATACATAGAGTAGTTGTTGACTGTTGCACTATCCGGGAGTGGGCCTGGTGTTCTGGCCGGGTTGGTGTGGCCTGGGTGTTGTTGGCCTTAGCTGGAGGTTTACCAACCATGGGCGTAAGCTGGCGCAGCCACGATCGGCGCGTGCGCAGCGACGATGGGAGCGTGAGCCACTACTGCGGGAGAAGCGAGCTGAAAATATCGGAAGATGACTTATTAGGAGATATCGAAGATATCTATGAGTGATATTATATAATCTCTACTATTATAAAATTGTAAAAAACTGTGTCTGTACATTAAAGATATTAAAAAAAAACAAGTGGGTTAGAGTATATAAACGTCTCCGAACCCAAAAATGTGATTTTTAATATTCTTGTCTGTTTGATACGGGTTGGCGCAAAAACTACTGAATAGATTTTAATTTATCTTTATTTACTTCTTAGCTCAAATAATTAAACGGAACTTGAGATACTTGCTGAGCTTGACCGCTCTAATGTATAGACACCGATACAAAGAAGAGATCATCATTGTTGGTTTTTGAGCTTCAAGCGAGCGAAGCCGCGGGCAGAGGCAATTTTTTTTTATAGGATAGGGGAGCAAACGAGCATACGGATCACCTGATGGTAAGTGACAACCGCCGCCGTTCTCCCACGTCAAAAATACTAGTGTACTATACAAAAACTAGCTTCTGCCCGCGGCTTCGCCCCCGTGGAATTCGGTCTGTCATCACATCCCACGGGTACGGGATAAAAAGTATCCTATGTCCGTCTCCTGGTTCTAAGCTACCTCTCCACCAATTTTCAGCCAAATCGGTTCAGCCGTTCTTTAGTTATAAATAGTGTAACTAACACGACTTTCTTTTATATATATAGATACTAGCTTCTGCCCGCGGCTTCGCCCCCGTGGAATTCGGTCTGTCATCACATCCCACGGGAACGGGATAAAAAGTATCCTATGTCCGTCTCCTGATTCTAAGCTACCTCTTCACCAATTTTAAGCCAAATCGGTTCAGCCGTTCTTGAGTTATAAATGGAGTAACTAACACGACTTTCTTTTATATATATAGATATAGATATAAATGAAGTCGTGACGAGGCGACGACGCCAGTTACCGATACCGACTGAACTTTTAAAAATAGATTGTTGACAAAAGACATCAACGCATAGAAAAAATGTTTTTGATTATTTTGTATTTATTATATTTGATTCGATACTACCTTATTTGACAAATAAAATTTGATTTTAAGAAATTCGTGGTGTATATTCAGAATTTTATTGATGGCCAATTTATATGGACTGTATTTAACAGACAAAAAGCCTATGGGTAAGTCTGGTTACCACAGAAATTAATTTCAATAACAATTAAACTTTTTCAAAGAACAAACACGATACGATATAACGAGGTATAAGTATAAATGAAATAAAAATACCTTGACAGTGTTAGCGTAAGAAGTAGCAACAGGTACAGCGGTCTTAACTACGGGGGCGCTGATCAGGGGTGCGCTGACGATACCGTGGCCCCAGCCCGCAGCGATGGGGGCAGCGTAGGGCGCCGCGTAGGGCGCCGCGTAGCCTCCGATGAAGCCGGGGGCGGCGGCGGCGACGGCCAACAGGGCAGTGAACACGACCTGGTAAAAAATATAGCATGGTCTTGGTGCATGGTTCGTATAGGAATTACGCTACAGAGCAGTACAGAGTCGAAAAGTAGTAGGTAGTAGAGATGTCTAATCTAATGTGTGGAACATCCACCTTACTTTGACCATCTTACATCTACGAAATAACTAATTCAGATTATATAATTTTGTTTTTTATAACATAGGTACCACATGCCTATCTATATGAATCCTCGTAGGGTAAAGCAGAAGTATAATGATTTACACCCATAATTCACCAGTCTGATTAGGTCCACGTAAAATGGGGTCTAAACTTCGAGTTGCTCCTGCGAATTTCATAGAAAAAACCCAACAACACGTTTCTTAACACAAAAAGGTACCCACGACTGTAAGCAGTTGCATTGACCACCTCTACAATAATGAGGCAGTTCTTAATGTATACGTATAATAAAATCGTAGGAAAGTCAAAACTGTACATTGAATTTTTTTTTTTTAATTACTTGGGGCGTGATCTGCAATCGATCGAAGCCAAAAATATGTCCGGGCTAAATTCAAAAAGTACTGCATTGATTTACTTCAAATTTTGCATGAATATTACTAACAGGTCGGATTAACAAATAGGCTACATATTATCACGCTAAGACTAAGTAACTATTCCACGCGGACGAAGTCGCGGGCGGAAGCTAGCATATTCATAAAATTATTTTCTTCATCACAACTTCAATGCAAAGTGTACATTTTAAGTATCCTCATGAGCCTATAATAGGCCTATGAGGTATATTTTTGTGATCATGGAGTAAGATCTAATAGGCGATTGTTATCTAAAGGCTGAACTATTAAGGCATTCAAACATTCCAGGCACAAAAGATTACGTTACTTTGATGAAACAATAACAAAAATGTACTTCAAAACAATACAATGAGGCGGCGGAGACAGATATTTGAGTTCCTTTTGAGAACTTGTCAAAGAGTAGGGAAGCCATTTAATTGAGATCACGTGGTCATACGTAATCATCACCTTCTATAATCCGATCTATTGTTTCTGGCACCTTCCACACATAATACGGTAACAGAACGCTTATTCAAATTCAAATCTTATATAAACGCTTTTCTTTTGTTATTCCTTCTTCCACCTTGATTGGAGAATAAAAGGGTGATTGTTTATTCTAATTGTGTACAACTTCAATTAACAAAGAATTTACTTAGGTGGTTATATTATTACAAACTTAAAAGAAAACTAGTGATGTAGGCTGCTTCATTAGCCTAGTGGTCCTGAGCGCGACTGCTACGCTAGAGGTCCTGGGTTGGACTCCCAGGTCGAGCAAAGTGTTATTACCAGCCTACAAATACCAAACTGCGAGCTGTTACTGGTTACAGCTCGGAGTTTGGAATTTGTAGGCTCGCCCCCTATTACATGGGACCTAAACATACCGGCGAAATGTGGGTGTACATTAGTTCGCCTCTGCCTAACCCTTCGGGGAATACAGGCGTGATGGTATGTTATGTATTGTATATTATTTTGAAGCGTCGGTAGCCTAATGGCTAGGGTGTCGGACTTGCGATCATGTGGTTGCCGGTTCGAACCCCACCCATTGCACTACCGACGTGAACCCACTCGTAACACAAGCAATCTAGCTTAGCACGAGGGGTTAACAAGAATACTAGTAATGTGCGACCCGCATTGCTAGTAAGCTTTTTTTTAAAAAAAAAAATGTGTGTAAGACTCATTTAAACATAAAATTAACATCGATCTGGGATTGAACCGAGGAATATCGCGTTTAGAACCGTTAGACTTTTATGATTGTTAAATTTTTAATTATACATAGAAATATTTTACTTATGAAATAAAATAATTTTACATATACCGCTTTGGAGGTCGAAAACAAAAGACTAAAGACCGACCAAATCGAGGTACCGACTTCCGAAATTGTTTTGGCCATAACCTTAGTTTTACTTTAGTTTGAAGGTAGTTTTTATTTTTAGTTATTCAACTTTTTGAGTGGCAAGTAGAATTGTACGTACCTACCAAGACGATGTCTTAATTTTAGTGATCAGATAATCACGAAAAAGAAATTTAATGAAACCACCTTCAGAGTATCCACTTTCTTTATAAAAAGCATTATTGAAATCGGTCTACAACTGACAAAAATATCGATGAATACACACAAAAAATAATTATATATACAGACGAACATACAACCTCCTTTTTTAAGACCGTTAAAAAATAATATGAAGTGTCATAAGAGCAATAGAAGCCAAAACAATTATGTTTAGATTTTTTGTTTCTGTCTGTATGTTCGAGGCTTGTGCGCGCATCATGCAAAAACTACTGCACGATATTGGTGGCGATTAGATCGTGCTTTTGATTGATGTTTGTATCTATGTTTAGGGTGCGAGTGGGAGGACATATTGACTTATAACCTAGATCAGGTAATTTCTAGACCGGTTCTAATAATTGCGTTAACATTGGCGTTTAGTTCTTGGCATCGTTTCTACTCAACTGTTCCAACAGATAATATTTATTTAACATACCATCACGCCTGTATTCCCCGAAGGGTTAGGCAGACGCGTACTAATGTACACCCACAGTTCGCCGGTAGGTATGTTTAGGTCCCATGTAATAGGGGGCGAGCCTATTGCCATTAACCGGGCACAATTTCCAAACTCCGAGCTGCTACTGAGAATTTCACCGAAAAACCCAATAACACTTTGCTCGACCTGGGAATCGAACCCAGGACCTCAAGCGTAGCAGTCGCATTTGGGACCACTAGACTAATGAGGCAGTTTAATAAATAAATAATATTTATTTATTTATACTTCTATGCACAATAATAGTAGTACATAAGGCGGACTTAATGCCATGCTTAATATGAAAAATAACAGGAAACAATTTTGGTAATTGTTGTACCGTAGCGTAAACGATTTTTTTTTCTGTTTCAAGGGAAGTTGATTATTCGCAATCTTCCTATTTCGTGCGTTTTTGAATTAATTAAATCAATTCGCAACAGTTCGCGATAAATGTAAAAGTACTTAATTACTTGATCAAATTTAACTGACGGACCGAATTGCACAATGGTCAAGTAATCGGTTGGTGTGATCGTGGGTTCGAACTCCGCACGGAACAATTGTTATGTAATACCCGCAGATAGTTGTTTCATATGGGGGTTTTTGAACGCAATTTTTGTTTTGTAAACGCCCTTACAATGCAGGAGAACACATCAGTGAGGGGAAACGTTGTTTCTTTAAAAAAACAGAACAAGGTACCTATATGAATAATTAAAAAAAACTTACAAAAAACAAAATAATGTGTAGAAAAAATTAACATAATTTATTTGGCAGGCGATAGGTACCTATATAAGTATTAAACCAAACACCCAATATTATCTACTACCAATAAATTCAATTACATATTAAAAAAGATAAATTGGATTTAAAATAACCAGTATAATAAATTGAGTCTACAAAATAATTAAAGGAGCAATCAAAGCTAAATCATAATTATAAAGTAATATAATCCGCCTACTAATCGTTTTAAACTGGACAACGAGTTGATTAAAAGTGAAATATAGGGCCCATGGAACTATAGGATAATCATTATTATTGGTATTTTATTGGTTGACGACCGCTGTGGTTTAGTGGTTCGAGTACCGGACTGCTGACCATGAGGTCGTGGGTTCGATTCCCACAGGACACAAAAATTTATGTGATGAATATAAGTGTTTGTGTTCGTCTGGGTGTTTCTTATGTATTATAAGTATGTATTTACAAAAAAAAAAGTATTATATCCATTGTCTAGTACCCATAGTACAAGCTCTGCTTAGTTTGGGACTAGATGGTGCTGTGTAAAAATGTTCCAGAAAATTTATTTATTTATAATTTATTATATTTTTTCTTGTTATATTAATCCACTTAAGTATATGGTACCAATTAATTATATTAAGGTATAAACTATAATATTGTAGGTACGTATCGGTTATCCCAGTCTTTTCCAAAGTGGAATGCTTTCAGGACAGCACTAGAAAACAACAAAATGCATCTTAAAATTTAGGAGAGAAATTTACAATATATTTTTATTTTAAAAAATTTGCTTAAGATTATCTCTTGATCACAAACACATCTCACACACAGTCCGGAATCATGTATTTATAGGTAGGTGGTCTTATTTTATTTGCTGTAGTGTAGGCAATGCAAAATAAATGTTTTTTTTGTACAGGGAATGACCCCGGATCATCTAGTTCGTATAGTTTGAGTCAATCAATTCAATTTTCAGTGTGCAAAATAAGTTTGAGAATCTCTGAGCTATAAAAAGTGTATCTGGTCGATACCGGGTGGCAACTGGCTCGACCTCGCCCGGTCGTTGTCGCTGCAGAGAATGTCAGCGCACAAAAAAATACTTAAACTAAAAATATAGGTAGGGACTGATTCATGAGAATCATGCCACTTGGCGCCTTCACAATTACAATAGAGCTACCTACTAAGTACTGTGTTATTCTAAGCATCAATAAGAATATACAAAGAGCCTCTACAACTTTTTTTACGCTACATTACACCATCACGCCTGTATTACCGAAGGGTTAGGCAGAGGTGTGCTAATGTGCACCCATTTTGGCGGATACGTTTAGGGCCCATGTAAAAGGGTTAACTTTTTTACAATCACGCCTGCTTTCCGCGAAGGGTTAGGCAGAGGCGAGGTAATGTACACCCACAGTTCGCCGGTATGTTTAGGTCCCATGTAATAGGGGGCGAGCCTATTGCCATAAAAAATAAATTGCTTTAAAGACAAGGAAAAAAAATTATGAAGATGAAAAGAATGATTTGATAGGTAATTAATTTTCGAATATTCACTCTTGTACTCCTTTTTATTCATTTATTAATACTCAGTATTGGTACAACGGCGGTCTCAATGCCACAAGGCATTATCTGCCAGGCAACTTTGGGGTGATAAAGAGATAAATAATTAAACGGTAGATGCACTAATAGTGATGAAAAGAATAAGTACCTATCACCATACTATATATAAAAAGATACATATAACTGCTATCTATCTATATGATTATATAATCTACACGGCAAATGAAAGGAAAGAAATTTACTCATGCTTTATATAAATGACTCGATAATTACTATAAGCTTTTCTTAGATTATTAACATAAGTAGGTACCTATATTTAACCATGTTTTCATCATTAAAAAAAAACCAGAAAACAATGATTAATAAACACTCTAAATTATATAAATGTACTGGTTAATTATTCAATGACTACAGCCTTATTATAACCAGGAATAAAGATAATTTTCTATTGTGTTTGTTAGTTGCTTGACGGGTTATCACAAATTACATAAATGTAGCCTTAATTACTTAAAATGTACGGAGCTTAAGTGATCTACGGTAAACTCTCTTTATACAAACTGTAAATGAAATATAGACCTATTTTTAATATTGGTGCTAATTTATTTGTTTTTATAAGAGGTGATTGATATACGTGTGTAAAAAATTGCAAATCTTACCAGCTTGTACATTTTGAATGGATGGGGGTATTCCGTAGAAGTGAAGAAGGAGGATGAAGGAGCGAATGTGACTAAGGGCCCGTTAAGTGTGGCTTTTATACCTCATAGACACATGGTACGGCCAAATCCGTCTAACCCTACCCATAGCCTGGGCCTAGGTCACTCGTTGCTTACAACGGAACAGTAGCGATAGCAAAAAGGGCTGCATATAAAATGAAAAATTTTGAACTAATTTATCCTTTGAATACCGCACATTTATAATATCGTCAGAAAAACTCATTGACATCAAAATGTTTTAATGTTTGATCTGGCAAAATGCTGCGTCAATCGCCAGCGATAATATTTTTAACAAAAACTTTTGAAAATGTATGGGACAAGGCTTAATTCCATAAGGTAATATAGGTTAAAACATTCATTTCGTAATAGCCCTTTCAAGTGAACATAGTGGGCAGTTACTACCAATCTGGTTTCATTATTCACTGCGAAATACTATTAGCAATATTGTTCAAGTATTACATCATTATTATTTCAATACATTATTATTCTAATATAATTAATATTTACACGGACAAAAACAAAGAATTTGTAACTAAATATGCTTTGAAATTGTATCTGAAGGTTTTATAGCGAAACAAAAAATAAAACAAACGTCAAAGAATATCACAATCAGTTTTCGATATCGCAGTCTAGTATTTATTTTCAAATTGTGTAATAAATTTCAATTGGGTATAATTTAAAATTAACAGCTTAACACATACACGTGTTATAAAGCCGTTAAACCAGATTTTATATCTAAAATTACTATTAGATTACCGGAACTATATATATTTTTTATATTTAAAGAGGAACACATTTAAACACGTATGAGTCTGATCAGTGATTGGTTGACTGAAATTATTATATTATTAATGCATAACCAATCATATGACGGACTTAACCGCATTAGCACATTTTACCCAGTCTTCTAAAATGTGTTTGTGTTGTATAAATATAATTTCATGCCGGCATTTCACAATCGGCTTTCCGGAATCGATACTTGATATCAAGTATATAATAGAATATTCTATAGATATCTCTACCTAGAGTGCTATTGTTAGTCCAAGCCGATCTAAAGGCATTGTAAGACTTCTTGGAAGCTTGTACTCCAGGTAGGAAACGTCAAAAGCTGTTGAAATAGAAATAACTCTTGATTTTTGTTGTGTTACCTATTTTTCTTGTTAATATCGCTGTAATATATATATATATATAGATAACTATGTAAATATTATTGTATACTTGTTATATTTATTACTTAATTATGAGAGGTCTTCAAAAATCAATTCATGTTGCACATAAATTTAAACGTCAAAATAGAACATATTATATAATATATATTTTTTTAACCTTCTAATCTAACGGTACTTGGAACACTTGGTAGTTCAGTAGAAGTATTTTTAAATTTAAACACACGTTATGTTCATACACTAATATTAATCGCAACGGTCTTGATACTTTTAAGATAATAAACGTTAAACAATATTCAAGTTTACCATAATTGCAGGCACGCCTGGTGTGGTAGTTTAGATGGTCATCTCGCCATTATTGTAGCCCACGTGTTGTGGGTTCGATTCCCACCCGAAACATTATTTATGTGAATCACAGATATTTGTTTTAAGTTGCTCGTTGTAAGTTGTCAAGCATGCCATTAACGGAACAAAAAATAGAATGTATTTTGTGTTCCGTTAATGGCCATGAAGATATTATCTTGCTTAAAATGCTGACAAGCAACCTGGTAGAATGTAGTCATCGTCGTCCATGGATACCAGCAACAACAGAGAAGTTGCTGACTGCCAGCCACTATAGACCACAGACTGCCAGAGACAAAATCAAAGGGAAGGTACTGGCTCTTACGCGCAGATATCGATAACCTACGCTAAGTCCCACTATAAGCCCTACCATAGAGCGGAGAAAATATCTGACTTTCTGATTGCAGATAGACATCTGATGACAGTGAGGAAATGGGGTTATATAAATATTTTTAATAATATTTTATTTTTAATGTGGCATAAATCCAGTCAACATATAGGGGTGCATTATTCTTACACTTTTTGGAGACAATTTATTTAGCATGTGACAATCAAGAGTATTAAGATATTTGAAGCGGACTACAGGCTTAGTTAATATAGGTTGACTAAAATTTATTTGTCCATACATGAAAATTGCCTACTCGTTGGTCGTACTCAAGCAAAGGAGGGCAGGGCGTTCTCAATGACACTATTCTGAGGTACTCACACGGTCAGCTGACTCGTTATCATTTCATATCACTATGACAACCACTTAATTATACCTTACAAGCTTACATAGCAGCAATTACTGCGGACCACGTTACTTTAAAATTAGAAATGTAAACTAAGTTTGTTTTCGTATGTGATAATTAAAACATTAAAACGGAATTGGTACCTAGTGTAATAGTTTAATTGATTTTTATCATATCCAATAAATTGTACGACATCAATTCTGTCACTGATAACACACCTTTTTTGTGTATGAGGAAATCCTCTTATATATAACTTGCTTCTGCCCGCGACTTCGTCCGCGTAGCGTGATGATATATAGCCTATAGCCTTCCTCAATAAATGGGCTAAAAACTGAAAGAAATTTTCAAATCGGACCAGTAGTTCCTGAGATTAGCGCGTTCAAGCAATCAATCAAACAAACAAACAAACTCTTCAACTTTATATATTAGTATAGATAGAATACGCTGTTGGACTGGAATGTTGGACTCTTACGTCTCTTACGGACGCCGCAAACTGCAGGTTTAAAGTCTATGAAACGTGTAGGTAGTTATATCTTTTGTTTCCGATTATAGCGGCGTTGCCAGGTTTTGGCCGCCGCCGGCGCAATAAATTACTGCAACTCCTGTAAGGCGAGATCTGCATTAGTTATTATCCTGCAGAAAATCGCTGAAACAATGAAGAATAACAATGATGGAATTTTCTTAGAACTCAAACGAAATTAAACACAAAATTATGTTGCAGGAGTAGGAAATGTACCAGTTCTCACTTCCCTTCGAACTAAGTGCAAGCCAGAAATTAGTCCTGGAAAGTTTGTAATGCTAAGTTTACAGGTATCACTATTGATCATCAATTGACCTGGAACACACATACTGATATTATAATATGTAAACGATTAGTAAATCTGCGTATGCACTATTTGAACTGTCAAAAAAGGTTAATATTGAGACATTATTAACGGCATACCATGGACTTGTAGCTTCTGTTTTAAGGTAGGTACGGCATTATTTCCTGGGGGCAGTCGACTAATAGAGAGTGTGTATTTAGGATGCAGAAACGTTGTGTGAGGTCAATGTGAGGTTCGAAAACGACCGATAGCTGTGTTCCACATTTTAAAACGCTAAAAATTTTGACACTACCTGCAATGTACATAAGGGAAACAGCATTGTTTGTGAAAACAAACCCGCATTTATTTGTCAGCTTATCGGCAGTCAGAAAAAATCCACTACCAACGTACTCAATATTTTAATAAACGTAAGACATCCTTAATGCATAAATGTTTTTTTGGCAATGCTCCAAAAATGTATAATAAAATACCTGAATTTATTAAAAATCTGCACTTACTAAAATTTAAAAAGGCACATAATAAGCTACTTATTGATAAATGTTACTACAGAATAGATGACTGCTTGAATGACGTTTCAATATAATAAAAAAAATGACATAAAATTGACTAAAAATGGCTAAAAATGGCTTACTCTTATTCTTACTTGTTGTGACAAAATTATAATAATCTTTGTTATGTTAATTATGAATTTGTAATTATATAATTTTTTATTTAATGTAATGTAACACGATGAATGCAAGAAAAGAGCCAAGAAAGCCGTTGCTGTAGCAAGAGCAAAAGCCCAAGACAAATTATATAATACGCTGGATACTCCGGCTGGTCAGAAGAATTTATACCGGCTTGCCAAAGCTAGAGAAAGAAAGGAGAAGGATGTCTCAAAGATAAAGTGCATAAAAGACAAAACGGGGGAGGTACTTTCGGATGATAAGAAAATTAAGGATCGATGGAAGGAGTATTTTGAAAGGTTGATGAAAAGAGAATGAATGGAGTGGAGTGCTTGAGCATACACCAGTGAATGTGGGGTTAGTCAGAGAGGTCAGTGCAGATGAAGTAGAAAAAGCAGTAAATGGAATGAAAAATGAAAAAGCAGTAGGACCAGATGAAATACCAGTTGAAGTGTGGAAGTTATTGAGAGTAGATGGTTGTACGTGGCTGGCTTTATTCTTCAATAAGTTGTTGTACGAAGAAGTTATACCTGACGAATGGTGCAACACTTTCCTAGTACCTGTATATAAAAACAAGGGTGATGTGCACGAGTGCAACAACTATCGGGGAATAAAGCTACTATCACACAGTATGAAAGTGTGGGAGAAAGTTATTGAGAGGCGACTGAGAGAAGAGAGTGCAATCTCACAAAACCAGTTCGGTTTTATGCCTGGTCGCGGAACAACGGACGCCATATTTGCTATTCGCCAATTATGCGAAAAATACAGAGAGGCACATAAAAACTTGCACATGGTGTTTGTTGACCTCGAGAAGGCATACGACCGGGTACCACGTGAGGTTTTGTGGTGGGCCCTTAAGAAGAATGGTGTACCTGGGAAGTACCTGCAGTTGATTCGAGCGATGTATGGTCGGTGCAGTACTCAAGTTCGATCCACAGCTGGCACCACTGACAGCTTCAATGTGGCTGTAGGCTTGCACCAGGGTTCGGCTCTTAGTCCTTACCTCTTCCTGTTAATCATGGATGCTCTTACGGCGGACATACAGGGGGAGGCTCCCTGGTGCATGCTTTTTGCCGATGACATTGTGCTAGTGGATGAGAGTGGTCCCGAGGTCCAGAGCAGGCTGACGGTGTGGTCCCAGAGACTGGAAAGTGTCGGATTGAAAGTAAGCAGAACCAAAACAGAGTACTTGTTTTGTGACTTCGGCGGACTTTCCGGTACTGCGTCCATATCTTTGGATGGATTGTCCTTATCAGTTTGCTCCGACTTTAGGTATCTTGGGTCACGTGTACAAAGCGATGGCGGAATTGACCGGGACGTTACATGTCGAATCAACTCAGGTTGGATGAAATGGCGACAGGTCACGGGAACAACCTGTGATAGACGGATGCCTCTCAAGCTGAAGGGCAAAATCTATAAATCCGTTATAAGACCTGTCGTGTTGTATGGATCAGAGTGCTGGGCCGTTAAGAAGATGGATGAAAGAAGACTGCATGCAGCGGAGATGAGAATGTTAAGGTGGATGTGTGGAGTGACTAGAATGGACAAAATAAGAAACGAGTATATTAGAGGAAGTCTGAAAGTGGCGCCAGTGGCAGAAAAGCTGAAAGGGAATCGTTTGTCTTGGTATGGGCATGTGATGAGAAGGGATGAAACGCATGTGACTAAAAGAGTGATGAGTATGAATGTGCAGGGACAGAGAGGTAGAGGGAGACCAAAGAAAAGATGGATGGATTGTGTTAAGGCCGATATGATGGGAAAGGGAGTGAGTGGTGAGATGACAGCTGATAGGGATGAATGGAAGAAAAGAACATGTTGCGCCGACCCCAAATAGATTGGGACATGGGCAGGAAGAAGAAGATTTAATGTAATGTAACAATTTATATTTTTATTAAGGTTGTAATATTTGTATGTCTTATTGACAAAACATAGCGGACTCTTTATTTATAAAAGACCTATATTTGTATTTACCTATGTTTTACAAATAAATAAATAATTCTAATTCTAATTCTAAAGGTAGTGTGGAGGAGCGCCTGGTCCTAGGATCCTCCCTTTGGTTGGAGGGGCAACACACCTCGCTCCTCCACAGTAGCAAGTATAAGCTTACCTACCAATGCACACCATGGCATTTAACTATGATGATAGGTACCGATCTTATTCGCACAAAAAATTACCCATATAAATGTGAAAGTTTGTATGTTTTGCTGTTTATTATTTGCATGAAATTCGGCACAAAGATATTATGTAGTTTATTATTTACTAACAACTGAAACATTGGATAGGTACGTTTTATCCAGGTTGGACCCAATTTTGAAGTCCACGCAGGAGATATCACCGGCAGAAGCTAGTAACTAATAATTAAATAGTAAGCCATCATTAAAATAGTTTGTTGTGCCCATATAATTAACAATCATGTGATAATGTTTTGAGACATAAACATCTTCATACACGTGTTATTTATTTAAAAAAATCTAATAAAATATAAAAGGAAGTTATTAAGCATTACCTACCTAATTAAGGATGGCTTTAAATTAATTTAGTAAGTATGATAATTTTAATGGCCTCAACGTTTGTGTGTGTAAAATGAAATAAGGAAACGATGTATGACTATTCAAATAATAACTACTGATTAGTGCACTCGTTAAAGCATACCTACACTTAATTATAAATCTTCCGTTTATTAAAGTTAGTTAATAAAAATAAATATTAAAATAATTCCTTTGTGCAAAGATGTTTTTCACGACACATCACATTATTTTAATAATGCTCTGAACACGAATTGCCACATTAAAATATACATAACTAAGGTACGCACGGCTACACATCATGGTATTATATCCGGATTAAGCTGACCTCTTATAGTACGGAAAGTCCATACGATTCCGGGTCAGCTTATACTGGAATAGAATAGTTGGATGTAAAGCTCTGTATGTGTGAGACGCAACGAGGGATTTATATTTCGTCAAGATTCACGGGGCTAGTCAGCTCTTACTTACTATGACAATATTTTTCTGATTATTTAGAATTAGGTAATCTTATACATTAGGTAAATTGAATTATTCTTCGGGATATCATTTTAATCTAAAGAACAATATCGCACCTTTAGAACAAAAGTGGCATAATCCAAAACTCTTGTTTTTTGGCAATCTCATAAAATGTAAGAATCCGATTTTTTTTATCACAAAATAGTATTTGGAACATAATATTAATTTAAATAGGCTTTGCTGTATTTTTTCCTTTTTTATTGTAGTTCAAGGATTGTTTTAATCTATACAAAAGATATTTTACGATATATTCAAATATAGAGTTATATATTTAAGTGCGAAATAAAAGGTTTCAATTATTTCTCGAAACTAGACATCATCATTATGTGTCGTCCTAGCGCCTAAAAGAGACAGTTTTTTATTGATGAATTATTGAAAGAATATGATATTATGAAGTTTTCTATTTATTAAAGTACTTAATTATGTAAAAATTTTGAATTATGTCACTTTTGTTCTAAAGGTGCGATATTTGTCATATTTTTTATAAAGGAGTGTCCGTGGAGTTTCTTGGCAGTTTTGTAAGCGGTCGATCTACAACCTATTGTTTGACATAGGAGTCACCTCCTAATAGGCTCACGCCTATACTATTAGCTAGGCACAACACCATAATCAAAGTGGCTACCTAATCAGTGGCGGTGCCAGACCAAACGTAGAAGTGTAGGTAGACGTCGGCGACATTAGCTTTGCAGACCTCTTTCAATTCCCAATCAAAAAGAAAACGGTAAATATAATGTGACTGATATATGCCTATGATATGTTTAATTACCAAGCAACATATTATAATTGGGTAAGTTATATACATGTAAGCAACAATATCGGAGCTTGTATTTTTATAAATTAACATATATGATATTTTCGACTTTTAGCACGTTTAATAACATTGTTTATTTTTTTTGCGAGGCCCACTCAAGTGCGAAGGGGCGAGCAACGACGTCACCGACGCCTAGCCAGCAATGCTAATCAGTAAAGTAATATTATAACATTTATTTGTTTACATTTAAGTCCATTAACCTGAGCGCCACTGCTGCGCTAGAGGTCTTGGGTTCAATTCCCAGGTCGAGCAAAGTGTTAGTGTGTGAACTGTGGGTGTACATTAAGTACGTCTCTGCCAATCCATTCGGGGAATACAGGCGTGATGGTATGTTACGTTAGGTCTATTAAATCCAATAAATTAATATCTATGATATTATGACAACACTTAGGTACATAACTACAATCCTACATACCTACTCGTACATATCCGTTTTAATTTAAATTTAATTTACGAGTTCAAATGTTGTTTTGGTAGCATAACTATGATACATAGCTGCCTGCAAAACAGGAATAACGGGTTCAAAGCCGGCGCGGAACCAAATAGTTCCTAGGAAAGACAATACGACATTACAGTCAGTATAAATTTATATTAATTAACTTTTGACAGTAACTAGAGTCACACAAGAAGAGTTTAATGTATGACTTAAAACATACAATTAAAAAATATTAAAGTTTCTTTGTACACATACATGTTGACATAGATAATGTAAACATTATCAATTAGAAGAAACTGCTTAGTTAAATGAAACGATTTTGTCACCATTATTAGCAGTGATAGCCTTGGGGTATGATCACTAGACCGCCATGTCGTGGGTCTCGAGTTCGAACCCAATCTTTCGTAATCATATGCGTATTAATAACTAATTATAACTATTTATTTTCTAATTAGAAAATTACAATTCTAGATTATACAAGAAAATTAAATGATTACAAATGTTTGTTTACCTTAACAGTACTCTATTTGATAACTAACTAAAGAGGTGTAACTAATATATTCGTAATAGGTATAGATATTATGATACGAGTTGTATAATTCATATTAGTATATATGTCTAAAGCACAATATTTTACTAGATAATAGGAATAAATAAATACATAGATAGGTACTATTCATAATTACATACATTGATACATACAAATCTTTCCTCTTTTAATATTTCTTATCTATATAACCTAAAAAAATTATCACTTGCTTACAACGGTGAAGGAAAACATCGTGAGGAAAACTGCATGCCTGGGGAGATTTTCTCGACAGCGTGTTAAGCCTGCCAACCTGCATTAGACAAGCGTGGTGGTTAAAAAAAGACTATAGTTAAAAATCAAGTTCAAATGTTTTTATTTCAAAATAGCTTCTGCCCGCGATTTCGTCCGTTTAGCGTGATGATATATAGCCTATAGCCTTCCTCAATAAATGAGCTATCTAACACTGAAAGATTTTTTCAAATCGGACAAAAGCAAACAAACAAACATACAAACTCTTCAGCTTTATATATTAGTATAGATAAGCTTTTACAAGCGTTTATGAAACGTTATGATTAAGACAAAAAAATCCATGTACACTCTTTTAAAATAAATTATGTTACAATCTTCACTGGTACAATATTGCTATAACAAGATGTGTGGACGTTGAAGGATGTCCAAGTTTGTATAGTCTAATCCCTATTATTCTGAGAGGAGACCCGTGCCCAGCAGTGGGACAGTATATGGGTTGAATATGTTATATTATTAATCCAGCGTAAGCGTAAAACGGGCAATGTAAAGCTAGTGCCAAGTCTCGTGACATTTTCACCGACAAAAGAATTTTTAAATATTTATAGGATTTTATCTTATACTGGCGTTGCGAATACAAACAAAAAAAATTACATACATTAATAAGTATCTAAAGGGATCACATAAATATTTGATCTTCCAGTAAATTAATTCTAATGAAAAATAACTAGATGGGAAAACTTAAACCGTAGGAGCCAGATTGTCTTTTAAAAATCAAAACTAAAACAAAAACGAAGATAATCATGAGTTCTTATTAAACTAAATAAAGTAAAAAAAGGGGCTCTAAGATTGTTGGAAATGTTGGATAGATGAATAAAAAAAGAAGGGGCAATACAGTCACAAGTCGGTAAGAGCCCGAAATAACCTAAGATCCATGAGGATTTTCCCACAATATCTCTATCATATATATCCCGAATACTTATCCCGAGACTTGGCACTATTTTTAACGCAGCACTTTGCTTAGAACAAAGCTCTTGTGAAATATTTTTTTGTACAATGTTTAAAAGAACTAGTAGGTACAATAATAAAATTTATTATTATGTGTCATGGACGGTGACCCGACCTTGTACTTGATGTAATTGAATCGCATAACACATTCAACTGCTCCATTGGTGTGATCGATATAAATAGCCTAGAACATAGTTTTAACTTTAATTACATATTATTTTTTGTGCTAAGTTCATATTTTAACCAAGAAAAGCTTATAACTTTGGAATCTGCAACACCCAATTTTAAAGATATCTTAATTGGTCTCACAATTTTTTTGTAAGTTTATCGAAATAATTTATACTTAGCCTAACCCCTCACACTGAGAGGAGGTGATGATAATGTAGTTATCGGCTTAAAATGGTTCCTCCTTTCAATACATTTGTATGAATTTAATGAAAGAATGTTTTAAAATTATTTCATTTACTTATACAATGATAATTATATAAATTATCCTTGGACAAAAAGAATGCTTAGTACCTATATAAATTACGGATATTAAAAATCTAATGATGAATAATATAATTTTTTTGAAAAAAAAAACCCTCAATATTCTGATGTTTTTATGATTTTGCGTGTATTCGTCTCAGTATTCGTCTTACCGATACCAGTTTAGTGTCAAATATATCAAAACCAAACTGTTTGCATTTCTTGTTAATTGTAGGTACTACTCGCTCGCAACAAAAACGAATTCTGTCGGTAGTTGGAGGACACCCAGGGCCCAGGATAAGTGTTGTCTATCACTATATCAACACCATGCCATGAATGGAACTCAGGACCTCTCGCTCAGCAGTCGCACTTGGAAATACTACAAGATGTAGGCTGAAGAAAAACTTAGGTACTGTGTAGTTATTATACTTGACCTTCATTTTAAACATACAAACGAACAGCATAAATATTTAAACGCATTAATTAATTTGGTTACACGCTCATTCGTTCACAGCAGACTTTAACCGAGTTTCTTTTGTCATACAAAAATAGAATTTATTTCTGAGAAAGTTATTGTTCCTCTAAATACTTACGACAAACATTATTCAACACTGGCTTCTTAAAATAAGTTGGTTTGTTTGTTTCACCATAACTTTTTTTCTTCTGTTGTTTATATATAGTTAAAGAAAAAAATGTGGCCAAAAATATAAATAGATACTTTTTTATAGCCATACCTGCGTAATAGGAAATTAGACTACCCACAAGTATCTAAAAATAATTAATTATTTTCGTTCGTTGGAGTAATAGGATTGATCTTGTTCTGGTGCGGGTTTGAGGTAAACCATTAATAATAATTTCATTAATTGCGATATATGTGAGTAGGCCAGATGACATATGCTGGGATAATGATCCCAGCAATATATGCAATGGCATACTATACCTTTTTTATACCGAGAGAAAACGTCTTAGTTCGTCTATTGTACGGTCTCTTCTATCTTCTTGTGTCGCCTTCGACCAGGCGGCAGGATACAAAACGTCAGGAAAGAACTGTGACCCTCTGGCCTCGTCGCAGAAGTAGTTTTTCTATTGTTTTTGTAAATTGATCCTTAATAGCTAGGTTGTATTAGATATCGTATATCAGTCGCCACTGATATACGATATAACTGCCTCATTAGGGGCCATCCACAAATTACGTCACACGTTAAGGGGGAGGGGGGGGGGTCGACGAAGTGTGACTTTGTGTGACAAGGGGGTGGGAGGGGTCCTAAATTTTGTGACGTCACATTTCAAAATCTATTATAACCTAAGAGTTAAAATACGCGCTTTAAACTTTACGAAAACTTCAAAAACATATACATCTGAGTCAATATTTTTTTTTAAAGCTTATTAGCAATGTGGGTCGCACATTACTAGTATTATTGTTAACCCCCCGTGCTAAAGCTAAATGCTTGTGTTAAGAGTTAAGAGTGGGTTCGAATCGGCAACCACATGATCGCAAGTCCTGCGCCCTAGCCATTAGGCTACCACCGCTTTTGGATACCATGGTACCTGTTTTGTCGACCACTCGCACTACTAGTGTTACGCGCCAACCGCCTAGATACCCTTTGATTTATTTTATTTACACTATAGACAAATTTTAGGTGCCATAAAATACAGAAAGACGGTTTCAAAATTTGCAAAACATTAATATAAATATTAATACTTACAAATATTAATACAAAAATTTGCAAAATATGTGACGTCACACTAGGGAGGGGGGAGTCTCACAAATGTGACCAGCTGTGACAAGGACGGGGGGAGGGGCAAAAAATCATGAAATTCGTGTGACGTAATTTATGGATGACTCCTTAGCCAAGTGGTCCTGAGCGCGACTACTACGCTAGAGGTCCTGGGTTCGATTCCCAGGTCGAGCGATATTGGGATAAGTGATATTGGGTTTTTCTATGAAATTCCCACTAGCAGCTCGGAGTTTGGAATTTGTGCCCGGGTAATGGCAATAGGCTCGCCCCCTATTACATGGGACCTAAACATACCGGCGAACTGTGGGTGTACCTTAGTACACCTCTGCCTAACCCTTCGGGGAATACAGGCGTGATGGTATGTTATGTTATAAGATATAGAGGAGGTTCTCCTCTATATGAAATTACTATTGTAATCGTGCACCTAAACTAGAAATTTCATAAAAATATTCATATGATTTTAACACCTAACAAACGATAGAAACCACATTTTTCTTATATACATCTAAATTAAATATTAACATAGCAAACAGGCCCCAAGTTTACAGAGAACGATAAAGTTTTGAAATGTCAGACTGGATGCAGTAACAGGTGTGTGAACGCATTAAAATAATTAAAGCCTAACCTGTAGGTATTTATACGACCTAAGTATCAGCACATAAAGTGTAATATGACACTTGTTTATGTTAATACAGTACTCTACTAAACGACCGAATAGGTATTGAATTAACAGCTATTGGTATATAAGTTTATCATTCGATATTTTATGATATGGATCAATACGTTCGAATTAGGTGATTGTAAATGCACTTATGAGCGGCTATTTTTGAAAAAGTTATTACAATATATGATCTACAAGGTTAAGCTGGTCATATCTAGTTTAAATATGAAAACTTTGTTGTGGAAAGTTGCATAGGGGCCGCGTGATGGTAAGCGGCAACCACAGTCTATAAACGCCAGCCATTTTATCACTAGCGCGTTGTTATCTTGAGTCTGCAGCCTACCCAACTGCATATTATTAGGTATTGCATAATGGTAAAATATTTGACAATGAGGTAGTACTCCAGCATCGAGTCCTAACACCTTAATACGTAAATCCACATGTAATATAGCAACCAGCTATTCGCAGATCGGCCAAAATATTCAATGGGTCAAGCTGAAAAACTGTGATAGCCTAGGGCCTAGTGGTATTACCAAAGGTCTCGAGATCGAATCCAAGGCACACAGTACTCGTGGACTATAGTTTATAGAGAGGAGAGAGAGGAGACCCGTGCTCAGCACGTTGCCCAATGACCCACTCAATATAATTACAATATTCCGCAATAATATTGTATTTACGGAAATTATTTCTTGCGAGTTTCTAGGATGCTACTCAGGATAGATATCTTTAAATAATTTTAGTTTGTCATTTGATCGGTTTTTCGCATTTTGTAAGTTATCGGAGGCTAAACATTAAGTATATTCCGATTTCGATAAAATGGACTTAGTCACATAAACTTACCTATTGTTATAAGATCAGCTTGTGGTGGTTAGCGAAGAATCCATATTAAGTAGAAAAGCAGTTTTGTGCCTGCTAACAAATAGTTTCAAAGTCACAGTTTATGGAATTTCGGAGTTACAATTAAGAATTTTCTCCTGTATCGTGGGTGACTTTTACAAGCAAAACATATATCTATATATGTTTATCTCCTATACATAAACTCCCAGATCCGGAACAACGGCCTGTATATCAAATATTTGCTTCGTCTGGGGATCGAGCCCACAACACGTGGCGTAGGAGCCGATCGCTCAGGTGCTACGCCGAACGTGTTGTAAGACTACATCGTAACCATATTTATTATTGTTTTTTACCAGATCTAGAACGATTTCCACATTACCCGTACTTTGCTGATGAGCATTGACATTCAGTGCGGATACCTCATATTAATTAACAATAAATGAATCAGGATGTTGTTTGATCTTGTTAGAATGAGGGATGACAAAATGAATTCTGCTCTGTTATGTATCAATTCATGTAATAACAAAATACATAATAAAAATAACTAGGAAGCATATTTATAATCTGAGCAAGTCACTAGGCAATGATATCACCAAATTCGTTTATAGGATGTATGGAGCGGACAGGTATCTGGCGAAGTATGGTGAGGCGGGGGCGACGAGGGGAGCGGCGGGGGCGGCTACATAGGGGGCTGCGGCCACGTAGGGGGCTGTTGCCACGACCGGGGCAGCCACGGCGTGGTTGACGGCATGTGCTGAGTAGGAGCTGGCGTAGGGAGCGACGACAGCTGCGGGCGCTACCGGAGCGACCAACGCAGCGGGGGCGACGGCCACGCCAGCGTTGGCAGCGGCGACAGCGAAAGCGAAGACGATCTGCACAAAAGATTCAGTCAGTCATCTGCACAAAGTTTCACTTACTATTAGTGTAAGTTAAGTTTAAGTATTTTCAAAACCGAATACAATTTACTCTAAAGCAATATGTGTGACTGTGTGACTGGACAATGTGGCAGCTTTCGTGACTGTCCAAGAAACATGGCAAGAAATGTGACACCGGTTTGCCAATACTGTTTCGAAACAAACTTCATGGAGGTCCTTCAGGAATCTATCAAATTACAAAAGTATGACGTATTGACAGTATATGCAGTATTTTAGGAACAAATATTTGCATGAACTATACTCAGGTTTTATTTATAGAAAAAGACTTTATCTAAGAAATTCAACACAAAACACTCACAACGAATTTGGCGATCATTTTGCTAGGGTTGTGTGACTGCTCACAAGTGTTTACACAGAAAAATCCAATGGACTGTGCTGTCTCCAGGGCATCGTCACGTTTTATACTACTGTTGATTTTGTTGAGCAATACCACGGACGAAGAGCGCATGCGCGGGTTAATAATGCGCAGGACATCGTTGTTGGCTCGCGGTTGATTTTTGACCCAGACTGACTTTACGGAGCGAGCATTCTAATTTGAACTCTGTGTACACCAATTTCACTGTTCGTTATGTAACTGACAAAAGGGAAATTCACCTGTACGATGAACATATATTATCGTACACATAACTACTTGTAAGGCAAAATCTAGCTTTGATCTACAATTAACAAAGTAGGTCATGGGTGGATTAGAGAAATCTGCGCTTAATGAAACTTGTTAAATACGTTTTCCTGACAACTTTACTTACAAAACTACTTAGTTTATACGCACTGTACATCCTGTGTTGATCTGGTACTTCTTTTCCTAAACCCTGCATTTATAATTTGCATTATCTGGGCAAAAAGCATTTTTTTACAAGTTGCTACGAACATAGTGAGTCTGTTGTTCATGACAACCCTAAAACCTATACAACTGCACTAAAAATTACATCTATTTGGATGGAATATTGGTCGGATTGCCATGCTGTCATATTTATGTACTTTCGTTCATCTGTTAAGGCGTCGGTAACAGTAAGCTTCTTCTCTGATACATACACACTCTCATTTTTCTTGGTGTACTTTAGTATGCGTTTGCCTAAACATTCGGGAAATACAGGCGTGATGGTATGTTTGTATGTAAAATATTATATTTACTGTATACTATTTTACAGACAAGTATTTTCCTTTGCAACTCAAATTGTTTCAACAAAAAGACCATTATTGTGAGGTTTAAGAGTATTTATAAATTCTTAGTGATTGATTTACACGATGCCAAATCTCGTTCAATAGATATTAGCGAAAAATCCTCAATAATGAGGTATTGTGTGCTGGCAAAAAAAGTTTCACAACGTAAAAGTTTCCCAATGTGCTCCATTTCTCTGCGCACGCCTCCGCGAATCCCAATTGACCGGCCGCAATACGTCAAAGGCTTATTTGTTGGACGATAACTGAATCACAATAAACAAGGTATAAAAAGGCGATACTTTTTCTAGATCGTCACACTACACATCCTCTTTTCGTTAAGGAAGGTCAACCATCAAATCAAGCAATATGTTCTCTTTCAAATCTGTAAGTATTTATATAATTTCTTAAATAATAATAATCCAATTGTTTATTTTAGTAATAATAAATTAAGTAATAATTGTTTTAATTTTAACAGATCGTGCTGATCGCTGCGGCTTTAACCATTGGAGCGGAATGCAGTGGGGTTGCAGTACCAGCGGTGGCGGCTGCTCCTCTAGCAGCGGCAGCCGTAGGGTACGCCCATGCTGTGCCCCAGAACATCCCACCTTACGCGGCGCAGGTCAGCGTAGTCAACAGAGGACTTAATCCGCTGGTAGCTGCACCTTTGGCTGCGGCTCCATATGCTGCCGCTCCTTACGCTGCCGCTCCTTACGCTGCCGCTCCTTACGCTGCTGCCCCTTACGCCGCCGCTCCTTACGCCGCCGGGCCATACTTTGCTGGTCCAGCACCTGTGCTGCCTGCCCCGTATGCTGCGCCAGCTGCGTTGGCCGCCCCTGCTGCATACGCCGCACCTGCTGCTTACGCCGCCCCCTACCCGTACGCCGCGTCTCCATTCGTACGCGCCGCTCCTTTCGGATACGCCCCAGCTTACGTACGATAGATTAGAAGAGAACACTCGACTGACCTTCCTATAGAATATACACGGTATCAAAGACTAGTTCATTAAACTTTTTATACTTTTATATATAAAATAAAATATATTATAAATACACCTAATAACCTTATTTCATTTACGCAACCCTAATGAGAATTAATAATTTTATACCAATGAGTACTTGACAGTCTTCTAGACTTCAACATACACAATAAGTACTATTAAATGGATTAAAAGTAGAATGGAATAAGATTCGAAGCATACATTTATCAAGTAGAAACTAGAGTCATAAACATCTAAGATCTATAAAATGAAGAGGAAGTCGTATTTAATCTACTTCCTTTATGCTTGGAGTTATATTCATTCTACAAGCTTCCTTCCTTCCTTCCCGCGGCTTCTCCCTCATGGTATTCTGACTGTCTCTCAAAAGGAATATTATTTCTCGTATTTGCAACAATTTTCATTGATACTCCGCTCCTATTGGTCGTATCTTTATAGGCTAGGTAGGTAAATGGTCGATAAATGGACTATCCAACACAATTTTTTTTTTTTTATTTCTAACAAACTTACACGGCATATATTGTAAAATCTTTACAATATATGTCGTGTCACGTATCCCATGACCAGGACTGATGGTAAGCGATTACCGGCCATGGGATACGTGACATACTACGACCATTACAGGATATATTGTGTACCATGCAATAAGTATAAATTTGATTGTACCTATAATAAAAAGTGTACTTAATTATACTCATATACTTTGATTTGCCAAAGCACACTAGGCCGGTATAGTAGACTATATAGCCTAACCCTACTATCATCACTAATTCAGTGATGATATAATAGTCCGTATGTAGTCCCCTTCAAAGATTAATATATTCTATGGCGCAATGTTTTCTTTCAACAAAATTAAGATATTTTAGTAGATATAAATTAAACGCCGCTTAAATTAATTATTATAATTAATTTAAGCGGCGGTAGCCTAATGGCTAGGGCGTCGGACTTGCGATCATGTGGTTGCCGGTTCGAACCTCACCCATTGCACTACCGACGTGAACCCACTCGTAACACAAGTATTTAGCTTAGCACGAGGGGTTAACAAGAATACTAGTAATGTGTGACCCACATTACTAGTATGCTTTAAAAAAAAAAAAAAAAACACAATATATGTCAAAGTATGTACATACATTGCTCCATAGAAATGTATTCATGCCGGAACCATTTAGAGAAAGTTTTGACAGATCTTTATTGATAACGTTAATAGTGACCAACCCTCATCAATGGAGTGACGAAGTAAAGCTCTTTGACAAAATAATCTACGTAAAGCAGTTCCCATAATCCTTTTGAAGTGAAGTGACCCTTCCTAAGGATATTGAACTGGTGTCATAGTTTTCGTCTTCCTGTTTCCGCGTGTTGTGTGATGTGTAAGCAATATAACACCCAAAATTATTTTAGCTACAATGTTACTTCCGATAACAAAATAAATTGTTCAATAAAATCGAACCATTTTCTTTCGTCAAAATCTTAGTTCATTTGTACCTAACTGTAATACTTATTTTAAATAATTACAAGCTTTTATTATAATTTTATAGAATAAACGTGACAGTTACTGTAAAATATTAATTTGGGATGATAGTTTAATAAAAGTGTTAGATTTTAAGTTTTAATAATTTATTTACAAAATTTGGTATAAAATTAATAACTAAATTGACTAATAAACAACAATACTTTACAATGATTAAATAAGACTAGAATCATTTCCACGCAAACTGCTTATAGACGGGAGCTGGACCGTAAGGTGAGGGTGCGTAGGGCGATATACTGAAGGGTACCCTAGCTACGGGTACAGGCGCGGGGGCTACAGCAGGGGCGAATAATGGGGCGGGTTGCTGTACAGCTACAGGCCTTACCACAGGAGAGAACTGCGCTGTCGGCAGTGCAGGCACGGTACGAGCAAATACAGGAGCTGGAGCAAAAGCTGGAGCTATCCTAGGGTATACTGGAGCCGGCGCAGCGAACACAGGGGCTGGTGGCGGAAACACCGGCGCAGGCGCAGGGAAAACGGGCGATGGGGCAGAGAAGACCGGAGCGGGCGCTGGAAATACTGGAGCGGGCGCGGGGAAGACTGGAGCGGGAGCTGGGAAGACTGGCGGCGGCGCAGCAAATACGGGAGCTGGTGCTGGGAAAACTGGCGCAGGGGCTGGGAACACCGGTGCAGGAGGTGGCAACGCTACTGGAGCTGCCACAGCGTGTATTGACCTCACTCCATTCGGGAAGTTGTAGAACGGAGCGTACCGAACTACTGATAAGGACTTCACAGCAGGAGCGAAGTGACCGATGCCGCTAGCACTGCAGCTAGCTAAAATGGTGACGGTGAAAATGACCTGCAAAATAAAGAAGTATTAGTTATTTAAGCTCTTCACTCAGTAATACATTTCAATTTTCCAATGAACCAAATACTTACTAATCTTATGAAGGACATATTGATTTGATATCACAACTCGGTCACTCGAGTGTCAACGATGAAATGTATCGATGAATGTGTTACATGTCGTTATATAGTTCATACTGTTGCAAGCATTACGTCTATGTTGGTAGCTGTCGGTTTCACTTTCCTTAGGCAGGACCTGCGCATGCTCAATTAGGTGGCGCATAAACACCATCGATTACCGAATATGTCAAACTGCCCACCGTTCAAAGGATTATTATATAAGTTTGATAATTAGGCACATGGCTAAGTGTTTTTTTGGCCCTAAGTAGTTATAGTTTTTTTATGACATGTGAAGTGACCGTGTGATTTTCGAAAATAATGAAGAATTTTAAAATGGTCTAGTTTTTCTTTTCATTCAAAATAAATTTATTAGAAGGACTTTTTCATGACATGCTTTAGGAGTAAAGTCAAAGACAGATGCTAGCATCTCTGTTTACTAATTTAGGCTAATTTTAGTTTTTCAAGTGACCGCTATAAGTTTTTATTTTACTATAACTGAAACGCTGACAAATCTATCATTTCTCGAACCGTTTTAAGGTGTTTACAAACCCTCAATGCTTTAATCTGCATAATAATTTCGTTAAACCTGTACTGTTATAATATTAACTCTATGTTTCTATTGAAAGAGACAGCTTCGGTTGAATAAAATTTATCGACAAAACAACATATCGCAAAATAGCGTCATATTTTGCAGCTTATAGACATTTTGCATATGAATGCATAAATAATATTTGTAATGATAGAATTACAATTCAATTCTATTAAGATCTAGTTGAAGTCAATAGAAATAGTTTAAGACTATTTGAACCGTCGTAGCTTAGGCTTCTATCAATAAAATTTCCATGTCATTATGATAACTAAAGGAAATTACAAAGTTAAACCTGAAGTGTTAATTAGATTTGCACATTTTATGGTAAGTCAAGCAACAGCTATCATTCGGCTGATTGCGGAGTAATGGTAACCGAGATTTTGCGCTAACAGAGAGCAATTTTTATTTTATTGCGTACCTAAATAATTAAATCCTTCCACTCCGCTCCATCTTAAAGATCTCTTTGAGTTTCTCTGCGATACACACGACAGATTTTTGAGATTTACGGAAAATTTGAAACTGAAAATTCGAATGCATTCTGCCAGCTTTTTTGATAAATCGTTCACGATCCAAGCAGCTCGCCTGTGGAATGCATTGCCCCTTGACATTAGACGTTCTCAATCGCTACCTCTATTTAAAAAGATGGTGAATAATCATTATTTATCCCTTACACCCCCATAGCATATCTCACACGCTGATGCTTGCTCTATCACTTACTCTTTTCCTATAAATTATCTATTGTTTCCTACTTGTTTTGCTGAGTATATACATATATTAACATATATACATGTTATGTATCTATACTTTTTGTAGGTATATATTTTATTCTTATTTAAGTACACCTACACTACCTACTGTTTGTCTGATTCATCGCTCCAACAAAACTATCCATCCAAAGGTGGTCTGGAAGGGATCGCCTTGTGCGATAAGACCGCCAATTGTGCATTTAACTAAAGTTTTATGTTCTTTCTATATATATGTAAACTTTGTGTTATTGGTGTGCAATAAAGTCTATGTACTATATTATACTATATTAAATACCATCAGGCATTATTGAGAGGTGAAATAATGTACACCCGTAGTTTGCCGGTATGTTTAGGTTCCATGTAATAGAGGCGAGCCATTGCTATTAACCGGGCACAAATCCGAGCTGCTATTGAAAATCCCAATAACATTTTACTACATTTTTATTTTATGATAGTACTAGCTTCTGCCCGCGGCTTTTCCCCCGTGGAATTCGGTCTGTCATCACATCCCACGGGAACGGGATAAAAAGTATCCTATGTCTGTCTCCTGGTTCTATGCTACCTCTCCACCAATTTTCAGCCAAATCAGTTCAGCCGTTCTTAATTTATAAATAGTGTAACTAACACGACTTTATTTTATATATATAAAGATATCTACGCCAACACGAATAAGGACAAACTCGCATTGGCCGCATTAGGCTATCGTGCTGGACTACAGCCTAATGTCTCTCATTCTGAGAGGAGACCCGTGTGCCTAGCAGTGGGGCCTTATAATACGTTGATAATGTTATGTGTATGTATGTATGTATATCTGCGACCGTACTCTATTGTGATAGTATGATAAGCTCATTGCCAATTTATACATACATCCATTTACTCCAATTGTCATTTTGGTTTGCAATTCTAAGGTATCGCTGAGTAATCAGCTCATTTTTTTCAAGCCCCGAAAAGGATTTCTAATAGGATTCCAATACGCTGCCCTACTGAAGGGTCATAGATTTAACATACCTATGTAGTTTGTACTTATTTTCAAGAACTGAATAGTCTGAATCGATTCAATAGGAGGACAATCGGAGGAGCGCGCGTTTCTTTTTTTTATTCTTATAATATGTCCTCATTAGCCCTCAACTGCCTCATTAGCCAAGTGGTCCTGAGCGCGATAGCTACGCTAGAGGTCCTAGGTTCGATTCCCAGGTCGAGCAAAGTGTTATTGGGTTTTTCTATGAAATACCCAGTAGCAGCTCGGAGTTAGGAATTTGTGCCCGGTTAATGGCAATAGGCTCACCCCCTATTGCATGGGACTTGAACATACCGGCGAACTGTGAGTGTACATTAGTACGCCTCTGCCTAACCCTTCGGGGAATACAGGCGTGATGGTGTGTTATGTTATAACAACAAGTTATAACACCCAATTCTGAACAAAGTCGTGGGCAGAAGGTACTTAGTAAAATATAAAAATGCAAGTACAATATCAGTAAGTACACAGACAATAAACGAGTAAAACATAAATTTCTTGGTCTACGAGTATTTATATTTTATGAAAGGGTAATGCATGTGCATGAACCAAAAGAGTGTCAATCATTTTGGTAAACGCCTGGTAGTCCTGGCACTAAATATATCACTGTCACACTAGTAACTTCGAGAATAATGACAAATTATAGTGCTTAAGTGCACAAATGAAATAAATTGACCACATGGTCTGTATCATTAGACGCTTTGCACATGTTAAATCAAAGTCACTTCTTGAGGATTCATACGTAATTTCTAGCGATTTTGGATTGATATAAGGTTAAAATATTGTTTATTTCCTATATCTCACAGGCATGCCAATTCGTGCATAGAATGTGCGAATTTGAGTAAAATTGCGTCTTAGTGGTCGTACGCACGACTGCTACGCTAGAGGTTCTCGGTTCAATTCCCAGGTTAAGCAGTGTTATTGGGTTTTGCTATGAAATTCTCAATAGCAGCTCGGAGTTTGGATTTGTGTCTAGGCAATAGGCTCGCCTTCCTTTTACATTTGACCTAAACATACTGGTGAAGTGTGGGAGTACATTAGTATTCTTCTACCTAACTCTTCGGGGAATAACAGGCGTGGTGGTTTGCTATGGTGTTATATAATTTATTATAAAACTAGCTTCTGCCCGCGACTTCGTCCGCGTAGCGTGATGATATATAGCCTATAGCCTTCCTCAATAAATGGGCTATCTAACACTGCAAGAATGTTTCAAATCGGACCAGTAGTTTCTGAGATGAGCGCGTTCAAGCAAACAAACAGACAAACAAACTCTTACTTTATACTCGTATAGTATAGATTTCATGATCACTTTTATAATATTAAATATAGGTACTCTTTTTCTGTCCACCCTGGATACTGTTGTTTTTCTTGTTTGTACCGTTCTCGGAAATTATTTTCTTATAAACAGTGTTTTCTGTTTATAATATCGCTCCACCGCGAAATAACGCCTTTGACTTTTATTCGTATTGCGTAGCCTGTTTAAAAAAGCTATTATGTATGAAACCGCATTTGCCTACTTGTAAAGAAAGATTCTACGAATTATTCTTCATAATGTGAAAAAGTCAATTTTATGACACTAAGAAATTCTTTGATGCTGTAGCACATCGATTCCAATTACCAAATATTGGGGTTGTGAATGAAAAACGAATTATGTCAATACCAATCGCAGAATTAGTTCACGGATGAAGGACGCCCTCAATATTATGCGAAGTGAACAGAATCACCATGTATGATTCGAATTGTAATTATGCGCGTCACTAGAATGAGTGGTTTATATTCTGAGGAGCGCGTCTACGATACGGAGAAATGGTGCTGCGATCGGATACACTTTAAATTACCTACTGTAGATTTATTTAATGCAAACAAGCGTGCGTCAACGGAATACTGTGAAAATGTTCCTTTAATTAAGGTGAAGCAAGGAATATTTACTTATACTGGTATTGGTAGTGGTAGTAACTATCAAAACATAACCCTATCAAATTTCATCCGCATAACTAATTTTGATGATTTTTGGCACCTACGAGTACCTATAAAGAGTTGTGTTACACGGAGTAAATAGTTGTTCCGGGTCTGGGCGTTTATGTATATTAGAATTTGTTTTTGTAAACGCACCCACGAAACAGGAGAAATTCCTAGTGTGTGGCAACTTTTTTTAAATACACGATAAATTGAAATAGGTACATTACCTACAAGGATTGCTTTAAAAGCTAGTTTTGCTATAATATTCTCAATTGGTACAATTGACTACATTAAAGGTATAAAAAATATTTTACTAAACCTATTGGGCAAAAGAAAGTCTGCGCCAGCTGTGGAAAAAATGGCTAAGGAAAAACAAACCTTACCTACTTACCTTACATGACACTTATCAATATCATTAGTACATTTGAAATAATAGTAAACGGGTTAAAAATTATAATATCCACATGCAAATATAGCTGAAAGCTGAGTACAAGTACTTAACTCAAATGTTTACACAAAGGAAAGCTAATGGCGTCCTATTTCTAAGGTAAAGCAGCACGTGTTTCGCAAATGGCAAAGAATAAAAGAAAAGTTTGTAAAACACATTTTGAAACACGTGACTTTCAGTTTCTATAAGATTGTGAACTGTATTTTTATTTAATTATTTCTTAGAATCTCGGGCTTGAAAAAAAATACCGCCCACGATTCGTCCCCGTTCTGTTAATTGTGACTCTCGTTTAATCTCGAACTCGAATCTCTTTAATCGAATTGCACGCACAGTACGCATAGAGTGTGACTTAAAATTAGACCTTAATTTTGAAGTACGTATCTGCCTACTTATTTTAATATTAAACTATATACTACCAACGCTGAATAACTAACAAATTTATGTACTAACGTTATCTCCGAATAAAGTTGTAAGGCTCCGTTCTTACGTTTATTTGTTTTCTTATTGTGTTGTTATGTCCCACGTATAACTTTTGTTTACCCACTAATATATATTTACATAAGACTTTCAAAGTCGGCTCCACCTTATCAAAGCCTAACACACATTGCAACTTCTACTGCGTAGCACTTATTGACTTCGACCTTTCAAATTCATCCGTTCAAACTGCTTTAAAACATAAAAGTTTAAATAAATTTTCTATTTACGGATTCAATTGCGTTATAATGATATTTATTAAGTTTTCATTATCATTGTGATAGTGTATAGGTACTGTAAAGAATCCGTATTGTCGGGATTTATTAATATCAATCTAATGCGATTAAATCGCTAATCCCTAAAAAGTTTCGAAATAGAGGTGTGTTATAAGTTTATAATTCAATTAGGTACTTATAGACAACTTTAACACCATCAACCAAAGCACAAAATATCCCATTTTGTCTAAGTGCCTTGTTGCCTTAGCCCCACATAATATACGAAATAACCATCCTCTTTGTATCGTAATCTGCTACGTTTTCATTAAATATTATATATATATATCTATGAATTTTTGGAAAAAAAGCAAAACTGAACATCAAAACCTAAATAAAAAGGAAAGCTTAGTCCATGAAAGAAAATATTACCTAGGCATACTGCGTAACTTCCTTATTTCCTTATAGCAGTATTTGTATCTAAGAAAAGCTTAGATACGAATACTGCTATTCATCGCCTAGGCTACCATTCTATTCATTACCTCACTAAGATAATTTTAGACAAGATCTTCCGTAGATACCTTTCATGAGAAATAGCTGAAGTCGATATTCGAGGAACATTATACAAAAATATTTTTTTCATTGCTGATTAATATGTACTTAGATAATTATGTTTACCAAAACATTATCGCTCATACAGAAATAGGCCAGCTAATTTCCCCTTTTATTGTATGGCTTCTTTATATAAGTATTAACGTTTTGTTCGTAGCCAAATTACTTTTGCCAAGGACTATGGGCAAACTTCCTTGAAACTAAACACATGACTCGGATCACGCACAATAACATGCGCAATTGACTCCTTGTATGGGTTGATACTCGGTGGTGACAAGATTAGTACCTTTGTGTGTACCTATTTGGATAATCAACATTTTGTAATCGAATATAATGAGACGTATAGCAATAGAAAAGTATTGAGACAATTTTTATTCGTATTCTGTTTGTTTGTATTCAAGTTTTATAGGTATTTTGGGTTAGTACCGTTGCTTATGTACTTACTTTTATATTAATCATCTGCGTTTTGTTTGATTTATAACATTTAGGTTTTTTTATGATTCGTGTTCCAATGCAAAGACCACTCCTCCAGGATTTTCTATCCTGGGCGTTTTCAAACCACATTGGCAAAGAGTGGGAAAATAAAATAAGGAAAACACTAGCATATTTTAGTTATATAGATGTATTCTTCAGTATAAAAATGGGCTAAGTATCAGTCGTAGTTTACTTGAGGGCGATGAGAGGGGCAGAGGGAGCGAAATAAGGAGATGCCGCGTAGTATGGTGCAGCATACCGGGCGTAAGCAGGCAACACTGGGGCGGGGGCCGCAACGTAGGGAGCAGCAGCAGGAGCCACGATCCTAGCCGCAGGAGCGACGTATGGGGCGGCAACGTAAGGAGCAGGAGCGGCAACAACTGGAGCGGGAGCAGCTACGAGAGGCGCGGCGGCAGCGTACAAGCCGTTGTAGTTCCTGGCGACGTATTGAGAGCTGGTGGCGGTGACGAATGGTGCAGGCGCTGCGACCAACGGGGCTGCAGCCGCGACCAGGGGAGCGGGGGCCACTACCGCGCTAGGCTTGGCAGCGGCCAGAGCGAGGGTGGCAAAGAAGAATACCTGAAATTTACAAAAAGCAGTTAACAATCTGTAATATCTTAAAAAACACTAAATTATTAATAGTTTTTTTTACATTTTTAATAAAAACTTATTGACGACCAAATACTCACGATCTTGTACATCTTGATTAAGTTTGTTGTGTCTGTCTGTTGAACAGAAGATGTGAGTATGATGTCCGAAGTTTGGTGACATTACCTTTTATACTGTAGCGAAGTAAGATTCACCTTGTGTATTGTTTCGTCACCGACTGCAATGGCTCGTTAGACGCTGGGCACGCAACGGGGACGCGTACCATTACGACAGTAAAGCTGGACAGACTGATAACACTATATTGGACCAGTTCAGTTTTGGGCATAATCTGTAATTTTTATTAGGTGGATATTATGTTTACGGAGGAGACGGATTCAATTCTTATTTTGATACATTGCTTTTGTTTCTTGTAAATAAAAGATTTAAATAAAACTGCTGATGCTATTTCTCGTTAAACTGCTGTCATTTCAATGCTCACGAGTTGAATAACAGATCTATTAAATTATAGAAACACTAAATGAATTTATATGCAAGGAATGCTTTTTATATACCGATGTATCTATTGTCATATTTTAAAGTATTTCAGTAGGAAGTACTTACAAACAAAATGTCAAACAAAAAACAAAGGTTGCTAACAAAATTAATGCATTAGCAATATTGAGTTTTTAAAGAATCAAAAAGAATATTAAATACTATTTTCATTTCTGATTTCAATACAATCAATAGTCTCAGTTAGCGATATTAATTACTTACCGATGACACATGATGACGAATATGTTGTGAAGAAGAAAAGACAAGATTTTAATCCAGTAATAATTTAATATTAGGTATATAACGTATCAATAATATGGGTACCTACTGATGTATTCTTATATACTATATACTACCCTATTCATCCGGTGGAAGTGGGGCTGCTGAGGATGAGGCTCTGTGTTTTAAATCCAGGTCAAGCAAAGTATTAATGATCCCTGTAAGGTAGTCTAGAGTTTATAATAGAACTCGGTTTAATGAAGAAATAAGCTTGCCTTCTATTTTCGTATATTTTGCTTGAAATTTTGTTCTGCCTAATCTCTCGTAGATGCTCTCGTGATGCCTTTGCCATATTTGCTCAATAATATAATCAATAACTTGAACAAGTATATTGGTAGAAAATACCAATTGACTAAAAAATCTATTTCTGGTCTGGAAAGACTGACGCAATTCCCTTCATTTCAAAGAAAGTTTTTCAAAGAATTCATATCATTATAAATAAGAAACATTTCTGCGAAGAGTCTCAGAGGGCTTATTGCCGCCGCGTTGGTAGAAAAATCATGTCTTTAAACGAAAATAGTACCAATTAGTAACTGCTACGGAAGTTATTAAATAATAAGATAGGTAAAAGCAGTTTTTAGCTTTGTTCCTAGTTATTAATAATGTCATTATTATAGTTATTTTAGTGAAGGAAAATACATTAATTATTTATGTATATAGTTGGTCATAGTGTCTGGTGTAGACGCTATGACCAACAAAATTACCGCAACATAGTTGGTCTGGTGTTTTGAATCAGAAGACTTGTTGGAATTGGTGTTCCTTATGTATTATAAGTATGTATTTCCAAAAAAAAGTATATAAGTATTATATCCATTATCTAGTACCCATAGTACAAGCTCTGCTTAGTTTGGGACTAAATGGTGATGTGTAATAAGTCCCAGGATATTTATTGAAAAAATAAAATAAACTGCCTGCAGTCGTAATCAAACTTCGTCTAATCGTCATCAGACTTCGTATCATCGTACATCAGCCAATAGAAGTCCACTGCTGAACATAGGATCCTTCCCTGTGGAAGTCTTTGGGGGACGCCAAAGACTTCCACAAGGCCGCCGTCGTACTTAGGTAAATTAACACAGAACAAATTCTTCCCACTAAATAGACCAGAAGGCGGTGAACGGTGGGCGTTTAAAAATGACGTCAGTATATACTCTTCAGAGAGTAATTAGGTTTGTAACCATCATGCTAGCTTCTGTCATAGTTCAAATGTTGTTGAGAAAATTCCTAATTGATCTAATAATACGCACGTGTTATGAAAAGTTTAGTTTATTATATTTCCATGCTGGTCTTATAATGAGCTTATTCTACTAAAAATAAGTAAAAGATCCTTCAATATTCCTTCTGCCTTCAATATAAATTGCTTCAATGCTTTTTTTTCTAAACAGTTTATTTTCACACACAAAATTAGCGTTACTTTGTTTTCTTAAATAATCAGTATTGACGTATTGGTAATTAGGAATGAGTATTTCTAACGCACGATTCTCTACCGTCTACTGAATACATAAGTGGTGAAGCTAGCCTTCAAATAAAAGCAATACAAAATAGAGTAAGCGGGTATCTGTGTAATTTATTCGTTAATATCTAAACATTTTTTGTAAAATATGTTATCCTTATATCATTGGGATTATCCATGAAATTCAGTAGGTATTTTTATGTAAGAAAATAAAAACTTATTAGATAATTTATTTGGCCAACGTAAATAAGGAATCCTTTATGATAGATAGTCATAACCACATACATTTAAATCAGGCTGCAGGGTCCATATCATATTAAATACTATAATTCAATACAATATATCTTAAACTAATGACAGTTAAAATACCATACATATATACACATTAAACATTGTTGCATATAAATATCCGACCTAGGTTTTTGTGTTCATAATTTTTTACACGTACCATTTAGATACGTAATAATTTATTCATCATGATCCTATTCTCAGGAGCATCCTAAGACAGGCATTGACTCCAATCACTAATGTTTGTAAAACTTTATCTCCTAAAGAAATAAACTATTTTTGTATTGTATTTGTATTGTATCCCCTCGGCTTCGAGTCATCATACCTCCGCAAATCAATTTTTGGTCAATACAATCAAATCAATTTGGTGGTAGCTAGAGCCACGGACTTGCGATGATGTGGTTGCCGGTTTGAAACCCACCCATTGCACTACCGACGTGAACCCACTCGTAACACACGCATTAAGCTTAGCACGAGGGGTTAACAAGAATACTAGTAACGAGCCACTCACATTAGCTTTAAAAAAAATAACTTTACTATGTATTTGATTATTTCTCTTGCGTAGGTACATATTTCGTTGGATTTTTGTCAAAGGTGTGTTTTCATCACTTGCTAGTGGTGCGCTACTCATAACTTTTAAATTAATATGGCGAGTACATCGTTATACTGCATAACATAATAATAAATTCATGGAAAACCCCTTGTTCGTCATTCAAATGTCACTTTCGTTACATTACTATATAGGACCGGTGCCATTGACAATGCACGCACGTCTTCCACGCAACAGCTGTTTTGCAACTAATATTGTGTCTAGTTGGCCTAGACCGAGACTCACATCATAGGAATGTATACAATGAAACAAAAACAACAATATACAAAAGTATAAATATCTGTATATTATTTAAATCTTAACCATATTTACAATGTGCATTATTATAACGAGTGTACAAATTGGCTAATTGATTATTATACTCTGGGCGGCTTGGTGCTTGGCCTAGGAAATGGACTGAATGTGGTGACTTCGATATCTCTTGCATTAGCCCGCAGATTTTGAAGATGGACTTTCTTTATCTTCACCAGACGGGCCGGTCGTACTTTAACAGGTCTTAAGATGATTTTGGCACTAGACGCGGGAACAAATGTATAGACGTGTTTCACCACTTTTACATGTGCATGCGTTTTGTGCAGTGGTGGTGGAGCAATGTACGCCAGCGGCACAGGAACTACTTCTACTGAAGTCTGCAACTTTTGAGGCTTAGCTTTATGCTGTGGCCAGGGCTGTTGAGGTGCCTGGTATACTGGGCGGGGCTGCTGAGGTCGCGGTTGAGGCTGGAACTGCGGGCGAGGTTGTTGCGGCTGTGGCGCAGGCCTGAACTGGTGGCTTGGCTGCTGCGGCGGGAATTGCTGCTGGGGTTGGTGTGGTGGAAACAGTAGCTGGGGCTGCTGTTCCTTGAATTGAGGATTAGATTGCTGCAGTGGAAACTGTCCTTTAGGTGGCTGATACTGTGGTCGGGGTTGTTGCGGTTGGAATTGTCCTTGAGGTGATTGGTGCTGAGGCCGAGGTTGCTGTGGTTGGAATTGTGGTCGCGGCTGATTTGGCTGGAACTGTTGACCTTGCGGCGGCGGACCGTACAGTTTAAAGTCTACATCTTCGTTGGATGGCAGCGCCTGTTGCACGAAGTTGTCGTCGCTGCTCGAAGGTATGGGCGTTGTTTGCTCAGGTTCTTGTGTCGTTGTCGTCACCTCAGCCTGCGTGGTAGACTGTGTGGTCGGTTCCTTATTATTTTCATCAGGTACGTTGATTGGTTGCTCCGGAGGTATAAACCCAATGTTTGGCGGAAATCCAAAGGGGTATGGCGGTAGCAAAATTGTAGCAACGGGCGCAGCGGCGTGGGCTGTAGCAATTGCTATAGCTACATTAGGTTGAACTGGGACTTGCTGAGGTTGTGGTGGATTAACGGCAACTGGAACTGCTCTGGTAGGTTCCACAAATACTGTGGGAGGAGGGCCAAAGGGTTGGATTGGCTGTAAAGGAGGAGGACCAATAGGTGCAACGGGAGCAACTCCTGGCGGCACAACTAGGCGATTGAAGGTTCTTTGGAAATATTGCGAACTAGCAGCAGTAACTACTGGGGCGCCGGCTATAGGTGCTGGCCCAAAGGCGGCCGCGGACCCTATTGGCTCAAAGTGTGCCTCTCCGTGCACCCCCGAGCTCCTCACCAAACCACATATTGACGCCATCAGCAATACCTGAAACAAAAAGATACATAATATTATTAAAAAATCAAGCACAAGATGAAATTTGGTTATATTATTTCTCTATAAAATTATGATTTTACCGTTCGGATCATTTTGAAGGCCACCTTTCCTGGCCGCTTTTGATATTATAATGCGGCCGTTAGAATATTGAGCCCCCTCTTTTATATAGGTGTAACAAATTTTGCATCGTGGTGAGGCAACGTGGCGGGTGTCGCGGAATACCTAATGGTACTATGGGTAAGGACACAGACCTTGATGGCTACAAAAATCGTATTGAAAACGTCGAAGGAATAATAACGATGGGCCATTGGGAAAGTACCATTGTATACCACAACACTCGTAATATCGTATTTGCCTAGTTATCGCTTCCAGTAACCTACTTGAGGTAACTAATTTGACATATTCGTCAATGCATCGAGTGGTAAGATATCCAAAATCTCTAAGTAAATCAACTATGGATTAGGACTGCAGTTTAGCGTAATAGCGTCTCGCATTTTGAATTTGAGCCCAGTTTTTTTTAATGGATAGGTGCGTAATCTAGCAGACTGATCGCCTGATAGTAAGCGAGTACTACAGCCTATGGACATTCGCAACACCAGAGGAGTCACAAGTGCGTTATCCACCTTTTAAAAGGCTTTGCAACAGAACATACGTGTCGTTTCACGCCGGTTTTCTGTAAGGCCGTGGTATCTCTCCGGTCGAGCCGGCCCATTCGTGCCGAAGCATGGCTCTACCACGTCAAATCGTAGCGTAGTTAATAAATAGCAATATGCTAGCCACATTGGACCTATGTATACATACAGGTCAACTGTGAGTGTACCTACATTTATACGCCTTTGCCGTACTATTCGGGGAATACAGGCGTGATAATGTTATTATACCTACTACATTATCCTGTAAAAGGAAATACCGAATATTTACATAATTATCAATATAAAAAGAAAATTGTGTTAAATCCTCATATGAAACAGCAAACTTACACTTAAACTTACTTAAACAGCTTACAGTCAAGCCCTTGGTCGAATATTTATTTTTATGAGTACATAATGACTTAACGACACAAGTCGTCAACGCTCAAAAATAACTTTCAACAAATTATAACTGTGCTCTTGTAACTTTTTTATTTTTAACTCAGGACTGTTTGAAAGTTGTTTTAATTAACGTCGATGAAAATATATAATGAATGCCTTTCGAGGTAGGCGTTAAACAAAGGAAAGCCAGGTAAGATCGAGCTGTGTGGGCAGGCCGTCGTGGTCTTGCGAAAGTACCTCTTTTATAAAACCATAATGTTCTAAATAGACGTAAATTTTCAGTCAGAAGTTATCGAATAAACTTTGTTTTTCAGATTATCATAATATAGACTGAAACAAAAATTTTATAGACTTACTGATTTTAATATAATGTGAATTATTTTCAAGGTTGTATTAAAGCGTGCCATTTAATTATTCTTAACATACCATCACGCCTGTATTCCACGATGGGTTAGGCAGAGCTGTACTTGTTAATATACACCCACAGTTCGCCGGTATGTTTAGGTCATAGCTCCACTAACCAAGCACAACACGAAACTCCGCGCTGCTACTGAGAATTTCATAGAAAAACCCAATAACACTTTGATGTATGTACCTACTTGGGATACCAGGACTCCTAGCGAAGCATAATTATATAATATTAACCAAGCCAAATCTATAATCTATATACTAATCTATATACTAATATATAAAGCTGAAGAGTTTGTTTGTTTGTTTGTTTGTTTGTTTGTTAGCTTGAACGCGCTAATCTCAGGAACTACTGGTTTGATTTGAAAAATTCTTTCAGTGTTAGATAGCTCATTTATCGAGGAAGGCTATAGGCTATATATCATCACGCTAAGACCAATAGGAGCGGAGCATCAATGAAGAATGTTTCAAAATCGGGGGTTTTCCTTTTGAGAGCTTCCGATGCATGCGCTGCGTAAACGATTAAAGTTTTGCAAAAATCATATATGACAGAATTGTTCCTCTTTAAAAGTTCTAAAAAAAAGTCCGTGACATCATATGTCTATCTTTTAAAGTTGGCTCACTATAACCTTTTTTATGCTAACTTTGTTCTAAAATTCCAAATGCATTATTTGTGTAGGTGTTTTTATAAACATGATATTATTAATCCTTATCCAAATAAATACGTTATTCATCAGCCTTTAGAGCGTTTGTTTTGTATCCGTGCGGACCGAGCATTGGTCCGCTCGGACCCAACAAACGCTCTAAAGGACATATCCTCATTTAGCGTTCTTTTATTATTCCTGTTCCCGTGACATATTTTACTAAAGTTCCGCTCGGATACTCAATACTCAATTATCAACTAACAATATTGGCTAAGATATCTTGAAGTGAGCTTCAATCAAAACATACTACAAGCCGCTGAAGGGGATCATCATCTTCTTACCACCTGTAAGGAGATGATGATCCCCTTCAGCTTCCTGCCACCTGCCAAGTTTGCTTGAACGCGATAATCTCAGGAACTATTGGTCCGATTAGAAAAAATCTTTCGGTGTTAGATAGTCCATTTATTGAGGAAGGCTATAGGCTATCATCCCGCTAAGACTAAGTAACTATTCCACGCGGACGAAGTCGCGGGCGGAAGCTAGTAATATATAAAGCTGAAGAGTTTGTTTGTTTACTTGAACGCGCTAATCTCAGGAACGACTGGTTCGATTTGAAAAATTCTTTCAGTGTTAGATAGCCCATTTATTGAGGAAGGCTATAGGCTATATATCATCACGCTACGTGGATGAAGTCGCGGGCAATAGCTAGTATAAGTAATATAAGTACCTAAAATATACATTACCTTACAACACGTGAATAAATAAAGCCGAGAGTCTGCTTTCCTCAGACATACCATCACGTCTGTAGTACCTGTAGGATTAAGTAGAGTTGTACAATATACAATTAACTTCATGCAGCTACATGTCCTGCTTAAAATTAACGTTGGAGCAAACTTATACTAATGAAACATTGTTAAAACGCCTAGTTCATTTTAAATCTGCAAGTCATAGATGTACCTGCTGTAGCCGTAAGAACCGGTAGGCGTTAGTTATAGTTTTTTCTTTAATTGGTATTTGCTCGTCGTGTTTTATTAGGCGCTAGACTAAGTACATAATTATGTTTACTAGAATGGATTTCAAATAATATTTAGAAACTATCTTCTCTTAAAATTATGGAATGTTTGTCATTTTTAGTAAATAGAATCGTAGATTTTTTTCTCGTCTAACACGCAAGAACGACAGTATCTTGACATCTTAGCTTTAAGCTTTAATAAAATGCCAATAAGTTGTTATATATATATAAAAACTGCCTTAAGTATTTAGTTTAAAATATCTACATAAGCGACTGGAAGAGATCTAGAAAAATCGCTATTTCTAGCTGACCAAGATATGGCAGGGAGTTATATGGCAGGATATTATTATTTTTATATAGGTAGGTACTTAAAAAGGACGTGCTCAATACGAATATTTGTATACATAATACACTCTGGGTTGACCACGTTTATTTAAATCCTGTCGAATATTCCCTCCCAAATTTGAAGTTTCTAGGATTTATATAGGTACTTAGTCCCTATAATTTCCTGATACGGCAGTGAATGCTTTTGCGTTTTTTAATTTAAGTAGATTGATTTATTTGATATTAAGTTATACGCGTTTCTGTAATACCCCAAGACATGTCGTCTAACCTAGACCTATTTCTTACAACGATAATAAGTGCGGTGGAATTTTTCGCTAGACATTGTGCCAATAACATTAATTCGTAGAAAGCTTCAATATAAAAGTTTTGCAATGTATAAATAATTTTATTAGAGGCATCAATTGCCTTTATTGAAATATTGCGGTTATCTATTACATATCTATATTATTTCTCAAATATCGGGTTTCAAATAACGATAGAAATAATTATATTTTCATTGCTTACAAAGTTACAACCTATTAATCATGTTATGTAAGTAAGGTAATAATAGTAATAGTAACTTATAGCCCTATATGTTATTACTAGCTTCTGCCCGCGGCTTCGCTCACGTGAAGCTATATCAGGAGTAAAAATGGAAAACCAACATTGATGACCTCTTCTTTGTATGGGCCTCTATACATCAGGGAGGTCAAGCTGTATCTTAGGATTCATTAAATTAATTGAGATTCAGTTCACCAGTTTTTAAGTTTGAGCATATACTTTCTAACAGTGATAATAAAACTAAAATCTATTCAGTAGTTTTTGCTCCAACCCGTAACAAACAGAAAAACAGACAAGAATTTTAAAAATCACATTTTCGTATTCGGAGACGTTTATATACTATAACCCACGTGGTTTTTTAAATATCTTCAATGTGCAGACACAGCTTTTTTACAATTTTATAATAGTAGATAAGAAGAAGAGATTAATGTTCTTTGAATATTTCATTTATCAGAGGCACTTACATATTATATAGTTTTTATTGTATAGTTTATTTGTGCTCGGTTAATGGCAATAGGCTCTAGGCTCTAGGCGGGCTAGGCTATAGGCGTACTGTGGGTATACATTAGTACACCGCTGCCTAACCCTTCACAGAATACAGGCGTGATGGTATGTTATATATTTATTATGGATGCAGCAGGTTCCAGGATGATCCACAGCTAAAAATAAGTGAGTAGGATAATGAACCTCTCAGATTCTTTGGATCAACTTTCGGAATAAAAGGGATCATATTCTGGATATAGAAGAGAGAATAATAAAACTCACACTTCTTCTGGACCATTGGAATTCAAATTTTCAAAGATGTTATTATAAAAAAATATAATATCAATATAAAACCATCATCACTTCCTTTCGTTTACATTTATATTATTTTTAAAGTAATACTGTCCCAGTTTTCACTACACACAATGTCTATCGTTCGGAGGTTAATAAATCAGAGGTGTGCACGATTCGAACTCGGATGTTCCAGCGCTGCTACCACTAAGCTATCGCGGCATCAAAAAGTGAAAAGTCATAACAAACATTACTTTCTTGATCCTTGTTTGTTCAAGCAACCCTATGGTGCCGACAATTTTTTTCTGTGTCAAATAAGTTCGTGAAATCAAACGGCTCCATTGTATACGGAAATATAATATTTCAAATATTTTCTGTACAGAAAAAGTAGGCAAAGAAGCCATCCTAGCGTTGTTTACGTATTTTTCCCAACATACGAGTGGGTAATTAATCGTTTTGCTAAAGTTATTTTCGATTATGATGAATAGTTTCTGTAATCTGGTTCTAATTTACCTTTAAATTAATTTTGGTGTTAATTTGTCTGTTTATTAATACCACACATGTTTCGCGAATTTGTACTAAAATAGTTGTAAAATTATATTGGTTTATAGCCATATTAATTGGATCTAACGTATAGTCGTTACATATTTTTATAGTTTATAGCTCATTTAACATTTTATACTTAGGTACTTTAATTATGATCATCGTTGATGAAAGTACATAAATATATAGAAAATTATGTTAACTGGTCTTTTGGAGCCTCCAATTGTCGGTAACCCAATATCGTATCAAATAGTCAACCTGCAATGTGACCGTTACTCGGATCTATTCAATATAGTAACTTAAGACATAGCATAACCGTGATTAGGTATGTGTTATTTTTTGGTTCCAGGTCGGTTTTACATAGATTTCTTTAATTCCAAAGCGAATTGGTAGTGTGGTAATGCTTTACCTACTTGACACACATATCTACCTATTTGCACTGAAAATTATACAAATAACAGAGTTTTAACACCCCGTTGAACAATTTCTAGGAATGTAAACAGAAATAGGTTTCTACTCAAAAGATTACGAAAGAAAAATAATAACAAAATGTTTTCATAACGCCATCATTTTATAAATTATCAACAACCAGTAAGAATTATAAGTCGTAGTATCACAATGGGTTCACGAAGCGTAGTCCGGTGGCTTAAACGGCAACGTAGGGAGCGGCAACGTAGGGAGCGGCAACGTAGGGAGCGGCAACGTAGGGAGAAGCAACGTACGGAGCGGCAGCAGGAGCGACGTAAGCGGCGGGAGCGGCAACGTACGCAGCTAAACCACTGTTAAAACGGTGGTAGTACTGGGAGCTGGAGGCAGTGACCACTGCAGCGGGAGCGGCAGCGACTAGGGGGGCGCTCACCAGAGCGGGCTTAGCGGCAGAGATGGCGACAAGCGCGGCAAGGACAACGATCTAGAAAAAAAAATCAATTTAATATACACTTTTTGCTACAAAACAGTAATAATGTTTGTGTACATAAATTATATTGTAAGTCAAATTAAGTATCAATTGCATCCCTTTTCCTTAATGGCAATTCACAGAGAGAGAGATATATCAAATTATTCAGTAAGTATATTTTCAAAGAAAATTCAATTTAACGTGTGAACAATTTTCCTATCACTGAAAAAACTAAAACTGCCTGTCACCATAAACAATGAATACTCACAAGTTTCATCATTTTGGTGGTTGGGTTGTAAGTGTTGCTAATGGTAGAACAGGACTTGTGATGTTTGCTCGTCCGCCAGTAGATTATATACGACGCAAGTGCAGGTGATGTTGCAACCGTCCATCCTCGGCGACGTCTCTGGCATTGATCGAAGCGTGATTAGCGCACCAAGTTTCTGCCTTCGGGATTCATCGGAATTCACGAGAGTGTCCATAATTTATTGGTATAGGTAAACTTGTAAATATTTCACTAAAAACAATTTAGATAAGGATAAAATAGTGCAGTTCCTAAGACATACTAAATCAAGATATTTGAATAAATACTAGGAAGTGCAAAAAATTTTTTTTTATTTTTATACAAAAAAATATTCAGTGTGACGCAATTGTTTTGTTGATGGCTTACAAAGTACTTATAGAATAGGAATATTTATTTATACCTATTCTAAGTTTTTTATTTATTGGTTTACTTATGAGGCATGCCATTTTAGACGCAGTTGGCATGTAAGTCATTGTGAAAGTAGATAAGTGACGTCTTTCGTCTAATATGATGATATTTTAATAAAGTTGTTGTTGTTGTATTCTGTAAGTTTTCACATCTCGACAGCGTAATTATGAAATACTAAATGAGCATTGGCACTTAAAAAATTAAATTCTACGGGAGCATAGTGAGTGAAAGATACAAGAGCCTATCGAACAACTATATAAAGTATTAAGGCCTAAAAAACTCAATCAAAAATCCCCCTATTTCCCTAAAGTAGCTAGTTGTAGGTATTGGACATTTTTTTTAAAGTTTGTATGACACAAACATTTGCTTGTGTGGGGATTGCAAACTCACACAACACAGACGTAATTTTTTTTCTTATGATACCGAAAGACCTTTAGTTTCAAAGAAATCCAGCCGATAAATAACCAATTCAATAAGCAGTAGGATAGTTTTTGTTAAGGTCATGAAAACTAGATTTAACTAGAAAACGAAATTTAACTAGAACACGAGACCAGAGAACAGGAAACTCCACGTGATTGTACTTCAGATTGTGCAATCAGAATAAGTACTTATAATGTTTAATTTTCACTACGCTGATTAGTCGACCTTCAAGGTTAAGCTAAGCTTGTCGCGGTCAGTCTTTAGATAGGTGACATTTGTTAGCACTTCGAGATATATAATAGAAGAGAAAGGGTTCAAATAGAATATAAGAAATTAAAATAACTAAAAAACCCGACTGCATAAAAACACTTAAAAAAAAACTAAAAAGACAAAAACAAGTCTAGTAGTCCAGACCTATGTAAAGTAATATTGAATAACTACACCATTTAAATGTTTTCATAATCTTGCCGCCGGGACCCATCAAAATCGTGACCGTCTCTAAAATTCCCAGTAATGGGTCCCGGCGGCAAGATTATGAAAACATTTAAATGGTGTAGTTATTCAATATTACTTTACATAGGTCTGGACTACTAGACTTGTTTTTGTCTTTTTAGTTTTTTTTAAAGTGTTTTTATGCAGTCGGGTTTTTTAGTTATTTTAATTACGTAACTTGTTTCCGGATTTTTAGTGCAAAACTACGAAAAATCTACAAATGCAGAGGCTTAAAACTAAGGTGTGTTATTTACTTGTGCAAGATTATACAATACTATTACGGAATGCTCAAAACATATTTTTCAGCCCACGCATTAAAGCGCATAAAATCCGCCATTTTGTTTTTTTTTTAATTTCATGTATCCAGTGACACTCGTGCCATCAAGACAAATCTAATGAGGTATCATTTATCTAAATCGGTTGCACCGTTGAATAGTTACGAGCGGACATAGGAACGGACATACATACATACATACATACATACATACACGTCAAACACATAACCCTCCTCCTTCGGCAGTCGGGTAAAAAGGGCCTACTTTTGGTTTAATCGTATTTATTGGAATACTTCAAAGCAATATGAAACTGCCAAAAATTCGCAATATATTCCTTTATCTTCTATTACCATGTCAGACTTCAGTCTTGAAACGCTTTTTTCTTTGGAATCTGCATAAAAGTGATTATTTCGCCTCGGAATAAATCATTTCCAAGGACGTCTGTTTAGTATTGTTGTACGCTACATATTACACGTGGCCTACCTATATTTTTTTTGTCAGGACTCCTGAGACTAAATACTTCTAATGTTATAAAAATAAAAATATTGTTTATTCTTTTTTTATTTCCACACGTATTTACTCACAGTAGACAATACCTAATACTGCTTGTTTGTGGTGATCTCTCCAGTGCTTTCGAATCAACGTAATCCCTCATTTCAAAATGTTATCTACTAAGCTAACTGGCATAATGTATAAAGTAGGACAATAACCCATGCAGTGGCCCAGGAGGAGGAGAATTCAGTAACACTACCAAAAATAAAAAATATATATTTAAATTCCAGGAAAAATAGTTTTCCCCTCTACGCCAAGACGCCAAGTGTTTATCATCCACGTAAGTAATCTAGCGTTATAGCAACAGGTGTATCAAATGTTGTTACCGCAATAGGCATTGAATACAAATATCGCTTTCATACGGGATAATATCACAGATAATAGAATACTAGCCTATATGTAACGTTTCAGCTTTCATACTGAACAATAGATCATATACCTGTACTTGTCCTATTGAATACGAACAAAAGATTCGGTAAGCGATTACATATTATTCATATACGTAGGGTTGGTCTGTGTATCAATATCATTTATGTAAAGGTTATCATGTGCGCAATGACTGGATGAGCCCTGTTATCTACTATTACTGTCTTGACTTTAAAGAGACCATGATTCTCTTAGTTTGTTTCGGTGTTTCTTCTCAGAGGTCTTCAATTTGAAAAGGCGCCATCTAGTTAAAAAATTAAAAACATTGACTTGTAAAAATATCTTCAAAAGAAATTAATTTCACTTTACAGAAATAAATATCATTTATCTATTACATTTCTTTCGTACCTATCTCACAGAATAAAAGACTTGGACACACATCAGTCTGTGTCTTTGTATGTCACTGTTAGTTCTGTTAAAATAGAGCTAGATCTTATTGCCGCGCCTTTAAGGCGTGGTTTAATTTATTTAAATTCTATTTCCCGCGTTTTCATTCACATCCCAAAGGACTTTTTGAAACAAAAGGAAGCCTTCTATAATGTCCAATCTATCCCTACAAATGTTCAATCATAATAATTCAGCGATTTAGACGAGAAATCGTAACAAGCAAATTATAAATTTGCTTTATAAATATTTATAAATTTGCTGCTTTTCGATTTTTTAAATTAACAGAGACAACGTCATGAATAGTAATCACTAAATTAATATAAAAATCATGTACTTAATCGCAAATCATGACGGTACCTAATTTTTACGTTTAAGGTTTTAGGTAGGTATGTAGTAGTAGACGTTACAAATTCTGTGTAAGAAATCTATCTATACATACTTCTTTACTAATATCTATAAAAAGCTGAAGAGTTTGTTTGCTTGAACGCGCTAATCTTAGGAACTACTGGTCCGATTTGAAAAATTCTTTATGGGCTATCTAATAGCCCATTTATTGAGGAAGGCTATAGGCTATATATAATAACACTAAGACCAAGTGAGTTTTCCACACGGACGAAGTGGCGGGCGGACGCTAGTATAATGTAAGTTTAATTAAATAACGTCTTGAGTGGCAGTAAATTCTTCTGGGTAAATCCGTAAGTATCACACGAGCAGATCACATTTTGTATATTTAAAAATCTACATACAATTTCCCGACATATCCAGTCACATAAACATCCTGAGAGCGCTTTGGGACAGTTCACTGTTGCGTAACGAGGAGCCAATGGAGGATAGCGAGGTATGTAAGTAGTCACCGTTTGCAATTGACAAGTACAATTGTCACCTGCAAATACGAGCCCCAATACGTCCAGTCCACACTCACATTACGTAATACCTAACCTATATTTTTTCTTGGAACATTTTCTCGATTTTGCTTCGTTCATATAAGAAGTGAATGTTATATCATAGATGCTGTTTTATAAGCTATAGGTATTTAAAAAGAGTAATTTAGGTTTATAATTTTTAGCTTGGATATAAAAAAGTACCATCAACCCAGTATACCCCAATGATAGTCTAAATAGACATATGTTATTTTAGTTAACGTTATAACAATAACATTTACAACTTTTGTAAATTGTACCTAGGTACCCATCTCTCACTTATTAAATCGCGCGTAAGCGCTCCTCTGATTACTTTAAACACTACCGGAAGGTATGCTATGCTACTCAATCTGTGCTATCCACCCTGTTAAATGACGGGGTCGGTAAGTACTACTGTGGTTTATGAAACAATTTTTCCCAACTGTCCCGTTACCGGGGCGGGACGACCAGGACGGATGGGAACTACCCACATAAGATACCTGCGAAGCAAGCAAAGTGGATGAGTAAGTTCGAAGTAGACCAAGCCAGTGGGCTGCAGTCATGTGTGGGAAGTACTACTATTAAAAACAACGCGGGACCCAAATAAAAATATAGTACAATAATTCTTTCCATTAAAAAACGCTTCGATGTTATTGTTTGTTACCACAATAGTGACCTATTTTATTGGAAAAATAGCCTCCTGGAACAACAGTATGTGAAATTGAACCACGCCTAACAATGAGTTGGACTCGATACATTTTAATGATTCAACAAGTAGGTACCTGCATTTGTTTTTTTTTGGGTACAGGGTTACTTTGAGGCGTCTTAATAGGTTTCGTTCTATGTCTTCCTAACAAATTACATAGGAATCCGTTCTTCAAAGAATATGTTTCCTTATTTTCTTATTCGGAAATAGGACATGTTTACGCATGTTTGTATATATTAGCTAGGTATGTTTTGTATAAGAATGCTCCACGTGGTGTCGACAAAGACTCACATGCTTGGATTTTTACAGTACATGCCAGAATTTAACATGCAAATTATATTTGAAGTAAGCTAAATGCCTGCGTGTGAGTAAAATTATGTAGGTACGGTAAATGGTAAAAGATTTTCACGGTAAATGTCCAGATGTACGGACTTCTCACTTTTTTATTTGATCCTTTATTATTAACATTATGAACACATTCGGTCTTAAATCTATTATATTGGGTACCAATGTTGAAATTAATTAACAATAGTTGACTATGATGAAAATAACATCTTTATTTTTTATAATAATTGTATAATGGTTCCTGACTGCTTAGTTTTTTAATAAGTGCCTAACATCGACTGTTGTATCTATGTATTTAATTTATCTAAAAGTCAATTTGTCTTTTTAAAACTTGTCTCTTAATTACTCAATCCAAACAAGTGGCATGTGATATTTTCGCATGGTCTGTACCACAACCTTCAAATGCTTTTCTGTCGATAGAAAGTTCTAAACAACAGTGTTGATTTCAAGTGAACAAAGCCGGTGTTGACGCAATAGTTTCTAGGGACGCGTGTAAGAGAAATTTCAGTAGTTAGCGAATCGTGAAATTTTCCATTAGCTTAATAAACAATAAATATATTAGGACCTACTCCTGTACGTATGAAACAATTATCCAATTCTAATATAGCCGCTTTAAACATGATTTATAAACATAATGCAATTGTTAGTGGCCAATGCGTAGTGTTCGATAATTGAAACTAGAACACGTTTTCGATTTCTTTTTCATCCTGCGTCCCTCCAAGCTGTGACGAACAGAAACACGTTTTTTGTTGTACAAGAAGTTGATGTTCGCTGCATCATAATATGACGTACATATTTGTCCATAACTCTCGTTGAATGTTACTGATAAAAGAATGCAATGGTTTTACGTCTAAACTAAGGTCGTCATAAGGGCAACGTTGCGTAACGTTACATAGTTTACTGGGATTGCCGAAACCTCATTTGACTAGAATTAGGTGGCGAAGGGTTAGTTTTACTAAGATGCAAGTCGGAGTCAAAAATGCTTATTTTGACTTGCTATTTGGTAAAATTAGATGGTGACTAATCAAAAGGGATGCCACTAGGAATCATCTTATATAGAGCCTTCGCCAGTGCCACGTTTAATTTAAACAAACAAAGAAAACATTTTGGTCATGATCAGTCAGATATTTTTTCGCCTCTTACGAGGGGTTATATGAACGGCAATGTGAAATTGTGTTCTAAACTTCTAAGTCGTCCCCACATGTAGGAAATATTCCTTTATTTGCTACTTTAAACATCTATAAACGAGAATAATTACGATTATTTGTTTGGATTTCTTGTTATAATAGCTGTCATTATCATTATCTTTCAGGCTACAACATGTTATAACAACTCTTCGAAAAATACTACAAGTTATAACTTATAAAGAAGCTAATTTTAGAATGCAATTTGTCAGCTTTTGTGTAACCCTTCTAAGATTACCAAAAGCGGACATAATGCATCATTGCACTGTATTGTTTCTGTTTGCGTCTACACCGATTGTCCGATGTTATCACTGAAGGTCGGTGACGTATTGTGACCATGTTACGTCATTGGGCTGCCCTCGTATGCATTCATTAGAATAAGCCATAATAATTGTTATACATAGAGAGTGACCATTCAACAATTAGGGACGAGGCTTATCTAGCTTTTGAGACACGGTAGAGTCGCAAACGATTTAATTTGAATTCAATGTAACTACCTATTACTTATTTTTTTAAAGAAACGTCACCTTATAAAATTTTCTTTTGTAAAAAAAAATTGAAATGAAAATGAAGATGAAAATGCGAAAAATGAAAATGCGTTTACAAAATTACATTCTTACATATACCCAATAAATAACCTGTATAACCAAACCCAGAACAACTAGGTCATAATCATTATTTCATGCAGTGGATAAAATGTGGATTATAATAATGTTTATCGACAATATTTAAATCCAAAAAATCTAAAATCATAAATAGCGGTCCAGCCGGTTCTCGAGTAATAAATGGTGAAATTAACCTGACTTTGTTTCATACATAAAGATGTACTAATTTATAACAGAAAGGGTAAAAATAAACTAAGTTGATCAAATACATGACTTGTCCTTGACAAGTCATGTAAAAGGGCAAATCTAGGTGATGGGCTGATAACCTACATTGTCTAGACTTCTAAATTATTGCCTCATTAGAAACGGTCTGTTAAAGCCACGCGAAGAATCAATAAGGTTTTGATTGCTTAGGACCCAATATGTGGTATCAGTAAAGGACATAGCTAATCAATTCATAAAATTTATTATATTATTATCGTCTGCGTTGATCATCACTATCAATAAATGTATTTTCGAACATTAGCACAACTTCGGTATGTTTCCATACACAGAAAACATACCTTAAAGGAGTACCAACTTAAGTTTCACAGGACACAGGACATCGCAAACAAAATCGTAATGTACAATGGGTTATAGCTGTTACCTGACCCACCTTAAAAATTTACGAATTTGAACCCTCTGCTTGTAATATTACGGGTTATTCAATTTGTATGAGTTAATCAGACTAGCGATACTCGATGACAAATAAAATAATAATACAGACTACTAAGCAATTTTGATCTTAAAACAACGACCTAGGTCGTTGTTTTAAAGCGACTTGTTCAAGATAGGCAAATATTATAAACTACAGTTGTGCCAATTTGATCTTTAACATGTAACGTTAGGGTAGGTAATCTTTGAATATTGTTTTGTCACATGATTGAGGAGTTGTTAATTTCAATAATACTTGTTAAGGTGATTTGGTCTGGTGGTTGCAACAGTGGATCTATGTTAGCATGGTTATGAGTTCAAAACTAGCCCTGCGCTTCTTTTAGCTTTTTATGTTTACAATATTCAAATATATTGTTTTTTTGAATTCCAAATGTTTTTATATATATATATAAATAAAAATAACAACAGAAATGAAAAACGTTAATTATTATGATAACGATTTTATTAAATATAAAATACACAATTACTTGTCATAGTTACATAATTATATATATGTATATATTATATAAAAAGCAAAAACGTAAAATAAGTTTTAATCCTAAACTACCTACTTAAGATAAGTTTGATTTTTTTGATTAAAGTTATTACTAAATATTTTCTTCGTTGTAAAGTTGCCTATAAAATACCCATTTTTAATAATAATCTAATACAAAGTATTATAATTAAAAAGTAGTCAATGTAGTGAATCAACATGTTAAATGTTTAGAAATATAATATAATATTTCTATTTTTATAACAATAACATCACCACATAAACTATCATATCTACTTTAAAGTGACAATAGCACTATACTTTGACCTACTTTAAGTATAGGTTTTTAAATATTTATAAAATAATGGTTATGATCGCAAAAGGACATGCTTATTCATACGTCGTATTCATAAGTAAATCATACGACGCCATGCGTGTCCTATACAATAATGCGTTCAGGGCGCTGATGAAGCTTCCTCGCTACTGTAGCGCATCAGGTATGTTTGCAGACGCAACAATAGATGGTTTGTCAGCGATTATTCGCAAGAGAGTTGTGTCACTGATGCGCCGCATACGGGGAAGTTCCAACAGCTACCTACAACTGTTCGCATGGAGGATGAATCTGGATTTGGATTGTCCAATAATGCGGTATTGGACTAAGTTGCATATTGAGCACTCCGGATCCAAACCTAAATTTAGGCTTAGATGATAAAGTAAATATGGATTATATAGTATAGTGTGTATTGTATAATGTGTGTTTGTGTGTATGTATTTGTATTATGTTTTATTTTTATTTTTGTGTGATTTATTGTAGATTTTTAATTAATTTTTGTATATTGAATGTTTTTTAATCCCACATGTATATGGACTGGCTCCGAAATAAATGAATTTAATTTAATTAATTTAATTTAATTTATTCACTGTATGAAACACTTCCTTAGAAATTGTGATAACAACAATTGATTTAAAACACTGACACATAAGTATTGTTGACTGCAGTGGAGCACCATCTCTTTCTTTAATTTGTTGCAAGCGGCTTCGCATGCCGCACATCATGTTTCAGCAAGCATTACTTCCTCTCATCAGTTCCCATGTTGAAGTCACAAGTTGTGCCAAATTTTCTTTGGTCCTGGCTTCTAATGAATCCCAATTTAAAATAATTTGACCCCACAAATTTTCTATTGGGTTTAGGTCAGGCAGGGCTTTTAGATGGCCAATTTATTGTCTTGACACCTTCTTGACTGGCTAGCCAATTTTGCACCACAGCAGCTCGGTGTATGGCGCAATTATCTTGCATGAAGAAAATATCCGTGTTGTCGCGTAATATTTCCAAATATTAGTGACTATTAAATCGGCCACCAACCTGGTGAACTTGTAGAAACAAACATTTCCCGTTTATTCAAAACGTCTGAACCACAATCTGACGGTATTTCTCTGAAACAAAGAAGGTATATAAAAAATAGGTTTGATTAAAGCAATAGCTAGATATAAAAATGAAATTTAAGATTATAAAAATACACTTACTGCTATATTAAGTCTCCTAGCAATTTCTCTGATGCCAACATTCTCATCGTGCAAATAGTTTATTTTGTATTTTAAATTATCACAGACAATGACATGATAATAAAACTACAACAAAACATAAATCAAAAAATTGGAAACACGTTGTTTTTCACAATTTAGTAAGGCTAGGTAAAAAGTGTTCGCGTGTAGTCACTGCAATTGTGCGTAGACTGGCTTTAGCTTTGTTGTCACGGTTTATTTTTATTGTCCAACCCTCAAACTTAGTAACATTTGAATACCAGTTTTATAATGAAATTACAAGTTAAGTGAAAATATAACCAAGTTAGAAATTCTATATTTGGACAATGTGTCCGTCTATAGTTCTTTACAATAATGTAAGAAATACTTCTTGAATAAATTTTAAATTGAAAACAAAACAATATACGCCATGCAGGATTTGAACTCGCATCTTGCTCGTCTCAGCCTTACACACGAACCACAAGACCAGATCTACTTGTGTGTATTAAATAAAATAAGCTATTAGTAGCAATGACACTAATTACCTATATTATCTAAGATAAACCTTTAGTCTTACAGCATAAAAATCTAAATTGAATAACAAGTTGTTATAAATATCCTAACGCAACCGTTTTGCGTATCTGTATTATTATTGTATTCGTTCATCGAGTAGCGCTAGTCTGATAAACTCATACAAATTGAATAACTCCTAATGTTACAAGCAGAGGGTTCAAATTCGTCCGTTTTTAGGGTGGGTCAGGTAACAGCTATAACCCATTGCACTTTATGTTTCCTATAGACACAAATCGCTCTGTCGAAGTGTCAAAATGTCTGCCTGACAAGAGACATAAACTCCAAACGGGAATCAAATGGATTACACTTTTACGTGTCAAAAATAAAAAAAAACGAAATCTGTGCGGCTATGACAATTTATGTGTAGGTATGCTACTATGTATACTAAAAGAAAGTCGTGTTAGTTACTCCATTTATAACTCAAGAAGGGCTGAACCGATTTGGCTGAAAATTGGGGGAGAGGTAGCTTAGAACCAGGAGACGGACATAGGATACTTTTTATTCCGTTCCCGATACTTTTTATTCCACGCTAGTCTAGAAGCTAGTCTATATACTTAATATAAAAGAAAGTCGTGGTTACACTATTTATAACTTAAGAACGGCTGAACCGATTTGGCTGAAAATTGGTGGAGAGGTAGCTTAGAACCAGGAGACGGACATAGGATACTTTTTATCCCGTTCCCGTGGGATGTGATGACAGACCAAATTCCACGGGGGCGAAGCCCCGGGCAGAAGCTATAATTTTATAAAATTCAGATGATACTGACAGCCGTGATAGCCTAGTGATATGACCATTGGACTGCCAAGTCAAAGGTCTCGAGTTCAAATTCAAGGCACGCATCTCTGACTTTTCGAAGTTATGTGCGTATTAATAGTTAATTATCACGCGCTTAAACGGTGAAGGAAAACATCGTGAGGAAACCTGCACGTCTGAGAGATTTTCTCAACGGCGTGTGAACTCTGCCAACCCGCATTAGGCTAGCGTGGTGGACTATAGCCTAATCCCTCTCATTGTGAGAGGAGACCCGTGACCAGCAGTGGGACATGTAATGAGTTGATTATGTTATGTTTATGTAGATTATCACAGTATCCTGATAAGTGTGAAGTTTCGTACATAATATAACATACCATAACGCTACTTCCCCTAAGGGTTTGGCAGAGGTGTACTAATGTACACCCACAGTTTGCTGGTACGTTTAGGTCCCCTGTAATAGGAGGCGAACCTACAGCCATTCAGAGGGCACAAATTCCTAGCTCCGAGCTGCTACTGAGAATTTCATAGAAAAACCCAATACCTAACACTTTCCTCGACCTGGGAATCGAGTGCTAACGTAGCAGTCGCGCTCAGGACCACTAGACAAATGAGGGAATTCAGTGTGAATTTTCAATGGATTTTATAGTGAATATTAATTTCACCCTATAGCTAGCGATATTTAGAAAGCAAATATTCTCATTTCTGTGACCATGCAATCACAATATTCAAAACCACTTCATTTAATGGAGACTACATAATATTCAGATCAATATCCTATTGTCTTTTCGTCCTTCGCACTTTATTTGTTCCCTCGGATGTCACCGTGGTGATGTTAATAATGAATAGGTACTATGTGAATAAAGAATACTGTGACAAAACCTTGTTTTTTTTATTGGTGTATTTACAATTTAAAAACTGTCAATGTGTGAAACTGTGCTTTGTGTGCTAACTATGCCTTCAACATGTAAGCATCACCACTTCTTACCTTTCCTTTAGCCCTTAGGTGTACCAGTGGGATTTAGTTACCCAATTTGTTCTCCGATAAAAAGGAACTAAGCATAAAACAACGCGTTAACGTAGTGGCGGTTGTAATATTATCACAAATCTTCAAGCAGTATTTTAAATATATCTATTAATTTTCTTTAAAAGCTTCAAAGACTATGAAAAAATATTCCCAATAAACACACCATCCTATTTCGTATAGGAGTAAGATTTAAGTTAAATAAAACGCAAAGAGTACTTATTATAATAGAGTTGACGAATTACTCAATTTTTGGCAATAATAGCAGAGTGTGATATAAATTATACCGTGGGACAGCCATACCTCGGCTTCACAGAAAACAGGCGTAACACAACGTATGTCGTTGAGTGAGCTAGGATACGGGGAAAGTTCAAACCCTTTTAAAAGGCGGGCAACGCACTTGCGACTCCTCTGGTGTTGCGGATGACCATGGGCGGCGGTAATCGCTTACCATCAAGTGATCCGTCTGCTCGTTAGCCCCTCTATCCCATAACAAAAAATGAAAATTACACCCATCACAATATTGTTGTGTGTCCTTGCCAAAATCGTAGGAAAATTTGTACCAATATTGTTCAGACCAAAACACACTGTTCTCAGATTGAATAAATTTGATTTGATAATAAACTGTATGTCATGTATGTGGGCTCACTCACGTGACGTGCACCACGCTCTCACGTTTTAATGACTAAACGTCTCGAGCGTCACCGGCTTTCATTATAATGCGTGCTTTATTACCATATCGAACGATAAATTCGATATAAGTAAACAGCGACTAGAAATCATTCGACATAACTTCCCCCGACATAGTGCGCTGCTGAAATTACTGCAAACTTTTCGTCCTTTTTAGCCTTAAGACCGTCCTTATAGCTCGTGTGCGTTACTTTCGTCCAAACATTTCAGTAATAGCCCCCTTAATAACTACTCAGCCTTGATCGCTGCTTTTGTGTTACTTAAGTTCATAATAATTATTATGAATATAGAATGTGGGTACTTATTGAAATACATTGGTCTTTATTATGTGCAAGTTTACCTAATAATGGCATAATAGCAACAAAATTTGCAAAGATATCATACAAATACATGGCATTTGATAGGTTTTGTAACGGTGGAAACGCGTTTTAACGCCCTCAGAGCAAAGGCACAATAACTTCAGCAGTTAGTCCGTTAATACCCTAAGCATTGAATCATTTGTGAATGAACAATCACGGTACAATTAATATTACGAGACAATAAAATATTTACGGCATTATTACATTACAATATAGTATTTGTATTACGTCTATTATGCTATTATTCAATCATAAAGCCTTTAACCTTTCAGAATACATAATACGTGAAAAACAATGACGAACCAGGATTTGACCTAGTCAACAATGACCAATGTGAAAGCATAAAGGGTTACTGGCCATTCATAAACAATGTATCCTGTAACCTGCAGGATTTAATAAAAAAAAGTTTATGAATCAAGTATAGAATTTATTTCTATGATTGCTTAGATATATAATTTAGATACATGTTTGCAAGCGTTGTCGGTTTATATCAGATCTGTAGCTTTACCATCAACGTACGTAGTACGAATTTGGGGCTGCGTAGGTGTAGGCCGAATAGGGCAAAGCGTAGTCGTAGGTGCTGTAGGAATAGGCCACCGGGGCGGTGTAGGCGGCTGCTACAGGGGCGGTGTATGCGGCTGCCACGGGGTACTCAACCACCAAAGGCTTAGCTGACGCGAAAGCCAGGAGAGCAGCGAACAACACCTGAAATTAAAAAAAATATTTTTAATTATCCATAAAATGCAATAAATATAATATAACTTATGCAGTTAGGCGTTAGATAGAGGTACGAGTACTAACACAGTTATAGTTCAAATTATGTTAGGGGACGAGAAGAGAGAAGTGAGAAGACTCAGTAGAAATCTTTGCTCGACATGGGAATCGAACCCAGAACCTCGCGCTCAGCAACCGTTCTGGTGGCCACTAGACCTGTGAGCAGTCTTAGGTTGAGATATAATGATATTATTTTAATTATTTTTTACAGACGGATACTCATAAAATAAAGCATATGAGGTGTAAATTGAAAGATCTAAAATTACTTTGAATATTGATACTTACGAATTTTAACATCTTGATGATTGTTTGGTTTGTAGGAGACGGTGAGACACAAGGAGCGATGCACAATGATAAACGAGTCAATCAAGACCTCTTTTATATCAGTGGTCAAGTATAGGACAACGCGTAAGTAGTATGGGAGTGCAACCGGATAAAAAGCCGAAATATCCTCCTTAAGCCCATTATGCAGTATGAGCACGCGCAGCCTTGCGCAGTGTCACCAGCGAGACCGGTAAAGACTTATTAGATCAAGGACATGCATTAAACTGTTTCAAAATAACATAGACAACAAAAAAGTTGGGAAATGTATAAAAACACGGATCTTTTGATAACTACACAGATTCTAGGAATGTAAAGTTTTTTATTTATCTATCTACTCAAGCAAAAGTATGTTAAAGTGCCTTTATTGTTTAAGTTTAGATAACTTCGGCTAAAACTAAACTTTTTGAGTGCTTTTGTGATAAAATCTGTGTTACCTGGGTCCTATTTAAGTGGGTTCACTAACCTTAGTATAAGTCTTAATATTCATGAAGATTAATTCAGAAGATTTCATGTTCAGGGTTAGATAAGTAATATAAAATGAAAGTAACTCAGTATCTGTTTGTATTTCACGTCTGAGCCACTTAACAAATTTTGAAGTAGAGACTGAAGAACATTGAAATAAAACTATTTTTTACGGATTTTATCGCGTTGTATTAATTTTATTTAATTCCCCGATAAAATCCGTAAAAAATAGTTTTATTTCAATGTCTAATATTCGCGTAAGTGTCAGAAACCAGTATAGAGACTGAAGAAGCTTGGATCTTGGAAAAGGACATAGACCCGTCGTACCTTTTGTCTCAAATAGTCTTTTGGGATGGCAATTTCTGTAACTTGCAGCCGCGGCGGCAAATGCTAGTTGTTTATAAAATAAACTAATTAAGGAAACAATTTGAAATTAATGTAATACAATTTTTAATCAGATTATATTTATTTGCATTGTCTTGTCGCGATGTGTTTTAAGATAAGGATCAGCACAATACATCGTATCATTCCATAATCGGTGTTCAGCGAATTGATGGTTTTCATAGGCACATTGTCGGTCATAAAGCATCTTACTTAAATTGCGTATCTGTTAGTTCTATAAAAAAATATAGTGGCTATATATATAATGGCTACATAGTTGCACGAATCAAAATTTTATTGTACTGTTACTACCCACTAATATTATGAACGTGAATCTGTGAGGATGTATGGATGCTTGGTACTCTATCACGCAAAAACTACTCTATTGATTTTAATGAAACTTTACAATAATATAGTTCATTAAACAGAATAACACATAGGCAATATGCAAATATCTACGCGGACGAAGTCTTCTTCATATTGCGATCATTTATTTACTACGAGCGGACTTCGTAGATCATACTATGAACTTTATCACATGAAAGGAAATAGGTAGTGTAATAATTTAAGATACAAAGATTATTATAACTGACTTCAAGAAAGGAGGACTTTCAGTGTATTCTCTTATTTATCTTGACTTATCTGATTACCTATATAAAAATCTTTTTTAATGATTCGCTATATCAAATTATACACTCAAGAAGGTCTCATAATAAATGATATTGGTATCTAATAGTAAGAGTGAAGGTTTACTTTTTTCAATTAACTATCACTATTAACATACATGTTACACATTACACGGCTACGATCATAGCATGATGCGATATGCTGGTCCTTTAAAGATATGAAGTGGTTGTCTCCACCAGGATTACAATAGGATTCTTTGAGGAATCTTGACGTGCGGAATCTTTTTGACCAGGATGATGGGGCGACGCCTGTGCCTGTGGAGATATCGCTTGGCATCGCCAAAATCTACAACCATTAGGCAAGCCACGAACAAGAGGAGCCACTGGAAATTAAAATATTGCAATCTTAATTTTGATTTTATAACAAAACTAGCTTATGCACGCGGCTTCGCTCACTTGGAACACAAAACTAACAGTGATGATCTCTTCTTTGTATGGGTCTCTATACATTTGAGAGGTCAAGCTGTATCTCACGTTCCGTTTAATTATTTGAGATAAGAAGTATACCAGTTTTTAAGTTGGAGCATATACTTTCTAACAGTGATAACAAAATTAAAATCTATTCAGTAGTTTTTGCGCCAACCCGTAACAAACAGACAAGCAGACAAGAATTTTAAAAATTACATTTTTGGGTTCGGAGACGTTTATACCTATACCCTAACCCACTTGTTTTTTTTTAATATCTTCAATGTACAGACACAGCTATTTTACAATTTTATAATAGTAGAGATGAGATTAAGTCAAATGACCATTCACGTCTCGAATGAACATTGGACTGAAAGGTTGAATTCAAGGCACGCTCTGCTGATTACTCGAAATAATAATTAACTAAGCACTTGCATCAACGGTGAAGGAAAACATCTTGACAAAATAAAATAAAAAAAAAAAAAAAATGAGGAAATCTGCATGCCTCAGATATTTTCTGAATAACGTGTGAAATCGACCAACTCAAATTAGGCCATACCCTAGCCTATTCCTAAATGGGATTTTAAATGGTAATAGTTAATCGAATCTTCCGTATTTTTTTCATCATTATGATGCATAAAATGAGGTAGTAGGTTCGATTAATGTAAATATTATCTGCGCCACGGACTGCGGATTCAATTTCCGCTAGGAACATATTTAAGCATGGCCTAGAGATGAGGTTAAAAAATGTATACCTACATATTTTCAACATACAACAACACCTACTTACGCAAATGTTTTTTATCCTGAAAATTAAAACATCTTCGAATATGTAGCATAAGTTATGGCTTAATTAAAAAATGGTGAAATAAATTAGTTACACAAACTTTAGCAGATTCAAAATATCTTTAAATATTGCGTAATAACCCGCTCAGAACCATGAAAACCCATTCGCTGCATTAAGTATAAGTATTAAAAAAGATGTAATAATGGAAGATCTACAGATATAGTTAATATATACTTTTTTAATACTCACTGCTTTAAGTAACATTGTCACTCAACAATCATTAACTCAACGCTGAGAAACCGAAATGGGCCTTATATACCATGCTAATCTGAGAAGCTAGTTAATTTAGTTTCTGATGTGTAAACATGTACTATATCAAATTAATTAAGCCAGTTTCGTCACTCACGGTTAATTAATATACCGATAAGCCAGTGATGTAGTGTTAGTGTTACATAAAGTTCAGGAAAAATGCGCGTGAAAAGATTTCTAAGTAACCTGAATACTTGTTGGTAGTCGACTCAAACTCGGGTGAAGAGTCATATTATCTAAATACTGTGCCAGCCGTTTCGAACGATCTTTCAGGTAACATGTCTTAAATAAATGTTTTTCTGTTAAAGCAGTGATAACCTAGATAGATAGATAGATATGACCATTTGACTGCCAAGTCAAAGGTATCTAGTTCAAATCCAAGACACGCATCTCTGATTTTTCACATGTATCGTCTGAACTGTAACTAAGAAATTTCATAGTGGTAGTAGTTATATCAATGGATGGTATGGAATCTTTCTCACTGGGCACTGTGGGCAAGTGCCCAGGGCCCCGCGATGCAAGGGGGGCCCCCAATTTGAAAGTATTGTTTTTATGCACTTGTTAATAAAAAAGTCCCTTGTCATAAGGGTCCCTTATTCTGAAGTGCCCATGGCCTCCAATAGGATAAAGACGGCCTCGTATGGGAGGCGTGGGTGTCAACTGGCCCACTCGAAATCTGGTCCGCAGGCGAGTTGGCTACTTGGTGGAGAGCTTAGGTGTCATCTGGCCCCATGAAATCTAGTCCATGGGCGAGTTGGTGACTAGGTAAGAAGTGTAGTAGTCAACTGGTCAGAGTATGAAGTACTTCACGCTCTTATATTAAAAAGAGCTGGGTTGAGGTTTTGTACACCCTGCATTTTAATGCAAGGAAAACGTAATAATTATTTAAAATGTAGTTATGGCTCGAAAGGCAAAGTGTACGCGCAATAAGCTTGCAGGTTGCTTAAAATAGAGATTTGTCTCTGTTAGATAAAATATTTTTGTATGATAAAATAAAAATAAAACATACCAGGGCGTTCTCTTCTATTATAAATAATGAAAATAAATAAGTAAATACTTCAAATAGTACAAGCCAATTGTCTCGTCACAGTTTCCATTTGCGTATGCGACATTTCATGCCTATTTAACCGTCAAAGGAGATGTCAAGTAAATTATTCTGAGATCGGCTGATACTGGTTACGTATACATAGACAGGAGGAACAAATGAACTGTTTTTTGACGGAACAAATAGATTTCCACACTAATTCCAAATTCAAACTCGAGCACAGAATGGAACTGGAATGTCTGGGTTAACCTGTTCTTTGTAGGGCTTCGTATCTCAAAAGAAAAAGGTAACTAACTAAGAATACGTACCAACCTAATAGCCGGACAGACCAGCCATTTTGGCCGGACATTTGGGTAGAAGGGCCGGGCACCCTACATTATTGAGGATTTTGTGACAGGCCTATAGATCGACAGCCTGCTCTCGTCTACTTCAATTGCAAAATGTAAAAAGCCTAAAAAAAGCCGGACAAGCCGGACACCGTATATTTTCACTGGACATGTATCCAAAAAGGCTACCTATGTCCGGGTTTATCCGGACGCCTGGCAACGCTATCAGCAGGTACAACTGGGTATATTGTTTTACTATGTGGCCAACCACCAAGTTTATTCAGCGCAGTCATGTTATAGGGGAATTTTTAACATCCTTTCAACCTGACCTTATATATAAGTCAACGCATACAGACGAATATCCTCTGCCTTTTTTTAAGTTGGTTAAAAATAAATTATTGAAGCTGAGATATAAGTGTGTATTATTAGTCTAACATGACGGTACACAAAAGAAGCACTGGAGAAATGAGAAATTCCTTAATATAATAATATCGTTTTTTATGTACCCACGCCAAAACACACTTTTTCCAATGTAATCCAACTACCTAATTATCGTTTTTTCTTGCGATACTTCAATTTGTGTCGTCACTTAGTTTATACGAGAGGGAAAAAATGGTTGCAAATAAAACAAATCAATCGTTATTCATACAACGTAATCTTGGTATACTTACATTACGTGAATTGTCCTTCGTCACTACTATAAAGATCGGTTCAGATGCTTAGTAGGCATCATTCAACTTACGAGTTGCTCAGTGAAATAATTCAAAATGTTCAAATTGGTAAGGACTGAGTACTAAAATGATCAAATATCGTTATATTTGGGATGAATAATAGAACATATGAATCTCGTCATACGTAAGAGTCAATCATACGATTGAACATTCGCCAATATGTCAAAATTGTATCACGAGGTCCATAGAACTTGATAAAACTGCTTGAAAATATTACTATATTCCAATACTAATAATTTTATGGGAATCAATAAAAATCTTTCTTAGAAGGGTTTTACGGTATTTTGACAGTACGGTACCGTCTGATGATAACATAATTGTTTTTTTTCAGTTGGTTCTGGCTTGCATGATGGCGGTGGCTGTTGTAGCTGACCCTAAGCCAGGCGTGCTGTACAGCGCGGCGTACACAGCGCCGGTGGCAGCGGCGTACACCGCGCCGGTGGCGGCCGCCTACACCGCGCCGCTCGCCTACTCCGCCTACACTGCGCCACTCGCCGCTTACTCAGCCTACCCTTACGCCTCACCCTACGCCGCTTACTACCTGCGTAAATAACTAAGATATGAAGAACAGATAAATTATGCAAACAAATAAATATTAATATTTACCCTATTATACGGTTTTTATTACCCTTTTCTATGAAAAAAATATGATTTCAAACAGATATTGATCTGCTGGTCCGTGACTGGGCTAGTCAATTTCATTTCATTCATCAAAGTCAAAAAAAAATTCCTTCAAACATGGTAATATTGCCAATAAAGATTTTACAGCTACCGAATTGTAATAAATAAAAAACCTCGGTCATAAATCTAATTATTTTTCGTTTCCTTACAGAACTGTGAAATATTTTTATGTTAATGTAATAGTTATTTAAATCAGGTTAATACAGGATGTCGTTCTATTCGTCGTACTCGACAACTTCTCCTATGAAACTCATACACTATTTGTAAAAAAAATACATCTTCCTATTAAAAAAAACAGACCACATTTAGGCATTCATGTATATGAATTCGTTCACGTATCAGATATGGTTTTATTGAAAAAGTTGGTCAGTATGTCGAGCAGAATCACCCCTTGTTAACTAAATCAGGATCCTGTATGAATAATATTCAAGTGCTGCATGTGTGTAGGATCACCACTTCAATCAATTTGCCATATATTTTTTGTAATTCTCAGAAAAAGTTGAAAATTCGGAGAAAATTTATAGTCGAGGCTGCGGGCGTCGCGTCAAATACTCGGGTAACCAACAGTAGGATTCTCATAAAGTCCAGGTTGCCTTGGAGTATATCCAAGTTGAGAATAACCTGGAGGGGGAATTTTAGTAGTTACCTGGAGTTGGTTCACTGAGACTAACATCAGGTCCTATATTAGCTGAAAAATATCTATCATTAATGTAAAGCTCTTTTTCCATCTAAATTTTTTTTCACTAAATTGAGGTTGTTTAAAATCCCCATTGAATGGGGGTGCTCCGATGTAGCTGGAGTAAGATGGTTCCGTTTGAAAATTGTTGCCATGACCAACTAATTTAGCATAAGGTTCTCCTCCGACAAAATAAGATCCTTTCCCTTCACGGGATCTGGCACTGGCGTGGCATGTGACGAGCACAGTGACGATGAACTGGAAAATATAATTAAAAGTATTTCAACAAATAATCTCGGTCGTAAAATTGATTTTGTGCTTACTATTCTCCGTAGGTGTTAATAAATTCATTTATAAAATTTGAATGAGTATTTTGATAAATATTATCAATAACCTGACATATGTAGAATGAGAAATATTATACAGGTTACCTATTGCAGAAAGGACTTATTCCAGGACATTCTTATTACCAAAATTAACAACTTTTATAAAAAGGAGGTGTATTAAGTACTGTGAAAGTTGAGTTGAAGCAGGAAAACATAGTAATCCCTTTTTATAGGCTACCAGGGAGGCGTTTGGGTATATCAACGAACTTTTACCATCTATAAATGCCACCTTTTTATTCACCACGGCCATGGCGTGATATTCACCAGTCCACCGTGACTATGGGGGGTTGTAGTCCACTACAAACACCAGAGGGAGACTTTTCACTTTTCATTCTTTAAGTAAGTACTAACTATAAATTCGCTTACCTGAATATATTCGTCAAGATCTTTGAGCTCCATATCATACCAATCTTACTAACCGTCACCCAAACTGATTTTAATAATGTTATTTCACTTATATAAATAAATCGAGTATTTTCACTAATTAATTTGCATGTGATAAGAACTTTTCACTTTTGTAATTTAATTAAAACAGTTCTTGAAAAAAAATTAATTATATATAATGTATTATGTAATTAAAACATTATTATACTTGGTAGTATTCGGTAATTCTTTATATTACTACTTTTATTAGTACTTGATACATGTAATTTAATACAATCTTCAATACAATTGTGTAAAAAAAATACTTAAAAAGTCCATAATTCCGATTTTTCATTCTTTATTATTTATAAAAGTAAAGTCATAACTTAACATTCCATAATATGCGAGTTCGTCAGGCGATTGCAGGGATCACAGTTTATTCCAAGTTGTACCACTGCAAAAGATGCATTAGAAAATGTTATAGGATCGGGCGATTACGAAAACCCATGATAGCAACTACAGAAATAATTAAATGAGTGCATATACTATATAGTGTTCAAACAATAATGAAGTTGATTGATTCATACAAATCGTAAGACTTCTATCAAAACTTAAATGAACAAAACTCAAAAGGAAAAAAATGGTATGACGTGCACATCATAATAATAATTTTTATAATATATTATTATATTTTATATTATATTTTTATAATATAATTTTTATAATATTTTTTTTGATACCAATTAGTGCAATTATATACTTAATAATTCAGCCTCATAAACCTATTGGTCCCGAGTGCAACTGCGATGCTAAAGGTCCTGGGTTCGATTTCTAGGTAGAGCAAAGTAGTATTATTAGGATTTTCTATGTTTCTATGAATTTGTATCTGGTTAATGACTCGTCAATAGGCTCGCCCCCTATTACATGGGACCTAATATGAGTACGCCTCTGTCAAACACTTCGGGGAATACAGGCGTGATAATTTGTTAGATATGTATGTTATATTAAATATTTTTTAAATACGTAATATGAGCAGGATTACGCATTTGACGACACGAGGAGATCTCTAGTCCCGTACGTAACAATCAATCATCGAATGGTCGGACGCACGTGTCGCAGCAACGAGGCTCTACCATCTTGCTCCAATATTACATTTCTAAGTGTTCAGTCTAAGCAGAGCCTATACTTACCTAACGAGCCTGTAACATTTTAAAATTTTTTTTTAAAAGGTTACAGGCGACGGCGTTAACCAATTATACTGTTATGGATAGGTGCGAACTAAACGCCTCTAGGGAGATCGGTAATTGATAGACATAAAATATTAAAACATATGATTGTACTTTTCTAATTATAACTAATGATTGTTCCGAAGGCACGATTCTTTCATTTATTTCAATTTCAATATGTATTAATTTGGAGTTTCATCGAAACGTATGCCGCTTTTGCTTTCTTCCCCTAACGATTCTACAATAGGTACTTAATCTTTCATAAGTAATATATTACTTTAGTTACCATTCACCCATAAATATCTATATAGGAGAAAATCATATTGTCGGGAAATTTGGAAAAATTATAAAAAACAAAACGTCATGAGTAAAACTGTTATTTCGGAACGCAATACTTCAACTTCCTCTGCTAAGGCTTAATTAGACATAATATTCTTAGTAGCACTGCAAGTGTGAAAAAGACGAACCATAAATCATATTTCTTGATGTTTGCGGGCGAAAATCCTTACACTACGTGCATTGTCCTTCGTCGCTACCTATAAAGATGAGTCCGAACACTCAGTAGGCATCATTTAGCTCAGCAGTTGCTCAGTGAAAACAACCCACAAAAATGTACAAATTGGTGAGTTAATTACTTGTTTTTAAAATAAATAACGTGCCTTTAATATTTATGTGTACGATAGGAAGGTCAGGATTAGAGTAAGGAAGCGATCAGTGTAAATCAAATCTATAATTTTATTTTCACAAATTCAATCAACTAAGTATTTTGATGCAGTGAACTACAAAAACTGTAAATAAAATAGTGTTATTATACCTATGCTGTTATTGTGGCTAGGCTATGGTATAAAGGTAGCTAGCTAACTTAAAGGATTACTCTATTTTTTTAATTGAAGCGGATTTCATTATTTTATTTTAGTGAATTGATCACAGTGTCATATCACAGTTCATGGTGATTTCAGAACTACATAAGTTTATCCTGAAAATGTTAAAGTCCGACAATAACTGATAATATTGAACTGGATTTGATAATATTCTCCATAAAATTTCAGGCTGGTAAAGGTAGCCTATGTATCAATAAATCTTATTTTATCGATTGTCATTTGATATCAGATCCCAGTTTTTCTCTGTGGTGCGGAAGAGTTTAGACCACTTGTAAAAGATAATAATCGTATAAATATAAAAAATGAGTTATGCAATGGGCCTTAAGTGACGTAAACTAGTGCAACTAGTAGGGTAGGTCCTGGATCTGTTACTGTGTCACATAACCATGGCTACAAAGATGATACCACATTACTTACTTTATAAGTAATGTGGTATATACTAGTAGTAATATACTAGTTGCACTAGTTTACGTCACTAGTGGTATGAACCCAATTTTACGGAACATTTGTTTACTGAAAAAATGTAATTGCTTAGTCATACCCAATTGAATAGACATGCATACTAATACTAATTTAAATAAATTAAGTCCATACTTAAAAATTGTATTTTAAGCATGGGTTTTGAGATGTATGTATGTACCTACAATTTGAATTCGTGGTAAGTATTTGTATTTAGTAATTTCAGTAGTGTCTCTCTCATTTTTGATTTATGAACATTCCCCGAAAGGTTAGGCAGAGGCGTACTAATGTCCACCCACAGTTCGCCGGTATATTTAGATCCCATGTAGTAGGGGACCTATTGCCATTAACCGGGCACACATTCCAAACTCCGAGCTGCTATTGGGAATTTTACAGAAAAACCCACTACATACTATAACACTTTGCTCGACCTGGGCATCGAACCCAGGACCTCTAGCGTAGCAGTCGCGCTCAGGACCACTAGGCTAATGAGGCAGTTATAAGCCCAAAAAAGCCTTACAAACAGTCTATCGTCCAGAAATTGGGTTGCGGGGATCTGATAGCAGTCGCTTCGCATAAAATACTGATATTCAGCCGTATCTGGGTCGACTGGAAGCCGTGCCCAACATGCTGGGAAAAGCCTCGGAAGATGATGATTATCGAAATGAAGATCCTTAATATATTTTTACAGTTGGTGTTCGCTTGCATGCTGGCGGTTGCGATGGCGGCGCCCAAGCCGCAGTTGTTCTACAACGCGGCCTACACAGCGCCCTTATCAGCGGCGTACACCGCGCCGCTCACCTACTCAGCGTACAACGCACCGCTCACTTACCCCGCGTACAGCGCACCATTCGCCGCTTACTCCGCCTACAGTTATGGCGTTTCCTCGCCCTACGCTCTTTCCTACTTTTACAAATAAGCTTTTTTGTACGTCAGCCAGCGAATAAACTATTAATGCTATGTGAACGGATTTATACTTTCTGTCCTTTTTGCATACCCAACATACAACACCCGTCTTCTATTATTATCGTTTGCAATTAGGGTTCGCAACTTATGTTTTCGTGGATGTGATCTTAATGAAACTTAACCTATATTACTGACACATAATTATTTTAGTTTCCACAATGAAAGAATTCCCATGATCCCTGTAGATACTTTCTGAGATTATCCTTTACAAACAGGAGGAACAAAACCGCTTACCTACTATTAAATGTTGGAGTCGATAAAGACATGCCTCACAGGAAATGGTGTGTAAAAAAGTGTCAATAATACATTCAACCTCTTTTAAATCCTCATAAAGTATCGTATGGGGACTGACTTACATGCCATGGCAATCCGTATTCAATTATGTTATCTTTTTGGAAGGGAATTTATTCTTATCACTCACATCAAACTCCACAAAACTCACATTGATTGATTGATGCAAGAAAATTTATGGAATTATTTACCTATTTAAAAGAGCATCTATGGAGTTTCTTGCCAGATCTCCATAAGATTTACTATTTCGAACCGTGCATGTAGTTTTTGACATTTCAAAGGTACCTCTATTATCAATGACATTTATTATAATATATCATTGTCTAGATTAAATAATAAAATTGAGTTTGAGTAGGTACCTATAGCGTATGACGTATGTGGCGTAGCGTTATTTCAATATGAGAGCTTTTGGCTAAATAACAATCACACAGACCGAGAGATCATTCGTTCGAGCTATTCGGATCATTGGTTCCTCATCAGAACCTGTCCACCACTCCCAAATGTTTTCACAAAGAGACAGTCTGTAGTGCTAGGTACTCAATACAACTCTCAACTGGTTTATCCAGTAGATCATTCTTCTTCTATGATGATTCAGCCGGATCTGGTTAACTATTTAGCCATTAAAACAGCTCTAAGGATTTTAACCTGAGAGGCGTCGTTAGATTTTTCTGTTTTAAGCGTGACACTGCTGCCTGTCATTAAAATATCTTATCTCTACTATTATAAAACTGTAAAAAAGCTAATTGAAGATATATAAAAAAAAACGTGCATTATGGTTTAAAAACGTCTCCGAATTCGAAAATGTGATTTTTAAAATTCTTGTCTGTTTGTCTGTTTGTTAAGGGTTGGAGCAAAAACTACTGAATAGATTTTAATTTTATTATCACTGTTAGAAAGTATATGCTCCAACTTAAAAACTGGTGAACTTCTTATCTCAATTAATTAAATGAATCCTGAGATACAGCTTGACCTCCCTGATATATACAGGCTCATACAAAGAAGAGGTCATCAATGTTGGTTTTCCATTTTTACTCCTGATATAGTTTCACGTGAGCGAAGCCGCGGGCAGAAGCTAGTAATAAATATAATTAAAAAATTGCGTGACAATGTTTAAAACGTAGAAATGTAAAATTAAAAAGGTTCCAAAAAAAAATCAAAAAACCCGACTGCCAAAAAATTGGAAGCAAAATAGTATTTGTCCTCCGAATTCATGAGATTGGTCTTTAACAATTTTTGAAGGACCAACTGTAAAGACCAAGTAGATTATATTACTACGAAAAGGTATCATCGCCGATCACGTATAGAATGAAATATGTACATAATTTCGTCTCGGCCTTATGTTATTTAAAAAAAAGTAATTTATTATCTTAAAACTGCCAGTTTAGGTAGTTATTGGATTTTAACAAAGACAAAAGACTATTGTTTGTAGTTTTTCATGCATTTTTATATCCATAGCACAGATAATAGAATACTAGTACCATTAGGTACTTATTTTTACAGTTAAAAGTTACTATTTTTATCTGTAAAATTATAGTGGTCACCGGGGGATTATGGGTAAATAGTACGCTGATGAGCTGGCTAGGAAGGATCTGGAACCTTTCTAATTGGACCGGAACCATTAGTAGCATTTCGGCAGTACCTACGCAAGGCACATGTATGAGTGGCTTAGCCTCACGGGACTTGCTCACTTCAAACATTTCATAGGCTCCACATCGAGATGGCCAATTTCCATTTGAAATTCAAGCAGGCGGCATGTTGGTCACTTGATGGGGTCGCTAATCGGACATTTTCTATTCGGATTTCCTACAAAAGATGGGTCCTTCTCTTCAGGGCCTACAAAAGGGAAATTGCAGGGAGAGAATTGGGGCAGGGATATCCAAGACCAGAGGACTACAGGCTCATACCTCCAGGCCTCCTTAAAAAGCTCAGGGAAGAGCTATTTGAAGAACTGTGAGAGGATGAGGATAAGTTATGGGAATCACAAAAGATGCCATTGGGTCGAAGTGCACTTGATATGATAAGATAGTGGTCCTAAGCGCGATTGCTCCGCTAGATTCCCAGGTCAAGCAGTGTTATTGGTTTTTCTATAATATTCTCAGTGGCAGCTCGGAGTTTCGATATGTGCCTGCTTAATGACATTAGCAGGCACATATCGAAAACTGGTGAACTGGTGTAGGTATAAATTAGTACACCTCTGCCTAAGCCTTTGGGGAATACAGGCGTGATGGTATGTAGTATGTCAAAGAATAACATAACTATTAACTATGCATCAATGAAAACAAAGATGGTACTTAAATTAAAACATTATTTATTTTTTATTCGCATCTAAATTATTTACGCAGGTAGTAAGCGGCATAGGGTGAGGCGTAAGGGTAGGCTGAGTAAGCGGCAATTGGCGCGGAGTAGGCGGAGTAGGCGAGCGGCGCGGTGTAGGCGGCCGCCACCGGCGCGGTGTACGGCGCCGCCACCGGCGCTGTGTACGCTGCGCTGTACAGCACACCTGGCTTGGGCTCAGCCATCGCTGCCACGGCCATCATGCAAGCGAGAACGATCTGAAAAAGACAATTATATATATTACTTTCACTCGTGCATATTATTTTCTTGAAAAAAATACCGTTGTCATTGACCCGGAGTTTTTTATACCTTATTGATAATGTGATGATTTTTGTTTTTAATTATTGTTAAAAGAAAATAAATAGTATACTTACGAATTTGAACATGTTTGTTTGTTTGTTGTTGTCAATGAGCTACTTTAAAGCTGAATGATATAAAAGAATTCTCTGCAACGAACTTTATAGTGATTTAAGAAGGACATTGCATGCAATGTGAGCAAAGCATCGGTCGCAAGGCAGCGTGCATCGAATACTAATAAGCTGGCCCCAACCCCATGTAAGAAATAATAGCAACTGTAGCTACTATATTTCTATTTTATTATAAACAAATAAAGAAACCTAATAAATTAGAAATACATTATTTTTAGATTAAATAAAAACGATTGTTATAAAAATTATAGTATACTTAGTAAGTGGAGCTTAAATATTACAGCTTGGTAGAATGTGATTTGTTTGTTAGGTTACTTATTATCTATATATATACTTAATATATAAAGCTGAAGAGTTTGTTTGTTTGTTTATTTACTTGAACGCGCTAATCTCAGGAACTACTGGTCCGATTTGACAAATTCTTTCAGTGTTAGATAGCCCATTTATTGAGGAAAGCTATAGGCTATATATCATCACGCTATGTGGACGAAGTCGCGGGCAGAAGCTAGTAAATAATAAATCTTATTTATTCGTAATTGTATTTATTAGGGTGGTACTTAAGTGCAGACCAACCCTGGAGGGAAAAAATATTTTACTCAACAAAGAAGACATACCTAAAGTCTCAGAGACAAATAAAACTGAATCCGTTTTAAAAAAGATATATCGAAATCTTAACTATATACTTACTTAGGTATTTATCTATTTATCACAAACTCCTGTTAATAATTTCAATAATGTATGCATATAACTGTAAATATTATTATGTATGACCATGTATTCCGATCACCAAAACGGAAGCATTTAGCACATTTATTATTTCACACATTTTTCAAATCTACTAGGACACTTTAATAGAAAAAAAAACAGTGTTGTCAGTAGTCCTGCGGGTACATTTTATTGTAATGTTTCCAGGTAACAATAAAAATATTTGACAATTTAAAAATGTTTTATTAATAAACAGCTTTCTTATTTGCGTTATATTTGTATTATTTTATCTAGGCTTACAGGGATGAATGAAAACAGCCCCAAATAAATTGGTTCAGTGATGATGATAAAGATACTCATAATCATGAAATATTTTTTCAACAAAAGATTATCATGTGATTATTTACAAAAATATCTTAACACTACATATTTCCGATAGTGAAATGGAAAGTAGGTAAATGACCGCTCTTTGACAGTTTTGATTAAAGGAAACTCATCAGTATTATATACGCATAGCAAGCTCGACTAACCTCACGTAGCATACATGTGGCCTTCTAAAAGACTATAAAATTCGTAACTGAGGTAGTTTTGATATCATTCAGTGCAGCAGCAGCTCAGTGAAAACAATCAAAATGTTCAAATATATGGTTAGTATATTTTTTTTCAGATACTTACCTGAAAAAGTAACTTACCTTATTTTATCTGGTATAGTACTAGATCAATCTTAGTAGTAGGTACCTAGTAGACTTTTTTTTAAATACAGTTCTTTTAATTTACAGCTGCAACTGCAGGAATAAATAGCCTCATGTAAATAGAATTAATTATTCTGTGTTTTTACAGTTGGTACTCGCTTGTGTGCTGGTTGCCGCGCTGGCTGAGCCAAAACCTGAGCCCAAGCCTGGCGTGCTCTATAGCGCAGCATACACAGCACCAGTAGCTGCGGCATACACCGCACCGGTAGCAGCTGCATACACCGCGCCACTCGCCTACTCCGCCTACTCCGCGCCAATTGCCGCCTACTCCGCTTACCCTTACGCTTCACCCTACGCCGCTTACTACCTGCGTAAATAACGTAAAATAAAAAAGATCTACATTTAATTGAATAAATAATTGTTATCATTGCATTTAAGTTTTTTATTCCCAAACCTAAACTAAATTTAAGGGTAGTTAGTGTTTATTACAACTGTATTCATCATTATAGCTAACAGTTCCCACTTATTATAAAAAACTCATTGTTTGTAAGTGTTTAGGTACACCTATTTTTTTAAGAATAGTATAAATGTTCACCAGATAGTGTTTACCATAATATGCTTTTTAATGGTCGGCACTACCAGGAGCTAAGATGGATCATGCAATTTAAGTAAAAGCTTGTTTGGCGCCGGACTTACAGATCTTACCATCAACGTCTTATCTTCTTAGCATTTACGACCCTATGATACTCGTTCCCATGTTTATGCGATGAGGTCTTTAACATATTTTAAATATACTATTAAAGTACCTTAATTATAAATAACTTTTGCTACCCAAAATGGAGTCAGTTTTTCAACACAAGATGCATAATATTTTTCAGTCCTCTGCAACTTCCTGACAGGAATAAACTGGAATTAGATGATCTCTCCATTTCATCTCCCTCCGGTGATACTCGGCCGTCGTAATATTAAAACATTACTTAAAATACTTTCGATATCATGACCGAGCAATGACCCTACATATTATGATGCCGAATAGTTTTACTAACAATTTCGGCATACTTAATTTTTAGCGTTTCTTCAATTCTTGATTATTCTTGATTCTTCTTGATTATTGCATTCGTAATATAGAAGTACCAATAATGGAGAAGTATAGTTTGATTATGCGTTAATTATATTGAAGAAACGCTAAAAATTAAGTATGCCGAAATTGTTAGTAAAACTATTACGGTAACAACAGAGCTCAGAGAAAGTTATAATCAAAAAAATATAATATAACTAGGTCAAATAGCTTTGGACTTCCACATATTACGGCACCGCACTATATTGGCTATATTATGAAACTTTTCGAAAGCCCTTACAAAGTAAGAAGATATGTAATTTGAAAGATTATTTGTATTTGTTATGTAAAAAAAATGTTATGTTGTTATAAGAACATAGTTTCTATGTTAAGCAAAAACACCACAGTAAATGAGAAAAATTACTACATTACGTACTTAACGTTGTTTGTGTTTATTATTTATAAAAGTTTGCTAGTGAAGGACTGTTCAAGTTCTAGTTCAACGTATTTAATATAAAATAAACTTTTTACAAAAACTTATGAAATGTTAACTAATTGAGGTTCACGGTTTCCAAAACGTTAATCCTATGGAGAGGAACCGGCAAGGAAATCCATAGACACTTCTTTAAATATATATATTCTCTACTATTATAAAATTGTAAAAAAGCTACCGACAAGAACTAGTATTTTATATTATCTTCTGTCTATTTTTAGGAAACATGGACTTTAATTAGTATCTAAGTAAAAAGACACTATCGTTTGTGAAACAGACAAATACGTTTCATTCCGTTTTTCATAAAGTTTTCAAGACAACACAAATATATTTTCATGGACCTTTGTTATCATAAGAGACATCACGCCTATATTACCTGAAGGGATAGGCAGAGGCGTACTAATGTACACTCACAGTTTTCCGGTATGTTTAGGTCCCATGTAATTCCTACTGAGAATTTTATAGAAAAATCCAATAACACTTTGCTTTACCTGGGAATTGAACACAGGACCAAGCGTAACAAGTCGAAGGCGAAGTCCTCCAAAAAGTTCAGGTGCGTAGTACTCGCAACCGACGTGTATGTATGAATGTCGCAGAAGCAAAAGAGGCATGCAAGAATCGTAGCAAGTGGCAGTCTATAGTTTCTGCCTACCCTTGTGGGAGAAGGGCGTGAGTGTATGTATGTACCAAGTGTAACAGTCAATCAATGCGGAAATTTCATAATATTTGTGAAATCTGATGCACACAAATTACGTAGGCTACCGCCGGAGGATCGAAAAAAAACCAAAATTTATTTAAAATAAAACTATATTAAAAAATTAAATGAATTACAATTAATTCCTAAGTCTAGAATTAGTGCCTACTGTTCGATGTTAGAACAATGAGTGTGGGAAACGGGTAAGGGAATATGAGCGATGACGTTAATCGCACGTTATGCTGAGTCGGCGCCTCGTGCCCGTAGCTGTTGCAATCGTGAGAAATGAGGTGATCGATGTCAGCAGTTCTAATGTCCAAAATATATGTAACACCTCCCCCCGTAGATCAGCAACTATTTGAGAGAAATCTTCGAGAGAGTTGCTGAGATGTTGCTGGGATCGATCTTGATCTGCCCGGGATGTATCTTCGTATCATCGGTTATTTCAGCATAGACGTCTTGCGTTTTATTACAATCAGGAACGTGACTTTGCTGCTTTGCGGGGCGTTTCGTCTGTAGTCGTCGGTACAGTAATACAAGACTAAGTACAGCTGCACCGGATAGTATTACGTACACTGGAATCGTTGTGTGATAGATAGTGTAATTTTCAACTTGATTTATTTTTGCAGGTTTTTGTAGAGATATCTTCGTGTTCGTGTGATGCAGATTTTCAAGATTAACAGAATTTAATTGTATTAATGATTCTTCTTTTTTCCAGGTTTCATTTATAGATGGCAGCTCCAGTATCTTCAAGGCTCGTCCTTTTACGTTATCATTTGTATTGAAGGCGGTGAATTCGGGCGTAGACAGATAGCAGTCACGTGGGATGACAGCTATGAAACTTCCTTGTAGTGTCTTGTACTGATCTTGACCGCAGGATAATTTTATTTTAGTTGGCTCCGGAAGGCTGATGGTGTAGTGCTTCTCGTCGAGTTCTTCAAGCGCTGGTTTGGTAAGTATAACTTTTGTCATTTTGCAGGATATATCGAGGTGCTGTTTGGTGATGAGCTGATGTATGCAGTCAGGATGATCTTGATCTCGGCGATGAAGTTTATCTTCGCATAAGAACCAAGAATTTGCCTTCGGGCATTCAGCCTCCATGTACATAGAGTCGGTACTATGAATTGCTATATAAGGTAAGGTAGGTATTAGGGCAAGGTTATTTTTATAAGGTACTATTGAGAGTTTATAGAAGTCATAGGTAGAGGATAGGATAATCGGTACTTTATATACTATAACTACTTGCTTATCAAGGTAAAAATAACCTAATTTGATTATATCGTAATAATCCCTAAAATCTACATTAACGATTTGTTCCTTAGGGTACAAAATCCTTATCTTATCTAATATACTCCTAAGCGACTCTAAACTAAGTATAGCATTACAGGTGCTCGATGCACGTATAAATGCCAGCGCATTTTCTAACTTATATATTTCGTCAGAAAGGCTATCTATATTATCACCTAATATTAATAAATGTTGAGCCAGATGGGCATATTTAATTAATTCTGTATCTCTGGTAGCTTCGCTATCCATGATAGAATTTAATGCTGTAGAAATTTTATTTTGATTATCTAATATACTATCTAAAATGTGGGAATGCTGGGACATCCATTCCTTTGTTAAGCTAACATGATTATTAAATTCAGACTCTAATGTATTTTCATTACTTTGTAAAATTCGGATAGCGTTATCGTATTTTAAGGCATCCGTGTAGTCAAGGTTTCCTGAGATACTTTTAATCACCGAACCTAAACCGTCTATAAGTCCTCTTTTATTACGGTGAGGTTCAAACGTTTCTAATCTACTGAATAAGGTATTAATTTTATAATTTAAGTAACTAATATGGGGATCATAAAGAGATAAGGTTTTATTATCTAATAAAGGTTTTAAATCTGATAACTGTAATTTAACTGATTGAATTTGCGAGTTAATGTCCTTGAGATGGACATATTGCAAAAAGGAATGGTAGTGAGATATAATTTTAGCTTGTCCTATTTTGAAAGGTAGCAGACCTGGGCCGTCTTGTAACGAATCAATCGTTACATCTTGTGCGCTCGTCAGTTGACGCAGTAGTAGCAATATTGGAAGTATCCTGTAACAACAAAGGGTTTTTAGGGGTTCTCTTTAAACGTGACTTGGCTACAGGGCCTCGTTTCTTTCGGGTATAAATGTGGATAGGCAGGTCGGCAAGGACAGTGTCCTGCGTATAACGCGGTGCTAATTTTTGTCGACTTGCTAACGGGTTGCGTACGAAGACCTGCTGGTCAGGTAAGAGTTCCTGTTCTGATTCGCGATCTTTATTTCTATTTTCAGTAAGCTGTGTACGCTCGTGCAGGGATGACTCATTAATGATTTCGTAAACTTTAGTTAATCTATTCCTATGATCCTGTATGTATTGCTGAAGTAAATGTTCGGTAAGTTTAATATCTAACGGGTCTCTTGGATCAAAGTGTCCAGTTATTAACTCAATGGGCCTGCATTTTGTAAAACTATGTATAGAATTATTATATCCTAATACAGCGTATGGCATAAGATTGATAACTGACTCGCTACGGTGTTCTAATTTTAATATTCTTAAATGTTCCAGGATCGTTGAGTGAAAACGTTCTACTATTCCATTGTCATTAGGGGAGTGAGCAAGGATTTTATGATGCTGAATTTTATGAAGCCTTGTAAACTCTAAAAATATTTGGTTAGTGAATTCTGGACCTTGGTCTGTAACAATAGTTAATGGTACGCCATGGTGCGTGAAAAACTGTAATAGAGCTTGTACTACGCTTAATGCTGTGCCGTCTCTTAAGAAGTAAGCTTGAGCATACTTTGAGAAGGCATCTACTATTGTAATATATTTTTCGTTTTGCGCTGTAAAGAGGTCTATATGGACTATTTCAAAAGGTTTAGTTGGTGGTGGAACTATACAAAATTTCTGTTTTACAGGGTTCCTGTCATACTTAGCTTGGCCACAGATATTGCATTCATTTATGTATTTAGCTATGTGTTCCTTCATTTTAGGCCAATAGTATTTGTGAGATAAGGCGAGATAACATTCGTTTATACCACGGTGGTTGGTCTTGCCTTCGTGATATTTTTGGATGATCTCTTGCTGACGTAAGTATTCTTTTACATTTTCAATTTCTGTTTTTGTTAATACTAAATTCATAGCGGAACTTTTAAATGCATTCTGTATAATAGGAATAATTTGGTACATACGCAACGTAGGGTGAATAATTAGGCCAGTTTTTACTTTAGGATTAACAAATTCTTTAATCGCGCTAATTACATCTTGTTCCAGGGACGACTCTGACAACTGAATGGTAGTACGGGTATGTGTTTCGAATGGCTTAGTAACGGTTGGCCGTTTCTTAATGTCTCCTACTACTACAAAACAGATCTGTCTATTAAATTTATTAAGCGGCTCATCTGTTAGGGGAATTTCTAATATAGGGTTTTCTGCACTTGTATGGGCAGTGACAGTGGTAGAACCAGTGATAGACGGCGCTTTTTCTGAAGGGTTGACCATGACAGAGCTAACTTCCTCATTATTGATTTGAATTCGTGATAATGCGTCTGCATTTACATTATTTTTTCCTTGTTTATAGACTACGGTAAAGTTATATTCGCTTAATTTTAATTTCCAACGTGTTAGCCTTGAATTTGGTTCTTTTAAATTCATAACCCATTGAAGGGGTTTGTGGTCGGTAACTATTTTAAATTTTCGTCCGAATAAGTAGGGGCGGAAATATTTGGTTCCCCATACTATTGCCAAAAGCTCTTTCTCTATAGTACTGTAGTTAATTTCGCTAGTGTTTAATGTTCTAGACGCATAGGCTATGGGCTTATCTGAACCTAAAGTTCCTTGAGATAATATAGCACCTATCGCGATATTCGATGCGTCGGTCGTTAAAATGAAATCCTTTTCAAAGTCCGGATATTGTAGTATTGGGTCATTAATTAATAAAGTTTTACATTTTTCAAAGCAGTTAATATAATTTGAATCATTGATGTTAATTTTGGAACCTTTCTTAAGACAATGCGTCATGGGTTTAGTTATCTTAGCAAAATCGGGAATAAACTTACGATAGTAGCCTAATAGTCCTAGGAAACGTTTTATTTCGGTTGGGGTTTTCGGTAGTGGAAATTTTTGAATAGCGGCAATCTTATCTGGATTAGGTTTAATACCGTCCTTACTAATTATGTGACCTAAATAAGATGTTTCTAATTTCAGAAATTCTGATTTATCTAACTGTATCTTAAAATTTGATTCTCTAAGCCTATCGAATATTTTTTCCAGATTTATCATATGTTCCTGTAATGAGACACTAAATACAATGATGTCATCTAAATATACTACACAAATTTGATTTTGAAGGTCCTTAAGCACATTGTCCATAACTCGTTGAAAAGTTGATGGAGAATTCTTAAGTCCCATTGGCATACGTAAAAACTCAAAGTGTCCGTGCTCTACAGTGAAAGCTGTCTTCGGGATATCATTTTCTGACATTTGACACTGATAAAATCCACTTGCAAGATCCAAGGTCGTGAAATAATTACAGTTTCCAAGCTTATCTAATATGTCTGATATGTTAGGGATAGGGTATTTATCGTCTATTGTTTTTTCGTTAAGCTTTCTGAAGTCTATAACTAACCGCCACTTTTGTTTTCCAGATGCATCGATTTTCTTTGGAACCACCCAAATAGGCGAGCTCCAGGCAGACTCTGAAGGTCGAATTATACCTTGTTGTAACATTTTAGCAATCTGTTCCTGAACTTCCTGTCTGTGTATGTAGGGGTATCTATAACTCTTAGTATGAATAGGAATTTCGTCAACAGTCCGAATGCAATGCTTAACCTTGTTAGTGAAGGTTAGAGGTTCTCCCTCTATGTAAAATACATCTGCGTATCTAGCACATAATGTCTCTAAGTTAATGCGTTCCTCAGGATTCAAATGATCGGTCCGTAAACGCGATAGAACTTCGTTAACACGCGACTGCGATATGCGCTGTTCGGTGCGCGTGCACTCTACGTTGAATAATTCCGCGCTCACAGGGCGATCCATTGAAAAAACTAAGTCGTTCTGGGTCGGATTAGTTACTTCTAAATAACCACGGCTATTATAAATCTGCGTTACACATTCACCTATAATACAATTGGAAATAATTTGTTCCGGAATAAATGCTTGTCCGTCCTGAAAATTAATAGGGACCTTGATGATTTTAGAAGATTTGGCTGGTATTATATCCTCGTAGTAATTACAATTTCGTGAGCTAAACATGTGTATAGGGTTACGGGAAAATTTAGTTATTAAAATTTTATTCTTTAAATCTATTTTTGATTCCCATTTTTCTAATAAATCATTTCCTATAAGTCCGTCGAAATAATCGTGAAATTTATAAATGAATAGCTTTATGTTATCTTTTTCGCAGAACTCTCGGAAACACGGCAATGTAATAGAATACTCGTGACGACTCGTACCATGATAATTACTAATTTCGAAAGGGTCATAAGTACACTGTATATGAGAAAAATATTCTCTAACGACATCAGGACAAATAATTGAGGTATTGGCACCAGTATCAATTAGTAATTTAAGAGGTGGGTCTGAAATAGAAATATATGGTAATTGACGTTGTGTCTGTAAATTGACCTCTATTTTAACTTTTCTAAATTGGGGCACTTCTGAAAATTTTCTTTATCAGATGAAGATGGTGAAACTTCTTCAGGACATTCCTCTACAACGGCAGTGGAATGAGGTTCATAATAATTCGGTTCGCAACTGTAATACTCATATGGATAATCAATGTAATCCGAGTCGAACGGATCATAGTAACATTCAGGGTTGTCAAAATTTGGTTCGTCATAAAATTCATTAAAATGAAGCTCTCTAGATTTAAAATAATTATTTGGTGGTGGGTTACCAGATTTTGACCAATCATGACCACGAAAGGGCATGGCCTTGGGCACATAGTGACTTACTCCGCTCATCGGCTTTACGGTATTATTCGCATTAGACTGCGGATCTCGTTGCGGTAATTTAAACACATTAGTATTAGGTCTATAATTAGGCAAAGGTGAGCCAAATACTTGTTGGGTACGGCTAGGGCCTTTATATTGATTTGCTGAAGGTCTCCAAAGGGGGACCCTTTGAGGTAACTGAGGCTGTACAAACTGACGTGAATGACCTGGCATATTTAACATAGGCATGCGTGGAGGACTTACCTGCATGGATGGGAATTTATAGGAATGACCAATTTGTGCATGAGGAACATAATTTTTCTTATCTGTAAAATTTTCATTGCGTTGTTGTAAGTATAAAGTATTGACTTCCTCGTGAACAAATTCGAGTGCTTTTTCTATAGTTTCCGGTCGCATACAGCGAATGCGCGACCCTAATGGTTCTTTTAGACCGCGTAGAAATGACTGAAGTGTTAACTTTTTATATAACGTACGTTTGGACTCAATTGTACTTTCCAAGGTCTCATGTAAACTAATATATGTCATTATTGTACTAAAAAGGCTTTGGCATTTTTCATAAAATTCTTGGGGTGATGATGATCCTTGAGTTAAAAGAGCTAAATCATTGTATAAAGAGGTTTCGTCGCGTTGGTCAGCGAAACTATTAATGAGTGCATTTTTAATACCTTCCCAATTTTCGGGTATCCCATTAGAATTAATTAAACGAGCTGCGGGTCCTGTTACTTTGTTAAGAATACCGTTCAAAAGTGCAAGGTTGCGTAATTCATGTCCCGGCTCTCTACTGATATATTCTCTAACTAGCTGATCGCATAATTTAATAAAACGTGTCAAGATATTCGGGTTTCCATCAAATTCGGGAACTAAACGAAGGGCCTTGTACACTACTTCTACTTCCGACATTTTTATAGAATTAATATTTAAATCTCTATTTGCGTCTTGCAAACTATTTCTACTACTAACACTATCTAACCTAGGGGTACTGGGTTTCCTTGGATGGAAAATTTTGGATAATTACCAGGAAAACTTAAGGAAATAAGGGAAAGCAACCATAGAGCGATTCTAAGGTACTCACATATACATTTTGGTTCTTTCTGCGTATCGATGGCTGGATACACCTCCTGCTCGTAGCGCCCGTAGATTCTGGATACTCGAAATCGGTCAGCCACGCGGGACTTCGGTCCGATTTTAGGGGAAATCTTCACGCGACACGAATCGATCTATCTCGAGTATCCTACCGACTGCGCCAATTACGTAGGCTACCGCCGGAGGATCGAAAAAAAACCAAAATTTATTTAAAATAAAACTATATTAAAAAATTAAATGAATTACAATTAATTCCTAAGTCTAGAATTAGTGCCTACTGTTCGATGTTAGAACAATGAGTGTGGGAAACGGGTAAGGGAATATGAGCGATGACGTTAATCGCACGTTATGCTGAGTCGGCGCCTCGTGCCCGTAGCTGTTGCAATCGTGAGAAATGAGGTGATCGATGTCAGCAGTTCTAATGTCCAAAATATATGTAACACACAACTATACCTTTATTACCTATTGTCAAAAAAATAAAAATAAAAACTTCAATTAAAGAAACTACTCGGTGTGGACGCATACATTGATATTGTTAGTCAATAAAACTCATTGCTATTCCTTACACGGTGACGAGCTCGCAGGACCTTTAGTGAATTTGGCCTTCTGTAATTACTATAAAATCGATAGGTATCACATCTTTCTTATCATTCAGTGTAGCAGTAGCTCAGTGAAAACAACCATAATGTTCAAATATATGGTGAGTAAAAAGCATGTAAATAAAATATCCAAAGGTGTTTTAATAAATTGATTAATATTTATAATTTTATTATTTTTTACAGTTGGTTCTTTCTTGCGTGCTGGTGGCAGCGATGGCTGAGCCCAAGCCTGAGCCCAAACCTGGTGTACTGTACAGCGCGGCGTACACAGCGCCGGTGGCAGCGGCGTACACCGCGCCGGTGGCGGCCGCCTACACCGCGCCGCTCGCCTACTCCGCCTACTCCGCGCCAATTGCCGCTTACTCAGCCTATCCTTACGCCTCACCCTACGCCGCTTACTACCTGCGTAAATAATTTAGATATGACAAACAAATGCATGTAAACGAATAAATTATAATTACTCCCAAAAGCATCTTCTTTATTAAAAACCTAACAATCCTCAACATGGTGGCTATTATATCGCCAAACAATATCTACTTCTGCAGATAATTATTTATTTTTTGTACGCTGAGTGAATTCACAAGAGATGCATTGTTTATAATAAGTTATAGGTGTGATTAGTTAACATTTATTATATAAAAGCACATTTATCGCATTATGTGAACCTGTAATGATAGATGTAAGATAGAGAAAAAAAACAGCATGAGATCGCTCCCATTAATGAGATGTCCCCTTTATTCTTTATTACTAGCAATAATGCCAAAGCGCTACAAAATTTACATCAAACTGGCTTTTCTTGAAAATTTATGGTGAACAGTGTAGTCGTCAGTTTGTTCTTTTAAAACAAAGTAAAGTGTGAAAATGTAAAGGCATACCTATGACTTAAAATGTCAGTGTATTTAGCCTTTAATCACACACACACACATGATGAATGTTGTACTAACTAGTGTATAATACACAATTATACACGAAACGGTGCGATTACACCTGCGCAACCCAATATCTAATCGACACTGATATCCTCAATCTTTCCAAGCTATTATCACTTACTACTACTAAAATAGTTACTAGTAAGTTACTAGTAACTATTTTATTATAGCCGTATAATAAAAAAATGACTAGTATAGTAAAGTAAAACTAACGTATGCTAATCATGTTTAACGAAAAACTAAGTAAAAAATATTCAATGTCAGGGAGGATAGAAAGCTGCGTCCTTCCGGTTAAGTACTTCGAGCTACCGAGCTGTGATGTCGAAATTCTTTCCACATTTTGAAGGTGATGTCGGCAACAACTATGAACAGCATATTATTATGTCTCTCAACCTAAGTACTTAACTATATATCTGTATTGTAAAAATATTGTAGTGAGCAGAAAACGAACGAGAAAACGATCAGACCCTTGTGGGTCTGATCGTTTTATTCCCTACAAGGGTATGGTTGACTTAGTATATCAAAGTTATAAAGCTTAATAATGTAATCGTGATTTTTTTAAAGAATAAGTATATATGGAGTTCTCTAAAAGATCCATTTTTTGGAACAGTGCAACTAGTTTTAACTTTTCAAAACCTAGGTACCTACCTATTTAAATGTTCTAATTGAAATCAAATATTTGCAAACACTGACTTTGAAACGATATGATTTATTCTAGTAGTTTAATGGGGATAAACGTTGCCTTACCTTTACCCGACTGCGACAGAAGGAGGTTTATATTTTTCGAATGGATGTATGTACGTATGTATATATGTATGTATACATTTCTTTGTCATGCTCTGTAGCCTAAACGTCTTGTCAGGGTTTAGCTTGAGAGGTGTAAATTAAAAAAATGAAAATTAACGAAATGAAAAAGATGGAAACAAGAGGACCAGTCTCATGCAGTCGGAGTTGTTTGGTCATTTTGGTGTTAAATTTAAAGCGATGTTTGGTGATTTTGTTTCTATTTGGCAGTTCTTTTCGGCAGTCTGACTTTTTTTTATGAGATAGGGGGGCAAACGATCAAACGGATCACCTGATGGTAAGCGATAACCGCCGCCCATGGACACCCGCATCACCAGAGGAGTCGCAAGTGCGTTGCCCGCCTTTTAAAAGGGTTTGGGCCTCCGGTAACCTCCTTCACTCGGCGAAACACAACGCAATAGTTGTTGCACGCCGGTTTTCTGTCAGGCCTTGGTATCACTCTGGTCGAGCCGGCCCATTTGTGCCGAAGCATGGCTCTCCCACGTGAATGATATGACTGACTGGCTATTTTTTATCATAATTGGCATTACCGCATGATAAAAAACTTAAAAAAATGTATTGAAAGAAAAAATCTTCATTTAAGTTAGTTGTATTAACTAACTTTTGACAATGGGGATCGATGATGACACATGGTCTCTGTGCCGCGGAGAGAGGTTTCGATGAGCTAAGAATGATGCACCTACGGCATCGATACTCATTAGTCGTAAGCACAACTGCTACGCTAGAGGTTTCGTATTTCAGGTCGAGCAGTGTTACTGGGTTTTTCTATGAAATTTTTGTAATAACTTGTAGTTTGGATTTAGTTCTGGTTAATGAAAATAGGCCCTATTACATGGGACCTAAACATACAGGCGAACTGTGGATGTATATCTCTTCATATACTGTTGCGAATAGGGGAATACAGACGTGATGGTATTTCGGAATATAAGACCACAATGCCGCATGTGCGTAAGATAATAAATTCGATTAATACCAGAACAATGTGACATTCCGTATTTCCATATGACTATTATAATTGCAAATGTAATGCAGAAATATTTTACTAGTTGATAGAAGTGCTGCTGTGGAGCGAATTACTTGGTTCGACTCCCAGGATGACCTGTGTTGTTACTTTATTTGTTTAAAAATTCTGAATCTTATTTTGATAGCTATAAATAGGTACGCTTGCCGTCATTAGGCAAAAAACTTTTCGGATGAAAGTAAAAATAGCAACAGAATAACTCTGCCTGACCTTGCGTGGAATGCAGGAGTGATGGTTATCTAATGTTTTACCTGTAATCACATCGCGTATTTTATCAAACGCCTTTAGGAAAATTTACATTGGCGAGGCAATCCATTGACACTAAGTGAAGCAAATGCATCATTATTCTGTCCGCGAATATGTGCTCGATTAAACTCACGTTGCCTGCATTTAGCCTTCACACAGTACTATAAAACCCTTGGCAGCAGCTTCTTTCTTATCATTCAGTGCAGCAGTAGCTCAGTGAAAACAATCAAAATGTTCAAATATATGGTGCGTATAAATTACATTTGCTCATTAAATTTATTGGACTGTTTGAGTAGTGTTAAAAGTGAATCGAATTACCCGAACTTCTATAGTAAAATTTAGTGAAGTGAAGGAACAGGATACGGCTTTTCCCGTTAAATCGTTTGTGATTTGGAAGTCGTTTGCAATGTTGTAGGAGAAGACTGGACTAATGAATAAAGTGAAATCGTTGTTTAATTTTGAAAGCATACATTGATACATACAAATCTTTCCTCTTTATAATATTTCTTATCTATATAACCTAAAAAAAAAAACAAAGAAAAATAGACACGCCTAGGCGTCAAAGTACTCCTCCACATCACTGTCATCGGGTAACGTACCCAGAAGACTGGCTGCATTGCCACGTTGAATGGCAATGCTAATCCTTTGACCAAAGAATAAACCAGCCCTCTGATCCCGCGAAGAGTCGACAAGTCTCTTAGAAATTTCTTTGAAGAGATGGCGTGCACTCGGACCCCACGGCCCGAGCGTTTCCACTCCAAACGGCTCAAAATTATAGTTCCCATTGAGGTTGCTATATTTGCGCCGTTTGAGGGTCTCTGCACCAGCAGCGGCAGCGCCAGCACAACCCGCCGAGCTTGGAAGATGGGATGGAGCAAGGGTATCGACGCAAGTTGCATCCCACACCAAAGGCCTACCCAATTTCCATGGCAATAGTGACATACCGTCTGGTCTCTTTCCATCGTCACGTGCCAAGCCATTAGGCTCTAATACAGCTGGCACACCGACGGTGACAAGAGCACGACGAATAATGTCATTAATATTGGCGTGCCGTGCTATTCGCCCCGCACTCTTGCAGCAAGACAAGCCGTGGTGTCCGAGGCTGTCGACAGCTTCACCGCAGTGACACCGATGCGGAGCAACACAAGGAGCGCCCAGACGTAAGCAAATAGCACACCGAAAAGTAGTGTCATCCAACAAGCTACCTATATTAGGTGATGGAAGTGCCTGAAGCCAAAGGCCCGACTCCCACTCACCCAAGGCCAGCAAACGAGCACGCTCAGCAGTATTGACTGACGCATTTATCAGATATTTCCGTGTCAAACTGCAGAGCGGCCAGTCCCACTGTTTTTGGGAAGATGGGATGACGGGCAAGACCGTATTGGGACAAGCCATTTTCCAAGCGTTCACAGCATCCGTCAAACACGGCACCTCAAAATCAACGAGAGAAGGAGCTAAAATTTTCTTCGTTAAAATTTCAGTGCCGTGAGCTGAGGCCAGAAACGCTGGTAAACTAAGACTGGAAATTTTGCGGACGCCGAGACCACCCAGCCGAATGGGGAGAGTGGCTTGGAGCCAAGCTCGGTCGTCCAAAGCCACGTTTAAAATAGATGTTAAGAAATTCCTAATAATTTTGTCAACTTTGTCTAAAAGTTGTGGGTGCTTCCACAAGTGGGAAGAACGCAAGTTATAAATGAATTTAGGGCCAAAACAACAGTAACGGATAATAGTAAGAGCCGAATGAATATTGACTTTGAGGAGTTTTTCCGATGTATCACAAAAATTTTGTATTTTTTCATCGATGAAAGTGAAATTAAGAATATTTTTTTTACAGTTGGTACTCGCTTGCGTGATGGTGGCAGCGATGGCTGAGCCCAAGCCTGAGCCCAAGCCAGGTGTGCTGTACAGCGCGGCGTACACAGCACCAGTGGCAGCGGCGTACACTGCGCCGGTGGCGGCGGCCTACACCGCGCCGCTCGCCTACTCCGCCTACTCCGCGCCAATTGCCGCTTACTCAGCCTACCCTTACGCCTCACCCTACGCCGCTTACTACCTGCGTAAATAATTTGAACAAGACGAACCGATACATATGTATATGAAAACGAATAAACCATATTATTTACCACTATACGTTATCTTCTTTCATTTATATGCTGAGAACATGATTGTTATCAGCATCCACCAAGATTCTCCACCTACAGCTGAACTTTTTTTATGTAATTTTTTTTACATTGTATTTAATAAATAATTATTACATACAATGTTTTTACAGGCATGTACCCAGTACTACATGTAGTTATTAGCCCTACATTTAAATTACCGACAAAAATGTACAATTAAAAACATGGAATCCAAGTGTTACGATTTATATGGCTGAGGATGGTAATTGTGCAAACTTTATTAAGTTTGGGCGTATGACTGGCACATCAAACAATCTTATGTTGTACAGGTTTACAAATTCCAGATCTAAATTAATCTCAATCAGTGCAGAACTAAAAGCTCATTGCTGAAAATAATTGTTTTCACGTGGGAGAGCCATGCTTCGTCACGAATGGGCCGGCTTGACCGGAGTGATACCACGGCCTCACAGAAAACCGGCGTGAAACAACGCTTGCGTTGTGTTTCGCCGAGTGAGTGAGGTTACCGGAGGCCCAAACCCTTTTAAAAGGCGGGCAACGCACTTGCGACTCCTCAGGTGTTGCGGGTGTCCATGGGCGGCAGTTATTGCTTTACATCAGGTGATCCGTCTGCTCGTTTAGCCCTACTATCCCACAAAAAAACTTACATGACTAACATACATTTAGATTGGAAATAGAAATATAATAACTTTAGTCGAACTTTAGTAAAGCTAATCCACTGAACTAGACTACAAAACATAGGGAAGGATTGAAAACTCGTGCGTGAGAAGCGAATACAAAATAGAAATAATTAAAAACATCATATCCTACTTTATAATATCTATTATAAACGTGAAACTTTGTGAGGATGTATGGATGTTTGTGACTCTTTGGAAAGATAGACTATAATCAAATAGACTACTTTTTATTCAGGTCGGATCTTAGACAGTCTAAGGACCCAATTCTGAAGTCCACGTTGTAAGTACCTAAGTCATGGGCTGAAGCTAGTTACAGAAAGAGTCCCACCCATTGTCTTAAGTAAACCACTATTCTGAGTACCTACCTAACTAAACTACCATCCGCTAACCTTACAATAAAATCCATCACAACATGATGAAAGGTGCAATAATTTAAATATTTTTGTATCAATATACTTATACCGAAACCGAAAGTACTAAAGCCAAAAAAATTGGCATATCATTGAAAGGATGACTTACTTTATATTTATAGTTTTTCAATGGAAGTCTTAACTTAGAAACCAAAACAGGTTCTTAGAAAACCCATTTTAGGTTAAAATGGTATAATAAAATACCTTTCGACCGAAAACGATTCCTGGAAAACTTCGTCTCAAATACTGTACAAAGCAGCCTGAAACAGAGGTTTAAATAGACCTAAACGTGCAGGTCACGTCTTATAGCAAATTTTGCTTTTTAGTTATATACAATTTTTAATGGCCGATTAAATGGTTCAAAATAGTTGTTACATCATATTGTATATACCATACAGTGTTTTAGTTAGTTATTCTTTTTATCGTAATAAGGACTGTAAATATGGGTACTCTTTTAATAAAAGCTTATATAAAAAAACCTTTTTTAATAACATTCCAAGGAATCGTTTGAGAACACGCTAGTAGCTTTTGATGTGAAAGAAGGATAAGCAGCAGCAAAATACAACATTTGATATTCTAACTACTTATTTATAGTATGGCTAGCTTTTATATTGTAAAATATTCTGTGTCTATTCTATTGATCTCTGTGGTTTAGTGGTTCGAGTACTGGACTGCTGACCATGAGGTCGTGGGTTCGATTCCCACAGGACACAAAAATTTATGTGATGAATATAAGTGTTTGTGTTCGTCTGGGTGTTTCTTATGTATTATAAGTATGTATTTACAAAAAAAAAAATTGTATTATATCCATTGTCTAGTACCCATAGTACAAGCTCTGCTTAGTTTGGGACTAGATGGTGCTGTGTAAAAATGTCCCAGAATATTTATTTATAATTATTATTATGATCACTTTGTATACACCTATATAATTATATATACCTACACCGATTTTAAATTTTGTTTTACAACGATTACCCTGGAATGGTACAGTATCTTTACCTAATTGTATTATTGTAGAGTTAAACTACTTTCAGGTCTTGTGCCTATTCTGCTTCAGGTTGTATGTAGCATGATGAAAATGAAATTCAGTGTATTGTGATCGAAATTACGTTTTATTAGATAGGTATCGTCTTACTTCCTCCGTCATCATGTCCAAAAATTATCGTGTAGTTTCGTGAGGTTTCCAGGTTTTCAGCGCAGGTAGTAAGCGGCGTAGGGTGAGGCGTAAGGGTAGGCTGAGTAAGCGGCGAGTGGCGCGGAGTAGGCGGAGTAGGCGAGCGGCGCGGTGTAGGCGGCCGCCACCGGCGCGGTGTACGCCGCTGCCACCGGCGCTGTGTACGCCGCGCTGTACAGCACACCTGGCTTGGGCTCAGGCTTGGGCTCAGCCATAGCTACCGCCACCATGCAGATGAATACGAACTGTAAATAAAATAAAATAAATTAGTCAACGTAAATTTGTGAAATATTCCTGGAGACCATCGAATGTTTGGAACAAAAAAATATGTTTTCCTGTTCTGATTTAAAACACTGGAACCTTTAATATCCAATGAGAGATTGTCACAAGTCCGACTTAAAGGCACAATTTTATGACTAGAACTCTATAATTTTGTTTATAAAGTAGGAGGTCACTTATTAGCTACACTATCCCGGAGTCACGTACTAGTAGTACTTTTATTGTGACCACATTCTCGCGAAAAAATATGTCAACTCACGTATTTGAACATTTTGATTGTTGTTGTCACTGCGTTGCTGATGCACTGAATGATATCGAAGCTGCAACGGTGACCAACTTTATAGTAAGTTACGAAGGACAGAGGACGTAACATTATGGAGGTTAAACGTAGTTTGGGTAGACAATGCGCACAGAATGCCGATTACCAGGTTAAGTTCAACGGAAAGTGTAAGGGAATTCTTGCACGTATGCTCGTGCAGACCTGTGGAATGAAATATAAGTCCGAAATTATATATTATTAGTAGTATATTAATAGGGTTATTGAAAACGTTTACTGACTGCAGATTGCCAGAACCCCAGTGACCAAAAGGGGGAACTAGCTCTCACTAGCAAAAGTCGAAGCACATAACGAGTTGTTTTACTCTAACGTAAGGGTGACCGACAGCCAATCAACCCCCAAGAGGTCTTACCACCAAGCAAGTAAGTTATTTACAAGCTTCTTACAAGTTGCTTATCTGAATGGCAGGGAGGATCTGTATTTTAACCCGTCCTCATACGGCGAAAAAATAATTAGGTATTCGTTACCACTCTACACAAGGACAGAATTTCTTTGATTGACAGCCGTCAGCCTGAATAGCTCCAGGTAAGCCATACCAGTGCACGTCTAGTAATCTACATTATAATATCATGATCTGGAGACCCATTTGGTCTAGCTGCGAGACAATTGTAGGTCATCCATTAAGTACTTACATTCTTTTATTTTGATTGTTTTATCTAATCCTATTTATTTTTATTGTGTTGCGTCAACATCTGTAGTCTAATTGGTGTTCACTATAATAATATTTTTCTTACCAGCACGCCTTCATCGCCTTCATCAATTCATCAATTTTCATTATTGTTGGCACCAACAGTTCATAGAGGCAAGTGACCACGACATAAAACTGGACACCACCATTGGACATAGGAAAAGTTACTATATTTTCGATGTCGGGTTTTAATTTTTGTAAGAGAGCTTTGAATTACTTTTAAAGCACTTCTAATTATTATTAAACTTTAATTATTGTTTAATAAAATACCCACAAAAATGTAATACCAAAATAAATCGTAATCCAAACAATATTTTATGAAATTGTGATATTTATTATTCGGATTGAGATACCTTAATCTAGTTTCCTATTGTACCATTTCGTCTACTACTTACTACTTCACTGGAAATAAACGACCGGAAAATTGTTCCAAACTTGGATAAGTTATCCAGATTTGCATTCGCTTACATTTATTTCCAGTGAATGATTTTGCATGAAATGGCATGAACATAAGTTGACAGTATCAGAATCCAAATAATAATACATTTTGATTAAATTGTGTTTGAATTACGATTTATATTGGTACCTATTACGTTTGTATTGGAAACTAGGTCCGCCGGACTCATACAAAAAATTAAAACCCGACATCGAAAATATAGTAACTTTTCCTATGTCCAATGGTGGTGTCCAGTTTTTAGTTGTGGTCGCTTGCCTCTATGAACTGTTGGTGCCAACTTAATGAAAGATTGATGAATTGATGAATCAACCTTACTCACCCTTTCTTTTTTCGTAGTCGAGTAAAAATATATACTGTAAGGTATAGACTGACTGACTGCTGAACGTAAGGTCTTGGATTGTATTTCCAAATATATATAATTACCTATTAAAAAATAGCAGTACACTTCTGCCTAACCCTTTCGAGAATGAAGGCGTGCTGGTAAGAAAAATATTATTATAGCGAACACCTATTAGACTACAGATGTTGACGCAACACAATAAAAATAAATAGGATTAGATAAAACAATCAAAATAAAAGAATGTAAGTACTTAATGGATGACCTAGAACTATCTCGCAGCTAGACCAAATGGGTCTCCAGATCATGATATTATAATGTAGATTACTAGACGTGCACTGGTATGGCTTACCTGGAGCTATTCAGGCTGACGGGTGTCAATCAAAGAAATTCTGTCATTGAATCAAAGAAATTGTGTAGAGTGGTAACGAATACCTAATTATTTTTTCACCGTATGAGGACGGGTTAAAATACAGATCCTCACTGCCATTCAGATAAGCAACTTGTAAGAAGCTTGTACTTGCTTGGTGGTAAGACCACTTGGGGGTTGATTGGCTGTCGGTCACCCTTACGTTAGAGTAAAACAACTCGTTGTGTGACTTTAGACTTTTGCACGTGAGAGCTAGTTCCCCCTTTTGGTGGCTTGGGTTCTGGCAATCTGCAGTCAATAAACTTTGTCAATAACCCTATTAATATACTACTACTAATATATAATTCTGGACTTATGTTTCATTCCACAGGTCTGCACGAGCATACGTGCAAGAATTCCCTTACACTTTCCGTTGAACTTAACCTGGTAATCGGCATTCTGTGCGCATTGTCTACCCAAACTACGTTTAACCTCCATAATGTTACGTCCTCTGTCCTTCGTAACTTACTATAAAGTTGGTCACCGTTGCAGCTTCGATATCATTCAGTGCATCAGCAACGCAGTGACAACAACAATCAAAATGTTCAAATACGTGAGTTGACATATTTTTTCGCGAGATTTCGTGTGATCACAATAAAACTTCTACTAGTACGTGACTCCGGGATAGTGTAGCTTTATATAAGTTTTTATAAACAAGATTACACAGTTCTAGTCATAAAATTGTGCCTTTAGGTCGGACTTGTGACATACTCTCATTGGATATTAAAGATTCCAGTGTTTTAAATCAGAACAGCAAAACTTAATTGTGTGTTCCAAACATTCGATGGTGTCCAGGAATATTTCACAAATTTACGTTGACTAATTTATTTTATTTTATTTACAGTTCGTATTCATCTGCATGGTGGCGGTAGCTATGGCTGAGCCCAAGCCTGAGCCCAAACCAGGTGTGCTGTACAGCGCGGCGTACACAGCGCCGGTGGCAGCGGCGTACACCGCGCCGGTGGCGGCCGCCTACACCGCGCCGCTCGCCTACTCCGCCTACACCGCGCCACTCGCCGCTTACTCAGCCTACCCTTACGCCTCACCCTACGCCGCTTACTACCTGCGCTGAAAACCTGGAACCCTTACGAAACCCCACGATAATTTTTGACATTTGGCAACATGACGACGGAGGAAGAAAGACGATACCTATCTAATAAAACGTAATTTCGATCACAATACACTGAATTTCATTTTCATCATGCTACATACAAACTGAAACAGAATAGGCACAAGACCTGAAAGTAGTTTAACTCTACAATAATACAATTAGGTAAAGATACTGTACCATTTACCTTTCCAGGGTAATCGTTGTAAAACAAAATTTAAAGTTGGTTGTCTTCCGTGAAACAGTAACATTTTAACAATAATTTTAAAACGAATCACTTGGCAAGTATAGTTTCTCGAACGAACGAGCAACCGTACTATAACTTGGTAAAATAAGCCTGCCACTCTAAGGCTAATCAGCAAATTACATCATAGTTAACGAGCAATGACCAACTAGAAGTGTCTTCTTCGACTTATCCTCTTGGTTTATGCTGAGTAAAAGCTGAGCTATTGGCTAAACTCAAGTCGTGTCTACGGATTTTAGCCAAGGATAGCAAGGAGGTCTAAGCTTGCCATTGGTATAATTTTGTCAACCATATTAGATAGATAGTCAAAGACCATATACAATGAGACACACCCAGTACATGCTACTTATAATTAGATAGCCGCTTACCTTATTAAATCAACAATAAAAAATATTTTTTAAATACATCTCAAATTCTAGAATCAACTTAGTTCATCCGAAATAGGTATAATACCTTCCAGAAACACAGAATTATTGAAATTTATAAAAATATTGTAACAATTAAATATTCGGTTAGGTATATTTGGCTGGTTGCTTACATAATATATTGTATTCATACATAAATACCATCACGCCTGTATTTCCCGAATCGTTAGGCAGAGGCATACTAATGTACACCCACAGTTCGCCGATATGTTTTAGGTCCCATGTAATAGGAGGCGAGCCTATTGCCATTAACCGGGCACAAATTCCAAACTCCGAACTGCTACTGGGAACACCTTGTTTGACCTGGGAATCGAACTCAGAACCTCTAGCGTAATAGTCGCGCTTATGTGCTCAAACTGACTGAAGGATAACTGACTAAGAATCCATTTGGTATATTGACTTAATATTCCTCCGTGGCTAAGTTTACAAACACTCGGAATCAGAATAACTATCTGTAACATCATAACATAGGTACGTAATATACATGTTGATATTGAATGTTGACTGTAATACTGTTATGTTATGGGTTATAACAGATTATGTAATCTGTTTGTCTCTAAAGGTAGATGCACACTACTGTAGATTCACAGTTCGCCGGTATATTTTCAGTCGGATGTAATATTGAGACCGAACTGCTATTCCCCAGGCACAAATATAAACTCAGAGCAGTTACTGAGAATGAATACTTGGCCAACCCAAGGACCGAAACCAAGCGGTACCCAGAGGGCCAGAGCTAAAGAAGTGCGACTGCCACTTCAGCTCTATATCTTGCTTTGCCCTATAGTAACAGCCATGAGATTCATGACATTCATCACGACCATACAAAAACATCCTACCTGGTCTGTAAGTCATACAGTACATTATTAAAGCACACGAGCGAGTTAATCAAGCCATCACATTAAATCAGTGACCAGAGGATCACAAAAAAATCTACATAGATTAATTAATTGAAGCGGCGGCGGCGCGACGATAGCCTAATGGCTAGAGCGTCGGTCTTGCGATCATGTGGTCGCCGATTCGAAACGCACCCATTACACTACAGACGTTAACCCAATCGTAACACAAGCATTTAGCTTAGTACGAGAGGTTAACAAGTATACTAGTAATATGCAACCCATATTAAATAAATAAATATTCTGGGACATTATAAATATTCTGGGACATTTCTACACAGCACCATCAAGTCCCAAACTAAGCAGAGCTTGTACTATAGGTACTAGACAATGGATATAATACTTATATACTTTTTTTTGTAAATACATACTTATAATACATAAAAAACACATTACATATTGTAAGTAAACTTTAAAAAATGTCACATCCGTCAAATATTATGAACCAGTTATTTGAAGACCATAACGTGCTTGCCATCTTATACTGTATACTATATCTCATTATGCAAGTCTACTAAAAAATCTACTATGAGTGCCACAATCTCACTGAAGATTTCCGTGCTATCCTTAAAATATATTTATCTATCCTAAGATTGTCTGGAAGATATCGATTTTAGCGATAAGACCGCCATTATACCTATTCATACAAACATAATTTGTAACACAATGTAACAATATGGTGTACAATAAAGAATATTCTATCTATCTAAGTTATTGAAATAAATACCTAATAAAAGAAATCTAATGACTCTTTAATTATAAGCGTCAGCGTTTTGTGACACTTTGTAGGAAGATTTTGGTTCTTAATAATATTATCCGGACAAAAATCTTAGAATTTTACAGAAGAGCCCAGTAACACTTTGCTGGTCCTGGGAAGTACATAGATATGATACTTAAAATTTTTAATAGTTTTGGCTCCACGCATAGAATACAGAAACGTACATACATATGTATATATTGGACAAATAACATGAATTTAGTTTGCACTAATGGGGCGGATTGACATCTTTAAATATTAATTGTAGGTACTTATTTTTTTATTGACAATTATTGAATTTATTCGTATATGAATCAACAACTTCTTATATATGTTGTATGTTACGAATAGGGGAGCAATTCAGTTATAAAAATCCAAAATCTAAGAAATCAAAACTAATACCTCCCGTTCGGCACCCAAACTGAAGGCCACTCAGCCGATGAAACAGTGCATTTTACAATTAAGTATGGAAAGCTATACTTGTCATGTGGGGAATATAATAACCATATAACCAGTATTAAACTGCCTCATTAGCCTAGTGGTTCTGAGTGCGACTGCTACGCTAGAGGTCTTGGGTTCGATTCCCAGGTCGAGCAAAGTGTTATTGGGTTTTTCTATAAAATTCCCAGTAGCAGCTCGGAGCCCCCTATTACATGGGACCGAAACATACCGGCGAACTGTTGGTGTATATTAGTACGCCTCTGCCTAACCCTTCGGGGAATACAGGCGTGATGGTATGTTATGTTATGTTATAAACAGTATTATCACCAATGTTAGAAACAGGGATGGAATCTTGATCTATATTAATCGTCCAGTTTAAATAGGCACATTTACCTCAACCAACCTCCACATTGTCGCAAGCGCAACTAGATTTAGCATTGTAGCAGTGGACACGCGCGTTGTGACCACTGACGCAATGAAAGCCTCGCATCCAGAATACTGATGCATTTGTTCCATACACACACGAACCAAGAAAAAAATACGAATTTAATTACAAACAGTTAATCTTCCACCACTTTAAATATTACCTAGCTAGCTAGAAGCTGCATAGCTTCGGAAATTATAATAGTGTTATTTATACAATTTATTATACGCATAGCCAACGTTTTTAATGTTATTTTAAGGGAATAAACCGCACATTAGATTCGCAAGAATTTGGTTCTGTTTAGCATAGCTTCATTCTCGATGTTTATCTTGAATTCGGAGCACCATTGCCATGATATGTTAGCACACCGCCGTATTGTCCTAGAATTTGTTTCGTACTAACTTGAGTATTTAAAGTGGTGCTCTGAGTTCAAAGTTATCATTCTCTCAACTTCTCCACAACGAGAAACAAACAAACAAAACAAAATGTTCAAACAGGTAAATAAAGTGCTTTAAAAACACAGCTACTCGTACAGCTTTAAAAGTTAATAAAATAATAAGATAACAAACAATTTTTATAATAAATAATTATGTTTTATTTTTTACTATTTCGATATAGGTACTTACATGTTATTATTTTAGATATATTATTATGGATAAATTCAAATACTAAAGCTTAAATAATGTTAATTTAGGGCTAATAATGTTAATTTTATCGTTTAGTTTGTAACTTTTATTTTTTTATAGGTGATCTTCGCTGCTCTCTTCGCCATTGCCGCTGCTAAGCCTGGCATCCACTCGGTGGCGTACTCCGCTCCCCTTGTGGCGGCCCCTGTCGCCGCCGCATACACTGCCCCTGTTGCTGCATACGCCGCACCTGTAGCGGCGGCTTACACGGCACCTTTCGCAGCGGCTTACACGGCACCTGTGGCAGCGGCTTACACGGCCCCTGTAGCTGCCGCATTCCCCGCCCCGTACGCTGCCGCATACTCTGCATCTGTCGCCGCATACAATGCCTATTCAGCGCCATTAGTAGCCGCTGCATACAAAGCTCCAGTTCTGCTCAAGTAAAAATCTAGAAAAACTGCAAATCAAATCAAACACTTATGTTTAATTAGCAACATGAAAATTTAACAACTTCCGTGCATTTTTTTTCTTTCATCCTTTACCAATACAATCATTGGCTGCTCACTGATAACCCTAGTGATTACTAGAATTAAACTAGATACATATAACAGAAATATCGATCAATGATTAAAACTTTTATATAATAACTAACTAAAACCAAGTCTTAAAAAGTGTCTTCTTTAAAAATTATCGATAGGTAGGTGCTTTGAAGAAACTCTGTAAATAATTCACAATGTTGACAATCTATTGAGTAATATTTTTGGCACGCAGAGTAAAACAACTACTTGAGGTAATCCAGTATAACACAATATGCTAAAATAGACAGACTCAAGAAATAATAATAATTCGATTTCTAAGAATTAATTAATTGTTATTTAGGACGCCTACCACGACACAGAAAGGCGGTTTGAAACAATCCATGTATTGTGTGACATCTATAGACTGTGTGTTACATCACACGGGGTTGCTTAGAGGGTATTAATTTATGAACGACTGTGTAAAATTACGTCATAAAGCCTCGCTATGAAATAATGAGCCATTATGACGTATCAAGTATTTCTGTACATAATTATATTGATTAAATAATTTAATTAATGTGGGAAACGCGGTGTCCCTATACTTAAAATCGAAAGTAGGTAATTTACATTATTTAAGTGGTGCGTTACAATGAATGAATGACCCAATTCTAAGGTCCTTGCAGACGAAGTCGCGAGCAGAAGTCAGTAGTTTACTATACATTTTAGTTTACCTATACTTTTTTATTTTATTAGCCTATTATACCTACCTGTGACAAAATTCTATTTTAGTCTATTATTGTGTTATATTATCACATAAGTATTTATATTGTCTATAACATCCGTCTCTTTTAAATGCAAATAGCGACCAAATAGTGAGCAGGTACGGGAAAACCAGCTGATTCATCGGCTACGACCGAACAAAGACGTCTCAATACTTTAACAATGAAAATCGTTGAAAAGTCACTGAAAATTATCCATTATTCATTCGTCATTGAAAATATTTGACGTGGGAGAGCCATGCTTCGGCACGAATGGGCCGGCTCGACCGGAGTGATACCACGGCCTCACAGAAAACCGGCGTGAAACATCGCTTGCGTTGTGTTTCGCCGAGTGAATAAGGTTACCGGAGGCCCAAACCCTTTTAAAGGGCAGGCAACGCACTTGTGACTCCTCTGGAGTTGCGGGTGTTCATGGGCGGTGGTTATCGCTTACCGTCAAGTGATCCGGCTAATATTTGCATACTTATTAGCCATCTTAGAACTAATTTTATACTAATTATTTTTAGGATACCTACTGAATTTCGACATAAGGCAGTATAAGTTAACATCTAGAATATAAGCCTCGACTAAGGCTTAACTTAAGTGTTAGATTATTTATTAATTTATTCAAAATTTCCTTGCGTTTTCCTCGGTCGCGGCGCTACCAGGTCACCCTTGATAATATACGTTAAGCCAACCGGGGATCATAAACATTGCGCCACTACTAGTCAAGTTATAGTTGTAGTAAAATCAAGTTCAAGGTCGACCCAAGTTGGGCTAGTGATTGTGGCCGTGATCGCCAACACCTGATTTAGTAGTGGCGTCCGCTGCCGCGCAAATGTCGCACGCGCACATGGAACGTTCTACACGCATGACGCGAGATCCTTGTGGTTCGATTAGACCGTGCCGAAGCTGCTGCCAAAATACAGCGTGTTCTATAATCCTTATAAGTATTCTTGGCGATTCAATATAAATATATATATATATATATAATAAAATAAATAAATATCCCAATTGTACAAATTATAATTTTAATTGATGTATGAACGTCGAGTAATATATATTTAAAATATGTTAAAAAAATGTTAAAATTCCGGTTTTAATCCTTAACATTCTGATTGAAATCCATTTAGCCGTTTCGGAGACCATTCGAGACAAACTTCGGAGAGATACAAATTCTTTAAACAGACATTAATTTTGGAACAACCGATATCTGGACACTAATTTCATTTATTAGTATAGACATGAATCCGTGTAATATAAAGCCTTACAGCTTTACAAAATCCTAGTTCATTTCTGGTTCAATTGCAATTCATTAATTATATGAGTTAAAATATGTATTTATTAGCTAATCATACAAGATTTTTATAAATACGGTGTTAGATTTTTTGTCCTAATAAAAATAAAAAACTAATACATACAGAATAAACGTTTCACGAATACAATCTCACGTGCATCCCAGAACTCACCACCAGATCACACCACATAATCTTAGCTGATCCCCAAGTGAAAACCTCAACCCAATACAGTTGTGACAGAGAGTCTCTGATAAATTCAAACAGTCGCGGTTTCATATAATATGTCACTTTAAGCATAATCTCAAAAAACTTTTTTCATAGAAACAACAGTTATTTTACTTCGGATAAATAACACAAATCACAACCAAAAAAAATTAAATTTTATAGGCCTGTTTTTTTATAATATTATAAATGTTAAAATTTGAATTGCAGCATTTTTTTGGAGTTTCTTAAACAACACCCTATGTACCTTCTAATTCGAAGTGCAGTCAAAAATATTCAAGTCACGTGCAGGTCCCGATCGCACGTCGCGTCAAGGTGCGCGGGCGCCGAACCTCTGCCAACACAATGAGGCCATCTTTGGCTCCTTATAAATTAGCCGGGATGTCACACCATCAGTCAGTACTAGTCGGACTTAGATACATCAACAGTCACCATGTTCAAATTCGTAAGTACCAACATAGTTTGTTGGCTTTTAATTTTTTGTTTAGTTGTTTTGTTTATTGTCAGTAGACAAGGATAAGAGTAGGTACTTGAAAGCCCTTTGGCATCTTCCACAATTATAAAGTTCTATAATCAAGATTGCAGAACTCATTTTCAAGCGTATATACATTAATCATAATCAAGGCAATACCTTGTTAATTTATTACAAACTAGATGCACAGAAAGATAAATTGATATTTTATACAATAAATATGCAAAACTTGCAACATTGTATAGTTATAGTCTAAGTAACTACAACAATAAATAGTTAGAGATCATAATATATCGTATGGAAATATTTGATTTCAACTTTTTATAAGAATTGCTTTTTGAGACCGAATTTATTTTTGTTCTGTTTCATTCACATCACGTCTATGAACAAAGAATATCTTATTATACACCACTTAGATAAATCTTCGAATAACAACCCACTTCTGATATTCAAGAACCACCTTAGTGCTAAGGAACCGCGCATGTGCGTGCCATTTCATTTAATTTTTTTTGTCGTACCTGCTAGGTACCCTATATCTATACGAATAAATAAAATTGGAGTGTCTGTTTGTAATATTAAAATAACCGCTTTGTATTAACTGCATTTGGATGTATACACGGTACGGTACGGCACGGTATACCAAAACAACATTTCTTACAATTTCTGTCTGGTTGTTCCTGAAATGGCTGGACCGATTTTGATGGGATTTTCACTGGCAGATAGCTGATGTAACAAGGAGTTACTTAGGCTACTTTTTTTAAATACCACGCGCACGAAGGCGCGGGTAACAGCTAGTCATAAATACGAATGTAACTGCGTATGTTCATCACGTTTTCACAGCTAAACTGCAGAACCAATGTTGGTATAGAAACGCCTATGTCCATGCTATGTAAGCACATAGGCATCTATCTATATACCAAGGACATTAAACAAAAGATATAATATGTTTTTATCCTAGTGGATAAAGAGGGAATGCAAACTCTAAAAGCTACTTTATTATATTATTATGTGTGTTAAAATATGGACTATATATATCGTCTGAAATAAATGTTTTATTATTATTATTAATAATAAAATGTATTCTCTTTTTGTTTAGCTGATCTTCGTCGCTCTCCTGGCTTTCGCCTCAGCGAAGCCTCTGGTATTGAGCTACACTGCGCCGGTAGCGGCTGCCTATACCGCGCCAGTAGCTGCAGCGTACACGGCGCCAGTTGCCTACTCCGCGTACAGCGCCTACTCGCCCGTCGCCTACTCCGCCTACACCTACGCATCCCCCTACTCTTACTTCATCTAATCGGACATCTATCAAAAATAGACTAATTTATTTACTTAAGATATATGCATAATGAAAGTATTACAGATCAGTTAAGAGTATAAATACAGTCATCACAACACCATTCTGATATTTTTATTATTATTCTACATAAAAACTTCGAGGTTCTCCTAACTTTTTTATGTACAATTGAAAAAACAGGTATACATTTAATGATATCTGCGTCGAGATATACATACATTGCCTATAAATAATTATCTGCTATGGCTTTGGTATGTAGCCACTTAACAACACATCGAACTGTCAGACAATACAATAAAAAGGTTTTTATTTTATTAAAATAAGGACAACTTGATTTACTCATTAATTAAAGTATTAATATAAAACATTTCAATTGTACGTGAAGCTGTAATAGTGAAGCATGCTTGACTTGTGTGATTTCTAAATGTTATTTCTACAGGCGACCGCTAGAGGGATTTCTTAATATGACCGGATGACTGCTTACTATCGTCTATCCCTAACTAAACTCGTGGCAACGTTACACATATTTAATCGAAAAGTATATTTGACTACGAAACAATAGTCTTTAATAATTTTAAATATTTCATAATTGTCTGCGTCATTAGTCTAGTGGTTACGAGCACGAATGCTACGCTAGAAGTCCTGGATTCCAGGTGGAGCAATATGTTATTGAGTTTTTCTATGAAATTCTTGGTCGTAGCTCGGAGTTTTGGATTTGTGCCTGGCTAATGAATGGCCCCCTATTACATGGCAGCTAAACATATTGGCGAACTGTGGGTATTAACCATGGTGCCTCTTCCTAACCCTTCGGGGAATACAGGCATCAAAAATAAAAAACTTCCGGACCGATTTTAAAAATTCTATCATCTGACTAATTGAGTCAAACATAAAGTCAGTATAGGTCGCGAGTGAAACTGCGGGAAATTGCTAGTGTGTTATAATTGTCTGCTGCTGTTTCGAATAAAAATGACCGACAGATGCGTGGGCGCTCCCCTTTCAGCATTTCTACTTAAACACGCACACATGCAAAACCATCGATGCATAAAAGGTTACAATCACAAAAAGGTCATTTACATTTATTAATAAAATGAGCGAACTGGAAAGATATTTCCAAATGAAAGGAACTGAAATATGACAATAGCTGAAAGTCGTGTGGGGCTGGCAGGTAGGAGAAGACCACACCACCACACCACACACTGCCTTTGCTAGAAGACTACACACAAAGATAAACATATTATTATAGTACAATCTTGTACGTGCGGACAAAAATTTGTTACTCATTAAGAACGAGATACTTAATGAAGTACTTACCTTACATAAGAACGTATAGCACATGCTAGGCTATTGTATAAAAAAACAGACAAACAACATTAATATACTTAGTTATTACTTCAATATAATTCAAATTAGACAATAAAATAAAAATATTTTTAAAGATTTTACCACGTCTTGAGCGGAATGTCAAGACTTAAATATTTTCATTAAAATGTGATAAAATTCATAACTATAGTTTTAAATGATATGTTGATACGTTGAACAGTTGAACACCCAGTGATCACTATGTGATGTATTATAAGCATAGTTTTAGTATAATAATATACAGGAGTTTATTAATCAATAATCAAAATAAATGGACAGATACTTAGGAGTAAAATTTACATACAAAAGGCACTACTTATTTATTTTGACACGGTAAACTTAGCTCCTAGAAAATAACGAAAACAAAATTCCATATTGTACTGCTTGAGTCTATATGTTAATAATAGATAGATACGATAGGCAGAATCAAATATTACATAAATCTGAGATTGTTGTGATTAAGCGCGATACTGTTTTATCGTGAGAAGAGAACGGTTTAGCCCCTGATGTTTGGAAAATCGAAAAGCAAGCATCTCTTGTTGCGATAAACATAATCATAACAATAGATACCTATATCAGACAATCACCTTCAAGGGAAAATTTCAGTATAAAATCACTCGACGCTCATTTTATCTTTTTAACCTGATAATTCTGAATTATGTTTAGAATATTAATACAGTTATGATATATTAACCATAATTTTATTTATAATTATACAATATATGTTAAAAAAATCATGTCTGACAAGCTATTTTATTAGGTATCGAAATCCAGTTCTATTTATATCTATGATAATCGTTTTCAGTCTACAAATAAAGATTAAATTAACTCGATTTTGATAGAGAGTAGAGAGAGAGAGATAACTTAAGTGGCAATACTTATGCTTATTATCATCGTCCCTGGGTTCCAATCATAGTAAGATCGATAATGCTTTTATCACATTTTAAAATATGGTCGATTTTGGAGTAGGTAATCGAGGCAAAATAGTGAATTTTAAACTTCTATATGCCCCTTTCGGATCAGACAGGGTTTTTTATACATAATGTATACTACAACAAGCTGCAAAAAAATACATAATACATTAAGAATCAAATGACTCATAAAAATGTTAGTATTTTATATCCACACTTTTGGATAGGGTCCGGTTTTTGGAATTATATACGTAAGACCTACGTTGAAGATGCGAGCCGTCATTCATCGGTGAATACGAGGAAAACAGCAAGCATGTTGAAACTGGTACGTAAATAAAATATATATTAAATTATTATTTTTTATGTCCAGAAAATGTGTGTTTTAAATTTAAGGACACTATAAGTTAATAATTTAACCATAGCGGACGCAAAATATTGAGAAATGTGCACAAAACTTCACAGAATGGACAATTGAAAAAGCTGGGAATATTCATATCATAAAGAAGAAAAAAAAGTTCAAGAGAAAAAGGAATGTTAACAGGACAAACACTAATAAGTGACAATTCTTGAATTAGGAAGTGTCTATGACGAACGATATCAAAAGTGATATTTATTACGTTGTGAAGTGAAAAGTGTATAGCCTGTCTCCCCCAAGGGTAAGGGAAAGATGTACTAATGTCCCACGTATGAGTAGAAGAGCCACAAGTGCATTTCACAGTTTGCTCTACCCAAGAATAGACTATGGATGTAATGAAAAGTGCACTTTATTTAAGTAACTCTAGTGACTTAAATGTTTTGACTTCTGAGCCCTCTCTATTGAAAAGAAAAATCGCTCCCAGTTCTGGTGTGATACATATCGATAAAGATACATAGGAATAATTTACAAAGTCTAAAACAAAGCAAAATAAAGTTTTTAGCTGATACCATTAGCATTTTAAACAAGTTGATTTCACAACTGGTATTACGTATCAATTATTATTGTTATATTGTTATTGTATAATAATATAACAATAATATATATTATATTAATTATATTATATTATATAATTATTCAGATCAGGAGGAATGATACATATAATTATGATGATGCCTATGAGAAGGATTGTTATATACAGGATATGACTTATTAACACCGTTTATTTGCAGTAAAAAAAAATTCAAAAACTCGTCGTGTCTTATTCAGATTTTAATTCTGTTACATAAATGATAACTATGTCGTACCTATTGTCAACATTCGCTTGTTATTTTTTTTAATATCATTGCAGTTTATTAAATCGTTCATATATCGTTGATCGTCAATCGTTGAATACTACTGACAAGACTACTGTTGGACGTCTAGGAGACATTTAGTGGAATTAAATTTTGAACGAATCAACTAGTCCCAAGGAAAGAATTTCCAATACTAACGTAGTACCAAACTAAATTGTAATTGAAACATAATTTATTCAAAGTGTATTATTCTGATTCCAATTTTATTAATCTAGGTTCTTATTGTACCATTTCGTTCAAAATACTTCACTGGAAAAAAAATTAAAGCGAATGCAATTCTTGATAACTTTACCAATTTTAGAACGACGTTCGTGTAGTAGACGAAATGGTACGGTAGGAACTTAGATTATGGTTATCTCAATTCGAATAATTACAAAATTTAATTGTTTGGATTAGGATTTCTTTTGATATTAGGTTTTTGTAGGCAATTCAAGCTCCGTCGGACCCTTAAGATATTTTAAGTGATTTAAATTTAGATCTACTTAGATAGTCAGATTGTAGATTCAAAGAAGTAGACGATTAGTTATAATAAAATGTTACTGATGTTTGGTAATCTTGTTTAAAAAAATCATTCAGAAATCAAAGAAGGAAAATTAGGGTCCATGAGGTTTAAATGTTACAAAGAGGTCTACTCGAAACTGAAAAATAAGGCAGTGGTCGATAAGACAAAAAAAGTGTGGGGACTTCTGATTTAATAATACTGTAATGAAATCACAAAACTGCACTAATAATAAGTATTGACGTAATCAAGTAATCTTTATTGTAAAGAGAATAATTATGAATTTTTGAGTTGAAAGTTGACATATCCTTATCTACAATGTCATACCGCAGGTTGCAATTGTATATATAAACTTCATACTGTTAAAATAAACTAATAATTAAAATTAATAATTAAAATAATTTTTAACGTTTCAAAATTAATGTTTCAGTTCCTGATCTTTTTTATGCTGAGCATCGCTACAGCTCGACGAGCAGGCCCGCAAGCATACTCCCCAGAGTACCCTTCATATGACTCTCCAAGTCCATCACCAGGCCGACAAAACTACGATTCTTACGATCAGCCATCGTATGACCGACCGTCGGATTATTCCTCGTACCCCACAGCAAAACCCACAAAGACATACCCTCCCACAAATAATCCTCCTCCAAGCTTCTCCGCTACGTCATCGGGGTATCAACCCCCGTTGAAAGTAGAAACTTACACGTCCCCAGTCTCCCGCACTCACTCTATTTCTCCTCCTTATTCTAACCCCTACTCCCGAGGGTCTGGACCTACATACTCTACTCATACGTCGCAGACTTTTATAGCATCGGTGCACCCTTGATTTCTAATTTCTTGCATTTTAAATTCATGCGGAACATAAACAGAACGACGCGACGGTGTGAAAAGTGCTGTAAATAAATATTTCGTTTAAAGAAAAACCTGGGTTTAATTTTAAAGATAGTTCTATTTTATACGTCTACTTAGTGTATTTACACCTACAATTTACTGATATTTATTTAGGTAGGTTGGTTTAGGTAGCCTGTTGCCCCCGGTTCCAATCACAATCCAAAACGATTAACATACTATAACTCAGCGTCTTCTTTGCGTATTTTAAGTTAGACCCGCAGTAATACAAATGTAGTAGTCGTTTTTGTGTGATGCGCGTACAAACATAATTAACAAACAAACATTTAAAATCATTTTGTTTTGGCTTCTGCTGCTCTAATAAAGATCCCCATATCAGTTTTTCTTCAATATTTATGACGTAGAGACAACGGGCTCTTTCTATTTTAGTATACTTATATGTATAGATTACCATTTATTGGGCATACAACCAACATCAGGGGTACTTGGCTGCCTATTGAGAATTTTTGTGTCTTGGAAGTCCAACTCAGAGCCCCCGATTTTTGCGCTCAATCTCAATGTCATCTCAAGCTATGATAAACCTCAGCGATCACTATAATAAATTGAAAGTGGTTTACACTGCATTTGCATCTGCATTATTTTATTTATTAACTTTATACTTATAAATATTGTTTTTTATGTCCAAGTCACATTATATGATAGATGAAGTTGGGAACCGAGAAACAAATTTTAATAAAATTTTGTTAATTTCATGGCATATTAAAATATTTCCTTGTGTGTACAGAGTCTGTAATGAATTCATCTTCTTTGTGTCTCGCGGCTGGCTCGCCACACTCGGAAGGACAATAGGCAACTATTTTAGAATGTGTGTTTGGGCCTTTATACCTCTTCGCTACAATTATATATTCTTTTGTTTTTCTAAGACCCATTCAACGAGGCCTTGGTGTATTGAAAGAGTAATTTCTTCCATCTAAATATTCATTTGTTCCTGTATTTGTCTTCAAAGTCGGCCAAATATATATAAGGTAGGACATTTTTCATGTCACTCATTGCAAATTGAACAGTGTCAAACTGAACAAGTCAAATAAATATACACAACAAAACATTCAAAATGTCAAAGACAAGTTTGGTAAGTAGATAAGTGTTTTAGCTACTTTAGGATGTATTTATTCTTTTGTGTTATTTAGACTTTTAAAGATGCATAATGAACATTACGCGAAATATCCATTTCAACCTTGTCTTAACCTTATCCATCACGATGACGTAATTACTCATTTCAGATCACAGTGTTGGCTCTCGTAGCATCGGTGGTGGCTGATCCTTACGTATATGGAATTAGTAGGCCAGTCGTTGCGCCAGCGTCAGCAGCGTACAACGCGCTGGGCGTTCCTGGAGCGTATTCGGCGTACCCTGGTGGGTACGCTGGCTACGCTGGCTACGCCGGCTACTCTCTACCGTACCCGCTGTCCGCCCTCTCTGCCTACGAGTCATCGTACGGCGTCGAGGAACTAGTGTCCGCCCCTCTAGTCAACCCAGCGCCTGCCCCGCTAGTCTATGGGTCCTACCCTTATGCCGCCGCAGCAAGCTACGTGTACACTCGGTAACTTATCACACGACCCCGAAGTGTACCTACTAATGATTATAGGCTATGTTTTTCTTTGTTATTTTAATATAAGTATGGCTGTTTAAATTGATTATCATTTTATAATCCCCTATATATACTGAGCTGGGAGCAACGAGATCTAGAATGACACATAGAGAGAGAGTTAATAATTATTAGTGAGTTGTATAACTTATTCTAAAAGTTATAATACGAATTATTACAATAATAGGAAAAAATAGACAAAACATAATTAGTTTTGTTTTACAAAATTTGATCATCAAACAGTTTCTACAATAACTTTATTTGCATGCCATTTTCTCTCGAGACAAATTTTATTTCGTCATACTCACTACTATTGTAAATGCGAAAGCAATAAGTTTATTTTTTTATTTCGACGCCTATACCGCTGCACTAATTTAATTGATTGGTATAGATATGGATTTAATCTTTGAGAAAGATATAGGCCATCCTTTGTTTCATAATGTCATTAAAATGATACTGAAATCGAAGCCGAAATCTAGTCATCTATTGAATAATTATAATGTAACGAGAGACCAGGTATTAAAGTCGATGCACGGCAAACCATGTCTATTGAACATTCACAAGCATAAAACTGTAATTACTCCGTGTCCTAATAAGGCAGAAATATGTGCATGATAAATAACATTGATTGTTAAAAGTATCATATATTAAATTATAAAGGAATTTAACTATTACTTCCCCACATAATTATGTGCAAGCAAGAATAGAAATAATGGATAAATTTATTTAAATACTAGCTGACCTGACAGACGTTGTCCTGTCCAAGTTTCAACTAACCACCTCGAAAAATTTGGTTTTCCATATTTGTAATACACTTAGCGCCATTGATTTCTGAATACCTTACTTCTAATCTATAAATTACTTAATTTCAAAAATTTGTTCACATTGTATTGACGTGAAGCATGGAAATATAAATAGACATACCTACATAGATTAAAATCTCAATTATAATATCAATTTATCTATTTCGGCATCAGTAAAACACACGTTGCATTTTTTTATTATTATATTTATTTATGAATTTAATTATTCGATTAGATGGAAACTCTTTAGTTTCTCAAATAAAGTGTGCGCACTGTATCTACACTATGGAGGTTTCACATTATAAAATGAGTTACTATATGGCTGGATGCTTTAAAGAAGAAAATAATAATATTGTCAAAATTGTCAACTCAAAATGACACCTGTTATCGAATCAAATTTCATTGAGGTAATAACGATGTCGTGTTAGTCCGCTAGAAAATAAGTTGTAAGTTTTTGTTTACTTCTTTAACCTACTCAAATATTTAGTTTTTACACCGGCTTGTGCTCGCTGGATAAATCCTATGTATGTCCCGTGATTCCCTGTATAAGTAGAGTTAGAATTACTGTACTAATAATCAATTCTTGGTCACAATAATGGTTTCTGATTGATCTGCTTTATTTTCCTGTTTTATGTTATTTAGTCCCTGTAAATGTATTTTTTAATTTTATTACTTGATTCTGTTATAATTTTTGATCCGTGCTAGTCTAGTACAGAAATACTTGAAAAATAAATTGACTTCAATGGTTATTTTTAAAAGTCAACGTTTTCAATAATTAAAATGTTAATAACTTTTGATAGAGAGAACCGATTTGAATTTAAAATAGCCTAAATGTTAATCCAAGAAACAGGCTATGAATTCCAGCCCACTTCCTCCAAATCTCTTCAGTAGTTATCATTTGATGCGCGGTCAAACATACAGACAAACCGACAGAAAAACCGACAGACAAACAGACAGACAAAAGTTCCAAAAATAATAGAAATGGATTGTGTTACCGATTCTGAGTCCCCCAAATTAGTTTTTTTGTAAATATAAGCAATGTACAGACACGGCTCACTTACATTCTTATTATATGTAAGATAAGATAGTCGTCACCACGACACTTATTGATACAAAAGTGATCTGATACCACAACAAACGCCCCATAACTTATAAATGCATTATGTATTGACGCGTATGAGTATCAGTAATAATAACATTAATATATAAAGAGTTGATAATACCTCTACATTCTCACTTTAAAATATTAAATTATCACAGATTAGTGAAGTGGTATAAAAAGGTTTTTAAACTAATAAACTAAGTACAAAAATAATAACCAAGAACCCTTTTTTTTCATAACATTTCTAGACTAAAACTATGACTACGGTCATTAGTTATAAGTATACATTTTTATCATAACATTCATAATAAACTCATCATACTGTAGGTTTCCTCTCAGAATAAGAGGGTTTAGGGTATAATTATTATTTTTGGGAATGTATTGTTTTTCTTAGCCAGTTGGCTAGTTTTAACCACATTTACGGGGCTAGCCAAGTAAATGCAGGATGTGGTGTGTAGTGAGTGTTATGTGTGATGAGTAGTTTAATTTTCGTCAAGTTGCATGAACTTTCTAACAATTCTGCAGGTGTTTAAAATGGCGGCTTTTTGTAAGGTAATATATATGGTTTCTTTCAGGTTTATCAGTTTGAGGCTATGGATGAGGTGGTTGGGAATGACACCTGTGGTCGAAAGGACTATGGGCACTATATAGACTTTGTCTTGTCGCCAGATTCTCGCTACTTCCTCTTTCAGCTCAGCGTATTTACTAATTTTTTCAGTTATAGTTTTCTGTAGATTGTGGGTGTTGGGAACAGCTATGTCTATGAGGTAAGTGATATTATTAACTTTATCTTGAAGGGTTATATCCGGTCTGTTGTAGTGTATGGTCTTATCTGTAAGGATGGCACGGTCGTAGTATAATTTGTATGTGGAATTCTCTAGGACTTTTTGCGGTGTGTATTTATAGTAAGGGATGTTTGTGTTTTGTATGAGTTTATGTTTGAGTGCTAGTTTTTGGTGAATTACATTTGCAACTTGGTTATGTCTGTGAGTGTAGTCTGTCTGTGTGAGTGTAATGCATGCTCCTGTTATGTGTTGGATGGTTTCTGGTTGAGTGTGGCATTTGCGGCATTTGTCGTTTGTAACGGAAGTGTCCTTTATTATATATTTCCTGTAATTTTTTGTATTAATTATTTGGTCTTGTATTGCCATTATGAACCCTTCTGTTTCTGGGAATAAGTTGCCGATCTTAAGCCATTTATTTGATGCTACAGAATTAACGTGTGGTTGTTCTAAGTCATGGGGGTGTCGGCCATGTAGTACTTTTTTCTTCCAGTCTTCAATTTTTTGTTTCTGTGGATCACTATTGCTCTCAGATATGGTGTTTATTTGTTCTTGTAAGTTGAGTGGTGTATAGTTGAAATCATGTTGAGTAATGGCTCTGTGTATGTGACTTGTGTGAGATTTTGTATGGAAAAATGTTTTTAGATTATTTACTTGCTTCTGCCAAAGATGGTGCATATCAATAAGGCCTCTCCCTCCGTTTTGTCTTTTTATTGTTAGTCTTTCTATAGCAGATTTAGGGTGTAGGTTGTTGTGTTTTGTTAGTGTGGTACGTGTTACACGTTCTAATTTATCTATATCAGTTTTTGTCCATTTAATTACTCCAAATGAATATGTTAATATTGGGATAGCGTATGTATTTATGGCTTTAATAAGGTGTTTCCCAGCGAGTTGAGTGTTACAGATGGCGTTTATTCTTCTATTGTATTCAGCGGTTAGTGTCTGTTTTATTTTTACGTGATCTAGGCCTTTAAGTTGCATGTAACCTAAGTACTTATATAGATCGGTCGGTTCCATTGCTGCTATAGTGTCTGTGTTGTTTATTACGTAGTCACCCGGCTGTATTTTACCTCGTATGATATGTAATGTTTTACACTTATCTAAACCAAATTGCATATTTATATCTTTACTAAATTCTGCTACAGTATCTATCAGCTTTTTCATTTCCTTTTCTGTTTTTGCGTATAATTTAATGTCATCCATATATATGAGATGAGAAATAATAATATCTTCTGTATTCTGTTTGAAACTATATCCGGCCCGGCAACTATGCAGTAGATGTGTCAACGGGTTCAAGGCGAGACAGAACCACAAGGGACTTAAGGAATCGCCTTGGTAAATACCTTTCCTAATAAATATCTTTCGGGTAGCTACTGAGTTTTGATGATAATTTAGGTGAAGAGTGGTTTTCCAATTAGACATTATATTACGTAGAAAGTTTATTATTATTGGATTTATTTTATAAATTTGTAGTATTTGTATCAACCAGGAATGCGGAATACTATCGAAAGCTTTTTTGTAGTCTATATAAGTGCAATGTAGGTTTCTATTTTTTGAGGTAGCGTGTTTGTGGAGAGTCGAATCTATAACTAATTGTTCCTTGCATCCCATGTGTCCCCGCCTACATCCTTTTTGTTCTTCTGCTAAAATGTTGTGATGTTCGAGATGTGTAGTTATTTTTGCTGTGATTGCTGAAGTGAGTATTTTGTATATTGTGGGTAAACATGTTATTGGTCTGTATTGGGAGGCTTGTGGTGAATATTTCGATTTTGGGAGCATATAGGTAATTCCGGTACTTATGAATTCAGGGGTATTCTGTTGTTCTAATATGGTTTTAGTTAGGTTTTGAGCTAATGATTTGTGTAGTGTGGTTAGTTTTTTGTACCAGTAGTTATGTATTTTATCTATACCGGGTGATTTCCAGTTATGAAGTCTAGCAGTAATTTTTCCTATATCTGATTCTGTTATCTCTACGAATTCCATTTCTTCTATTGAACTCCACTTTTTCTTTTCTTCATCTATCCATTTTGCTTTTTCGTTATGTTGTACTTGCTCTTCCCAAATGCCAGACCAGAACGTTTCCAAGTCTGCTTTTGTTGGTATGTTTATATTATCTTCGGGTGAGGTATTGGTGTGTGGTTTCTGTAAATTTCTGTAAAATACTTTTTCATTCGTACTAAATGTTGCATTATCATTTCGTCGCTGTTGAGCTTTTTTATATCTTCTGAGCCTATGAACTTTAAGTGCTAATTTTTGTTTTAACGTATCAAGGAACTCCTCAGGTTTTCTATTATTACTTTCATGTCGAGTGTGAACATTATAGTTCTTAAATATGGCTTCAACTCTCTTTACTACTTTATTGGATCTATTGTTATTGATGAATTGAGTAAGTCTACCGCAATCCGCTCTAATTTTTTCGATATCTTTTTCTAGTCTCTGCTGCCATGGTGGCTTAGTGTTTTGTTTTGATGTAGTGTTTCTTGTGTATTCAGTAATTTTAAAGTCAAGTTCTTCAGATATAGTAACAGCTGTGCAGTATATAAGAGTATGTAAATCTACCAGTTGTATGTCTTCGGATATAAATCGTGTCAGTATATTACAGTTAAATAAATTGACAAGCTGTGAAAGTTTAGGACTGTATTTAAGTTTGGGTAGTTTTGGCCGTGCGGCTGGGTCCATTCCTGAGTATTGTGTAAGTGCTGTTCTAAATTTTTCTTCTATTTCGAGGGCATACGTTTCCGTTAGAGTATTTTGATGTATTAGGGTCTCAATTTCGTTTTCAAGCATTAGTGTTATAGATTCGGTTTGTGTGGAAGTGTGCGATGTCTGCGTGTTTTGGAGGTATTGTAGTGATTGTGTGAATGATTGAATTTGAGTGTTAAATTGTGTTTGTAGTATATCTTCATCTGATTCTTGTGTTAGTGTAGTGTGATTGGTGTCTTCTTGTATTTGAACACGTACTTCTTCCTTCAGCTGATTCAACAAATCTTCAGGGAGAAGTTTATTTCTAACTATTGTTCTTCTCTGATCTGAAATTCTTTGTTCTGTAACATTAATATCTGGATATTGTCGCCGAAAAAGTTCATGCAACTTTTGTCTGTACGTGGTCATATCGGTTTCTAAATTAGTTATATAATAGTAAGTTCGCATGATAAATTTGTTTACATCTTGACTCCATCTCATGCGTACTCTAGGCTTTCCAGCTTTGGTGGACGCGGGTAAAAAGGCATTTACCTCCCGCGCAACATTCAAAGTCGGTAGTGGATCTGCATTTAAACTAGTAGTGGAATGTGATGATATTATAGAAGGTGTGTAAGATACAGTGCTGGGGCTATAAGGTTCTATTGGGCTATTTGTTCTGTCAGTCAGTCTGTCAATATCGTCACTGATTTCGGCTGTAATATTTTGTTCGGTGGGAGCCCGCCTGCTCAACTCCTCACCGCTGACGGTTCGCATGCTGAGACACCCAGCGTCAGCTCCAGGTGTGCCCCGGCGATCGCCCCCGGGCAGCGGTCCTAAACGTTTTCTTTTTGAACGGGTCTCCATATTTAATGGGTTTCCATGGCCTTGTTAGCCGTGCAAGTTTTCATGTAGCATCATTGAACAGCAACACCACATATAGCACCACATAAGTAAGCACCACATACAGCATCCCTACACAACAGTACTACATTACACGTCCGCCCCCCACGTGGACAAGATGTTCAGCCCGGACGTAAGGTTGGAATTTAGGGGGCTAATTATTATTATTATTATTATTATTATTATATAATCTACCACGCTTGTCTAATGCGCGTTGGCAGACTTCACACGCCGCGCCGTCGAGAAAATCTCTCAAGCATGCAGGTTTCCTCACGATGTATTCCTTCATCGGCTTCAGTGCGTAAAAATAATAACCTATAATAAAATATATTACATAACTTCAAAAATTCAGAGATGCGTGTTTTCGAACTCGGGACCTTTATCTTGTCAGTCCAAAGGTCGTATCACTAGGTTATTATTGCTCTCATTTTTATCCCTATGAAAAATTTCCTAGAGAAAACATATTTTTCTATACAAAAATATCTGAAGAGCTCAAGTGTTTGGCCCTTTGCAGAATTATGTTTTTAAAGATCAAATTTCGCAAACGGATAAAGAAGAGCAAAAGTAATCAAATAATCGAAGAAATTAAGGCCCACTTGTACCAACTTCTTAAAGGTGTTTAAATTGTACCTACTTAAACACGAAATTTCTATGAAAAATTGAATTTAACTGCAATTTAAACACATTTAAGAAGTTGGTGCAAGTGGGCCTAAAACTACCTATAGGTAGATTGACCTAGTAAGGTTCAATTAATATTTACTGACAACAATATTTGACGGCACGTTTGGCGTGGAGGATAAGTGATCGGCGTCTAAGCTACTTGTTGTGGGTTCGATCCTCGAACGCAACAAATATTTTTTGTTTGTGTGCGTGCTAATTTGTGTATGTAAACCGATACAGGAGAAAATCCCAGTAGGGAAGGAGCACCGTTTCTTTTTAAATAAAAAAGAAACTGAAAGCGTACGCCATAATTTATGGGAGATGGGATGCCGTGGAAGAACCATGCTTCAGCATGAATGGGCCGGCTCGACCGGAGTGATACAAGGGCCTTACAGAAAACCGGCGTGATACAACGGCCTCACAGAAAACCGGCAAAAACAACACTTACGGTGTGTTTTACTGAGTGAGTGAGGATACCGGATGCCCAAATCCTTTTAAAAGTTGGGCAACGTTCTTGCGACTCCTCTGGTGTTGTAGGTGTCTATGGGCGGCGGTAATCGCTTATCATCAGAAGTGATGCGTCTGCTCATTAGCTCCCTAACCCCTTAAAATAAACCTTAAAATATCAAGACCACTTGGCCTCATTAGCCAAGTGGTCTTGAGCGCGACTGCTACGCTAGAGGTCCTGGGTTCGATTCCCAGGTCGAGCAAAGTGATAATGGGTTTTTCTATGAAATTCCCATTATCAGCTCGGAGTTAGGAATTTGTGCCGGGTTAATGGCAATAGGCTCGCCCCCTATTACATGGGACCTAAACATACCGGCGAACTGTGGGTGTACATTGGTACGCCTCTGCCTAACCCTTCGGGGAATACAGGCGTGATGGTATGTTATGTTATGAATTATGAGCTCTATATTATATAGTGGAGCAGTGGCAACAACTAGTCTAGTGAGTTCTAGTCGATTTGTTGCATTTCAAAGATAACTCCCGCGTCTGAAGGCCAAAGCTTGGCGTGGTCGGTGCCATGCCACCCGCTTCACGCATTTATTAATTATTCATAAAATAAGAACACACTGTTGAATTAATTTATAGACAGGTAGTATGGAATTGCAGTATATAGCAATACCTATGTTTATGCGATTTGCATATTTTATAAATTCAGAGTAGTTATCGTTTTTCTATAAGGATTCATAGTTTAGTCAGTTTGGCTAACCAATTTAGACATCCAACAAACTAGCTGCATCCTGAATTGTTGCGAGAACCCTTGTCTTTCACAATTCCTTGGGGATTTCCCCAAATGATTTTTTTATTAGATCTTATGCACTCAGGATTTCTTCGGCAAAGTTTTGGCCCCGGCTTATAGGGGATTAAAAAGCATAATTATTTTTATACTAAATTCAAGAGCTCTGTGCTCTGTGCTGTCCCTTTATGGAAAAGACGGATTGTTCACCATGTTTATAATTCACCAATAACGGCCACTATAATTTAGCTGGTCAGATGGCCTTACAGGGTTTCATATTAATGCCTAATTATTGTATCATCCTCAATTCATATGAAAGCAATACGATTTGAATTTATTTTTTTCCTACCAATTGCTGGTGTCTTCATATTTTCATGACGAATTTGGAGAATGTCTTGTAACTTTTCTAATCTTGGTTATTTTCTTACGACATTTTAATTTTACATGAACGACTTTTGTTTTCCTGCCACGTTTCTTAAACTTAACATAATATTACACACTAAGTGAATGCATATCGCCACACTGCTAAAAGCCTAGATAAGTAGGCACACTATATTTCTTCTAGCTAGCTTCCTTGGTTCAATTAACGGCTCGAGCAAAGTATTTCAATAATATCCTTAGTAGCTTGTGTGCGGTTAGTGACCTGCTCCATATTTGCTCTCGGCTGACTGTGGGTGTATGTTAGTACTTCTCTGCGTACCCCTTCAGGGAATACCCTATCTTTAAATTATTCCAGGTTCTGTGTGTCAGAAATTTAGCAAAGTTACATAAGATAGCAAGTTTGCTTACAGACAGAATATAATACATTCAGGATATAAAAACTTTGTATTGTCTACCAAATAAATAATTGATTCGTTTTGATTTGATTAAAATAAGCGTGATAACCGAAATCTTAATACTCGTAAAAACTATTAAAAATATGGATTTATTTTTATTTTATAGATTTAATTCTGATTTTTTACAAATCCGTTGCTATGTCAATAAGCTTGTTGTCAAGAGTGCTATGAATGAATGTGTGTTGCTTGTATCATTCTTGTTGCTCTTTTTCCAAGGTAATATAGGAAAACCGGCGTCGGCAATACCTTATATTCAGCACTTTATTATAACGTAAACCAATAGTAACAGTAAAACAAAATGGTTCACTTACCTTGAAGTGATTTTTGCATATAAATACTTTTAACTTAGCTAACAGTTTAAAAAAAATTGAAATTCAAACATTGTATGGTAATAAATTCGCCTACAGATGAGTACTTTGAACTTTCATGTCGGCGCAAATAAAAGTATTTTATTTCTTTATTTTCTTACTTACTTGTTTCCAGGACCAATTACTGAACCAGTTACAATTATGTTGACCTTTCAGAAAAAGACGAATGCACTCGAAATTGATACAATTATTCCGATATCACTTCATTTAAAAATTAACACTCCTGCATAAAGTCGTCCTTTAAATGTTAAGGTCAATGCTATTTCAAGTGCAGGTTTCATAGTGCGTGAGTATAAAAATGGACCAAGCCCTTTGTAGAGCATCATTCATCCCTTTGAACGAGCCACACCCAGCAACATGTATAAACTGGTAAGACTATGACTACTTTTATAATTAATTTAAAAAAATATTATTTGAAACCCATTGTACTCTTCTTGTAGTGCATCTCAAAGTAATGGATGTATACACGGTATGTATATGTAAAACAACATTTTTATAAATTTCTGTCCGTCTGTCCGTCTGTTTGTTCCGTCTAATCTCTAAAATGGGGGTACTTACCGATTTTGACGGGATTTTCAGTGGCAGATAGCTGATATAACAAGGAGCATCATAGGCTACTTTTTTTACTGCGGACGAAGTCGCGGGTAACAGCTAGTCAACCATAATATCAATTAGGTACCAAATATCTATTGAATTGTTACATTTAATAATGCTACATCCGATTGGGTAGGTAGACTGTTGATGCCTACAACAAAAGACAGTTTTTAACAATATAATATGTATATATGGAAGGAGGGAAGTCAGGCATTTACCCTTCAGTGAGACAAACCGGGCTTATAATAATAATAATATATATTTATTATAATAATTATTCCCAGAGAGAGGGAGAGAACAATATTCATTGACTCTATTGTTAGAAATATTTAAGCCGTACGTCATTTCAAGCCATCAGCTGCTAATATCATTATTGCTGACTAATAATACTTGTAATAAAGCAAATTACTCTCTGTTAGCCGGTAGGAAACAAAGAATTGAGCAAGTAATTGTCATGGTATGCCATCCAAGTACTACTAATAAATCGTCGGAGGTGATTGACCTGCCAGCGAGGCATGATAAGAAAAATGTTGCTTATAAATGTATTGTATTTTCCCGGGTATTGTTTTCACAATTATTAGATCTTTTTGCTCTTTAGGTACAATGTGAATGATGCGATACGAATATTCGGCATCTGTCTATTTCTTCTGGTCTAAAGTAGGAGAGCTTTTAACTCTACGCAGTGGTCTAGTGATATGAACATTGGAGCTTCCAAGTCAAAGGTCCCGAGTTCGGATCCAAACCATTGACTTTTGTGGACTATAGCTTTAACTATGTTGATCCATGCCCAACATTCGGACAGGATGGTTGATGATGATTTTACCCTAAAGCACCACAACCAATTAATTTCATAATTGGCAGCAAAGTATACATTCTTTGACTTATTTTCCAGCTGTATTTCCTCGTAATCCTGGCGGTTGCGTTCGCTGCGCCTGCGCCTGAGCCAGGAGCGGCCATCCTAGCTCCCGCCGTGTACAGAGCTCCGCTGACCTACGCCCCGGGGCTGGGCTACGCAGCCGTCCCCGCCGGCCCGCTATACCACGCCCCGTACCTCGCCTCATACCCCGCGGCACCCATCGCCTACAGCAATATCTACTGATCGTAGTAATGACTGCTCGTAAGATGCTAAGGTATTGGCAGTGATCCGTTTGGTACCTAAATAATGTGATGCGCAATAAATCGCCGTTCCGCCTACATTTAGTTTTTTTGTTATCTGTCATATTTATATAGTGCTATGATGTCATTTTCAATATATAATAGGCTCATCCCCTATTACATGGAACCTTTAATGTTTAATGTACTGGTAAAATGTTGGTGTACGCCTCTGCCGAAGCCTGCCTGCATCTGCTTAAGGGATGCAGGCGTGATGGTATGTTTATGTTTCAATATAATTATCATCATCATACATATTGACCGAAGGACGTTCTCGGATGAGCAAAGGCCTTCCCCTACCTAATTTTCCATAAAAGGCCACAAAGTCATCCCACAGCTTGAAACGGTGGGTCCCAAGTATGTAATTTTGCACAGAAATAACGTAAGTAGTTCGCTAAGACGGTATTATGGAAAAGTCCCACGGAGTTAGGAAAAACAAGCGCGGGTATACAGCTTGTATTTCGATATTTCCTACCAGTAGCGGACCCGGGAATCGGGGGTGTTAATGGGCCTCAGTCCAGCCCATATGCATCTGGGTTCACCTTTGACAAAAAAATAAATAAATAAAATTTGATATCCATTGTAGTATTAAAACAAAACCGACGTGCTAGATCTACCACTGTTTCTTACGTGTTATACTACTGAAAATTTACAAAAAACGCAAGTCCGAACTCCGTGTAGGTAAAATATGATTTGCTAACACCAAGTATTACATAAGAAAGGTATGGAATAATGTAACCTAATAAAGGATATGAATGTATCGGATTACGTTTTTTACAGATAACGCCGTCAGGAACAAATATCTGCAAGTGACATTGAACTTACGTAAACCCTGTAGTCTAAAATTATAAAGATTGTCTCTTAAGGTATTAGTAGGTACCTACTATATAAAATACGGCTACTTATAGCTATGGCGGTTTGCTCAAGGGCTGAGCGTTCAGCTTCTGTGCCAGTCTGTCGCGGGTTCGACCCCCGCAAGACATGTATTTGTATTGTGTACGGGTAGTTGTTCCGGGTCTACGGTAGATTGCCATCCACCAGTTTGAAACTTCTGTCCCGGTCTCCCGGTTGATCTACAATATGTCCCGGTATTTCAATTGCAACGTGTAAATACCTACGCGTACAGCACAGTCCGGTGAGGCGGCGGGCCCTGCCGCCCGCTACCGCCTGCCAGAACACGCGTAATATTGCTTGCGTTATGTTGTGTCGTTTATTCTGCGTGGTAATCGAGAGGTCAGAAAGTCTAAGATGGTAATTTTTTTTATTACTGATTTGGAAGGTATGTTAAACGAGCTTTCTTCCTAACTAGGTTTCATAAATCTACGTAAATTAGAAATGCATTTTCTTGTTTGATAAAGATATTTTCAGTCAATTACTGCTAATGTCCCGGTCAGTACTTGTAAAGGCTATGAAACAACTTTTATATTATTTTTTTAAACTTTTGTAATATATTTTCTTTACTTTGTATTTTTGTATATTTCTTAGCAATAGAATGAACCCGCTGAAAACAACTAAGTAGTATTATAATAAAAAGTTCAAAATACATTATCGACGTTACTGTTACGTCCTACATGTAGACTCGACAAAAAATAAATAATTCGTTATATTATCGATTTGACGGGCAATCAATTTTAAGGAGCTTCCGCGCATGTGAGCTCAAATACGTGGGTAGCATACATACGACGTTGAGTTAAACAAAAAACGTTTGCGATAAAAACTTATATTAAAACATGTTCAAACATTTAGTGGTCGGTGTCATTGAGCAAGCAGGGGTTATTTTGATGTTCAGTGGACTCAGTAGATGCCAGGGTAGACGTAGTGGTATGCGGCGCCGTAGGGAGCGGAATAGGCGACCGGCGCGTACCCAGAATAGGCAGGGTAGGTAGAACCAGCAGTGTAAGCCACCAACTGGGGTTCCGGCTTGGGGTTGGGGCTAGCGAAAGCCACAGCCAACACGGCGAAGAGGGCGAGCTGCAAATAATAAAATAAAATAAGTACAAGTATTGTTGCAGTCTCATTAAGTTCAGTCAATCCACAGTAGTAACAAATTCTGAAACCGCCTGATTTTTTTTCTCGACGGCGTGAGAAGTCTACCAACCCGCATTAGGCAAGCGTGTCGGACTATAGCCTAATCCCTCTCATTCTGAGAGGAAACCCATGCCCAGCAGTGGGACAGTATATGGGTTGATTATGTAATGGCAATTAGCTCACTTATATAAAACTTATAACGTACATATAGGCGAACTTTAGGTTACCCTTCTGCCTTACCATTTGGGGAAAACAGGCGTGATAATATATGTATTATGCATAGAATTTGCTAGAAGCAGAGGAACTGCATTTTGTATCTCTTTCGTCCTTATACTAAGATAATACTAAGTCTATGTGTTCATGTATAACACGAACGCCTTGATGAATATTAATTGTGAAATATTGTAATATAATATAACAAATGTCAGTTTTAACTTTTCTATGGGAAAATTTATAATAAAAAATTAATAGGTGAATACCGAACAATTCTGAAGTCATTCAATGAGTTTTTGATACAATTTAATAGATGAATATTGGGGCTAAAGCTTAGGCTAAGGAGCTCAATGAGCATCACATATTTGGTATTTGGACAACGCCTCTAGCGGTCACTGGAAGAACTAAGCTTTCATATTTGACATATCGTCGGGGATAGTGCAATACCGCGTAAAATTTAACCTTTTAGCCATTGCTCTAAGCTCTAATTATCAATGAAATAACATTGCAAATTTAAGCTCATAGCCTGTTCTAAGTCCTGATTATTTATCAATTAAATAGGTAACATTAAAAATAAACCTTACAGCAAAGTGTTAGTAACGCGGTATTGCACTATCCCCGAAAATATTATTCAATAACGACTATCGCTACTTGAAGAAGTGTATCTGACTATCGAAATTAATTTACTTTTTAGTTTATTTAGTAGCTCATACAGTTCAGTATAAAGTTATTGTATTATATAACTGACACTGGTCTGTCTTCTGTATGATCAATATGCTCGAGCGAATGTCTCCGCTCCCCTCGTTACGAGAGTGACGTTACGCTAACAAGAATGACACTAAAATGTCTCCCCTATTTGTATAAGCTATTATATTTCAGCTTCAGATCTTTCATGAGTTATTTTTCACATAAAATGTCGTGTTATGTGCAAAACGATTCGCTAAACTTTTGAAATTAGCGTCTACGATATGTTTGCGGTCTCGATCCCCGCATCAAATAAGTATTTGAATAATTAACAGAATTTACTTTTATCATGATAGGATTAACTGTACCACTACTGGGTAAGAGACTTCTCAGATTGAGTAGGATTAGTTTTTAGTATTTTTAATTTCCTTTAAATTTAGATTTAATTTCGATATTGTGTTAATTTTGCCTATTTTTTATTATAGGTATTATGATGATCAAAAAAGAAAACCATAAAATTTATATAAATGGATGACTTACCAGTCTGAAGAACATGGTTGTTGAGTTACTTGGGATGTTGTCACAAGTGGTAATGGTAGCTGGCCGGTCCCAGCTTATATACAGAACCTACACGACCACGCCCCGATAAGTTGTCTTGTCGTATTGAGATAAAAAGTGTCCTTGATCTTCAATGTAATGAATGAGTGATATACTCGTACCTGCTCTACATACATCGGGGTACCTATCAACAATTCCACATCCGCGTTCAGCCATTTCTATCGGCACCTATTATCAAGGCATTAAATACATCGTTGACTTACCAGTTATTAATAACCACTTGCCTATTATGTCAGGTTTACATGATCTTGACTTTATTCAAATCCTATAATAGTTTTTTATTAATTCTTTGCTTGAATCAAGCGTCAAACGTCATAGCGTAAAAAGTTATCGTATCGATACTAATAATATAAATGTGAGGGTAACTTTGTCTGTTTGTAACGTTTGTATGCATTAACTGCTGAACCAAATTTGATGAATTTTGGTGGAAATCTTGAAGAACGAAGGCTACCTTGTGTAACAAAAACCTTTCTGATGGGGGTGAAACCGCTGGTAACTAGTGATAAATATGTATATGAAAAGAAAACACCATTTTATAAATTTTACCGAATAGATTTGATGTCACTCTTCATCCAAAACATTGAAAATATATTAATTTAAGGCAATACAAATATTCTAATATAAAACACAAATTCAAGAGACTGGAAGACTAAATGCTTGTTCAGTTTATCCAAATTCAGCTGTGAAATTAAAAAAAAGGATTTTTTAATCAAAACAGCTTAATAATTTTCTATAACATATATTGTTTGAAATTAACATAAAAGGTTCATCACATAGTAAGGCTTAAACATTGCAGTATCAGTTGATTGTTTGAGGTCAGTAGTATCCATAGCCGTAATTGTATGGTGAGGCTCCGTAGCTGCCGTAGGATCCGTAGCTTACGGGGCTGGAATAGCCGGAATAGCCGTAGTAGCCTGGGTAGCCTGATGCGTAGCTCCCGTAGCCGTAGCCGGAGTAGAGCTGCGGCCTCGCAAGGGCAACTGCCAGTACGGCGAACAAGATTACCTGGAAAAGAGATACGTTAAGAATACAAATATCACAACTTCCATAAGTAAACACACTTTTTACTGTAGGTAATCTCTATATATATAAAAGAAATTCGTGTTAGTTACACCATTCATAACTCAAGAACGGCTGAACCGATTTGGCTGAAAATTGGTGGAGAGGTAGCTTAGAACCAGTAGACGGCCATAGGATACTTTTTATCCCGTTCCCGTGAGATGTGATGACAGACCGCATTCCACGGGGGCGGAGCCGCGGGCAGAAGCTAGTAAGTTTATAAACAAGCGTAATAGTCGCCTGATGGTAAATAGCACCGCAGCCTATGGATGCCAGCAATACCGAAGTATGGCTAGTGCATTGTCATCTCGAGACACCAGTTATTCAGTTTTAATTTCACTGGCTACATTACTGAAACAAATATCGTCATAGTAGGTACTGCTTAGTGGCAGTATATTTGCGCAATGTAACATTCCCTAATTCCCCGAAAGATTAGGCCGAGTACCCTACAGTTCTTCAGCACGTTATAAGTCCCACTTAATTGATAACGCTATGCTGAATCTGGAAATCTACCTCAGCAACTCAGGCTCAGCAGTCGACGTTGCAACCTTGATTAATGAGGCAGTATAACACAGTACTGCCTCATTAGCCAAGTGGTCCAGAGCACTACTGCTACGCTAGAGGTCCTGGGTTTGATTCCCCGGTCGAGCAAAGTGTTATTGGGTTTTCTTTGAAATTACCAGTAGCAGCTTGGAGTTAGGAATTTGTGCCTGGTTAATGGCAATAGGCTTGCCCCCTATTACATGGGACCTAAACATACCGGCGAACTGTGGGTGTAAATTTGTACACCTCTGCCTAACCCTTCGGGAAATACAGGCGTGATGGTATGTATGTGTTATTTATTTATTTGCTTAATTAGAACGGCCGCAAGCCACTTACACTAATTAACACAGTAAGTACCTAAAATGTGTTGCCACAAAATCATTTTTTATATTAATTACTTTGCTCCTTGGTACGGAAGAATGTAGGTACACGGTACATATAGGTCTCGGTTATTGTATATACGAACGAGATAGTATTGTTACATGGATAAACCCTACAACCCGCTGCTCAGAAACCGATCGCTCGACCACCAACGCCAATGGAGTAGCTATAAAATTAGTAGTGTTAATCTCACTAGGGAAGTCAACGACCCAATAGATCATAGGCCAGATTGTTATAACGGTTTTAGGGACGGCAAGCACCCCAACAAAGTTCGCGTTAATCTTTAAAGTTAGCTGAGACCTTCTGAATTCATCATAGAACTAGACATCCTTTCCACATCTTCTGCAGGGCCTTCGCTCACGTAGGATACTTAAACGTTAATACGATTCAAAATTGACCAGGTCCCTAAATGTTGACCAGGCTCATATAATACACTAGATTTCATAGAAATCTGTCAAGTAGATTAAGTTATAAGCGGGAATAGATACAGATAGACAAATCTACAAATCCTCAATAAATAGGCTTAATTGTCGTTCAAGTATTATCCTTCACAATTTTTTCCCAAAAAAATTGTAATTACAGACACGCCTTTACTTCATACTTATTATAATTATGTATAGATGAGAAATGTGGATGTTTCTTCTGCCTTGTTAACACGTAAATAAGGTATTAGATGTATGTAACTAGAAATATCTCAATTTGTAATTACTATCTATCTTCGACTAACTAGGCGTAATTTACTTTCCACATTGCAAAATGAAATTTGTTTTATAAATGAACATAAGATTCAAAACCACCCACAGTAATAATGATACCTTCAAAATAATCAGTTTGTGATATAAGCGTGAGATGTAAACGAAAATTGTATCTGTTACAACCAACAGAAACATTATTAGAAATTGATGTTACGCATTGATTTTACACTATATGGCTTGGCTTTATTACAAAATACTTTAAACTTAATAATGAATTGTCTTAATTAAAAGACCAACTACTTACTACTGGAATCGTTGGTTACACAATTTGTTTTTTATTATACCCGATAGAAAAGAAACGTAGTTTAATCTAATATATCTAAAAAAGATATCTCTTTTCCTAGAAAACTACTAGACTGATTTCAATGCGATTCTAATAAGCAGGTATTTTGGAGAGCGGCAAATCCTCATGGATCGTCTGCCGTCTTTAATATGGCCGGACTTGTACTGAGTAAAAACCGCACTTATGTTTCGCCGCGGTCATGAGATTCTCCACTACAGTGAAAACTCTAGACTATACATATAGGATTTTCACAATTTGTTTCTCGAAATATCTATCACACATTGCTATCGCGAGATCCGACATCGCGTGAGGAATCAGACGCCTACTACGCATGTCCACTACAATAGGGTTGCTACTTACTCAGAATTAGAACCCATATCACAAACACAATTAATTGTATTCTTTGAAGAACTTTTTAGAAATATTTACTAAAATTCTTGAAGATACTAAAAAACGGGCACTTAGGAACTTCATGTTTCGTCACATAATAAAAATATAAAGAATCCAAAGAGAAACTGTACTCACCAGTTTGGCGAACATTTTATTGAATGATTTTTACTTTTTTCACAAGTCCCGGTGACTCCCGATGCCTTTAGTTAAGCAGTCGTACTGTATTTTTATGTGCCCCCCTTCAACATTTATATGTCGCTCTTGTCCTTGGGCACTCGAACAATAACAGAAAATCTATACCTACACATGAATCTCAGTTGGGAATCAATGTAAATTATGAGTACACACAGACGTACATGGGACGCGCTCTACATGACCAAGTAGGCCGCCTTTGTTTGTGCAAAAGCTACCACACTCAAATAAAAAAATTAAAATATGCGTGGTTCGGATTTTATTGCTTTTAGAGCATACTTGGCGGAGTTAATTGAAGTCTCCTTACAGGTGTGGAGTTCCTACAAACAGCTATAGTATATGCATTAAGAACAAGAGGTTCCGTCGCTTTCAAAGCTTCAATAGACATATGTAATACACGGATTAACAATACAGTTTCCTTACAAGGCGAGTCAGGATGTGGATATTGTATTGAGCTCGCAGATCATCGACCTCAACGAGCGCCCTCGCTGTACAAATTGTCATCCTAACAAAATAGATCATGTACTATATAAAGATCAAGGCTAAAATTTTGTTATATAAGCTCAGAATCGGTGAAGTTAGACATGATTCAGTACACTGCATCGCTCAATCAACATGTTCGCTAAAATCGTAAGTATTTTGCTACTTATATCCATATTATTTTACTTAAGTCATCCATAATTACCACCTTCATTATCTAAAGGCAAAATTGTACATATCACACCTACAAGCCATTAGATAAATATTTCTCTCGTGTAATTTGAGCCCTAACTGAACAGAAATCCAGGTATACCTAACTGAAACACCAAAACTGATCAAAACTTTTCCCAACCTATAAAAATTTGCTACAGCCTTACGCCATTTTTATTTACTTTGGCTATACTAATGAAGCAGTAAAATAGGCGCTTTAAATTCTTTAAAAATAATGGTAATATCTACCCTTTTCAGTCTACATTTAACCTTTTAAAATTTTAGGGTTATTTAAGTTCAAAAGGCTACAACCTTTTTAAAATAAAAAACAGAGGTTCAGCAAAATCAAAGTCATTGAGCGACTGTAAGAGACACCTTACGCAAGTAACGATACTCAGATAATTGATTCTAAAGTGAGTCTTAAGAATCAATTTTCATCTTTAAATATCTTCCCTTTAAGGTTCATTGGCCCCTAAAAAGTTAAGATAACATTTGACCAACCGAAACCAACCGCCTGTGGATATGAAAGCGTATAAAACCTTTTACAACCTTACATCCCCTTCTTATTTTGTCCGGTACACTGAACATGTTTTGTAAAGCCATTTATTTGTAAATATAAAAAAGTATTTTTTTCCTGAACTATAAGTTTGCATGCGATGCCATATGTTGTTCGTTCTGACCAATAAAGCCGGTAAATCAATGTGTTCTAACTTTGTTATAAGTATATAACATAACATCACGCCTATATTCCCCGAAGGGTTAGGCAGAGGCGTACTAGTGTACATCCACAGTTCGCCGGTATGTTTAGGTCCCATGTAATAGGGGGCGAGCCTATCGCCATTAACCGGGCACAAATTCCAAACTTCGAGCTGCTACTGGGAATTTCATAGAAAAACCTAATAACACTTCGCTCGAACTGGGAATCGAACCCAGGACCTCTAGCGTAGCAGTCGCGCTCTGGACCACTAGGTTAATGAGGCAGTAATAAGTATATAATAGTACCTATATTTTTTAATTATATTTTGTTAAAGGTGTTGTTATATTTTTCCCTTTTCAGTTTGCCCTCTTCGCTCTGCTGGCTGTGGCGTTCGCGGCGCCGAACCCCAAGCCTCAGTTCGTCACCTACTCTACCGGACTCGACTCCTACGTCTACCCCCCAGCTGGTGTTGTGCCTTCAGTCTACTCGGCCCCGGTCGCTTACTCCGCGTACCCCGCCGCTCCAGTCTACCTTCGGTGAAGACCTTTCTAACCGGGCCCCTTCTAAAAACAACCCTTGATACATTCCTCACATGACTCTATATAAATTCTCCGTTATTCCAAGTAAATAAAGTTCAACCCAATCAATGAGTATTACTTCGGAACCCCTCGGCATAATAATTATCTTATCGGCGTCGTTTACTCATGAGTACGTTTATAGGCGAATATAATTGAGATAATTTACGTACCTACATGAACTGATTCAATCTTTGCCTTGATGCGCACTTTGTGAAAAACAATAAATAAGGTATGAAACTGGAAACCGCAACATAAGCAGATTAACCGGCCCGTCTTGGCCTGGTCCAGAACGTTCCTTTATTTCAATGACGTTAATTTTCTTCATAATTGAATAATGTTTTTAAAATCCAGTTCTAATTCAAGCAAATTCAATGATAATATAGTAATAGTAGTTTGATCAGAACAGTTTTCTCAAAGGCCTTATTGGTCTAATGGTCTCAAACGCGGCTGCTGAATGTGAAATCCTAGATTTGATTCCCAGGTAGGCTGGGATTTTTTAATTTACTCCCTTGAGTAATTTGTTTATTTGGTGGGTAATTTGATTTTACTTGGGTTTGTGCGCGGTTTAGTCCTATTGTCCATTTATTGGGACCCCAAAAAAGACTCTCTAGTCTAGGTACCTCTTGGATCGGTGATAGAGGCGTGAAGGTATGATTTTTTCTCAAATGTTCTAGAATTAGAGCAAAGTGATGTGATCTATCTAACTTAACGTAACGTAACTGTCGCCTTTGTTACCTGAATGACAAGAATGCAAGTGTTCTTTAATCGTTTTCATGGTCGACACATAATGTTCAACATATCTAGACATATCGTGGGGGCTCTACCTACAATGACAAAGTATACTAATACGTCAAATCAAAGTTAGTTCCCTAGTATTTCACCGGCCAATTTATACTGGGCCGTGAGCGACTGCAATCAAACGTTATTAACTTATGCATTTATTACCATTTTTAACATGCAATATAACTTGTTATGCAACTGGCTTTATGATCAATCGTTAACTATGTAGTTATTTAAAATTCGCAATATAACACTTAACTTAATATAATGCAATAGAAAACATAGTTATCATAACTCGTTATATTGTTTTTATATCGCCTTGTATGTACACGTACCTACATTACTTAATAATTTAATATTCCTAAAACTAGGTTTCATTCTTATTTATTTCAATTGAATATAACATAACATACTATCACGCCTGTATTACCTGAAGGGTTAGGCAGAGGTGTACATAATGTACTTACCTCCAGTTCGCCGGTATGTTATAGTCCCATGTAATAGGGGGCGAACGGACGACCGGGCACAAATTTAAACTCCGAATCAACGGCTTTTACACAGAAATACCCAATAACACTTTGCTCAATCCAGGGATCGACAACTAGACTAATAAGGCCGTTTTTTATCTAATTATTTTTTTATATAATTCTTCCATTTTTTTTTTATTTCTATGATGTGACTAACTGAATACACAAACAGGAACTAAAATGACGCTTTCGTTTTTAGTAAAAACATAATGAATGTACCCTCACAATAATGGAACATGACTTTTGGCGGCGCGGCGTTCTTGCACGTGGTCGCTAGCCAGGCAGATCGCTAGAACCTAATTTTGATCCTTAGCCACCCTGTCCCGGGATAAACAGAAGGAATAACTATGGGCTTACAGTTTGCGACTCCAATAATTAACAATTAATAAATTTAATTCCATTGCTTTGGTGATACCAGGACATTAAAATTGAGATATGCGCAATATACATTATCTTACATTTGCGTAGTCAGAATGAAATTGAGTCAGAGGTATGATAAAGTTCAAACTTCGTCGCATTTTACTTCGTCTTGATCAACAATCTCCACAAAATAATAGGTATTCGATTAACTAGACATACCATACAGACGTGATGCCTGTTTTCCCAAAGGTCGAGGCGGACATGTAATTTGGTTCGATGATGATAATGTACCTAATAGGGGCTCGGGGCCCCTAGTAATAATAACTGCCTCTTTGGTGCTTGGTCCTAAGCGCTACTGCTAGACTAGAGGTCCTGGGTTCAATTCCCAGGTCGAGCAGTGTTATTGAGTTTTGCTATGACATTCTCAGTAGCACTTCATTCAATTATATATTTTTTTATAAACAAAGCTTACAATTAGGTAACATTGAACCTCACACAAGGATGCCCTGTGTTGTAAAATCAAGTCTCTTGTCAGAATCAACGAAGTAAGTACAGGTATCATAGCATGTGAGAGTCTATTTGTGGTGTTTCAGTCTACCTCCAGGGGAAAAAGGCGTGATAAAGATAAGTATCTAAAGCTTTAAGGTTCTGACAACAGTTTTTTTGTTGTTGATGTCCGGTAAAATACCAAACTCTTCACCATCATTCTTGTACTCACTGTATATCATTGTTCGTATTAAATCTTTAGCGAAACCGGAATAGAAATCATCATGATATTATCGCTATTATATTTCATTCGAAGGTCATTGCGTGCGACAATTATGTCACCCGCACAAAATACTATTGGTAAGTGATTACATGGAATATGACCTTGAACTTTAAATACAATAGTGTTGTCCACGCACTTCCCTACTGTCATCCGACGTCGACAACGATCTCACGGCAAGGAAGCTCATTGTGTAGCTGATATCATTCATACAGAATCGTTAATAGGTACTACCTCAGGGTGAATATTTGAAAAATATTAGGACGTCATTAACTCCATCCCAAAGTTAAGAATGCAGATGTTTAAAACTACACTTATGATAATGAAAACTTAAATTACACCACTGCCGTCAAGCAATAAAACAAGTAAATAAATCAATCTGAAACTACCTACTACATGTATAATTTTAAGGGAGATAAGAAGAATATTTTTTAAATAAAATGTTCATTTGAATATTCTCCCCTCAACTATACTAGATACTTACACATAGTGTTTCTAAAATCAACATAATTATAGATAAAATATCTAACGAATAAACTTGATATTATATTTCTTCCATAATAATAGCTATACAATAATATTAAATAATAATTCACTTATGCTCTTACAATAAATTGTAATTATAATAAATTGACTTTCGATGGAAGGTATTTGTAACCTTTATCGTGAACGAGCTTTTTATATAGTACAATTTACATTTCTACAGACACAATTAAGTTAATTGTCGGATTTATCAGAGCTAATAAATTAAAGTTAATTGTGTCTGGCCAAACAGAGATAGGTTTGTGCGGAAGTCGAATCGCACCTCGTTGTGCAGAAAATCAAATTCAAATTCAAAATGACGACACGTTTGGCGTAGCGGCTGAGCGATCGGCTTTTGCGACACGTGTTATGGGTTCGATCCCCACACGGAGCAAATATTAGTATGATGTACAGGTAGTTCATCCGTGTCTGGGTGTTTGTTTGTGTATGTGAGAATTTGTGTTTCTTGTAAATGCACCCACTTACTTGGGGCAATATTTAAGAATAATGAAAAAATAGCATGGAAAATTCAAAAAATACAAAAAGATAGAAAATCAAATACTTAATCACTCCGCTAAACCGAAACACTCCGTAATAACCTATTCTTATAAAATCGTTTGTCCTGAGTCCTGGCTAACTGACTGAGCTATCAATGCACAGCTAAAACGACAGTCTTCAAAGCTGAAATTTGGAGCATAAGTCGGTTTTATTTTATGACGTAATCATCCGCTACGAAAGGATTTCAGGAAAATGTTAAAGGGGGTAAATGGGGGGGAGATGTTTGGATGAGTCTTTGTTCTTTAAATTTGGAAACATGAATATTTGAATTAGCCTAATTCACGATAATAAATAAATAATACGTCATTATTTAGTTTCAGGATTTTTAGCTTTTCACATTTACTTTTTTATTTTGTGAAAATACAAAATTCCACACCCTATTTCCCCACTTAGCCAGTTTATTTAAAAGGGAACTTGAAAATTGGGATTATAGATAAATAGCTTCTGCCCGCGACGTCGTCCGCGTAGCGTGATGATATATAGCCTATAGCCTTCCTCAATAAATGGACTATCTAACACCGAAAGATTTTTTCTAATCGGACCAATAGTTCCTGAGATTATCGCGTTCAAGCAAACTTGGCAGGTGGCACTTGACAGGTGGTAAGAAGATGATGATCCCTTCAGCGGCTTGTAGTATGTTAAGTAAGCAAACAAACAAACAAACAAACTCTTCAGCTTTATATATTAGTATATAGATGAAATTTCATATGCATATTCAGTAGGTCTGAGAATCGGCTACTATCTATTTTTAATTTGTTTTTTAAAGTGATAAAGGTTGTCCACCCCTAACATATAGGGCTCACGATTCTCCACCCGTGCGAAGCCGGGGCGGGCCGCTAGTATAATATATAATCATCATAAATAAATATTGACGTATTTCAGGAATTTTGGATTTATATATATTTAAAAGTTTAACATCACTAGGTCGCTAGTGAAAATGCGGGGAACAGCTAGTCTTTTTATAATGCTTGAAAGTTCTTTTAAGGAGACTGATTGCATAACATAACATACCATCACGCCTGTATTCCCCGAAGGATTAGGCAGAGGCGTACTAATGTACACCCACAGTTCGCCGGTATGTTTAGGTCCCATGTAATAGGGGGCGAGCCTATTGCCATTAACCGGGCACAAATTCCTAACTCCGAGCTGCTACTGGGAATTTCATAGAATAAACCCAATAACACTTTGCTCGACCTGGGAATCGAACCCAGGACCTCTAGCGTAGCAGTCGCGCTCAGGACCACTTGGCTAATGAGGCAGTTTGGAGACTGATTGTTTTGTTCAAAATTGATTAAAATACCAAGTAATTATTATAAGAAATATTGAATTAAGGATATTAATTTAAGGAGACCTATTCCTAAAAGAAAAAAGTTTGTGATTCGATAATCATTAATTTTAGATCGGTTTTCTTACCTCAACAAATAAACTATGAAACGTATAATTTTATACGACATAGCTATGCTATCTATGTAGGTATGTAATCAAATATCCTACTAAATTATCGCTTTTTTCTAAGATTATATTTGCATACTGTGGCTATCCGTACAACTCAAACAAAAACAGGGCCCAAATTGTTATTAGATCAAATTACTATGTCGAACAAAAACATTATCACATTTACATGTTTTTTTAAACCGGACTTTGATATAAGGGTATCGTTCCAGTAAACTGTATCGTAACGGTCTTACTAGTCGTCGAGACCGCGACTGCTGAGCTAACGGAGACGAGACGAAGACGGGGCATACGAGCAGACGGATCACCTGATGGTAAGCGATTATCGCTGCACATGGACACCGGCAGCACCAGAGGAGTCACAGGTGTGTTGCCGGCCTTTTAAAAGGGTTTGGGTCTCCGGTATACTCACTCACTTGGCGAAGTAAGTGAAGATAAGTAAGGCCGAGGTATCACCTCGGTCGAGCCGGCCCATTCGTGCCGAAACATGGCTCTCCCACGAAAATGGAACAATATATCAACATTTAATATATATGCAATTTGTAACATATATTACCTCATTTTAAATATGTTGTTTGAAACGTGAAGTTGAAGGTAAGTAAAGTATATTTATTTTGTTATTGACTTACATTATCTCTTTACGATTTGCAACGTGTTTTACAATTCAAACGTTCCTTACAAAAAAATATGACTACGATGATCAATCAAGGTGTACCAAGTTTTCCACTCGAAACATACTTAAATAAGGATTTAAAAGTCGTCCAAAATCAACAAAGAAACACAGATCCATCGAACAAACAATATCCGTAAACATGCAAGCATTTTTTGCTTACCCACATAATGTAATCCATCTGAAAATGTCAACTCAGATTTTCTGCATAGATATGCTTTAAGACGAATGCATAATGATCTGTAGGTGGGTTAAAAGTTCAATAGTTCTCTATAGAGCTGTTATAATCATGAGGAAGAGATCGAGAATAGATCAAACAGTTGAATTACTGAGGGGCTCGTGGCTAAGTAATAACTGAGCTCATCAATTGATCTGCAAGGTTAAGCTGCGCCCGCCGAGGTCAGTGTATGGGTGACTATTCTTAACACATCAAGACCCTTCCGTGCCTCGGAGAGAGGCAATTGTCATGGCAATTGTTAGTGGTAGTCAGGTGTCCAAAAAAGCCTAAACACCAGTATATGCTCCGAATATCGGTAGGCTAAAAATTGGGTTACGGTGGCAGTCACTTCGCGTAAAATACTGATATTCAGCCGCATCGTAGATCCGCATCAAGTAGACTGGAAGCCGACCCCAAGTTATCTTAATGACTGTTGTACGTTATCGACTAACGAGTGACAGTTCAAACTATTAAAACATAACTTTTCATAGCTTTCAGCCTATGCCAGTTCACTGCTGGTTGTAAGCCTCTCCTAATTTACGCCATAGCATCCTGTCCTCAGCTTGTACCATCCACCTTCCGCCAATAACCTATCGCACACAATAGGATGCTGTTATTATTTTTATAATACTGCGTTATTCGGCTAGGGTATCGATTCCGAACATACACCTGGATAGAAACAAAGTTCTAGTTTTTTTAAATCAAATTACAGAAATCCCTTTCCAATACAAAATCAATGACGAGTTGGTATGGACTGATGACTGAAAATTAAAGAAGTTGTAGGTACAAAAGTGGATCATTGTTCTTGGTAATAACATACATAACATAACATACCATCACGCCTGTATTCCCAGAAGGGATAGGCAGAGGTGTACTACACCCACAGTTCGCCGGTATGTTTAGGTCCCATGTAATAGAGGGCGAGCCTATTGCCATTAACCGGGCACAAATTCCAAACTCCGAGCTGCTACTGAGTATTTCATAGAAAAACCCAATAACACTTTGCTCGACCTGGGAATCGAACCCAAGACCTCTAGCGTAGCGGTTGCACTTGAAACCACTAGCCTAACGAGGCAGTTCTTGGTAATAATATAATTATAAACGGCTATAACCTTTTACAATAACATATCAACACGCCTGCATTCCCCGAAGGGATAGAGGTGGCTGTTATACACCCATTGTTTTCAGATATGATTAGTTTCCATTTAATCTATCTATTTAAATAAAAGAAAGTCGTGTTAGTTACACCATTTATAACTCAAGAACGGCTGAACCGATTTGGCTGAAAATTGGTGGAGAGGTAGTTTAGAACCAGCAGACGGACATAGGATACTTTTTATCCCGTTCCCACGGGATGTGATGACAGACCGAATTCCACGGGGGCGAAGCCGCGGGCAGAAGCTAGTAGTAGGGGAAAGTGGTCACCATTCGTACGCTTTTTATATTTTATTTTTTTAATTTATGATGGATTGTTGAATTTATCTAGTTTATATACCTAAGCGTAACAAATATATTGTAGTTTGTTAAAAAAAAATCCGAAACTATTATGTCAAAAGGTTAAAGAGTTATAGTAATTTTTATACGATAAGATATTCGTACGAACGTACCCCACGTACGGGGTACGTTCGTACAGTAGGTGGGGTACTTTCATACGCCATGGGGTAGATTCATACAGGGTAATTAAAAAGCCTATTAAAGTCGTTAATTTTTTATTAATTATTACAAAAATATTTATTTATTAAAGAACTAACTTAAAATATTTGACTTGACTCATAGTCGATAAATGTTTCTTTTAAAACATAACAAAAAATTAAATCGTTTATCCACAGTTTACTATTGATAATCCACTCTAACCCGGCCATTTGGTTTTCATCCCATTTCGTTGGATATTTTAAATTTGACGCTTTCGCGTATTCGTAGGCAAGTTTGCGAATCTGTATTGTTGTTAGGCCATAATGCATTTTGCAGCAATTAATAATGTAGTCATTCAAGCGTGTCTCTTCTTCCAAGGAGAAGACCTGTGGACTAGTGAACTTGGAATGAAATTAATGTTCGTCCCTCACGAACATTAATTTCTTTCATCGGTGTTAGAGCCATCTTTGAATTTCTTGACTCTGCTTTCCAACGTCGATGTCTTGATGTTATATTGCAACGCGGCTTTTCTATATGACAGCCGTCCTTGAATTACGTCATCAATTGCTAATTTCATGGACTCTTCATCCACCTCTTGGGTACGCGTACTCTTTTTTTATATTTTGGTACCATGATTCTGCAATAAAATATTAGTTATAAGGCTTAGTTTATAAAATATATCGATTTGTTAGAATTAGAATACTTCATTAAAAGAAAAATGTTATTGTGATGTTCTGGTGGTTAATAAAATCTAAAGGGGAGCATTCGTACGCGTACGAATGTGCCCCCTGTTTTGCTGTCCGAATGCACCCCATGACTTGCACAAAATTAAAATACTACTTTATACAAATTCTAATTTAATTTGAGAAATATAACAATTAAAGCTCAAAATAATCAATGTTAACATTAATATTAATCAACACTATTTTGTCAAAAACATAATAATTCTACTTACAATTGCGAATTGAATTTACGTAAAAAATTTACTCACCGCGCGCGAAAACACGTTACGTCTTGTCAGCCGATGCACCTTGGTGCGACTGGCGCGACACTCTGCTTAGCAACATGGCGGCCGGTATGTCTATGCACACAAGCAAACGCGCGCTTGTGTGCCGTTTAGTTTGTCTGTTATACTAACTGTATGAATGTGCCCCGCGTACGAATGGTGACCACTCTCCCCTATATATTTGGATATAGTCTAACTCTCCGCACTGCTGATGAGAATGGTATGGAAAAACCCAATAAGTTGTTTTTTTTACACGGGATTTGAACTCACGACCGCTAGTGTAGCAATCGCTCTTTCAACCACTAGTAGCAGTTTTCCCTTTAAAATAATCCTGTAATAGTTACATAGGCAAACCGAATATTGCAAACCACAATTATGTTAAAATGCGTTAATTTAGCAATAACTATCAGTATGTAAGTCGCGCCGCGTTGGTCCGTCCGCGTCGCCGCGTTCTGTGGGCCAACACTCGAACAATGCATGTTTACTAAAATAGCCCAATCCCTGGGCTCAGCCACCATGCTCGGAATATTGATGCACACACACTGACGCACTGCGCTAGACATTATCATATACTTACAAAATAACTTATGGAATGCGCACACGTAAGCCATGCCAGTATGTCAAGATAAAAAAACGAATAATTTGTCCACGAGTTGTCCACATGTTTTAGTAACTGCATTATTAGTGTAGTGGTCATACGCGCTACACTTGAGGTTCTGGGTTTGTATAATATATGGTTATATTTAAGAAATTGTCGGTAGAAGCTCGAAGTCTAGATTTATGCCCAGTTAAGGCTGTAGGCACGCCGCCAATTTTTTTACACCCGCAACACCAGAGGAGTCGCAACTAGTCACAAGTGCGTTGCCCGCCTTTTAAAAGGGTACACAATGCAAGCGTTGTTTCACGCCGGTTTTCTGTGAGGCTGTGGTATCACTCCGGTCGAGCTGGCCCATTCGTGCCGAAACATGGCTCTCCCACGTGATTACGTACATACATACATACACTCACGCCTTTTTCCAGAGGGGTAGCCAGAAACTACAGACCACCACTTGCTACGATTCTTGCAAACTTCTTTTGGTTCTGCCACCTTCATACATCTTCTCATACATACGCGCCGGTTACGAGTACTACGCACCTGACCTTTTTGAAGAACCTCGCCAATTAGATCGGCGTATGTCCTTCTAGGACGACCTCTTCTGACGCTGCCGCTGATATTTGCCTTATAAATCCCTTTCGTTAATCGTCTTTCATTCATTCTCTCAACATGTTCAAACCATCTCAGCATATTCCTTAAATTCGTGTCACTACATCATCTTTCAGTCCGCAACGTTGTCTTATCACATAATCACTCCAGTGAACTATCAGTACGCCCCTAGCTTAACCTTCAGAGAATACAGGCGTGATAGTATGTTTTGTTACTTGTTCTCATTTTTGTTTTGTTTTTATTTCATGGGAGGAAATTGTTGAAATTCTCAGTAGCAGCAGTTCAGATTTATAACATTTTACTTTGCTTTAGTTTTTGATGTGTTAGTAATAAGAACATCCTAGGTTTTAGGTAAGCATAGCCAACATCTTCTTCAGGCAGCTCTTTTGTTAATAGAGCGAGAAATCTTTATCAGATCGTTTGACGACGGAGGCGGCGGGGTAAGCCAGCGGGCTACGTGGACTGGGTAAGATAGCGATGTAAATCGGAAGGGCAACTCTTGATAACATATACCGTCGACACATTACGGCAGCCCTGACAATATTCCATCTAGGAAGTAACGTGCACAAAAGATACAACTAAATAGTCCATAACGTAATTTAACAATAGACGCAGAGTTATATTCAGTCGACATTGTATGACGCAGACGTCTATCATAACAACCAGTTCGACAGAAACCACATGACCTTTAAAGGTTCATCATATAACTTAATTAGTACAGTGCATTTAAACATAGACAACCGATCAACTTGACAGCCCGCAGTCCGGTATTACGCAATACACAATGTCATTATCTCTTCAAATAAGCATTATTATCTCTGTTGGATTCGCCTACTGAATGGCTTATGTGACGCTGTTTTAATGAGCAGTCAGTAATCCTATTTATCGATAAATTGCGATACCTATCGGAAGTGACGTAATAGAATTGAGCTTTGTTATTAGTGTCTGTATAAAACTATTTTCTCTTATTGTTCATTTATAGTTTTGATACTGTTTTATATAGAACTGATTTATTCGCCTGATTGTAAAGAAGGGTGAATCTTCCCGTCGTATTTTTACCTAGGTACAATGATGACGAATAATTTAGCCATTTTGAAAAAAATGGAGTTGTGATGATGAAATGAAATGATATTTATTTCTGTAAGTAGATCTTCAGAGAAAGGTGGCTTCGGGATTTCCTAACTGACGACCTCTGAAAAAAAACACCGAAAAAAAAAACAACCCATTACATGTCCCACTGCTGGGCACGGATCTCCTCTCACAATGAGAGGGATTAGGCTATAGTCCACCACGCTAGCCTAATGCGGGTTGGCAGACTTCACACGCCGTCGAGAAAATCTCTTGGGCATGCAGGTTTCCTCACGATGTTTTCCTTCACCGTTTAAGCGCGTGATAATTAACTATTAATACGCAAATAACTTCGAAAAGTCAGAGGTGCGTGCCTTGGATTTGAACTCGAGACCTTTGACTTTGCAGTCCAATGGTCATATCACTAGACTATCACGGCTTTTTCCTAGAGACTTATGCATCATTTTTATTACCTTAAGAAAAAATATTCCATTACTACAGCTGTCATTTGTGTCAGCCCCGACGGATTTTTGAGTTACGTATCTATATAATTCCACGGGAACAGGATAAAAAGTATCCTATGTCCGTCTCCTGATTCTAAGCTACCTCTCCACCAATTTTCAGCCAAATCGGTTCAGCCGTTCTTAAGTTATAAATAGTGTAACTAACACGACTTTCTTTTATATATATATAGATTTGAAGATATTTGTCATATTGTCGCGTTTTTGAAAGTTTTCCTTTCATGATTACATTCGTCATGGGTTCTTTCAAAATTCTTTCACAGGTAATCCTTAAGCGCGACTGCTGCGCATGAGGTCAAATGTTCAATTTACAGTTCAAAGTGTTATTGGGTTTTTCTGTTATCCACAATAGCAGTTCGGAGTTGGAAATTATGTGCCCCGTTAATGACAATAGGCCCCTATTATATGGCATAAGTTAAGTAGTCTACATAGCCTTTCGGGGAATCCAGGAGTGAAGGTATATTATGTTTTATTACTAATCAATGACGCTTACTGCCCAGTACCCTAGCCAATTTTTAACCATTGTTATCGCCACTTACGTACCAACATAAATGGTGTGCGTTCAAAGTAATATTAACTAACTTAGTTAATAATAACACCAGCTTGTTAATATTAATCTGTCAAAGCCACAATATGATTTTGAAACCAAACATTTCTATAGTTGCGTAATCCCAGCCTCTAACCGCGTCTGGTTATATCTACATAATGATTGTCTATGATTAGAATTGATAGTCAAAGAAAGCATAAAATAAAATCCGATTACAGAAAAGGCTGTATTTTACCTATTTTTTTACACCCGCAACACCAAGGGAGTCACAACTAGTCACAAGTGCGTTGCCCGCCTTTTAAAAGGGTACAAAATGCAATCGTTGTTTCACGCCGGTTTTCTGTGAGGATGTTGTATCACTCCGGTCGAGCCAGCCCATTCGAACCAAAGCATGGCTCGTTAAGGATCGTTTCTGACAGACGCCGTTCGCTTCCCTCTGGCGACGTACATCAGGAAATCTAACATTAAAAAAAAATTACATTCGGCTAGTCTACTGCATTAAATTAATCGAACCTAGGACACCACATTAGTAGCTGCAATAAAAACTAACTCTAAACAGAAACACGTGAATAAATAAAAAACATTAAACCCCGTCATCCCACTCGACACGACTCTCATGTCGAATCGAATCGAGACAAACAGCTTCAATTATAAATTAATTAATTGATCTCGTGCTAAACGATCGCATCACGTGCCGAACAGTAAAATTTCCACGAAGTTCGAACGTCACGGAATCGAATACCTACTTACGACGTATATTCCCCTTCAATTATTTCGCTGGTGGTGGAAAACTTCCAACTAATAATCGACATTTGGTTTATGTCAATTCATTAATACACCACAGGATCCCACAAACATCTGACCAAACAGATATTTATGTTCCCTGAGTCGGTTTTCCCAAGTTGAGCAGTGTTATTTGACATTTCAATGAAATCCTCATTAGTAACTTGGAGGTTGACTTTGATCCCCGTCACAGGTAGCCCCGTTTTACATGGAACCCGATGACATACCGTCAAATTGTAGGTACACCTCCGCTTGACCCCCCGGGGGTACAATCGTGATAAATCATTATGTTGAGATTTGACCCCGACAATTAATTAAAATACCGTTTACTCAACGAATGAAATACTATTGAAATGCATACTTGTACCCCCATAATAATAAAAATAAAATCTTACAATTTCTTATATCTATAATTATGTATGTCTTGTCTTCTTTTCCCTGTCACGTGTCAATACAAAACTAAACATAGTATAGCTTACGAAGTTTTAATATTTTTTTTATTTTTATGAATAATGAATAAACTGCCTCATTCGTCAAGTCGTCCTGAGCGCGACTGCTACGCTAGAGGTCCTGGGTTCGATTCCCAGGTCGAGCAAAGTGTTATTGGGTTTTTCTATGAAATTCCCAGTAGCAGCTCGGAGTTAGGAATTTGTGCCCGGTTAATGGCAATAGACTCGCCCCCTATTACATGGGACCTAAAACATACCGGCGAACTGTGGGTGTACATTAGTACGCCTCTGCCTAACCCTTCGGGGAATACAGGCGTGATGGTATGTTTATTTTTATGAATAAAGTCGTCAGTAGCTAGGTAGGCATATGTAGCTACCTAGGGTTAATAAATTAACGCCACATGACTTCTATTTTTGGTAATTTAACCCACATTCGAATTCAATTTGACGAATCCAATGCTCTTTGATCTACATATTAATTAACTTGTTCGTATAAAATATTGGCAATATGAGTATAATACTCGTAGGTAGGTCCCGTACCAACTTTTGAACCAAATATAATGACATGATTAATAGAAGGTTGAGTTCAGTAACATCATTAGCATCGAAAGTCATAAATGAGGCATGTCAAAGAACCTTATATACCCTTATATTATATTTTAGTATATTCGCATGATTTGTCTAGATTAAAAATGGTAACGCCTTCAATACTGTATTATCAATACATAGTATGCGTCTCTGTTGCTCTAATAAAATCTTAAGGCGTTGTATATAAACAAATCAGTAACTCGAATATGTTACCATAATTGTACCTTATTGAATCAATACTTAATAATGTCAAAGTTGTCAGGTATGGGTATAATAAATCAAATTACAATATTAAATTCACATTAATTTAATCTATTATATGGTAGACGCTTTTAGTAAAATAGAGTAAACGGGTGTAGGTACCTACTATAGGATTGTGCATTGCAAACTTTAAGTCACAAGCTATGATATATATTCCAGTTAAACTATATACATACCTACCCACTACCCTTGTAGATTTGAACTTAGGTACTTCTTCCTTTCAGTAGTTTAGCGTAAGTACCTACGTCAAAACCGACTAAAAGTAGAAAACACGACGCATTAAAAGTTTAAAAGTCGTCATGCAGCACAAGTACGTCGAACTTTGATATTTCTCTTTTGGGTAGTGAATCGCCGAAATTAAAAGGATGTGTTATAATAGGCAAAAATTACACGTTTTAACCCTGATTGCGACATCAGAAGGTAGCGACAGCCCCGTGACGGCGGCGTGAGGTAGGCATGCATCTACGTAGTGCAAGAACAATTGGGAGCAATACTACGCATGCGCGAAAAACTCCATATAAGCCTTGCCGCTTCTCACCAGCCAACAGTTCGTAACTCACCTCGAGAAGCGACCTAACGCGTCTAACTCTGCAACCACGCTCGAGAAGCGGAAAAGTTTTCAGTCACAATAATTGTTACAATTCGTGTATCAACAAAATCCGAAAAAATCGTCTGCTTTTCTGTCTCTAAAGAAGTGCTATCGACGACCATATGAAAAATAAGCTGGGAATCAACTTTTTGACGAGTGAGAAGTTCATCGGCGATCTGCCGGTGAACGTAGCTGGACAACAGCGGACATCGAAAAACAACCCTCGCCGCGAGTCTGTTGCTCCGAAGATAGTGGTTTGCCCACCAATTGAAGAAATGGCAGAATCTGTATCGGCTCCCCGCGGCGGAAGGCTGCTCAAGGCTCTCAGCAGTCGGCTTTCACGTAGGCATACCGACTCCGACTCCGTGGATAGCTCAAGTAGCAACGACAGTGTATCTGGTTTAAATGGACGTGGTGATGATCGGTCTTCGTGCTCCGTCAGTGAATCCGGTAGCGACGGCTCCGACCGACACCGCCGGCACCGCTCTACTGTGTCTCTTCGCCGCGTGTTCCAAAGTCTTAACCTGACTTCCCGCTCACAGTCCTGCTCCCCGACGGAACGATCCCGCCCGCCAAAGAAGCAAACACAGCCGAAAAGGATTCTTCGGCCCCCTGTAACCTATACGTATGTACGCGGCCTCTCCGGCCTGCCAACGCAGAGGGTACCACGACACACAGTTTGCCCGTCAATGGGCCTCAACCGATAAAGGAAGTTAACAATTTGGACCAGACACGGGCGGAGATCAAGACTGGTTAAGAATTATGAATAGAATAAAAGCGCTAGAGAGACAAGTTCTAATCATATCAGTAGATAATTGCTGAAACCTGGGCGAGTAGTCGATGTAACTGTTTTCATAGAAGACTAGTGAAGATCGGTCGGCGTTCGAAGAGGCGCCTTGCTCCAAGCGCCAGGCGGCCCTACGCAGCAAGCGCTGCATCCTGAGCTGTGAATCGTTTAGTTCTATTTAAGGGACAATATATAAGACTGTGAACTGAATTGCAGCCAGTTGTGGGTCTGTAAAGTAAAACTAGCTAACACTTTTTCTAATATCACTGGATATTATAATTATTGGTATTCAACTGCACTCTAGAACACCAATCTTAATTATTTTAAACTAAAGTTTTATCCAATCACAATTTATGGACCTTGTTTGAATCGCCACATAGCGTTTGCATTTTTAAATCGTTTAAATGTATCTAATAATTACGTAGTTTCAGTAATTGTAATGTTTGTAATACAGCGGTAACATGAAAGTGTTGTAATGTATTATAAACCTTTAGTTTGGTTTGGTTAAACAAGCATAGTGCCTTTCCACCTTTGGAAAATAAGTAGACCTAGATATAATGTATACTATTACTCTAAGAACTGTGTACCTAACTACTATCAATATGTATGGTGTTCCCTATGGAATTTAAGTACCTAAAATCATCATACACCACATTTAATAATGTAAAACTTAATCATCACTTTGACAATGTTTCGAATTTGTACCTATACATATAGATAGACCATTTGTCTACTTAAACTACTCAGTTGATATTGCTGTATAATAAGTAGGTAGTTAGTTTAAATATTAAATCAATTAAAGTTAAGTAATTTTTATTGTCGACTAACATGAGTTTTCGTATTTAATAAAAACTATAACAAATATTTCCTTATTTTTAATCAAATCACCTTTAAACCCGCACAATACATATATGACTGATTTTATGACAAACATTATTCAAATATTTATTCTTCTATCATGGTTCAAATGTTATTAGAAATTATCTTTGTAAATTATGTTAAAAATCTGATGTTTTAATGAAAATTTAACAATATTGAACAGGAACACTAAACTAATAAACTGATAGAAGATTAAGCCACCTAGTATATCAAAGCTCAAATAAGTTCAAAACACATTCATCAAATCAGAAATATTCTAAATTACATACGTTCCTACACTTGGCTGAGTATCAAATACGAAAAAACAAATACCTACAAACCATTTTAGTTGAAAAATATAACAACATTTCCCTAAAATAAAGCTAATGCTACGCTAAAGTTCCTAGATTTTCTGGGTATCAAGTCAAGCGTAATGTTATTGGGATTTTTGATGATCAAAACACAACGTGCCTAAGTGTTCTTTGGTTTGTGTAACGCCGTGGTATGACTCTGGTCGTGCCGGCCTATTCGTTCCAAAACATGGCTCTCCCACTTATTAAAATAAACACCGATTGTCTCTTGTTAAATATTTCGAGTTTTATTTGAGGCCGTAAATTAATATCTTGTAAATAAAACCTGAAAAAACTGTATTAAACTAGGTTTGTGACTTAGAATCTTAAAATTTGTGATCGTCTACTCCAAGTGACCGTATTTTCAATAAGTGGATAAAAACACCATTTCTTGGCAACCACGCGTTGTTTTTATTGTGTTTTACCAATAAACCATATCGTAAACTTTCCAGCCGAAAAAACCGTCATAATAATTATTTTGATTTTTCTACAAGAACACGACAAGGGCAAGTCTATTATTTGTCATGAATAATATGTTGATCATGTGCATTTACTCTCTCTATCTCCTCTCTGATATACATACCTATTATATAAACATAGGTTATTATTCACAAAGCTAGCTTAAGTATAAATCGACAAGTCTTCACAGAAACGTGGAGGAGGTATACTATCAGGTTGAAATTAATTACAAATACTTATGTCTACGATCTCTTCAACCTGTAATAAATTCAAGCTTCTGATTCGAATTAATAAAAGGAAGCCCATGGTGTAATAAGAAATTATACCAAAAATGTATCATCCCAATAAATATTTCGATACTCGAAGGGTTTCAAAGTATGATTTGTTCTATTTGTTCCTTTACACCATGTAAAAACATTAGGTTTGTGGACACAGGCTTCATGCCGGTCACCTGCAGCTTTAACGGCACATGCCGACGCCTACGCACCATTCAGCACGTGAGCGAACCACTCTACCGGGAAAACTGCAACCAAAAATATTGTATAGTTTATTATGATTTTAATTTTATGTAGCGCACGGATTGTACTAGAAACTTCGTATGGGCGTCAATTGCCATACTTAGTTATGTGAAAAGCCTTTCGAATTTACTAGATCTATTTATTCTTCTCCTATTATGCCGTCATCAACTTTTAGAAAAAAGATAAATGATAGAGGTTCCACCCAACGATATTAATTTTTTTGTCATTGGAAGAAGGTATGTTTTAATACATAATATCTCACTCTATTCAAAATTCGTTATTAGTACAACATCAATAAGGGAGCTAGCACACAACAAGAAAATATATTAACATAATCGAAGAATGTTATGATTACCTTTTAACGAAGCCATAGGTCACATTTTTACCTAATATAACTAAATATATTAAGTAAAAAATACTGACTAGACGGCTGACTTTCTAGAATAGATCCCGACTGCTACAATTTTTCTTACAATTGGGTATGACGACTTTCTTGTAGGGTTTTTTCATTTCCACTCGGGTTTATTAGTTTTTTTAATAGACGTTTTTTTATTGTGTAAAATTTGGTTTCTTGATAAAAACTAGCCGAGTCAAATCTTTAGCAGAATTATCAACAAAACTTGGTACACATTCAGATCTCAATTTAACTTAACATTGAACTTGGCTCCGATTTTTACATTTATGTTTTTGATGGCATAAAATAACGATTGTCTCTTGTTAAATATTTCAACTCGTAGGTTTACTTGAGCCTGCTAATTAATCCCATACCCGTAAAAAAACTAAATACTGTATAAGTAAACTAGCCCGTAAAAAAACGGTTTATATTTTTTTCTTAAACTAGTTTTATGACTAAAATCTAAAAAGTTGTGATCATCTACTCCACAGAGACCGCATTGCAGTCAAAACTGTCATTACATATTTATAGGGCAGTGGGCTGGTAGAATCAGGTCTGTGTATAGTAATAGCGTATGCAGGTCGGCGACCCGATGCACCAATCGATCGTACAGCCTCCGCCTTCACATTATCTAACGCTCATTATTCTCGTAAACTTGTTACTTGAAATAACTCAGTCGTCATACCAGACTTTCACGGTTGTATTCTGCGATGGGTTAAGCAGTACACTCACAGCCTATCAGTATGTTTAGGTATCATTTAAAAGAAAGAAAGCCTATTATCATTATATCAGAGAATCGATCTCAAGACCTCTAGCGTAGCAGTCGCGCTCAGGACCACTTGGCTAATGAGGCAGTATAAATATGTGGAAATGAACAAACATATCGGAATTTCATCTAATGCCACTTCAATAAAAGATAGGTACAAAAGGGGCTTGCTCCCGAAATTTCAGCGTATATGATTTCACAGTAATGTCGGCGCAAAGGATTTGTTTAACGTAAGGGTTATCATATCCATGTACTGAACATCGACATCGCTGTAAATTACTTTATGTGGAAGTAAGGAGATTATTGGACAAGTTCATCGGCCGAGCAAGGCTCACAGCTACTGTTTCCATTGCGTCACGTCACGATAAAAACTATTAAAATTATTTTTTTGACAAAATGTAAAACCGCCTTCAAAAACATATAACAAATGTGCAACAACAAGTTTCAGAATCAGTGCCTTCAATTTAGTCGGATATTTTGTTTTCGCCACCGAATTCCGAAACTGGCGTGCACATAACATATTTTTTTTATGTTTTTAGCGAGTAGAATTTTACTTGCCTCAATTATGTTGTCGTTTATACGTATTATTGTCATTTTGTTCTCAAAGTGATCAGATCTAAATCAAATTTGAATAGGACCACTGCAAGAGTACCTACACTCTTTCAAATAAAAAAAAAATATATAAACAATTTTCCATCTTTGCATGTTTTGTAACAAATTTGATAACAAACTTTAAGCGGCGGTAGCCTAATGGCTAAGGCGTCGGTCTTGCGATCATGTGGTTGCCGGTTCGAAACCCACCCATTACACTACCGACGTGAACCCACTCGTAACACAAGCATTTTAGCTTAGCACGAGGGGTTAACAAGAATACTAGTGATGTGCGACCCACATTGCTAGTAAGCTTTAAAAAAAAACTTGCAAAAAAACCTCCTTAAAAAATACAGAGGACCTCCAAATCCCAAAAAAATAGTATGACCTGCAGTATACAAATACAAAATACAAAATATTTATTGGGAAAATATAAGGTTACATTTCATAGAACGTTTTTGGAGCCTCCTTTTAAGCAAACAATGCCTGTATTAGAAGGCCCCGCTCTTTCAGTATACTTATGTATGTTTGTTTATATGCTGTTAAAATTGATGCTACAGAAAACCTAATCAGCCTAAAAGGGATTAGTAAGTAGAACGTCGCTTATCGTTCGTCGTACTTATGGGTGTTGGATCAAAAAAGATTTCCAGTGGTCACCACTTATGGAAGCATGCAGCATCAAATCCGCCCGACTCTAGCGTAAAATGAAGATACATGGAAAGATCGCTGAAAACGTTGGATGCAGGTGGTTTGTAACAGGTCCTTGTGGTGAAAGTTTTACTCAACAGTGACGTCCCATCGAGTGATACGAGTGACACTATTAGAAAAAAATTGAACAATGTAAACGCACTTCGGAGCAGCACCCTCCTCTCTTAATCTGATCGGAACACGCGGAACTCTGTCCGCTGACGCTAAAGTGATAAATTATCATAATATATGCGTGTCAGGCTTGTCACCGGGATAAACAGACTTCGTAACGACACGTTATTATAATAGCCACACGCCACAGGTTCATGGCAGTGCAAAATCATTATAAATCACGGTGGAAAACATGTTAAAACTTTCTTCGTCCATCATAATGTCATTGCTGAAGTTATTTTTCTATTTAAAAGCCTTAATTTTCTCCATGACTAATACTCGTATCTGTACAAGTAAAAGTGTTTTCTTGAACAGAACAAATTACTCACGTAACGATTTTTATTCAGAGAATCAAAATTCCAAAAGTGTGCAAAACATTTATTTATGTAAAAGGAAATATTGTCATTTATCACTAAGCTCTTCTTTTTCAGTATATCTATGGTAGAAATAAGCAGTACAACACGGTGTAAAGTGAGTACATACCTACCTTGACGTGGCGAGTGGTTCATACAATTCAGTTCTTACGGGCTTCCGTTTGAAATGAAATGAAATGATATTTATTTCTGTTAGTAGATCTTTAGAGACACTTTTACAAGTCAATGGTTTGCTTTTTTTATAGCTAGATGGCTTCGGCATTTCCTAACTGACGACCTCTGAGAAGAAACACCGAAAACTCATGAAAAATCATGGTCTCTTTTAACGTCCAGACATAAAATAATGCAAATAATGTGAGTGCAGAGGGACAATGCAGGGCCATGTCTGAAATGGCCTTTTGATGAAAGAACCATATCAGCTTTGAGTAGACCAGTCCTAACTGACGGCAAGCATGCATCAGTCATCGTGTAGCTCAACCATAATTAAGGGAGCTCAAAATCAAGCTCATAATTAAGGGAGTTTTAAAGTCACTACAAGCTACAATGATAAATAATGTCATAAATTTTTTTTTTAAAAAAAAAGCTTACTAGCAATGTGGGTCACACATTACTAGTATTCTTGTTAACCCCTCGTGCTAAGCTAAATATGCTTGTGTTACGAGTGGGTTCACGTCGGTAGTGCAATGGGTGGGGTTCGAACCGGCAACCACATGATCGCAAGTCCGACGCCCTAGCCATTAGTCTACCGCCGCTTCAAAATTAACTATTAGCCTAACTTTCTTCTTATCAAAACTAACCCTACGCTACTGGTACCCTGCAAGAGAATCCCAATTCCAACATACCATTCACACGAATAACATATATCACCTAAAATACATATTATCATCATTAATCAAAGATTTATTCCCAACCGCTCAGTAATCACATTGTTTCCAATAGGGCTCAATGCTCTTTCAGTACCTAGATAATTGAAATTAGCAGCCCAAGCACGATCACTTTCGAAAACGTATTCGTATCGAAATCGAGAATAAGTTGTCTGAGAAGGAGGTTAATGAACGTAGATGAAGCGAAAGTGGTGTGCCAGGATCGTAGCAAGTGTAGTCTCTGCCTACCCCAATGAGAGACAGATGTGAATATATGTATGTATGTATATATGAGATTGGTAGCAGAAAAAATACGAATTTGATAGTTGTGTGTGCTTGGGCTACAGCACAAGATTTATTCCAAATCCTTCTGACGTTTTACCAAAAAACGATAAAAAAAAACTTACAATTAACCAGAAACGGTCCATATTTTTTATGTTATTTCGCTACAATCAGTCGAAAGCAGCTCTATTCGGAGTCCAACCTTGATTGAAACCATTTTTCTTCATTCGGTCGACGCTAGGCCAAGGTATACGCAAATAAGCTTCAAGGAAGCCCGTAGTAAACCTTTTGATATGTAAAAGAATTAATTTATTAATATATATGTAAATGCTCATAAAAAATATCTTTATATAACTTATTATATGTATATTCCATTATATATTATGAATATTATAGTCACTTCGGCTTAAAATACTGAACTAAACAAAATATTTTAGAGCTAACGAGATAATTATTATCTAATATCGCTAAATAAATACAGAATGTGTACACATACTCGTAGTATTCGATATTTGGTTTGCTAATTTTGCAGTGTTCCGTCAAACGTCAAATACACCAGTTCTGATACGTCTAAATTTAGCTTTAAACAACGGCCTTCCAATGCGTAGATAGCTGAGCCACATCTGTGTATGAAGCCAACCGAGGTTACCAGGAAGGGAGGCCGCTTTAGCCACGGGCAGTGTACCTACGCACACATCAGCAAACGTAACACACACATATTTAGAGTGGATCTATTATATACAGTTAGCGTAGAAACTTCCATTGAAAACGCAGTTTTCACATACCTCCCAACAGGTTATGCTATCCATTCGATACAATCGTTGGGTCTCAGCCGAGGAACACGATGCCGCGGTTGTACTGCCTACGTCACTTGGATCCCTGGATTTTGGGTTAGTAGGTCACGTAAAAGGACTGCAGCTGTACGAAGGGGAGAGGGGGTATAATTTTTAAACCCAACAGTGTGACGTCACAGTGTGAGCCTTGGACCCCTCCCGTGCCGCCCCGCTTGAATGATGAATGAATAGGTCGATTGATGTTAAATAACGCTAACTAGGTCACAGGTTATTCGGTTAAAATATAAAAGGAATGTGACAATTGCACAACATCACTTATGTTGTGCAATCGTCACATTCCTTTTATATTTTAACCTGGGTTGGGGTACTTTCTGTCGCCTAGGTGGCACTGCGCAGATCCACCAACAGATAAATTGACAAACTGAAAAAGTTTGATTTCATACAACTCAATCTATTGCAGACGATTGCTGGAGCTTTTTCTCCCAAATACTAAATCTCTCTCATTTAAAAACATTTTTAATTGTTTTTTTTCTTATGTTGTATAGAAATGTTTGTGACCTAAGTTCCTTGTTTACGCTATATTATCTTAGCAAACAATTAGCAAAAGCGTTGTATTTATGAGTGTTTATTAGGGTATATAATTATCACCAATGCAAGCCTAGTCAGTGATGTGATAGAGGACTGCCAAAACTTAGCTCTCGAGTTCGAATCTAAGGCTTTTCTTTAATGACATCATTTGGAATAACGTATATAAATATTCAAAATAAATAATTAAATTCACAAAATTAAATTCACATAAATAATTAAATATTCAAAATAAATAACAAATTCGAGTAAATATTCAAAATAAATAATTAAATTCACTCGGATAAAAGGAGGAACAAGTCTCAATTACACTAAAACATGATAATTATTATGATAATTAAAAATAAATTAATTGGTAAATAATCCTAAAGACGTAAACGTAGATTTTGCCTCGTGAAACTTTACTAGAATATTTTGTATTACGATTTTCATAGGGTGTTCCTCTAATAGGTTTTTATAATAATAAATACCTGCTTGAAACTTTCACTAAATAATGGTCGCGGATTGCGTCGGTTAAATGCGAAAATCTCGGCGCTATGACCTGGTTTCCCTCGCATTATTCAAGGCCTAGTGATGTCCTTCTCTTGCACACCGATATAGGACTACGGTGCATTAGCTGTTAGCTATGTAATATTCAGATACACTGTAACGCCGTGGTAATTTAAATATGGACGATTTAAAAAGTCTACTTCTTGGGTGAAATCGTAGTCTTAAAGGTCAAGTTATACTAGGATTTTGTGGCAAGTTATGTACTCATGTGATCATTTGAGCCTCCCTGACTGGCTTCTTCTTCCCAATAGGTACCACTTAGTTAAATTATTCAAAAGAAGTTAAGAAATGTTTAAAGTAGAGATTTAATTTAAGCCTTTGCTTGTTATTCGATATTGTAGCTAAAAGTAGTGTCAATCATCAATTTTGGCCAAAAATTTTAGCTTCTTTAACGTTTATTAAGCAAAGTTTTTAATGTTCAGTTGTGAATTGTTGTGAAATAGCTAAGGGCGTAATTACTACAGCTAAGAATCTAGAATGTGTTATAGACCTACAAATTGCGAAAAACCAATTGAAATTTGAAGGCGGGCTGAGCGAAACGATCAGCCTTAACGGTAAGCCTTTCTTGATGAAATTATGTCGTGTAATAACTCAGTATTAATTACACAACCCGTCTAGTACACGCGACTGCGGGATCGTGATACCGGGTCACGCAGCGTTGGGACTGCACAGAGGTAAGCTCGGAAGCGACAAGGCTTCCCTATGACGCACTACGTCCACGCAACATTTATTCCTAAATCTAAAACTTCAGCACCATTTTTAGGGTTTCGTACTACAAAAAATTTAACTCTGAAAGAACTTTTATAGGATAACTTTGTTGCCCGTATGTCCGTCAAAAGAATTTTTCAAGCTTTCAAGAAGCGTTTCAAGCTGAAATTAATAACAAATACTGATAGTTTACAATTTAATTATATTTCTAAGTCAATGCAATCAAAAGATCCGACCATTTATGCTTCGTTTATACCGCATATATTTTGGATTTTTCTCTAAGGAATTAAAAGCTATAGAGATACCTTCCCATTGACCTAGAATAATAAAATTTAGCAAGAAGCAATGTCATAGAGCACACGTAAAGGAAAAATCCGAAAACCGTAAAAAAAATGTGCTTACAAACTTAACTGCATTTGGTAAACTAACCGTGACCTATGTCAATGTATGGGGACAACAGTTTGTCCTTTAATACAGTTTTTACATACCTACAAAATTAAGCGGTTTTTTTATCAAAGAACCCACTATATTATTTATAAACTGATAAATATACGTTTTTTGATAAAAGAAAACGTGATGACCCCTTACATTTGAACAGGCGGGTGTGTTCATTTGTTCACGTTTTACAAGCATGCTTCAGAAGCGTTATATAAAATATACAGCGTTTTATTTTGCTCAACTGAAACGTAAACAAGCGGTGATCCCTAAAATATTTCATCAGCCATTTATTTATATTTTTATTACGTCGTCAAAGAAAAATTAGAAATGTATATAATTTCCCTATATTGTATGGTAATAAGCAGATCATTAGACGTCACGTTGCGATCATGACCTATACAAACAGTTAACAGTTAATTCCATAGATATCACATCTTCTAAGTAATAAAAAATCACTTAGTAACGAATATCAAACAAACCCTCTCTGCCTCATAGACTGTAAGTCAATTTTTATTATGAAGATTTGAATAGAAGCTCATAGTTTTATTTTGTGCTTTTTAACCGACTACAAAAAGGCAGAGGTTCTCAATTCGACTGTAGATATGTTTTTGTTTTATGTTACGTGATTATTCCTGTTAAAAAGTAGTATAAATTAAAGCGTTTGAACGGTAATATCAGATTTTTGCGTGTGGAATTTGAGTTAGGAAAATATAAAGCAAACCATCACGCCTATATTCCCAGAAGGGTTAGGCGTACTAATATAGGTACACCCACAGTTCGCCGGTATGTTTGGTCCCATGTAATAGGGTTCGCCCCCTATTACCGTTAATCAGGTCCAAACTCCAAACTGCTATTGAAAATTTCATAAAAATACCCTATAAAACTTTACTCGACCTGGGAATCGAACCCAGGACTCTAGCGTAGCAGTCGCGCTCAGGAGAACTAGGCTTTAAGGCAGTAATAAAAATATAAAACACTTTCTATGAAACAACTACTAACATATTATACTCTATGCATTCATTCATGTTTATTAATTAATATCCTACTTACGCAGTTGGAAACATCACAGGCGAAGTGAAAGTAGGTTGGTCTTCAGAACTTCGTGATAAGTAAACATATAACTTTGGTGACCATGAGCCAGACGAACTTAATATTAATTAATAAAAGTTATACAAAAACAGAGACGTAATACTTAGTCTATTACTTTCAATTCCAAGATCCACTCCATGAATAAGCGATCAATGTTTACGGATAATCGTAGCAAACAGCTACGGCGTAGTAAGCGTCGGCGTACTACGAGCTACGAAAGCAGAAAACATTATTAAAAATGTACGGTTGTTGCTGTACACGTGTTGAGTTCATATTAAATTAATTAATGTTTTTTAGAATGAATAGTTTTCTGCCTAGAGTATTTAATGAGTTTAACAAATTAAATGTTGATAGTCGTATTGATCTTTTTACCACGAGTAAACATTCCGCCCGATCATGTCTCACTAAATATTATGTTGATAATGTGTAATTCTTAGATGTTTAATTGTTTCCTACCATTGGCTCAATCTTATTAACTATTTGTTATTAGGTACAATTTTCGTATTTGTTTTTGATTTTTTTTTTTGTTATTCGTGCTTAAGTTGTGGAATTAATCATTATTTTGTGGACCACCTGTGGAAGCTTGTTATTGGCATTTATTTATCTAATTTGTTATTTATTTATAAGATATATATTTATAAAATAAAATATAATATGAATAAACGCTTCCTTTTATCCTCCAGGAGGCAATATTAAAATCAGTACAGTTTCTTTTTTGCTTTATTATATTTTCAACAGGTCCACAAGGTACGCCATTTTAATTAAAATGTCTTTGTAAGATTTCACTCTGATGGGTAATAAAGTAAGAATGGACATGTTGATTGTAGAGGGAATGATAATTGTATATTAGGTACTTTTTCTTACTCGATGCAACGCAAGTTGTTGATTTTCCATTCATATATTACAAAGTTTGTCAGTAATTCACTCTCCCACAATATCAAGCTTTATTCATCAAAACACTTTGTTATTGTATCTAATAAAATAAGTTCAAAGTAACATCTGTCGTGTTCTCCGTTGTTTCTGAACTCCGTGTGATGTGGGCCAAACAGCGCAGATAACATAAGTGGGCGAACCATAACAACCTAATGTTACTCTTCCTTAAGATGACGTCACGTTAAGTACCTATGAAATTTGGGCGAACAAGGCTGTTAATTAACTAAGAGTACATAACTTAATAAGTACATGCAAAATTTAGATACTAATGTCGTAAATTCAACAGCATTAACAACTTCAACGTGCTTGACATTAAGCTGACCCATTAAGATGCCTATTTCTCTTAGAAGTCGCTTACAAAAACGTCGACGCACGATATAATTGTCCTGAAATCCTTCAGGGATATGAACCCATTAAGTAGGTATTTGTTTAGCAAGCAAAAGCCTGAGGCAAACAGAAACTTGGGAATGACCTAACCTTTATGCATATACGTGCAACAACAACTGCGAAATGCATGGGTATATAAGTAATTCTAAAAAACAACTAAACGTGGGTAGTTGTATTGTTAAACGTATGGTAATGACAATCCAGCTGGGCGATGTACAGTTATTATACGTACATAACAGAGCTGTTTTGTAAAACAGCTAGAGGTTATGTAAAATAACGAATAATACAATCCGACTAATTAACGTAATGTCTTGTCTGTCTTAAATACATATGCATTTAGTACAACAGTTCAATGAATATCATAGGTAACGTCTTACTTTACAGATTACTGAAAAAGCGCCAGATAAAAAAATAAATAAATTATCTTGTGGTCCACCACCATTCTAAGTCCACAATTACGTAAATCCGTATCCTATAGTATTTCATACCAGAGGTTCTACGTTTTTATCCACGCGGCCATGGTATCTTTCCGCCCGCGAGGATGCACCCGTGACTGATAATAATCGTTACTCAAACTTTCACTACATAGTTTTATTTCTCTTGAAAAATAATATTTCTGGAAAAGAAGTACTTTGGTGTCTGTTTGGAAACATTGTAACCTACTTCTTTTCTTTCTTCGTCTCACCACTCGATTTATTTGAGAATAAGAAGTTTTAATCAAATTATTTTATTACAGAAAATTAAAAAATAGCATATAGGATATAAATTTTCTCCTTGAAATTAAAACGTATATTGCGTATATATATAGTTTTTGATAAGCTCTTTGCTCATAATGTTGCATTCAAAGCACTTTACCTTTGAGTACAAAAGATTGGAAACCTTTGAATGCTTTGCCAATAATACCAAGATTATATCGCTCACGTGTAGTTCCACATTTTTCCTACTCTCAACACTCTTCTAACAGATATTTTGTACAATGTACGGTATGTATAAACTAGTAAAGTACAAACCTATTTGTTTATTTTTCTTGTTCAAAATCACTACCAGCATTTGTTACTTTACGAAAACCTCTTTTAAGCAGCTCTTGGTGTCGCATTTTTCAATGAAACTCTTTTAAATTATGGTAATTTTTGAATAGAGTAAATTAGCCTTACTCCATTCTAGACAACATTACTGCATGATAACCTTCCGTTGTTTAAAAAATCATTCGTATTGGTTAAGAAACCTCAGTGATTTAAAGTAACTTATAAAAAAATAACCACTTATGGTAGAGAACCTCCTGTTTTTCAGAGACAGTTAAGATATATTTAGACAAAAAACTGTTTAAGCTTACCTACACTTTATATATCAAGACTGGTTAGTTGACGACCGCATCGTTTTCTGCGTGCTCTGAAACGTGACCAAACGTCGTCGGGACGTCTGAGCAATCCCTAAGAAAACGGAAAATTTTCTGTATACTTTTTTCTCAATTTGTTGATCTTCGAAAGGAGATCTAAGGAAACTTCCGTTTTACTGCTTTTATATTATTTATTTGTTTATTTTCTCTTCACAAAAGGTACATAGATTTTCTTAGCGACTAATCTAATTCTTCAAATGAGAGCAACCTATTTGGTGAGATAACTGGTGCCTGAGATAGGTTTATTAAAACCTGTAGTACATACATTATGATTCTCCTACAAGTGTTAGGTATTCCTTATGTAACTATACCAGCAAAATGTAAATCATCATATCAGCCTATTGCCGTCCACTGCTGAACGTAGGCCTCCCCCAAAGAGCGCCAACCATCCCGGTCTTGGGCAGCTCGCATCCATCCGCTGCCAGCCACCTTCTTTAAATCGTCGGTCCATCGTGTCGCAGGGCGTCCCACACTACGCTTGCCCAAACGCGGTCTCCACTCTAACACTTGTCTGCTCCATCGATAGTCTGTCCGTCTGCAGACATGACCGGCCCACTTCCACTTCAGCGTGCTAATTCTTCGTGCAATGTCGGCAACTTTAGTTCTTTGGCGAATGACTTCGTTGCGAATTCTATCCACCAAAGAAACTCCAAGCATTGCTCTCTCCATTGCACGCTGAGTAACCCTAAATTTGTGGACCAGTCCCCTGGTGAGTGTCCACGTTTCGGCTCCGTAAGTCATTACGGGTAGGACGCACTGATTATAGACCCTGGTCTTTAGGGACTGTGGGATCGACGATTCAAAGATGTCACGCAGCTTCCCGAATGCCGCCCAACCCAAGCGAATTCTTCTGGTCGCCTCCTTCTCGAAGTTGTGCCGCCCCAGTTGTATAATTTGGCCAAGATATATGTATTCTTGCACAACCTCGAGGGCAGCGCCATTTACGTATACAGGACTCGGGGTGACATGGTCATTGTACATGACTTTGGTTTTATCCAAGTTCATCCCGAGACCCACCCGCCTTGAAGAATCGCCAAGGCTGTTCAGCATCACCTCCAGCTCCTGCAGAGATTCTGCCATGATGACGATGTCATCCGCAAATCGGAGGTGCGAGATGTACTGACCGTTAATATTTATGCCTCGTCCTTTCCAGTTGAGCGTCTTGAAAACGTCTTCCAACGCGTTCGTAAACAGTTTCGGAGAGATGACGTCTCCCTGTCTTACCCCTCGACGCAGTTGGATTGGTTTTGTGCTCTGATCTTGTACTTGGACGGTCATCGTTGCGGCCTTATACAGACATCTCAACACCTCCACGTATCGGCAGTCCACAAGGCATCTCTGCATGGAGTCCAGCACAGCCCAGGTCTCGATAGTATCGAAGGCTTTCTCGTAGTCCACATACGCTAGGCACAGAGGCTGATTATATTCCTCGGTCTTTTGGATAATTTGCCTGAGGGTGTGTATGTGGTCTACGGTGCTGTAGCCTTTCCGAAACCCGGCCTGCTCCGGTGGCTGAAAGTCATCGAACTTTTGGGCAAGACGATTCGAGATAACTCTCGAAAACAACTTGTAAACATGGCTCAGGAGTGATATGGGGCGGTAGTTTTTCAGAAGCGTGTTATCGCCCTTTTTGAAAAATAACACCACCGCGCTCCTGCTCCATGCCTCCGGTGTCATGCCAGTGTGGATGACGGTATTGAAGAGCTTAACAAGCTCTGTCAAGACAGGTGTTCCTCCTGCCTTGATCAGCTCCGTGGTTATCCCGTCATCCCCCGAAGCTTTGTTGTTATGAAGCTGTCCGAGAGCTATTCTAATCTCACCCATGTCGATGTCGGGAAGCTCGTCTGTGAGGTGGCGTGTTAGTCTGGCCCGTGGATCATCCGCGCCGTGGACCTGAGGTGGGCATGTTTGTTGAGCGTATAAGTCTCCGTAGAACTTTTCGACTTCAGCGAGTATCTCTGGCTTCGAGGTGACGGTGGTGCCCTGTGACGTTCTGAGTTTCGTCAGGTGACAACGGGAGGTATTCGGCCTGGCGAACACCTTCGAGCCTTTGTTTCGCGCTATGGCTTGCTCAATGGCTTGTGTATTCGCGCGCCGATTGTCGCGTCTTATTAGCTTTTTGACCTCCCTGTTAAGTACCTGACGCTCCGACAGTGTGGCAATCGTGAGTTCTCGTCGTTTCCTCATCAGTTCCAGAGTCTCGCTGGTGAGCACCGACTTACGTCCATTTCGCGTTGGTCGAAAGTGTTTATAGCCCACCTCGCGGATGACACGTACCAGGCCATTAGTGGCGTCGTTTATGTCCTCTGTGGTTTCCAACATGGCGAATCGGTTTTGTAGTTCCAACTGGAAGCTTTCGCAGCCAGTTTCGACCTGGGGTAGCGTTGGTCTAAGAGTCGACCTCGTTAGGCGCGCACGTTCGGTTTTGACCTTTATATCTAGAGTGCCTCTTACCAGTCGGTGATCACTTCCGGTATTGACCCTGTTGATCACAGAGACATCTCTGAATATTTGGCGCTTGTTAGCCAAAACGAAGTCGATCTCGTTCTTTGTCACGTTATCGGGACTTTGCCAGGTCCACTTCCTTTGAGGCTTCTTGTGGAAGAAGGAATTCATCAGAAAAAGCCCCTGAGCCTCGAGAAAGTTTACCAGCATTTGCCCCCTGTGATTTCTGCGCCCATAGCCGAATGGACCTACCCTCGACTCGCCGCTTTCTTGTACTCCCACTTTAGCGTTGAAGTCACCCATAACAACAGTGTAGAATGTTTTGGTACGAGACATAGCTTTCACTATGTCTTCATACATGGCCTCGACTTCGTCGTCAGGGTGTGCGGACGTTGGGGCATACACTTGTACAACCTTCAAGGAGTACCTTTCTGTTATTTTAAGTACAAGGTATGCCACCCTTGCCGACACACTGCCTAGTTCTACAATGTTGCACTTGAGTGACTTGTGGACCATAAACCCGACGCCACCTTGGGATGGTTGGTGTCCCTCTCGGAAGTAGAGTAAGTGGCCACTATCGAGGGTTATCGTTTCCTCACCCTGTCTCCGGACCTCCGATAAACCCACGATGTGCCAGTTAATACGACTCAGCTCTACTTCCAACTCAACGAGGTGCTCGTTCAGCCGCAGAGAGCGTCCATTATACGTCGCCAGGTTGAGGTTACGATGTTGGTACCCTGCCGTCGCCCGGGGATTCTTAGCACCCCCCACCGCACCGTTACCGTGGCCGGTACCATGGCCAGGAATAGTGCAGCTACCGGGAACTGGGGGCCGTAAATCAGGGATGTGACTCATCTTTTGAGGGGATTTGCCATAGTCACCACGCTTGGCAGACGGGTTGGTGACCGCAGTTCCTGGAATGCTTTCGCTGATAGTACTGCTGCCCACTACCAGGTTCGGCATTTGGGAGCATTCCAGCATACTTCATGGTTATGCCGCCATGTGTCGGATGCCGGAGCCAAAATGGTTGGGAAGATCTTACTAACCCATAATCCAGCTAGTATCCTGTAGTCGCCTTTTACGACACCCAAAGGAGGAGAAGGGGTGGCCTATTCTACAGCCCGGAACCACACGGGGGGGGGGAAAATGTAACTACTGGAAACAAATTTACAAGAATATTTTAAATATTAATGACATTATTTCACAATCTGTCAACCGCAACTAGTAGAAGGGCGGCGGAGTACCTAAGCTATTTTTATGTGTCCGTGAAGGCAGTAAGCACAATCGCGGGTGCTGCGTGCCAACCAACGTGACCCGGTGCGCCGCATTACTGGTGTTACACCACGCTACCAAAGACGCCTATAAAATATGGTTTAAGTTTAACTAACCACTAGATCTAGTAAAATGTGACGTCAAAAAAACACTTTATATTGACAAAAATAGTAATTGATCACAAAAATAAATCCCCATTTTAGCGTAAAATTAAAAAATGGAAATAATTTGACCAACGAAGTCGGTATAATAGGTAGAATTCGGCAGCACTCGCTCGCATCGCTCGGCTCGTGCGTTGTGGTCACAGTTCTGACATAGCCTAAACCAATTAGGTATCTATTTTGATAGGCATTTTGGTGATCAATTTACTATATTTGGTGATCATTATATTTATCCCCTAAAAATATTGTAACGTTTTCAAAACGGACGAAGAAATGGATACAAATCAAAAAGATTTATTTGTCTTTTGAAACAATGCATTCCCTGCTTCGATGTGACGTCATAACATGTATACGTTTTATGAACATTGAAATTACGTAATTACTGGCATCGTCTAAATTTCATGGCGGATGCAGCGATAATGTTGTATTATGTATGTTGTAATTGTTTTTGCAGCCTGTTGCAACCTTAACCTATTAAAATCAAAAGTCAAAATGACTTTCGAAGAAGGATTAAGAACTTTATCAAAATCGAACCATTTATAGGACACGTAACAGAAATGTAATGTAATTTTGTTGCAAAATAGTATATCCCGCCACTCCGGTTGTGATATTGACCTTAAAATGCAAGTAATCTAAAACCAAACAGTTAAAACGTGGGACGACTTTACCAAGGAAGCGTCTAAGCTATCTTATACTTTCTTCATGGAAAAATACTATTCAGGGCAAAAGAGTTTATTTCTTAATGAGTTTAGGAATCTGAAGGCAAAATATGTGGTTATTTAGTCATACTACGCACAGGATTTTAACTAGAGTTAAAAAAAGGAATTCCATTTACGAAAGCAGTGTAGGTTGGTCTAGGAGTACCTATCCACATAAATCATAATATTAAAATTGTTCTAAAATAAAAATATACGATTTTATATGCCGCATAAAAATCTTTCATTAGATACCAAAGAATTACATTCCATTCTTGGAAAAAATCACAGACATCATTCATCATCTATATAAATTAATAAAATAAAAAATAAATTATGATCGCAATGTTACATCCCTGCTCGCTATGTGAATAAGTTGTCAAACGCCGTCCAGCCACGCAAGAGTCGTTTCTTCCCGACAGCGGATAAGGTCACCAACGAGATAAGTTATTTATATATATATATATTATACATACTCTTACACATACAACACACACACACATACATTCATTCACATCCACACACCTAATTCACACATATACACAACACATCCACACACCCCCACACCATCACATACATATTATGCTATAATACAGACACACTCACCACATTTAGTTACACCCCTTTTAATAATATTCTTTTACTCTAATCATGTACTTACCTGTCATCCACCTGTTCAGAGTCTGGAGAGGCTGGTAATCTGTCATACAGGTCCCCTAGTACAGAAACCAGTCTCTTACATAGATTATAATTCCATGTAATGTACACTAGATTCTGGCTCTACCTTTCCCAGCCTCCGGATCGGCTAGAAAGGCTTTGGCCGTGGTTCCGACTTTGTTCTACTTTACTTTACTGTGGGACGGGAACGGGACTTGCGGGTGGGCTATCTGGCGCTTGTTTAGGGGTTGTGAAACAGGCCGCAAATGTCCTAATAATCAATTTTGTATACTTTAATAATAAAGCTATTTGTATTTGTATTGCATTTGTATATATCTTATTAATACTGGATTAATTCGGTAGTAGTTCTAAAAAAGTATGCTTTTAAGTTGTTTAAAACTTTGTAACTGCTGTTTAATAATAGTACCTATAATACAAAATATTGTTCAAGTTAAATAAAAGAATAATGTTACGAGTATTATTGTATTATAAAATATGGGACGAAAAGCAATGATTATATTGAAATCCCCATTTTTTTGTAGGTATTTGCGCAGAATTTTTGATTTAGCGTGGGAGGGATGTTGATGCGTCAACGTGCTAGCGTTCAAAAGGTTAATGATGTTTCAGTATCGCACATTCCATAACATGATGACATTTCATATAATCTGTAGCATGAGCAGCAGCTTACTGATCAGTGATCTATTGAAGGTTGCAAAGCGCTGCACTAAATCCTTTGGAGCGTGATTAATTTTATAAATAAGTGTTCCATTATTACGGAATTAAGTATATCTAACAAGTACTAGGACCAATAAAAATGATCTTATCAAGTTGTTTTCATCATGTAAGTAAAAAAGGCGATATAAACATTTTCAGTACAGCTGTTACAGTGCAAATTAGTTTTGGTAATTATAGTACATATAGGATCTTTTGATTTCGCACGTTCCGAACCTGTTTTGCACTTAAGTAATATATTTTTTTAAGTTTTTGAAAGCGATCTTATTTTTGTTAACAGTTTTTTTATTTCCAAACATTAAGTGGCGAGTATAATTTTATTTCTACCCACGATGGAACAGAGCAAATATATGCATTTAGGGCAATGATATAATACTATTAGATACCTACACAGTGTTGATAGTAAATGTCATTAAAAATTGAGTCGCGCTACATGTACATCCCCATAACTGAACATTTTAGGCTTTACATAATCCTACCTAATCTAAAAGATAAATAAATAATTATTTTGGAACGTAAAGTATAAAAACCTTATTTAAACCTTAGTATAAATACCTTGTACTTACTGTAGGTACTGTATGAATACCTATGAACCCTAAGCAAGCTATTGAGTAAATTTTAATAGTTAATACAATAAACTTTAATAATAAATTTATATTAATTTAATTCATGCTCCTACTATTTATTACATTGAATTCTTATTCAAATAAACATTCAGTTAATTGAAAACTATTGTATTTCCATACAACTATGGTTCGACGTGAATGACATTACAAATGTTGATGAACTTATGCTATGGGGCGATGACAAAATAACAATAATACCCATAATGTAACAATGAATTTACCAATAATTGTAACATTTCAATTGTTACGCTTTCACATATTATATGAAGCGGCAAATGTCACTGACTTTGTATATCACCTAGTTCTGCTTTTGTTTTCATTGAAATTAAGACTTTCACTTATTAGAAAACTTGAAACAATTAGCTCAGTCAAATAAGTGAATTTATTGTATCCTTTCAAACTACTGTTTGCCCGACCTTTTAGAAAACAACGCGACACGCACCTACATAAATATTTTGTTGTCCCTTTGCCTTCCAGGACGTCCCGGCGGCATGAGTTTATTTAGACAGTCCGGGATACGGCGAATTGAGCTTTCTAAATAAGTGTATTTTTCCCATGGGACCCGCAGTCAACAAAACCGATCATGTCACCACCCTCACATCATTGGACTGATTCCAAACAGTTAAAAGTAGGTACCTACCTAACTTTTTTTTATAGGATAGGGGAGCAAACGAGCAGACGGATCACCTGATGGTAAGCGATAACCGCCGCCCATGGACACCCGCAACACCAGAGGAATCACAAGTGCGTTGCCCGCCTTTTAAAAGGGTTTGGGCCTCCGGTAACCTCATTCACTCGGCGAAACACAAGGCAAGCGTTGTTTCAATCCGGTTTTCTGTGAGGCCGTGGTATCCCTCCGGTTGAGCCGGCCCATTCGTGCTGAAGCATGGCTCTCCCACGTCAAAACTACTGAATTCCAGAAACAAGAATAATAAATATAAGAAATCATTTGTATATTTAATATTTTAACCATTCCTGGGACAATAACTTCAGTATACACACATATACGTTGATTATTCCATTAATATTCATCGCACGCCCTTAGGAAAGAAAAGTCTTTGAATCAAAAAGAAATCAGGACCTTACGCTCAACATCCGCAGTTACGAATACTAGGGCGCTAACAGTCCTCCATCTTTATCTCATCAGTATCAGAAGGTCAATTCTGGTAGATACTCGTAAATAATAATGTTCTATACGTGGTCTAATTTCCAGACTTCATTACAACAACATAACATACCATCACGCCTGTATTCCCGGAAGGGTTAGGCAGAGGCGTACTAATGTACACCCACAGTTCGCCGGTATGTTTAGATCCCATGTAATAGGGGGCGAGCCTATTGCCATTAACCGGGCACAAATTCCAAACTCCGAGCTGCCACTGGGAATTTCATTACAATATGTTAAATTTTTCACATTAAACTGATTGATAATTTAGAAGACCATCATGCTACATTAATGGTAAATTGAGACTAGAGTGGAATTATACTTTAAACAGTTGTTAATCACAATAACCCTTCTGGTTGCCTATTTCAATACCACTAGGAAAGCGGAAACTTTTAAATAATACCAAAAACCATACAATTTGCCAGTCAGCATTAATATTCCAATGTCAAAACGTTCCAACAACATACAACATTCGTCCTTAATCGCGAAGGTAAAGCTATACAACTCCTTAATCTTTTACTACCATAAAACTCGTAACACGCAGTTCATAAATATTATTATATGAAATGTGCGATACGTATGACGTGGCAGGGTAAGTGGAGCTAGGTCAGGTCGTAACCTTAGATGGGAAAAAAATTATACGTGCAGCTAGGAGCCTGTACATGACCCATATAAGTGATAGATGATGGAGAACCTTAGACCCAAGACATAATTTATCTCACTCTTTTTGCGATTTGGATGAATACTACTGACTATTATAGTAAGAGATGTATACTGGATCCAGGCCAGGTGGGAGATCAAATCAACTCTCAAACAGTCCATCCACTGTGTCAGAGATGATTTGGTTACAAAGGAAGCCAATGATGATATGACGAATTACGGCTGAGCGAGATAAATGGAAGAAAAAGACTTACCGCCCAATTAACTTGGAATTAAGGGCAGGAGGATGATGAGAAAGAGATCTATGCTTTTCTTGATGGTGAAAAAAGTTATAACGATACAAAGTTTTCCAAGTTACATGCTTAAAGGTAAGATATAACCGGCAAACATTGTCGAGTGGAAGTTGCCCCACTTGACCTTAAGGACCGGCCATATTATGTCATAAGAAAGTTATTTAAATGCACTACAATAGTTTGTATGGCGGCTTGTTTCAAATCGCAGTGTGGACAAAGATATGGCAATTCAAAGTGTGTACGGATGCACATACCTACACAAGAAACGTTTCTCACACAGCGATTTAACTACCCGTTATATAGATTATTAGTACACTGAAATAGCTTTCTAATAACGTATTTATTATTCTTTTTGGTCACGTAGACCGTTATGTAGCATAAGCACGAAGAACTATCGAAACCGTATCGTAAACGTATCGAGTATTTTTCTGCTACAAATCTCATACATACATATAATATATTTTCACGCCTGTCTCCCAATTAAAATCTCCAAATTTTAATAATCTATCTCCTTGCTAATTTTATAAAAAGCTAAAGGGGCTCAAGAAAATACATCTAGGTCCATCCCTAACAATCATAAATTAAACTTAATGTTATCCTACTTTTAATAATCACAGATTAATAGAATATTATCATTATTACTTCCTCCTAAACTGACCTCTTGGATCCGCCACTGCACAAGCCCATTTATCCCATTAGATACAATAAGCTTTTCTGAAAACAATATCCAAATACTTAATATAACTTCGAATAGTTCAACCCATAACAAACAGAAGCAATTAACAGTTATTGCGGAATCGTTATTCGATTTCTGAAACATAATATTCAGTCCGTTCAGTGGATATTTTCATTGTACAAACCTTGGGAGCTCCGACTGCGCTCTTCAAAGGGCATGACCGGGTCTATTTGTGTCAAGGATTGTTCTAATAAAGGCCTTTTGGATTTGCTGCTCGTATCACAGGCTTAAGAGTTTTTAATTAGTTCGGTTTTATAGCTTCAAGTCATTATGATGTAGTATAATTCTGTTACTCAAATAATTGAATTCGCTCCTGTATTCCCCCAAGGGTCTGAGGTTTAATAACGTACACCCACAGTTGAGTGGTATGTTTCTAGCGTCCATATAGAGGGCGAGCCTATATTCGAGCACAACTTAGTGTAGTTAGTATTTCACAAAAAAACTCTATCAAACCGGAACAGGAAGTCGCTGTCAGCAGCCGCTATTCTGTTGAACCACTAAGCTATTGAACCAAAAAAAAACAATTGATAATAGATTGACCAATATTTTAAGGAGCACCTTGTTTGGGTACAAGTTATTTTAGCACAAATTATTATGAATCGTACCTATTAATTATAGCAGATTTTTAGGTATTTCTTGCAATTTCACTAAGGTATGTGTCGCATTATAAGAGCACTAGTTTACGCCCGCAACTTCGTTTGCGTGGATGTCATCATAATAAAAATAGCCTATGTCACTCTTGTGTCGCTCTAAGTAGATAAGATATTGATTTATCGAAATGTATTGATCGAAGCTTCAACATATTCAACATGCTAGCACGTCGTTTGATGAACCTTTCATCAAAAGATCTGTCACTTTGATGTATGGGACCAAAGATCGTTAGGGTTCGTTTGCATGGAATTTTTCGCAGATAGCATGTGAAAAATCACATTAAATAATTGCTGCTCTGTCTAACTGCCTCATTAGCCAAGTGGTCCGGAGCGGGACTGCTACGCTAGAGGTCCTGGGTTCGATACCCAGGTCGAGCAAAGTGATATTGGGTTTTTTCTATGAAATTCCCAGTAGCAGCTCGGAGTTAGGAATTTGTGCGCGGTTAATGGCAATAGGCTCGCCCCCTATCACATGGGACTTAAACATACCGGCGAACTGTGGGTGTACATAAGTACGCCTCTGCCTAACCCTTCGGGGAATACAGGCGTGATGGTATGTTATGTTAAATAATTTTCAAACACGGTCACACCTATGACTTTTTTTCACATATCCTGCTCAAAATCACATTACAATGAAATCGCATCTTGTTCACGATTTCATTGTAAGTAGCAAAATAGCAAGTGTGGTGATAAATGATTTGATTGAATGAAAGAAAATTCATTGCGGACGAAAAGTAGCAATCATTTCATATTATATCGTAGCAAAAAACAGATTTATTTAATTATTAAGACCTAAAATCAAGATTTTTTTTTATTCTTTATTTATTTAAAGAGGGTTTTAATCATGTCAGATTATGCCACCCTCATCGGACAACAACATTATACAACAAAGCAAACTTATATTAACTTAAACAACCTCTACACCTAATACCTTTATTTACGAGCCTATATAGCATCCTGGCAGCCTCCGAAATGGGAGCTGCGAGGATGCTATTACATTCTCCGGTTTCGTAAAACCTATTGTTAATAAAAATCATATCTCTTCTCTCCGGTTCGTTCCTGATACACTCCATCATAACATGGTATGCGTCTTCAATAATATTACACACCTAAAATCAAGATAATGTTAAAGAAATCATTGCCGAGCAAAATTTTAATTGTATTTATTTGTAGGCATAATTCTGTCTATAGTGACCTTGCATCCGCAGTATAAATAGACCCGGCGCAGGGTGAAATGACCTCCAGCGGTAGATCCAGTACTGCGGCCTCGGTGATAATTGTGTATGTGAGGAGGAAAGGTGAGGTGGAGTGCACCCCGAGCCGGTGATCTAGTTTTGAATGGGCTCGCGGAGGCTCACACGTGACGTCATGGAGGCGTAGCTGTGACGTCAACGCTAGAAACTGGGTCGCGCGTTCAACGAACCCGGCCTCCGCTGCACATCCGACACCACTGTCCTTGGAGGCTCGACCCAAACGGCCATAAGTCTAATATCATAAATATTCCGACACTCACAGTTATACCTTATTTAATTGGGCAATTTTAATATTGTTCTGCCTTTAATTGTAATTTGCATTCAATAGAACTAAAATCAGACGGAAAACTAGTAAAATAAGGGTAACCAAACGACAATAACTTAATCGAAACACGTAGAATTTAAAACACAATGCCTAATACCTCATATAATGTAGTTATAACGAAACTTACATCGTTATGTAAATAACGATCGAATTTGAGTGGTTATGTAATGTTGTGGTTAATATTCAACAATATTCGCAAACGCGACAGCTTTTAAAGCAAAATGGACACGTGTACGAAACTGTTTTAACAACAAAATATTTCATTACAAACTTTAAACTGAATAAAAACAGTTTTCAAATTGATGGATTCATTGATGATATGATTGTGGTCCGTGGATGGTCCTGATTTATAATTTAGAAACCATAGTTACTATTATATTATGAGTTAAAATGTATAATAATCGCCTATTAAAGCATTTTAGAAACTGTTGAGCGCGACTGTCTTAAAGCGAGTCCCAAATCCAAAATCTCTAGTAATTAAATCTAGTGTTCTGATTGCAAGAGTGACTGCTGAAAGTAAGGTCATGAGTTCAATTCCTAGGTAGAACAAAGTCTTATTAAATTAATTCGTTGTTTATGGTAGTATGATTCTATACTACCCTCCTATTATAAATGACCATAAATTTTGCCAGGGAACCGAGAGGGTGAGTGAACATTGACTAGTACACCTTTACCTAACCCTTTGGGGATAGACGCATGATGGTATACTATATTGTTATGTTATATCTTCTGCCTAACTGACTCATTCGTCTAATGGTCACGAGCGCGACTGCTACTCTAGAGGTCCTGGGTTCAATTCCCAGGTAAAGCAAAGTGTTATTGCATTTTTCTATGAAATTCTCAACAGAACTTTGGAGTTTGGAATTTTTGTCCGTTAATGGCAATAGACTTGCCCCATATTACTTGGGACCTAAACATACCGGCGAACTGTAGCTGGTGTACCTTAGTAGACCTGTGCCTAACCCTTCGTATAATACAGGCGTGATGGTATGTATGTACATTTGTTTTATCTCACAATCCACGAATATAGACTGATAAATGATAAAAAAATGCGGTCTGCACAATATGCAGTTTGCTTACTGTAGGGCACTAATATTCGACCTGATCAAATGTTTTGTAAGCCAAAATATTACTGAAAATGTGCCTTTCCTTGAGTTACTCTCGTCGGCTTTGAGGTCCCTACCCACCCTCCTGTTTCATTGAGTGTGCAAACTAGGTCAGAGCTTGGTGCTGCAGGCCCGGGCCCCGCCTCCGATCGATGCTCCGTCGTCAATGAGCATCAGCCCTGGAGCCGGAGCACCGCTAACAATAGCCAGCCCCAACCGCCTATAAATAGACCCCAAGGTACTGCGCCACGTTTGATATTTCAAAAGGCATGCCACTATAAAATAGAAACGATGGCCTAGTTTGATTTGGAGTGTCCGCTAAAATGTGCTACGTGAGGCTTTATGACGTCTAACAATATTAAACACTATTTCAGTGGTATGGAACTCTATCAAATATCTTTCATGCTCTTAGAGATAGGTCTTGTACTCTACTATTATTCTATTATTTGAAGCGGCGGTAGCCTAATGGCTAGGGCGTCGGACTTGCGATCATGTGGTTGCCGGTTCGAACCCCACCCATTGCACTACCGACGTGAACCCACTCGTAACACAAGCAATCTAGCTTAGCACGAGGGGTTAACAAGAATACTAGTAATGTGCGACCCGCATTACTAGTAAGCTTTTTAAAAAAAAAAAAAAAAAAAAAAATATCCGAGGCTACAAGAGATATTATGATAGGTGGTTTTTCCCTTTGCAGTTTTTTCTCAAAAAGGCATTATGACGGCATGCACAAATTTATTCCTCCATAAGCACATAATTACACAGAATTTATTTTTTCTTCACAAAAATAAAACTTGTCTAGCACTAGAATGAGTTCTTCTGAACCGTGGGTTTTACAGAGACAAATTTCCATATACACAAACAAATACTTGTAGGTCATACAAATATTTGTACCTACTGTGCGGGGATCGAACCCACAACTCGTAGCACAGAAGCCGATCGCTCAGCTACTACTCCAAACATGCTACCAAACATCATCGCCTACTTTGTATTTAACTATTGTATACTCAACTTCCTGTCGAAGGATACAAGCAGTCAATCCATAAATTAATGAGCTCGTTGCACTTCGGGGATACCCATTTTATAAGGAAGTAAATACTTATTCTGCTCTTCGGTTTCTGGTACCTCATAAAATAACATAGCATATCGTGATGCCTGTGTTCCCTGAAGGGAACAGACTGTTCGGTTGTTAGGCTAGGTACTGAGAATTTCATAGAATAACCCAAGAACACTTTGCATGACCTGGAATCGAACCCCCAGAACTTCTAGCGTAACAGTCGTGCTTAGAACAAGTAAACTAATGAGGCAGTTCATATTAAGATAATGGAACCTGTCTGTCCTATTCTTCAGTAAACATAGCCAATATTACTGAGATCTGCAACCTTTTTGTCTTGTAAATGCAGACAATAGCAACGCAGGTGACATGTGTCAACTTGACATTTCAGCGAGTCTCTCCAACCCGCTATATGCGTGTACCCAGACGCCCCTGTTTCACCCTAATCACAGTGAATGCACTCGTGTGCCTGTATCGCACTGAATAGGTTTGCGTCACACGCGTCGATTATACGTCAACCGGGTTTAATAAACTTCGTCTGTTCAAAATAATATCGAAGCTTTGTTTCTACGAAGATTTTACCAGAATATATATAATAGACATTCTAGTTTTCAACTGCCTCAGTGTTATTGGATTTTCTATGACATTCTTAGTAGCAGCTCGCGTTTAGGTTTGTGCCTGGGTAATGGAAATAGGCTCCCCCCCCCCCAATTTCCCTAAACATACCTGCGAACTGTGGGTGCACAGCTCTGCGCAACCCTTTGGTGAGCCAGGCGTGATGCTATGTTCTTTTATGTCTCTTCAGGAAATTCAAATATTTTAACAATAATTGTAAACAGAAAAAGACCCTAAGTATGTGAACCCTGCAAATAGTTTTTGAAATTTCTAAAGCACTGCTATAATGGTCTAATTGGAATAAAGCATTTGACTTTGATTTTGCTACTTCCATGTGAGAACCAGATCCCGACAGGAATTCTAGTCAACAATTAAAAACATGTGTGCGTAATGATCTAAAATCCATATTATGTCTATGATCCACCTACTCACCGTGACGTATCCGATCCACAATTAGATATAATTGTGTGGAAATTTACAGAGTTCACAAGTAACAAGACGACTAATGAATGATAAATATATATCCGTGCTATAATTAGGTATTTTGTATAGACCACCGTGAACTTTCTAAGTTTAGATTTTCAATTTTAGCTCGGCGACATCGCTGCTTATTATATACCTGCTAGTTACTACATATGAGTGTACTGTACTATAATAATACTAAGTCAAAACACAATTATTTTTAAATAATCTTTGAGCGAAAACATTGCCTTTAGAAACAAAAGGAAAAAATAAACAAGGCTAACTACGGATATACGGTAGGGGCGAGCAGAATCCAAACTAGATTTCAGAGAAAAACCCAATAATAGTTTGCTCGACCTGGGAATCGAACTCAAGACAAAAGTGTAGCAATAGCGCTTACGACCACGTGACTAATCAGGTAGTATTCATATTATACAAAATAAAATGTTATTAAATACATAACAAACATAACCTATTGAATTTTTTCAACAATTTGGCATAATACTATAAGCAATACTGAAGTAGGGAAACAAATTGTGTCGATGTGTTAATTTTGACAGCCTCAAAAGACTTAAACTTTGGTGTATAACATAAAGAAAAGTGACGAAGTACCGGGTGACCCTCTTTCATATTAAAATAACAACTGGCGAGTAATTTTTTTCAGTCCCGCAAAGTCATTGACCGGTGCGAGTCAATTACCTATGCTCCCAAATAAATAGGCCAGCAAAGTTTTTATACCCAGGGGCCCAATGATATCGTACAAGGGTATACAATTAACGGCGATATACGAAAGTGAACACAAACAAATGATAATTCGGCATTTCTATTTTTCAATAAATCTGCGTCGAGAATTACCGCGGATCAAATAAATAGCATAAATATTTTTTCATGCCTTTTATTATCCGTTTCTGTTTTATAAGATTTATTAAAAAAATCTCAAGAGAGTTCCTTTTTTATACATTAATGTTTATTCACTTATAATTTAATTTTATAATTAAACTAGCTTCTGCCCGCGACTTCGTCCGCATAGCGTGATGATATATAGTCTATAGCCTTCCTCAATAAATGGGCTATCTAACACTAACTATCTAACTTAAATAGGAATTAGTTTAATTAAATACAACATTCGCGTCACGTAAAATCTATCTGCTATATCTGCTATATCTGCTATCAGCCGAGTGAATTGGCTTTTAAGTTCAGATAATGAACCTAAAGAAATAACGTCTTTAACACCACAATAGCGTGGCAAATTTTGTGGTTTTGAACTCACGAAAATAGAACCAACCAAGCGGTTGTTGATCCTTTAATTAAGCCTCATTATCATATGTATATAGCTTTATCCTTAATATATATGGGAAATATTTGAGAAAAATGTATATGGTATAATAAAGTATTCGAAGAAAAAACAAGTAGGTGTCTTTAGAATTTTTGTTCGTACATCACGCACAAACTACTGCACGGAATTGGATGCGGTTGGTCCATGTTTCATCTTTATTTTTATGTGATAGCAGGCAAACGAGCAGACGGATCGCCTGATGGTAAGCGATCACCGCCGCCCATGGACACCCGCAACACCAGAGGAGTCACAAGTGCGCTGTCGGATATTATGATTTTATGCTCCGCGGTCCAGAAGCTAATTTTATTTTAAACGTTGATTAAGATTACTAACCCGCACTAAGATTTCCTCCTGTATCGTGGGTGTGTTTAAAAACACAAAGTACCGTATTCACAAACACCCAAACCCGGAACAACTACCGGCACTAGTACTAACTACCTACAACTACAAATATTTGTTCCGTACGGGCATGGAACCCACAACAAGCAGCGTAGAAGCCGATTGCTCAACCACCCACTACGCTAAACATGTCGAGAATTGTTTTGGGACCACAGTGAAACTGCGGCCAACAGTATGATGTAGGTACGCCTGTTTCCACGAAGAGAGAGGCAGAAATGCACTCATATAGGTACACAGTTCGCTGCTACTTCCTACACTTCAACATTTTAATAAAATTCGCTCATCCACAGACTGAACGTACGAAGTCCAGCTTGATAGAAGTTGGTAGTGTGTATGTCTGCTGCATCATAGCGCCAGACCACCCGGTCAGGCGCTATGATGCAACAATCGGTTCACCCGAACCGATTTTGATATTTTTTTTTGAGTTTGAAAGGTGTGTTATTCGGGAATGTTTTTTTTTAGCTATGTTTCTTGTTGATGAAAAGATATAAATAGTCCTACAGGTCAATTAGTACAAGTTCGGTCTTGAAGTGCGACTGTGTTTACGCTAAAGATAAGGTTAGCTGCTATTTTCTACTTACTGTTTTATATACTTAGCGGTAGGTACCTCAACGCAACGAAGCTTGGATTCAAATATTCCACATAATAAGTAAACGGTAAAGGGAGAATATTTAGACTTTTTTCCATTTTAGAGATTTTATGTCGGGGGTTTCTTTTTTTTAATTGAGTTTTGATTACACAGGATAGGAACAAAGTAGGTTTTTTTTGTAGTATTCTTGTTAACCCCTCGTGCTAAGCTAAATGCTTGTGTTACGAGTTGGTTCACGTCGGTAGTGCAATGGGTGGGTTCGAACTGGCAACCACATGATCGCAAGTCCTGCGCCCTAGCCATTCATTAGGCTACCGCCAAATCTTTTTTCCGCTAAATATTGGTAGTTGAAACATGATATATTTTTAACGTCGACGAAATAAAATGAACATGTAAAACACGAGTATTGCGTTCATTTATTCTCATTGTATTCAGTAATAAGGGAGTACCTACCGTGTGAGATAGCAAAATATGTCTGCGAAAGTCAAGGCCAGTCGGCCCCGGCCAATGATTCTACCCCTGGAAATAATATATTAGCAAATCACAAATTATAGGAAAATATTTGCATACGATAAGCTTAACTGAATCTTATTCCGACGTTAACCTTCTGAACGTCGGTCGATAATATCAGTTATTTTAAAATTAAATGTACTTTAGTAGGTATCACGTTTTCATTATCATAGTAGGTATCATATTATTCATTCTCTAAAAAAGCGATCCTCTGTTCTACTGAACTGCATGAACTTTACTGTGCCTGACAAGGTCCATTATTGACTTCTGTACACGTAATGGAATGCAATAAAGTATTGAATAGGTATATTACACAAATTCTAGAGTTCATTGACATTTCCCCAAAATGAAAACACGTAGTTTCACGAATGGACAAATTAAACCTTCGTCTAAAGAAAATGTAGGAAGGTAGGATTTGGGAGCCAATGACCGAGGCTTGGACAGTGCGCTCCGATATACCACCCGTGAAATATCGCCTGCGTTCATATTTTCCTAAATAGATTTACGATCGTTTCCTTAGATATGTTGTATGATCATATCTCATATTTCATATTTATTAGAACACTAGTTACGTAAGCATATTTTCAGTATCGATCGATTTAAAGTGGACGTACTCACAATTATTCCAAGCTATACAATTCCAGTAAAATCTGACCTCTCATTCGACAGAAAACCTGTATAATCGAGGTCAGCTTATACTGTAAAATATAATGTAATAGCTTGATGTGTAGCCGTGTGTAGATAAAGGGTTTGTGGATAAGTCATAAATTTACTGTAAAAAATGGGAGGCTGTTCTTTAAATTTTTGTATACAGAATATAGATCTTATCCATACTATTCCATATAATTGTAACCTTTCCATAATCTGATAGCCTAAACGCAGCTTGACAGATTTCAATATTCGCGTTGTCCAAGAATTGTCTTTAGATTCGTCTCAGTTGTAAGAGTGATGTTGGACATACCTACGTTAGCGGAATATACGTATACATTGATAATTAAACTTACATACACACCATCACGCCTGTATTCCCCGAAAGGTCGTACTAGCGTACACCAGTTCGCTATTCTTTTTTTCGGTATTTTCAGATCCTATGTAATAGGAGATTTTTTTAGAATAAAGCCGCTTCGAACCACTAGACTGCGGCAGTTATGATTTTTTTTTAAACATCATAAACATGATGGTTACCTTATGATGGCGACTGATACTGGTCCTGAGTTCAATTCCCAAGTCGAAGTGTTATTGGAATTTTCTATAAAATTCTCAACACCGACGATTTGTTGGTGTACCTACCTTTGCCTAACGCTTCGAGAAAACTCTTACAGACGTGATGTTATGTTATATTCTTATTTACTAACGTATAGTTAGATAATGATTTTATATGTGCGTGTATTTTTCTTATCAATTCCTTTATAATAATTCCGAGAAGATATGAAGTAATATTATTACCAGCCACTTATGTCATACATCATCGATGAAACCACCTCATTACTCCTCATTATGTAACGTATGATCACAAACAGTAAATACGATTATTGGGTTTATTTTAGCATTGGTCCTCTCATAACAGTGACCCCCGCTGGTGGCGTCGAACTAAACTATCCCAAACAACCGGCGCGTTGGCTATTTGCGGGCACCCCATATCGGCGCAATTTAGGGTGGACTGACCTTTTAATTTAGCAAATTACTCTGGATAATATCGTTCGAATATCGTTGCTTGACGTAAGACTCCTAATTATAGCTGACTGAGCCGCGTACTAAAATCTGTAGCCCAAGCACGAACAACTATCGAATTCGTATCGTAAACGAATGAGTCTTTTTCTGCTACGAATCTCATACATACATATTTCACATCTGTTCCCCATTGGGGTAGGCAGAGACTACACTTGCTACGATCCTGGCACACCACTTTCGCTTCATCTACGTTCATTAACCTTCTTCTCATACAAATTATTCAAGATTTCTCGAGTAATCTCGAGTTACGATATGACGACAGGAGCTATCCATTACATTTGAACTAAAGACTGTCGGTCCCTTTTGGATAATCATACCTACATATTATTATATTCTAAGGATAGACAGTTTGCCAAACTTTTCAAGCATCTGACTACCACGTACGACGGCCTCTCCGAAACACGGTGGAGTTTCCATGTACTAGTAACTTGGGATACGGAAACTATGGAGTCCATAGCTAAGTAAACATACTTAGCTGGTGTCTCTAGAAGAGGGGCACACCGGTCTAATACAGATGATCTCTCTCTCTCTCTATGATAATCTCAATGATAATAAAAAAAAATACAGCAGAAAACAAAAATATATTTAATTGATTACTTTGCCACACAAATTGTACAATTAAATTACATGTTAATTTCATAAAAATATTAATATCGCCGTTCTGTGTCATATTTATTAAATCAATATGAACAAGCATTAGTTTACTGTTCCTCTGGGTTCAAATAAGTAACATTGATGGTAAGCACTACCCAAGACTCCGGTAAAGTGAGGTTCGTAATTGTATATCACGTACTGGTTTTCCTCCGCCTGGCTAGCAAAAAAGTGACTGTTTTTTCTACACTCTTTAACAAAGAAATCCATGAAATAGCGGTTGGCCTTAACCGCATTTATTGAATGCGCGTATTTCTTACTTATTTTCCATTCAAAAGCATTCTTTTCAGGATGAAACTGGACACCGTAAAATGGATACCTGTGAAGAAATTTATTTCATTTAGATACATTAGCGATTAAAGTATTATCAGGGAACGTAGTTATCATTATGTGTCACTTAAAGACACATTAAAAGCCATTAATAATGATAACCAAATAGTTGAAGTTATAATTATGACAGGTAAAGTAGGTACCTACTTAATTATCTTTTAAAAACATACCATCACGCCTGCATTCCCTAATACAATATTATTTAAGGTAGGCGGCTCATTTTTAATAGCTGTCTGAAAAAAGTTATGGCAATTCATAATTTCCACAATGATACCTGATACGGATAAGGTATAACGGACAGAGAATGTCGTTTGCACGCTGGTCCACTTACCAATAAGGAGCAGACGTATGTCATTCGAACCCGTATTTTATTCGTATGTCAACCGTATACCGAATCCAATTTCGTATAGGCTGTGGTATAGGTATAGATTTTGCGTGAGTGCGAGTAATATATTAGTACACCTCTGCCTTTGAGGGAATACAGGCGTGATGGTATGTGGTTCGCATAACCGTTTACTGACGACCACGATAGACCATTCTTCCAAGAAGAAGAAGAAGAAGAGCTAATAAGGATCCATCAATCAAATCAGCATACCTTTTTTTTTATATTATTACTGATAGGCTTACGCTTGACCACAACTTGCCTGATGTTAAGCATACCTATTACCTACAGCCTGCGGCTAGTCACTCGTACACTTAGCCCTCCGCTAGCATAGCTTCTAGGTAACTACTAACTAAATCATATAGAATCTATATAGCCTTTATCGCTATTGCTTATCAAAACTTTTGGTGATTTGAAATGTTTATTAAAAGTAATTTCCTGTATTTTAATCTTAATAGATTAAAAATTAATCGGCCAAGTAGGTACAAACTATATTTAATTCGTGCACTGTTCTGTAATTAGTTGCTAGGCATACCTATATCTATATATAGAGCACGACACGACAGTGGTGGTAAGGCCCGTTGCGGGAGGCGAGAAACGCCAGCGTTCCCAGTTTCCGCAAACGCAGATCCCTGAAGCCACCCTACGCTACGGTGGTGGGCTGGCTCTCGCGGTCATTTGATCCACGGTCGGGAGCGAAAACGGGTAGGAAACTAGAAACTACCACCTCTTACTGTGACCAAGTAATACATACAAAAGAGGCGGCGGAAGAGGACAGTGAAGTATCCACCACTCACCCGATCCTTACTAAACGCACAGGGCGCCGGAGGTAGCAGAGAGCCCTCCGGCCCCCATGAGCTGAACCTCCAAGTGGCTGAACACCTGCCTGCTTGACCAGATAATACGGTGACCATTTACCACATGCGCTCGTGAAGGTTTTGCGGATTTTTGTCGCTACGAGTCCGATATAACCTGCCATCCTCCCAGTCCCAGGTGACAGATGATCCATGAGCATTTTACGCATCCAAACAAAGGAAGTATTAGTATGTATATAATGCTATTTTTATTGTTTTATAATTTGGATGACACAGCTAATGAAACACAATTGAGTTTCTCTGTAAGAAAAGAAACGACATTTAATGTTATTGCTATGTCTATCTCTATATTCTATGCCGATTCCTAAATCTTATATTATTTAATATTAAAATTATTTTTACTAAATATTTAATTTCCTTCTTTCATAGATTAGTGTCAATATTTTACCACCGAGTATTGACTGTCTATGTTTAGGTACGTCACTAAAAAGGTTTATGCTATTTAAACTATTTAAGAAAATTATATTTTTCTTTACATGTATATATTATATTATTTTAAACAATAGAAAACCCTGTCTGTCCCATGACGGTATTGTTAGGTATCGAGATCCTTTTCCATTTTTTCACTTTACGAGTAAGAGAAGACTTATCCGGTAATACTTATGGTGTCAACGACATCATCACTGGTACTGCCAAATATACTAAGGATGATTATGGTTTTATCACGAGTGGGTCCTCCCCGATAAATATAATTCGAGTGTCTTTAAATCACAAGTGAATCGGTTTCTTCCAAGCATGCGACCTCCATCGTAGGTTGCAGTGTCGCTAAACATCAGGCAAACTGGCGATCAAGCGTAAGCTCATACAGCTATATAATTATGTTCTTTGCCTGAGCCTACCCAGAATAAAAAAAAACTTTATTAAAATATTTACCATCACGAATATTAAACTGGTTTTTGTTTGGGATACCTACGTGTGCCTTTCGGATAAGACAGGGTTTTTTTATGTTATCGTAGATATAACTAGGTACATTCCTTCGTCACATTTCACTATCTATGTCTTTCATTTTGTTTAATTATGACGTGGGGACAACATAATTTTGATAAGTAATTTATCAGGTCTTTGATATAGTTGTTAAGTGCTTAGATATGTTAAATCAAGATTGTGATTAGTCATTAGGTACCTATCGGTAACCTAGGAGAGAAACATCATAAAAAACATATAGAAAGGACAATGGGAAGAAACGTCCTCATCGTCCAACGAGTTGTAGACATACCTACGTTATTCGAAAGGTCTTTTTAGGTAGATATTTTTATGTTATAACGGTAATCTTCAAATATTTGGGGTTCAACAGGAATTTGAATATAAAACGTTTTTTTTTAAGTTTTTTAGGAAACCCCATCGATTTCGCACTTAAACCTTTTGTTACACCTTTTGTGGCTTTGTGGCACCTAATAAACATAGATATTAAAACGGATTCTACGTGCAGTAGAAAGTTAGAAACCCGTAGGTTGCATTGGCATCTATTACGCCAGTCTTTAAGCATACGGTCTATAGTACATTACAAACCTTTTATTCTCGATACTAGCGATGAATTCGACACCGTTATCGTCATCAGAATGAGACGTCACAAGCCAGGATTCCGTCAAATTAAAAGCTTTGAGGTTCTGGAAATAAGAAAACGGTAATATTAATAAATTAAATTGAAATGAAAAAACATTTATTTAAACATACAGATCTTAATTAATCGTCTTAAAGTGATATCTTATGTGTTGGAAAACTAATTGAAATTGTCGTATTTTTGGTAGCAAAAAAATTTAAAGAAACCTAGGTACATTATTTTGTGTAAATTTGAGATTTAGATAGATTTTTACTTGTTTATATTATGGTTATTGAAATACATAGAATATTAATCCGTTCTGAGCCTGCATTGTGAGTTCTTGCCTCAATAATATTTTATTCACCTAAAGTATAGGTGAATAAAATATTATCTATAAAATATCCACCTAACGCTTCAAGGTGAGGTACCTACGGACCTGAAGGGTAAATATAATAGAAGGCACTAAAAAAATATTCAAAATACAATTATTATCTTCTCTTCTTTCATTGTTCTCACATATATACTACTCATTTTGTAACTGAGTTGCAGTGGAAGATATGAAGAGGGGATGAGGAGGAGAGGAGAGGAGATGGTAGAAGGAGGAAAAGAAAAGGTGTATGGATTGTGTTAAGGCCAGTATGATGGGAAGGGGAGTGAATGTTGAGGTAACAGCAGACAAGGATGAATGGAAGAAAGGGACATGCTACGCCGACGTAAAATAAATTGGGACAAAGGCAGGAAAATTATAAAGATGATGGTGCTGTGGAAGACATGGCCCATATACTATCATAGCCGACGTGCCAACACCGACACCTTATCACATAAATAAGTGGTAGCGGAATACGTGGCATGGTCGTCGGTTTAGTGTGCTCTTAACCTGACCTTTTTTAAGGACGTCCGCAATTAGGTTGTGGTACGTTCATCGATGTCGGCCCCTTCCTACTCTTCTATCCGTAGGTACTCGTTTTGTCAATGGGCGTTTACTCATCCTCCTAAATACCTCTAATTACGTCTAATTTAACGTTTCCGATGAATTTTATTACTTTGTTCTCCTTCCGTTTGCTGTAGATTCGATATGAAGAAGATCACCATAATATGACTATATTATATGACTATTCCCCACGATGTTTTCCTTCACCGTTCAAGCGCGTGATAATTAACTATTAATACGCACATAACTTCGAAAAGTCAGAGGTGCGTGCCTTGGATTTGAACTCGAAACCTTTGACTTGGCAGTCCAATGGTCATATCACTAGACTATCACGGCTATGCACGTCTGAGAGATTTTCTCGATGGCGTGTGAAGTCTGCCAACCCGCATTAGGCTAGCGTGGCGGACTATAGCCTATTCCCTCTCATTGTGAGAGGAGACCCGTGCCCAGCAGTGGGACATATAATGGGTTGATTATGTATGTTATGTATATGACTATTATGCCGCCATACCTCATCAACTATGCAGAACTGGTGAGCGTTCACAGTAACATCTTCATTTGCCAACACGTCAATGACGTCTTCGGGTGCCTCTTTGAACATCTTACTGCTACAAAAATCTGAAAACAGATGTTTTAAAGATCATAAACTAGGTGGCTGTACCCCGGGGCAAAGTTTACCCCGTTTCTAAGAGTCGTGGCGTGATGTTAAATAGCCTTCCTCGAGAATCGTTTCATTTAAAAGTACATACATAGGCCCAGTTTCCAATAGTTTCCATACAGGAATGCCCGTCCTTTATGAATTAAATTAAAATTTACATAACATGAACTGCGTTTGTCAACTTACCATCGCTAAATTTAAGAGGTAAATTAGAGTATGAAGAGCATCTGATCCTGTTCTCTGGGTACCCGCGGCCTGAGGCCAGAATGATTAGCAGCTCGAACCCTAAACAAGTACCGAATATGGGAAAATAATCGCCGGCATCATTTAAACTCTTAGCGATTTCGTAGATGTGCTGACCAGCGTCGGCATAACCGTCCGACTGGTTAAAATAAGTAGCTCCACCCGGTATCAGCACTCTGGAATGGTAGAAGGTCATTAGAGATCATACATAATTTCGAAAAATTACCCAACATTTTACTGGGTTTGGGAATCGAATCCTCAAACCTTTTAAAGTAGCTGTTGTTTAGGATCACTAGGCTCACGAGACAGTTACATATAATAATTATATCAGAGCATTTAGCAAATATGTATATTATGTTCTTAACAAAAAAAAACATTTCGGGCATTTTGTATAGGTAGGTACCTACTCACTTACATTAATGGCTCTACCTACGTAGTACACACATAAAAAAAAGTTAGCTTAAGCTGATTATAATTTCTTAAATTGTTCTTTATCAAGAAAAAATCTTTGTTGTGTGTTTTCTTTAAATAGAAATAACCTGTTTGAAAGAATCTAAAAAGAAGAAGAAATCATAATAATATTATCATAAAAATCGAAATCTTTTTAAAAAAAGATTTCGATTTTTTTGTGTTCGCAAACTTTTTTTGATGTGTGTACACTGTTGTTACTAAATAAGAAAGTTCTAATGTAATAAAACAATCTACATTACCCATTCAGTTTTCCTAGGAGGTCTTCATAATAACTACGATCTTTACCGATCCTGTAACAATGTTTTTATAATTAAAGAAATCATATTGTTTGGTCCGCAAAAAAAAAAAGTTTATTCATATTTTACTAACATAATCGGCACAACACGTGCACCAGATGCCTCTACATCTTTCACGTAGGAGGCTGCAATGTAGCTGGTGTAGTTCTCTTCTGGATATTTAGTATGTAGGTAGTAGGATTGTTCTTGCGCCAGCACGCCGATAATTGGGCGATCGTTGACCACCTCTGCACTGGTGCGCGTGATCACCGCACCTTCGCAGTGTAACAAATAGACGACGGTCAACAGCAGTGCTCCCTTCATGATCAGCATCACGCTACAACTGTCTACTGCACTCACCCACCTAAAATTTATGGGGAAACACTCGTATCTCTTATCAGCGGCAGATCAATTTAATTGTTTGTCAGCACCAGATGATCAGATTAGACCATTTTATCTTACGATTAGATTAGGAAATGAATTCAAACAATTCAATTATAATAAAAAAATACAATAAAAAATAATTCCTAAAACTGTTCTTAATTAATTAAAACTAATATTAAAGAGACAGATATAAGTAATAAGTATTATTGTTATGTGAATACTAACCTCAACAAAATAATATTAACACCATCGTTAATCACGCAAACAACGATGTTTTGTACTACGTGGCGCGTGCGCATTGGTTTTATAACTTGGCGCTCTAAAAATAATTTCCTCTACAGCGCACACTGCACTGGTTCAAAAAGCGAATCTAGCTGAACAGTATTAATAATGATCCAAATATAACTCTATTAATACGTTACACCTCTCTCTTCTCTTTATGTAACTTTTAACACCTTCATAACTTAACACACAGAAATTGTTTAACCGCTTCATCTTGCCAGCGAAGACACCAGGAGGCGGTGAAGGGCGGGTGTTTTGGAGGCTATCTATAATGGGAAAATGACTTTGTCTGTGACTTTCTTATTCTCTCTCTCTCTTTCTAGCCTAGGCCTTCGTACGTACGCACGCCCTAAGCCCCTTTTTATATTTATGGATCCTTTATACGATTTCTCTTTTTAATGGAAACTAGCTTCTGCCCGCGGCTTCGCCCCCGTGGAATAAAAAGTATCGGGAACGGGACAAAAAGTATCCTATGTCCGTCTCCTGGTTCTAAGCTACCTCTCCACCAATTTTCAGCCAAATCGGTTCAGCCGTTCTTGAGTTATAAATGGAGTAACTAACACGACTTTCTTTTATATATATAGATATAGATAGATTGATCGAAATTGAAAATTGATTTTCTAAATAAATCACAGAAGTTAGTAACATGCTGTCCAGACTAGTGTAACATTAGTACATAAACTAAACAGTATGAAATACATAAGTGACCCAAACTATGCACTAAGAAACCTGGACCGCAGATACTGCTACTCGTATTCACAACTATGGATTTGCGTATTTGCGGCGGATATAATCCAATAATATAGTAGATACACACCTACCTACCTACTGCACGATGCATTACAAAATCAAAACAACATTTTCCCTACCTACACCTGCTCACTTCGAGATGTTGTTGACACGTTAAATGCAAAATGAACAATGATTTAATTACACCACTTTGAATGACACTGCAGAAGTGATAACTAGGTATGTTATTATATGAGGTTATTTGCACAATATTGTTACCGGAATCATGACCTCGATTATTATATTTATATAGTGCAGTGGGTGATATGCATTATACAGTACTCTTTTTTGTCCAGCTAGATCGGACTTTCGAACCAATACGCATCGTGTAAAACTACATGGCTGGTGGCACACCTCGTGTCTTCGCTTAGGTACCAAATAATAAATGATTATCAAAATTGAAATAACAAAATTATTTATTTATAGACAAACCCTGGTTGATAATGATGATGATGATCATGATGATGTTATTATAATATAATTATCATCATGATCAGATAGGTACCTAACAAGTTTACTGATTAATTATACTTGATCCGACCACAGTTGAAAGGATAAAATAGTCATATTTTAATATGAACTTTAGGTTAGCATCTGCGATTGTGTTTTACGGATAGGTAATTTATGTTAAATATTATTAAACTAAGAAACTGTCTAATCATTAGATTGATGAGTTTCCTATTTATAGCCCTTACGAGCATTAGATTCTAGAGTCATAAGCGCGACTGTTACGTTAGAGATGGCTTCAATTCCCAGGTCGAGCAAAGTGTTATTGGGTTTTTCCATGAAATTCTCAGTAGCAGCTCGAAGGCTAGATTTGTGTCCGGTTAATGGCAAAAGGTTTGTCATCTATTTACATAGTAATTAATGTTAAGATACCGGCAAACTGTGAGTGTACAATAGTACACTTCTGCCCGACCTTTCGAGGAATACAGGCATAAATGGTATGGTATGTAAAATACACTCAAAAACAAATTGCTTTTAAATATTTCAAAAGTTTGAAACTAGTTGCACGGTTCCAAAACATGGGTCTTCTATGGAAAAGAGCCGGCAACAAAACTCAATAGATACCTACTTACTCCTTTTAAAAAATAATGATAGCACACTCTCTATAACTAATATATAAAGCTGAAGAGTTTGTTTGCTTGTTTGTTTGTTTGCTTGAACGCGCTAATCTTAGATAGCCCCTTTATTGAGGAAGGCTATAGGCTATATATCAACACACTAAGACTAAGTAACTATTCCACGCGGACGAAGTCGCGGGCGGAAGCTAGACTATTATAATATTACAGTATACGAGTAGGTATCGTAATAATTGAAGCGGCCGGCAGCCTAACGGCTAAAGCGTCGGACTTGCGATCATGTGTTCTTGTTGTTGTGTTGTGATCTTACTAACAGGACTGCAAATTACTCGGAACCAAAATGATATAGGTACCTACCGCCTTTTTTATTCGCTCTATGTGCTACTTTCGCCTGTAAAACTAAGTTCTAAGTGGTTGCCTGGCCCCAATGACACTAAATAGTTGAAAATAATTGCCTGGCCCCCAATCCATTTACCTACTATTAGTTATTATCTATAAAGGATTTATTGAAAGGGTTTTAGGAGACACGGTTTTACGATACAACTTGTCTGCTATTTTTAAGTTTGGTAAATAATTGTATTAAAAAAAAAAACACAGAGCGGTTGGGTATATATTACTTAATCTTACGCTGACGGTAGGTTAGGTATTAAATTAGCTTCATCACGGATTAATTAATTAGAGAGGCTAAATAAAGTATCCAGTAGCCACAATAAATATTTAGGTACAACTTTTAGCACTCACCTTTTAAGAAATTAAGGAATATTCTTTGTACAGAAAAATAATGAAAAATGAATTTGTATAGCATTTGCGATATCATCGTTGATATTTTTGAGAATATAGCACTATACAGGTATGACTTGTACATATTTTCATATATTGAGCCAGATTTTTTTCAGGACCTTTGATGTCCTGCATTGTGACTTTCGGTTACATTATCAGATTTGAGATCAACTGAGGATCAACTCCAAGATAGGCGTATATCGACGTTTGTAAATAACGCATGCGCAATTTCATTCTGTATGTTTTCAGTGTAAAATAAATAACTTCCTACAACTAACAAAAAAATCCCTTTAATACTAATTTTTAATTTGATTTAAAAAATGAATTCAATAAATTAATATTTTTTAGCTTGTGCTTTTTTAACCAAAATTGAAGGATCTACTAGAGAATCAACTGCAATCCGCAATGCCCATTTTGTCACTGTCCATGATGTAGCGCCGACGATGAGTAAAAAAATCTGTGTCTGGCCTTATCAGCAAGGGAAACATCGCGAGAAGATCTGCCCATCCAAGAGGCCTCCATAGTTCTCAACGGTGTATTTAGTAGAAAAGTAGAAAAGATCTAAAGTAAAGTATCCCGCAGTAGAAAAGTGTTTTGGATTATTGTAGATTAATACTATTTATTTATAGTTTACTTTTTTAGCCCTTTTTCCTCTCAATCCAAAGGAGGCCTCGCCCAAATATAGGACATTCATGTGATAATGGGCTCGAATCATTGTTATAATTTAAAAAAAGCTTGTCTCAATTCATATTCGTGGATACAATAATTTTAAAGCAAAAGCAGGTAGCAATGGCAACACTGAAGTACACCTCGTCAAAAGAAAAATGCCGCTGCCAAGAAGAAACGTAATGATAAAGGTATTTTGATAATAATTATTACTGTTTCAATCATCATCTTGTGTACATAAACTGAGTGAGTGTTAAATTCGGATTAAATCCTTTATCGTATCCAAATGATTCTGTACAACAAATAGTTAAAGAAACACTTTGTTTTAGGTTGGTTTTCTTCGTTGACAGTGGAATTCGCGTATTTTCTTTTATAAGTCAAATAAACAATAGAAAATGTTCGAAATGGTAAGTATTACGTTAAATATTGAGAGATTGCTAATCTGTATCATTTTATCAAAGGTCAGAAGCAGTTATCATAAATGTCAATGTTTTATTTTTCAGAACACAGCTGAACCAATGCAGGTGGACGTCCCACCTGAGGATAATGAAAACAATGAAACTGAGTGTTATGTAGTAGAAAATCCGACGATGGATCTGGAAACATACGCCGCGTCTTACACTGGTTTTGCTAAACTATATAGACTGATGTTTGTAGCTGACCATTGCCCATCTCTGAGATTGGAAGCTCTTAAAATGGCTATATCGTACGTCATGACGACGTATAACGTAAGTCTTTACCAAACACTTCACAAAAAGCTTGCAGAAGCAGTAGCCTCAGCTGGCCTGCCCGATGTTGCAGTGCAAATGGGGTCACAAGATATACCAGTACTGGATACTATATGGATAGAGTCGAAAACTAAGAAAGCTGCTATAAAGTTGGAGAAGTTAGATACAGACCTTAAAAATTACAAAACAAATTCAATTAAAGAGAGTATTCGAAGAGGCCATGATGATCTAGGTGACCATTATCTTGATTGTGGTGACCTCACAAGTGCATTGAAGTGTTATTCAAGAGCTAGAGATTACTGCACAAGTGGTAAACACATAATAATGATGTGTCTGAATGTTGTGAAAGTGTCTGTGTACTTGCAAAACTGGGCTCATGTTCTTAACTATGTATCCAAAGCAGAGGGCACCCCAGATTTCAATGAAGTCCCTGGTAAAGATTCTAACCAGTCAATATTGACACGCCTAAAATGTGCTGCTGGCCTAGCTGAATTAGCAACAAAGAAGTACAAGTCTGCTGCAAAGCACTTCTTGGCAGCCAGTATTGATCACTGTGACTACCCAGAGCTACTTAGCAGCAATAATGTTGCCATATATGGTGGATTATGTGCACTTGCTACATTTGATCGTTCTGAATTACAAAAGCAAGTCATAGTTAGCAGTTCTTTTAAATTATTTTTAGAATTAGAGCCGCAGTTACGTGACATAATTTTTAAATTCTATGAATCTAAGTATGCTTCCTGCTTAAGGCTATTGGATGAAATAAGGGATAACCTACTGTTAGACATGTATTTAGCTCCACACCTAAATTCACTTTACATGCAAATAAGGAACAGAGCACTAATTCAGTACTTCAGTCCATATCTGTCAGCTGACATGCGGCTTATGGCTGCAGCATTCAATCGTACTGTTACTGCTTTGGAAGATGAATTGATGCAACTAATACTTGATGGTCAGATACAAGCTCGTATTGATTCCCACAACAAAATTCTATACGCTAAAGATGTGGATCAGAGAAGCACTACTTTTGAACGAAGCCTGGCCATGGGTAAGGAATATCAGCGAAGAACTTCAATGTTGATTTTGCGTGCTGCTATGCTCAAAAATCAAATTCATGTGAAGGTGAGACAAAAATAATAGTGACTTATTGTTATCAGATTCTGTTATTACCCACCATTAATTATGGATAATATATTTTTTCAGAATGTGGGCAGAGAGACGGGCCCCCAAAGTGGTGAAGCACCTGGATCCAGCACCAGCCTCACTCCTCGCACTTTTGACACTGTGCCCTTGTGATGAATTAACTAAACTCAAAATAGTCCACAAATCATTCTGTTGTGACAATTTAAATAATAATTTAGAACAAGCATTTGAATGAAAAACAATTGTTTTGAATTATTTTGTAATCTAAGCAGTGATTGCATGCATTTTCTATTGTCACATGAAATCAGATCATATTTTTAAAAGAACTCTTTTTGTGTACTGAGTATCTGCTTTTGTTTTTTGTTTAATAAGACTGCAGGAGTGGGCACGCAACGTTTTAACAGTTAGGCCATTGCAAACTACTGATAATTATTGTTTTAAGGAAAATGTTTTATCAGCAATCACAGGAACTTGAACGGCTGGTGCAAGCATTATTTCCCAACATTGTTTATACTGAATTATTCTATGTAACCATAAAATATTATGTCTACGTAATTTTTAATTAAAAAGTAAAGGCATAATTTGTTTTACTAATTATTATGACATTTTGAATTTACGTCTTAATTCTCTTTCTCTTTCAGCTTGTTTTCTAAGTCGCTCGTCTAGTTTTCGGGCGAGTTTGGACTCCGGTACTGGTTTAAAGATAAGATGTGTTCTAGTACACGAGTAAAATCTCCGCCATTCAAATATCTGAGGAAAATTGCTGACAGGTGACGTCATTTGCCGCGTCCATCCGCATGGGCTTGCGCGGAGTCTAGATGTAGTAGCTCGCGAGCTGGCCTGGCGAGCCACTACATACCTACCGAGGCAGGACGATCCATCAGAAATGTCCGAGCATCCAAAATGGACAGTTGTGTAATTTCTTTAATTGCAGCGATTAGCGTATTGTTCACGAAAAGGGAGTGCATGATAACGGCTAATTTTAACAAACAACTTATGGAAATAGCGCTCGCAAGTCAAAACCACCGTTCACATCGAGCACACTGAGGTAACATGCGCCCGAACAACACCGAGGCACGTCCACGCAGATCGAGACGTTGGCTCGCGAGCGAGGCTGCCGCGCGAGCCGTGCTCGGATGGTGTGGACGCGGCTAGTAACATCTATTGAAAAACAAGTAACTTTGCTTCCCATCCGACATGCCCTACCTTACAGTTCTATGTCCTGCGATGCTACAATATATTATATTAACTGTCTTTTTCTGATTTTTATGTATGTTACATGCTAAGATTAAAAAGCTTTTTAGTGAAAGATAAATTCGACTACGGGCAGGATTCGAACCCGCGTCTTCTAGTTAGATAGACCAGACGCTATGTCCACTAAGCCACCGTGAGTCCCACCCGCCAGGTCCAAAGCCTTCACATTCTATAATGATGTCTTAAACGTAACGTCAGTAACATCTACCTACTCGAAAGCAGGATGCTTCTCAATGACATATGACTTACTTTACAGTTCTACGTCGTATGCAAAAAAAACACGAAAAGATATCACAATATCTATGATATAATAATAAATATCTATACTAATATATAAAGCTGAAGAGTTTGTTTACTTGAACGCGCTAAACTCAGGAACTACTGGTCCGATTTGAAAAAATCTTTCAGTGTTAGATAGCCTGTTTATTGAGGAAGGCTATAGGCTATATATCATCACTCGACTAAGTAACTATTCCACGCGGGCGGAATCTAGTATAAAATATATAAAACTGAAGTTTCTTTGTTTGCTTGAACGCGCTAATCTCAGGAACGACTGGTCCGATTTGAAAAATTCTTTCAGTGGTAGCCCATTTATTGAGGAAGGCTATATATCATCACGCTAAGACTAAGTAACTATTCTTCGCGGGCGGAAAATAGTCTATGTGATAAATGTGTATGGTTTTAATTTAAACCCAAATAATGTATCAAGCACCTTTATTACAATGTCCATAAAAACAAACTTATAATTTTATTAATAGTTCACTCTCCCTTCAATCTTTTTCACTGCATGCTATAGACTGCAAACAGGTGGGGCAAGTACCATTAGCAACACCAAATGCAGGTGGCCGGCTACCCGCACATGCCACCAACCACTGTAAAAAAAGTAACAATGATTTAAAAAAAAAAATATCGAAATTGTCTACATGACCACCGCACTTGTATTATGGGTTACGGTCAGTTGGGTAGGACATGACTGCCATATCTATATCCCGTCAAATGTTATCATAGGTAACTATTTAGTTTATGCAACTAACAAGTGGAGTTTTCGTAACTCCCGCAGTGTTAACGCATGATTGAACGCACGAAGGCTTATTTATTAGCAAAGGGGGTCATATCTAGCTGCTGTGGCCCTACTCAGGGCAGGTTGAGGTGTATGGTGAAACTATAAATTAGGATTCGGTAGAGATAGAGGGATGATGGTAGCTCAGTCTGGACTCTCGAACCTTACAGGAAATTCGAAAAGTAAGTTAAGCAGAGTAATATAAAACTTTTATTAAGAAATCTATCACACTGAATCACATTTTACGATTCCAGCAAGGGCACTCAAAAATTGCATGTTGTTCAATCATTAATTATAATTTAGCCTTTGCTGTCCCACAGCTCTTTGACTTGTAACCCTCAATAAATTATAATAAAGGTAATGACTTGAGCTTGACTTCTGGAAGGATTGGCCCATAATAGCATTGAGCCGTGACCAATGGAAAGAGGGAAGGGAGGTCTTTGCCAATAATAATAAATGACTTGGGGCAACAAATGATTACAGAACATTACCTGATATAAGCAGTTCCTGTGGTAATAGACCCCACAAACTGAATTTTGACAAAGAGGCAATGGTAGACCAGAAGTATCTGGCAAATCAGTACACAAACATATTCCACAAACCACTTTATTGTCCACTGATGTTTGTGTTGATGTTTTTGATTGCATAGTTTTTTTTTCTGAAGGTCTAGGGAATTGACTTATATCTGAAAATATTTTAAATTATTAAATTAACAAAATAGTTTTTGGCATAACATTATATAATTATATCAATATAATTGTATGATACCAAATATAGTCAAAATATTATCAACAATATTTTTATCATGATTCCAATTTAAAAGTCCTGACTGCAGTTTGTTGTTCCAGTGTTCTGATTGTCCAACAAGGTGGATGTTAGTGGCTAAACCTTCAGGAGTCACTTCTACATGTAACCAGGTCCTATCATCTAGAAAAAATATTTTTTGTTATTATTCAATCATTCAGTTTGATTCGTTCATTATTTAATATTAATGATTGTCTACTTAAATTACCAATTGAACATTCTTCACATATACATTTTCCATATCTATAATTTTTTGTATTGTTAAGACACATGATATTATGTGACAGGGCAAAGAAGACAAAACAAAGTTTATAGGTTGGTAACATAACATACCATCACACCTGTATTAAGGGTTAGGCAGAGGCATACTAATGTACACCCACAGTTCACCGATATGTTTAGGTCGTCCCATATAATAAGGGGCAAGCCTATTGCCATTAACTGGGCACAAATTCCTAACTCCGAGCTGCTACTGGGAATTTCATAGAAAAACCCAATAACACTGCTCAACATGGGAATCGAACCCGTAGCAGTCACGCTCAGGACCATTTGTCTAATGAGGCAGTTTATAGATTGGTTCATATTTTTAATGATGAATAACATAAGGTAAGCAAGATAAATTAATTCTCTCTCTTGGACTATATGTTCCTCATAGTAATATACAGTCAGATATCTTTTTCTAGGCATTCAGTCAATCTTTGACATCTATGTTGGAACTATCATATTACTCATGGAAAAAACTACTTACCAAGAAATATTCTTCTATAATCATCTTTAAAAGATCCAGATATGGGTTCCATGATCGTACATAACTGATCCATGTTTTCTAACTCATAAAAATACCTAGATAATTCGTTCACATTTTGTTTAAATGTTTCTATTGCATCTTTTAAAGATCTGTATTCACGATTTTGCATTCTAGAGTAAGGCAATTTAACAGCAGATATCACCAACTTATCTGGTGCTTCATACTGTAAATACATTTCATGATTTCTCAATTCATCATCTTCGATTAGAATTTTTATATCTCGCAATGTTTTTCCAAAATATACTCTTGTATTTCCGTTATTAACAACACCTTTTATTTCATCTATGATATCTGCATCAATAACTTCCGAAGTAACTGAATAGATGTTTTGTGCATTAATTTCTAGCAAATTATCTAAACTTTCCAAAAGTAAAATAACATTAGGTTCCTCACTTTTTAAGATTATTTTTAGCACATTTTCCATTTCTAGGACAACGAAACTACATACCTAATTAAAAAATAAATAAGTATTTATATTTTCTTTTCAAAACTACAGAGAAAATCAGTTCCAAGATTACTCGTATTTCTTTTTTCAGCTAATTTATTCACTCACTAAACAAACAAACAAAATTAAAATTTCAAAAACATTTGATTGACAATAATTGACATTGACTGATTGTCAAATATTTTTGTCATTTTAGTGCGCAGATCTTTTCAAATATCGGATCGCGATTTTCGGATTGGATCGAAACCATACGATCCGATCGCGGATCGATTTAAGTGGAAACATTATTGGGTGGTCAAAGTATGATCTGGAACTTTAGTTTGTTTATGTTTGTTACAAATAAAAACAAAACTTTACATCTTATTGGCGTTAACTTTATGACGCGAGGTGACGGCGAGTAGAAAGATGACCTGAAATAAACGATAAACTCGTGTTTATCGTTTATTCTTCATGTTTGAAAAATTGAGTAATGGGATCTAAATGTTTCTAATTTCTAATTTAAAAGCGGCGGTAGCCTAATGGCTAAGGCGTCGGACTTGCGATCATGTGGTTGCCGGTTCAAACCCCACCCATTGCACTACTGCCGTGAACCCACTCGTAACACAAGCATTTAGCTTAGCACGAGGGGTTAACAAGAATACTAGTAATGTGTGACCCACATTAATAGTAAGCTTTTTTAAAAAAAAATTAATTTCTTTTGCTTTGTCTAACCACTAAAAATAAATTATTGTCATATTATATTAATTAGTTAAACTTTTTTCATATGATTTTTTGGATTATTCATTTGAAAATCGGATCGATCTTAAAAAAAGCGCATACTTAATCTGAGGTGCAGATCAACCACTAATCTCTCTCAGCCAAAGTACCTCTCAGCTCTATCTATTGAATTGAATAGTAGGTACTACCACAGATAATAGAATACTAGTAGTACTACATACAAGAACTCAGTGAGATCAACAGTTTTAATCGCACAAATTATAGTCTTTATCTGATACAAACAGTTTATTGAAATGTTGGATAATTTGAGTGCATTTTATCGAAATGTAATTCTTGCAGAATAACTTGAAAACGTTTAATACCTACCTTAATACCTACTCAAATAGGTCTTAATTGCCGCGCTGAACGGCCCACGGGCAACCCACGCCCAAGCATCAACAGTAACTCATCGTCATCGAAAGAAAAATTCAACTGCGAACAGAATTCGAACCCGTGTCTTCTGGTTAGATACACCAGACGCTATGACCACTAAGCCACCGCGAGTCCAACTATTGAAAAGTAAGTTACCTACTTTGCTTGTCAACCGACATGACCTAAGTAGGTACCTACTTAGCAGTTAGATCAATTTTGTAAGATGCTATCTTACCTAATAAATAACTAGCATTTTGTAATTTCTGGAAGTGGTGTAACTTACCAGAAAACGGAGGTCCGGATCTTGCAGTTGAATTTTTCTTTCAATAAAATACTTTGTAATCTAAGCATGGGAAATGCAAAAAAATATAAAAAGATAGTTGTTTGATTATTGATTGGGAAGTGCCATGGGTCGTTGATAAAGGGGGCGCGGGCGGATAGGTACACTACCTAGTTTGTAAGTCAATGGCAAAAGTTCTCGGTTCTGTATTCCTTTTGGTAGGTATACCAACTTATATTTTCATTTTAATAATGTAATCTATTTTATCAATAATGGTCGCTTATGATTTCTTTCTAATCATCATAAACCACAAAATCTCTGCTGTAGTGTGAGTGAGATAGTTTCTCTATGGCAAAAGGATCTATGCTCATTGCTGATGCTGTGGTGGCAATTTACGTTTAGACCTCAGAGAGTCAGATTAAACTGATCGATGGGACACTTCGGGTAGATTAGCTCAATTTTCCTAACATTGTTGTCTAGTCTAGTACAATCTGTCTCAGCGGGTGGGTGAATGGGGCAAAGAAAAGGGCCTAGCGATTGTGTGACATCGCTGTGCGTGAGAACTAGAAAATATTGCCTAACTGTGCCAATTATAATGTTCTGGCGATTACTTCCCTCAGATCCCTTCATTTCACATTATTCCTGCGGTTGTAAACTTAGAGCCGCGTATCTCACCATTATACTAAAACCATTAGATACTATTTATTTTGTTTCACTATTCGTTTAAATGATAGAAAATAATGTCCAGTAAAAACTTAAAATATACAATTATTATGTATCTATCTATACAAATATCCCGCCTTTCCCTTTTGAGATCGTAGGTATAAAGGCCGACCTAGGCGCGCATCTCTGTGCCAGTGTGCCCCTGTATAGTCTTTGGACATCGATCGCGTGGTCATGTGGCGCGCTACGTATGATATTAGGAACGGGGGTGCGCGGATATAGTGCGTTAGCTCCGCCTATACGTGCAAGGTCATTGGTGACTGTAAGCGCCCTAATAATGTTATGACTATTCAATTGGGTAAATAGTAATTTATGGCTCAAGCGATAGGGGAATCCCCGAAAAATCACTGTATCGAATATACTTTTATGTTAGTTTAAGATCAAAGAGTTTAGTATACGAGCTATAGGCAGGAGGATGTTGATGATCATGAAAAATCATCCATATTTTTCTTTCGAAAAACTTAATTCCAATATTTTTGTCTTTCTCTTCTTCATCGCGCCTTTAATAGCAATACGGGCTAGACAAAAATGCACTAATGTACAGCCACAGTTCGCCGGTATGTAAGCATAGGTCCCATATAACCAGGCAAAACACGGAATTTGCAATAGGTAAACCTATTGCCATTTTCCGGTCAAAAATCCAAACTCCAAGCTCCCAAAGAAAATCTCAATAACACTTCTGGACCTGGGAACCAACCTACGATCTCTGGCGTAGCAGATGCGCTTACGACTACGAGACTACTAAGGCAGTTATATCTAGAAATGTATGAATTCTTTCTTGTAGCTGACAGAAGTAGCTAGTAAAATTTAATCTATCAATAATAACTACCTAGTCAATAATAAAAATACAATTATTACTTACAAACAAATTGAAAAAAGTTTCTTACTAGTATAGATTATTTATTTAGGTAAAATACAAACAATACCTATGTACAAATTATTATTTCATTAAAGCCACACTTAGCGGTGTCCAAATATTGATTGAGGGTTTTGCTCTAAAACTAAGAAAATATTTAATTATATACTTGTACTAAGTAAGATGTCTACTGTAAACATGGTAGAATCACATACATAAGAATATAAATACTTATTGGCCAATGTAAATAAGATCACACACTATTTCACTAAAAGAATAAAGTAAAATATCACACACTAAAAACAAACGAACATTAATTTTTAATTATCAAACTAGATCCTACAGAAGACCCTAATGTAAAATTTTGTGTAATAATTATCAGTAAAAAACAACACAATTGGAAAAGTAGGTACTTATATCATTTGTAGAGTTAAAAAACATCATTGTATCTAGTTATACACTATCACATCAAGATAACTATATACATTTTTGGATTATTGTATAATTTAATGTTAAGATGCAGTTGCCTGCTCTGGCCTAACAAGTTTAGTTTCAACCTTAACCATGTCATCACCTCTATACAGCTCAACTTGTAAAATAGAAAATACTTGAATAACTTGTTTGACTTCTGGCAAATCATTTACAGCATTCCACGTCAATTCCATTTTGGAAAGTCTTGTACATCCTTCATTTTTGATGCATTGATATTTTCCTGGAAAATCCTGCAAATCAAGCAACATTATTTTTATTTGTTGATTTTGTAAGATGTATATATGGGTTTGTCCATAAGTGGTTATTTGTTTTAAAGACTTGATATACTTCAATCAAACTAATAACCGAAAAAGGTGGTCATTCTATGATGAAATGCTTACAATGTGAAACAACTTACACAATTAAAAAATATTCTTCTATTAAGTCCCATTGCTATTATTATGACATCTATGTATTTATCGCGTACTTCCACAACAGCTGCTTCTGTCACTAATGGAGACTTCATTTCAATGTACTTCAGGGTATACATTTCTGTGGACAATTCACTTGCTTTCTTTGCATTGTATTTTTGTTTATTGCATTGGGCTGCAATTAGCCGAACTTTGTCTACATCCCATGTTGGGGTATCCCTGTATTTTAAACTTGCAGCCAATAATCTGTAAATAATATTTTTATTACATTAGCTAGCATTAGCAATCCCTGTTTTAGCTGCTCTAGCTGGTAACTATAGTTAGCACCAAATTAAATATTTCCTGGCAAAATCAATAAAATTGATAAGATACTGTACTGGGCATAAATACATTACTTGTAAATTTATCATTATTAAATTTAATAAGTGAACGATTTTTTTTTAATGCATAATATTAACTATTTTAAACTAAATTAATTATAAATATCATTAATCTAATTAGAGGTCATAAGCACAACTGCTATGGTCTGGGGTTTGACTCCCAGAATGATCATTGTTATGCTTTGCTCACATGTGACCACATACTGGCAAACTGTGGGTGTGCATCTGTGCCAAACCCTTCAAGGCATAGAGGTTTGATGGTATGTTGTAATAAGTAAATTATTAATGACTAGTGTTGCTATGACTTACCTATGTACCATTATATCTGCATATCTCCTAATGGGACTGGTGAAGTGTGTATAAAGAGGAACATTCAAAGCATAATGATGAAAGTCATCATCACCACATCCATCAGCACAAAAATATTTGGCTCTTGTCATGGGCTTTGCACACAACATGTTTAACACCATGACTTTGCCTTTGTCTGTACATCCAGGTCCAACATGTTGCAACAGGGAGCGATGTAAGTCACCAGCAGAGTCAATATTTAAATCAATACCCATTGGCTTTAATGATTTGGCAAGTTGCTTCAACATATAACCACTGGGTTTTGGATGACATCTTAAAAATGCTAATGAGGGGTGATCTTCCCTTATTTGCTCTGCCACTGTCATATTTGCTAGTAACATAAATTCTTCAATAAGTTGATGACTTTCTTTACTTTCGTATATCCAAAAAGAGTCAGGCAATCCATTAACAGCATTTAAGTGAAAAGCGACCTTGGGTTGATCAATTCTTAGTGCACCATTATCAAATCTGTCCTTGCGAAATTTTGCAGCCATACTGCCTATGACTTCTATTGCTTCTTTTATGTCTTTATACTCAAAGTTATTGTATGTTTCTGGGAAGTTTGCTTCAGAATCTTCTTTATTTTCAAGAACCGCTTGTGCATGTTCATATGCTAGTTGGCAAGAAGAGTTAATCACAGTTTTTGAAAATCTGTGACCAAGAACTTTTGCATCTTTAGTAATTTCCCAGAATACAGAAAATGCTAATTTATCAACACCAGGAAATAGGGAACAAAGCACACAGAGATCATCTGGTAACATGTGATATGCTTTTTCTACCAAATAAATTGTTGTAGCTTTTTCTGCAACTTTTTCATCTAATGGAGTATCCTCTGTTAAAAAGTGAGCTACATCAGCTATGTGGACTCCAATTTCATAATTACCATTATCTAGTTCTTTACAAGAAATTGCATCATCAATATCACGACAATTAAATGGGTCAATGCTAAACACACATAACTTCCGACAATCCTCTCTGATAGTAATCTCCTCTTTAGGTATTTTGTAATCTAAACGTGGATATAAGTGTCTAACTTCTGGGCCAAATGGCTTAATATCTAAATCTGTTTGAGCCAATATTGCTTTTGTTTCTGATACCATATCTCCAGACTGTCCAATATTACTGACAATTTTCCCCATAGCAAATCTAGTATCTGTCCAATCTAATATTTTAGCTAAAAATAATGTATTTTCATAGGTCTTAGCATCATTATAAAAGTTGTCAGGCCAACTTGTAAAGGGTATATTTAGCCTTGGAATTCTGAGATCACGAGGGATAAATAAAGCCCTTTGTCTATTTTTATCTGGCATTAATTTCAAAGATCCAATGCAAGTCCGGTTATGAACTACCTCTTTGATACGTACAACTTTTCCTTTCTTCTGTTTATTCTCCTCATTACTGTCTTCATTATCACTGTCTATCAATTGTACTATAACAACATCACCTTCTAAAGCACGGTTCCGATTCTTTATTCCATCAATTAGAATGTCTTGTTCACTTCTATCACTACTAGAGACATATGCATGTTGGAATTGCTTTGGATTTATCCTTAAAACACCTTCAATAAATAAGTTTTCTTTGAATCCAGCTTCTACTATCGCTGCAGATAAATGAGAGTCAAATTTATTGTCACAGGTGTCTTTAACCTTTTTCTTGTTTTTCTTCTTGTGTTTCGGAGTTGTATTTGGGTCATTGTTATCTAAATTAGCACTTTTATTCTCTCCTGGTGTGAAAGGCTTAATTTGAAATGACTTGCATAGTAAAGGATGTTGCATAAAATTTTGCATACCTTTAGAAGTCATATTTTCAGCTGCTGTGCTGCATGGTGAATTTGGGAAACTCACTGGTCTTTGTGTTGTTTGAAAAATAGGAGTGTTTGGCAAGCTTGCAGCATGTTGGGCGATATTGAAGTATTCTCTTCCAACCTGCATACCATGGGACAGCTGAAATTGTGGATGATAATGAAGATTTTCAAGGTACCTAGAATTTGTAGTAGCATACAATGGGCTTATTTGCTGAGCAAAAAATTCATGCAAAGAAGCAACACCATTTTGCCCTGTGATTCCCATGTGTGACTCTGATGTCTGTAGAATGTTCATAGCTTCTTGTGATGGTATTTTTAAGTTTTTCACTCTTTCTTTTTTCTTTGAATGTTTTCTTTTTGGAAATGCCGGAGTATCACCCTGGTCTACTTCATCATTATCACTGTTTAGATTTATGGTTTGGCACTGAGTTGATAAATCACTTAATGACGAGTTAGTAAAGGTCTGTGAGGGAATTCCCGTCGCACCTTGTGATTGTGTATGCTGTGATGACGATGAATGCTTTTGAAAGTTCTTTGCTAGGCAGTGACTTTGATGATCTTGGACCTTGTTATTGAGGGAACTTTTAGAACGAAAAGGTTGCGACGTGGAAAGTTCTGCACCTGATGTTCTATTTACGTCAACATTTTCAGATATACAGTCACACGGGTGAGACATTTTTATCAATATACCTGAAGACGTTATCTCAATATTGTGATACTATAAATTTCCTTACACGTAACGTACAATTAAAATTTTATCACTCACTGTACCACTCTAAAATTTTAGGGTTGACGAACTGAAACTATTTTTTTTTGTATTTTTTTTAATTAATTTATCTAACGGCCCTAGATACATGTCCTTAAAGCCTATGTCAAAGAGTTTAATATTTGTACGCCTATGTTTTTTTTTTTTTTTTAAATTTTTAACGGCCCTGGATACATGTCCTTAAAGGCTCCTATGTTTTATCGCACGCCAAGGTTACCTGCCTAAATTTGATTAAAATATCATCACCAATGTGACCATCTGGCAAATAGAGAATCTGCTAAAAGCTCAGGCTAAAAGTAAGCTGTTAATAATCTGTCACACACAAACTGACATTACATATTATATCTAGACCAGCGGTCGGCAACAGGCGGACCGTGGTTAGGCGCGGTCCCAGCCAAAGATTTTGGAGCGTCATATTCAGAATGTATCCTTGGAGGCTAATTAATAGCTATGCTGATCAACTGATCTGTATTGTTAAACTGCGCTTTGCATGGTAAATCTGTAGATGGGTGACCAAGACACATAGATTCGATAAATTTAGAATAGGCTAGAAGGAGGAGGTATCAGGTAATAAGGTGTATCTTATGATGATGACAATATTGTATCCTAAGTAGCAGATTATTAGTGCAGCAGCGGGCGGACCGAATTTCCAATACAAACGTAATACCTACCGTTTATGATAAACTCAAACACTAGTAAATTTTTATTTTGATTCTGCCAATCTAGGTTCCTGCTGTACCATTTCATCCAAAATACTTCACTGGCAATAAATATAAACGAATGCAATTCTTGATAACTTTACCAAGTTTGGAACGATTTTCCGGTCGTTTATTTCTAGTGAAGTAGTGGTACCTAGATAAAATAGTACGGTAGAAAACTAAATTAACGGTATCTCAATCGGAATAATCACGCAATTCTATAAAATATTGTTTGGATTACGATTTATTTTGGTATTACGTTTTTGTGGGCAATTCAAGCACCGAGCCCACTTGTAACTACTTGCTGAGCTGATCTATAAACATTCAAATTATTCTAAACAATTTTTTAGTTCTTAACAATACATAAAAAATGTAGTCATCATTATCTAGAATGAAATATCGATTCACTGGGTCGGTATGTTGTGTTAACAAATTCGAATATTTTTTCCCCAAACTTGCGAATGTTCTCCAATATACCAAATCTTGCCACTTTTTGAATTGGTCCGATTGGTCGACATTTTATTCTGCCAACTGAAAATTCAAAAGGTAGCTTTATCTACCTATTTATGTGGTAGAAATACAACATAATGGGTAACACTATGAGATTGACCCAGACCAATTAATGTCACTATGCATGTAAAAAAAGACGTGAAATCACAGCCTGAAATCAGGGACATAAATACCGGTATAATTTAGTAACGTTATCTGCCCAAGGTCGAGATAACGTTATTTTTGAGAATAAGTATTATTGTTTAAGTATAACGTTATAATTTCGATCCGTTACCTTTGTCAATTTAACGTTTCTAAAATATTGTTATAAACAATAATAATTCGTGATTATTGTTTGTTCTATTTTTTTCGTATATTATCGTCTTATTACTTTCATCAAGACTAAAATATCAGCTTTATCTATTTTTTACAACCCATCTCCAGAAAACGAAAAAAGAAAACCTCTAACTATAATCCTAAAATCACACTGGTGGGCCGATATGAAGAAAAGAAAACGAAAACTAAATTACATAAAAATGCAAAGTATGACGTTATAAACGTCAAGACACAATTATGAAAAATACCCGAAACAGCTATGTTGACACGCGCCAAGGCAAAACTAGCACGCCAACCATCCCCGGAATCGTCGCTCAGCTCCGCCTCGCAACCGCTGGTACCTGAACAACGGACCTCGGAGGCTGCAGTCGCGTCGAGCTCGAGCGACGAGTACTACTCTCCGCCGACGTCGCCACCACCTGTACGTCGACGGGGAGGTCGCCGGCCACCGGATTGCTTAGGACCACGAGGCCCACCGGCCTCGGGAGGGGTCCCCGCTCCCGGTGGAAGTGTGCAGCGCATGAGATGGACACAACCCATAAATGAAAATGTCATGCGCGCATACTATGGGGCTACAGAGGGGGGAACTAACCTGACTGCGTACCGTTGTAGGATGCTCTCCCTGTTTCGGGCGCTTGAACCAGATGTCAACGTTTCGGCTCAACGACTATCGGATCAGGTACGGGTCATTCAGCGTAACCATATGTTGGATGATACTGTGCTTGATCGGCTACGTTCAGAAATACTGTTTAACCGTGTCACGACTCTCTCATTGCAAACCCCACAAACTGTGCTTGTGTCGGATTCTCAACCATCCCTTCCGCAACCTAACCACGCTGATGTAGAGAGTGGTGATATGGTTACAAATGTAGGTACCGAGTACAGTGAACAACTGAGGAGCGCTTTGGAGGAGGCGATTCGGGACTATCGATTTACTTCATCTGAACTTAGACCACCTTTACCACGGCTGCCTATGCATAATAAAAACTTGGCGCTGGTGTGTGCCCTAGATTCACTGCTGTCAAATTATTTTGATAACAGTGAAGACCTTCACGATACGCATTCAATCCTGTACTGCGCGGCTGTTGCGGCATGTCGTGTTGCCCATATTGAGTTTCCCAACTGAGGCCTGGCAGTGCAGGATTGAAAGACGTATAAGTGAGGCTAGGACACTCATTGGCAAGCTAATCTGTTTCAGGGAGGGCAATACCCGCCCAAGAGTGATGCGCTTTGTGAGACGTGCGTTCCTAGGAACTGATATCGACCCTCAAGACTATACGTCTCGTGTCACAGAGCGCATTGACTTCCTGAAGCAGAAAGTTTATGCATGGGCAAACCGCATTCGAATATTATAAAAATATTTAAAAATATATTTAAATAAGTATTAACTAATAAATGAATGGAATAATAATAAACCTTTATTTCAGATATAAAGCATCCATACATTATAATATTACGTAGTAAATAAAACTTAAAAACTAATGTTAACTAATATTAATAGTCCTATGCTACGGTCCTGAACCGAACCTCACATTATCCACGTAATATGTAGTACGTATTTGTAGACATATGAAGTCCGATCCAATGGCGCAGCATAGGACAATCCCACCTACTACACAAAACGTTCAGCATGGCGTGGGAGCTGGCACGCATTCTGCTGAGGATCGAGGCACATCGCTTTCGGATGATTGCATGAAAACCATCAATCCTCGCCTCTGCAAACATCCCAGAAGCGCTACAAAAACGTGGGAGCCCCGCCATCACCCTGAACGCGTTGTTATATTGCACACGCAGAGCATTGTATGCCCCCCGCGTATACCTAACCCACAGACTGCACGTGTAGAATGACTGGCAGTAAGTTCTGAAGAGTGTCATTTTTACCTGTTTGCCACATCGTGCGAATCTGCGGATCAGCATATTGCATTAGACAGCCAACGCCCTGCGTTCTCTCTCTATATCCAGGTCATCGTTCAGGTCATCAGTGACCCAGTGACCCAGGTACTTAAACTTCGTGACTCTGTTAAGAGGAGTACCACTGATAGTTATTTGTGGCACGTTGGAGTAACACTTACCACGTGCTTTAAATACAAGCAACTCACTCTTCCTAGCGTTATACCTGAGTCCCTGAGCCACCGCATACTTTTCACAAATAAGCAGGAGGCGCCTAAGAGCGCTGATCGAGGGGCTCAGCAACACCATATCGTCAGCGTAGCTAATATTATTAAAACACACGCCATCAGTTGATTGACATACAAATTAAAGAGGCGAGGCGAAGTTATTCCTCCTTGTCTCACCCCGCATTTCACTCGGTACTCCTCAGATAATACACCCGCCCACTTAACGTGATTAGTCTGGTTTTGATACCAGTACCTAAGCAAGGAAATGACCGAACTTTCAACTTCGGTTTCCCGCCTCAGCTTATCCCATAGGATATCGTAAGACACCGGGTCAAACGCTTTTGACAAATCGAGGAAGCAAGCATTGACCGGTGTCGGTTATGATGTTTCTTCATTACGTTGCATGCCGTTGGTGTTTGTTTCGTCCTGTTACCCGTATAACGTTATGCAAAATATTGAAAACGATATGTTGGCTAAGGTATCGATACTACTATAACGGTATTATATCGTTACGAATTCTGTTATGAATAACGTTAAAAGTCCCTGCCTGAAACTAATTTGACTTTGACACTGACTTTTCTTAATACTTAGTACTTACTTAGTTCTCTTCTAAGTTCTAACCTGTAATATTTTAAAACTGCTTAATTAATTGGCCTGGTTTAATATGTCATCTTCTGCAGGCAGCCCAATTGAAAATTAAGAAGACATACGAGCGAATCAATATTTCCAACGAAGACTGCTCTTTGAAGACCATTAGCACAATGAAGCTCATAACACATAACATGTTAACATCAAAGTGCTTAAAAGGTGTAATGACTGGATATCCACTTGCAATTAATGCTACAGATATAAAAATAACCGAAGTAGATTTCAATCCAGAATTTATAACCAAAGTTATTCCAAAATTAGACTGGGAAGTACTTTGGGCAGCAGCAAACAGCATTGGCCACGGTGAGGGTTTACCAAAAACTTTAGAACCAAAATTTGAAGAGAATGAAGATTTGTTGAAGAAAGTTCACAAGGTGTTGTTAGAGGTGGAGGTTGAAGAAGGAAATCTTACTTGCCCAGAATCAGGCCGACAATTCCCCATCTCAAAAGGAATTCCTAACATGTTATTAACGGAAGCAGAAGTGCAGTAGAATTAATTATTATTGTTCTCATATTTCTAAGTAAAAAGTATAATTGTTAATTTTACAATGTGTAAAAACTTAAATAATTGTATGAATACAAGCTGTACATATTTCATCCAAATATAATAAAAATAAATAATAAATATTTTCCATTTATTTTTGTTGGCTTTTAGATTGATGATATCAATAATAATAAGGAAGTTTAAGAGAGAACTATTTTATATTCAATTTAAATAATATTTTTTTACACCTGGTGGTGAAAAAGCTTTAAAATGCGAGAATTAAAATGTAAAATGGAGGGATATTTGAAAATACCCTCAACTTCATAATCTCTTAGATGTTTTTAGTTATATACCTACATCAAGTGCTTGCAAAGATTCAAAGTGAGAATAATATAGTTGGAAGATTCTAGCAATGGCTCCCAACTGGTTTCCACACCACTCTTGTACTCAAACATATTGGAGTGAGAGGTCAATAGAATTAGCAGTGCCCAATGCTGAAAAGCCCAAGCTAGGTACTTGATGTAAGCAAATTGTGTTACTTAAACTCAGCCCATTGCCTTCGAATGCAGCCAAAACAATGGGCCTTAAAAAGATGTACAATAAAATCATGATAAACCTTATCATTACATCATGATAAACTAATCTGAAGAATTAGTTAGAAATCAAGCCAACCAAATGTGGACCAAAGAGGAGGATATGGATACCTATACAGTATAATACTTTGTGTCTGTGAAGTTGCAAGTGGTTTTGTAAATTTTAACAATAATGGTATATTTAATTATTTACATAGCTGCATGATTGTATAAATTGAATCTACATTACATAAGTCCAAAAGCCTCAAAACTGCCTCATTAGCCAAGCGATCCTGAGCGCGACTGCTACGCTAGAGGTCCTGGGTTCGATTCCCAGGTCGAGCAGTGTTATTGGGTTTTTCTATGAAATTCCCAGTAGCAGCTCAGAGTTAGGCATTTGTGCCCGGTTAATGGCAATAGGCTCGCCCCCTATTACATGAGACCTAAACATACCGGCGAACTGTGGGTGTACATTAGTACGCCTCTGCCTAACACTTCGGGGAATACAGGCGTGATGGTATGTATGTTAAGTCCAAAAGATTATATTTGTTGATTATGGCGGGGTACAGCATTGGCATAAAATGACAGAAAACAAACCTTTCTTCATTGACTCATTATGTTGCAACATCTAATCACTACTATAATTTTTTTTCGTAAATAAATGATTCTAAAAGACAATTATTAAGTATTTTTGTGTTTATTTTGGTTGAACAATAAATTATAATCAAAGTAATCATACTATACAGGTAATTTTTCATATTACATTCCACACTGTGAAATTATTAATTAACTGATTTAACAACTAGTATGTTTTTTATAATTCATCTACATATGGAACAAATGCCAGATTTCCTGCAGCTCCCATGGAAATGTTGTTTTTGGCAGCATTGGCAAGACTCTGTAAACAGAAAGGGTTATTTATTAGCAATCTACATCTGCCTTTAATCATTATTAGAGATATGCCGACTATGGATTTTGCCGACTAGCCGACTAATAGGTAACGCCGATCGTTGATTTCGGCTAAGTCAATCTGCTAGTCAATGTCTAGTTGCCTGTCGACTCGCCTTCACTCAATAATCTAAAGTGTACAAAAATTATCTTATTTGTCACCTTAGTTAGATGGTGCAAAGTAAGCTATAGTCTTTGCCACCACTGCCTACGATTCTTGCATACTCCTTTTGCTTCTGCCACATTCGTATAAAATTTCAAAAGGTCATTAGTTACTCATAGAAATATATTTATATTTTATTGTTCCCACATTGCTAGTAATCTTTATAAAACAATCATTTACTTCAAAATTTCCTAATTTCTGGTGGGAATTCACAAAACATAAACATTAATAACCACTTAGCCCAATTTTGAAACGTTTTGTCCTTGTTTATCCCGAATATATTATCAAATTAAAATAGATCCTCACATGACAGAACATGAACTTACCTGTTTAATGTCATTGGGGGAGAGCAGCTCTATTTCCTTAGCAATGTCGGAGGCAGACTTTACGGAACCAGTGTAGAAACCTTGGGCTGCAATTGACTCGGCAAGAGATGTACCCTCATCAGCTTCACTCAGGACCTGAAGCTTTAGCTGATTCTTGCCAGCTTGAATGGCAGCGTCGGGTAATTTCGGGTTCTTCAGCAAGCCCCCGACAGCCTTCACCGCCTAAATCACGTTTACAAAGTTTAAATACTAAATCTCCAAGAATCTTACCGAAACCTTACCTAAGTAAAGACAAGGAGCCTATATTTAAATCACTGTTACGCCAATCCCACACACAGGGTCGCGGTGGATAGAAAAGTAACAATTGTATTAAATAATAACAATAATTTTATTTTACCATAAGGCCCTAGGCGTCACTATAGCGGTATGTAAGGGCGCATGTACACGGGGCAAGCAATATGCACCAGGCAAGAATACAAACTCCGAGTCGATTCCGAAAATTTTATAGAAAAACCAATAACCCTATCTATAACTATTAGCTTATATAAAGGAGGTAAAAATAAAAAAGCACTAACGGAGTTAGCCTCATCCTTGGGCACAGAGAGTACAACACCAAAGAGTCCACTGTCGGAGTAGGTCACATTGAAGCCAGCAGCCGCAAATGGCCCGATGTTTCCAATTGCTGTAGCCAAGGGTGAGTTATCCGAACCCCATTTGGTCACAGGGCCATTTCCAAGTGCTGAAATTTTAATAAAAGAGTTTAATGTTATTACAATTAAATGCATTTCTATAAAAATACGGAATATTCAAAATAATTATTTTAAAATGATGAACTTATATAAACATGTTATAAAATTAATTGCACCTATTTTACTATAATATTTTGAAATATATTTTAGTTATGTAAACATAATGGGAGTGAAAATGTTACTGTAATGTAAAACTTACTGTAATTGTATAAATAAAAGAGAAGAGAGTATTACCTTTAGCAGCCACGGCCAAAGCAAGCCCTTGTGGAGAACCAGCGGGTGCGCCCTGAACCGCAATCGCGATGTGCGCCAAATCTCCACCCATTTCTTTCCTGAAAAAATAAAACATTATTTTTTTTGGTGGGAAGCAGTTAATATAAATTATGTTGCAGTTTATTGCATCACAGCATCAATAACATTTCTTGACGGTGTTATAGCTGCAATCATGCTTACCTCATGCAGATGTTAATTTAATGGGCAAGGCAGACAAAGAATGTAGATATACATTCTTTGTCTGCCTTGTTAGTCTTGTAAGCGTAAGCGCGACTGCAGCACATGAGGTCTTGGGTTTATTTCTGAAGTCGAGCAATGTCGAGCCACGAGAATTTCATAGAATCTCAATGTTCTATGAAATTCTCAGTAGCAACTCAGTTTGGATTTCTGCCTGATTAATGACATGGGACCTAAACCTATTTAGGGGATAATTTATGTTGTGGAGGAACTATGGATATACAACAGTACCTTTGCCTACCTAACCTTAGCCTGTTCAGGGAATACAGTGGTGATGGTAAGTTTATTATCAGTTGAATTATATTTCAATCTTAAACTAGCTGCACAATCTTGCCCCAATTAAAGTTGACTGAAGTATTTGTTTTTGTAGACACTTGAGATTGTTATTACTTCCAACTTGAAGTATTTTATTGAAAAAATAACTGTGTTAGATATAACTGTTACATACCTTAGCTCCCCTCCATAATATTTGGTGACATCACCCACCTTGGTGTCAGTGGCCGTAAGTTGTAGATTCTGAGCTATAATGTTAGCTTTTTCCTGTAAAAGTAACCATTCTATACTAATATTATAAAGAGGAAAGATTTGTATGTATGTATCAAATAAACTCAAAAACTACAGGGCCGATTTCAAAAAATGCTTCACAATTGGAAAGCTACATTATTCCAGATTAACATAGGCTATATAATATTATGAAAAAGGTTAGGGATTTCTCCAACACTGCGAAGCCGGGGCAGGCCGCTAGTATTATATAAAAATCTTGTAACAGCTGTTAGAATTAAAGTATGATAATAAAATAATTGCAATAGGATGATAATAGGTGGAATAAGTATACCTATGTACATAATGACCTTTATAAATATTTGGCCACATTCACATAGTGGCCTTTATAAATAACTAGCTTCTGCCCGCGGCTTCGCCCCCGTGGAATTCGGTCTGTCATCACATCCCCCGGGAACAGGACCAAAAGTATCCTATGTCCGTCTCCTGGTTCTAAGCTACCTCTCCACCAATTTTCAGCCAAATCGGTTCAGCCGTTCTTAAGTTATAAATGGTGTAACTAACACGACTTTCTTTTATATATATAGATATAGACTAGCTTCTGCCCGCGGCTTCGCCCCCGTGGAATTCGGTCTGTCATCACATCCCACGGGTACGGGATAAAAAGTATCCTATGTCCGTCTCCTGGTTCTAAGCTACCTCTCCACCAATTTTCAGCCAAATCGGTTCAGCCGTTCTTTAGTTATAAATAGTGTAACTAACACGACTTTCTTTTATAAATTAAAATATATATAAGATAGATATAATTATTTTATACCCATAAATCATCAGACAGGCAAAAGTTTTGCCTTTTATTATTAACTAGCTGACCCAGCGAACTTCATACCGCGTATTCTATTATCTGTGGTACCGCCTTCGTTGCCTTCCCGGAACTCCTCCACTAACAATCAAACTTTATGGCATAGTATTAAAGTTCAAATTGACTTTTAAGTATTATTACGAATCTTTTGTATGGGAATATAGAATAGTGTAGTTTTTAGATTATTACTGACGATTTTTAAAAAATTTCGCGAAGAAGATAAATTTACTTGTACTTCAAGGAATATAATTAAAAAAAAGAATAAGCTAAATCGGTTCAGTTAGTCTCGAGATTTGCGGTTAGCAACACATTTGGCGATTCATTTTTTTAGTATAAATATATTTCTAATATAGTTTATTTTAAACCTGCCAGATTTTGTGATTAATCAGTAAACATTATTTTGCTTTAATTTTATAGATAGAATCATAGAAATGCTTTATTTACCTGAGTATCGCCAACGACAATGACGGCGCAGCGACTGGCCGACAAGGTGTTGCATGCATAGTGTTGCAATGACTCGGAGGAGATCTTTCCAATTCTCTTAGGCGATATGAAAAGCGAATTGCCCAAGCCACGGCGATAGGCTGCCTTATGGAGCAAGTCAACAGCACGGATCTAGGATTAGATAACATAATATTGACCAATTAGAAGTGGTTCGAAGTTAATTTGATGATTCATTTGAAAAAAAAACACTCAATCATTTACCTGCGGTGGAAGAGCTGCAATGTCAAACTTGAGACGAGGCTCATTGTCTGTCAGTTCCCAAGGTCTGAACTCCTGGTAGCAAACCATGTTATTCAGGATTTCGAGTGCAGCTGGCATAGAGTCCTGGGTGGTCTAAAATAAAAAAGAAAGGTCTTAAAAACGACTGTGGAATTCCTCTACTTTATAAAAAGTAAAATCAGTTTCATTATATTGTGTTTGGAAACAGAATCAGTCTTAGGCCCTCTTGCACCAACTTCTTAAATATGTTTAAATTGTATTTAAACACAAATTTACAATGAAAAATCGTATTTAGATACAGTTTAAACACAAGTATGAAGTTGGTGCAAGTGGCCCTTAGTAACCTGCAAAGCTTAGTAGCCTGGTAGCCTTCTGGGTATTTTGTCAGTAGTAGTAACACAAAGATCATTTTTGATGCACCTGAAAAAATACCTAAACAAGGTATTTTTAGTAAGGTATTTGCTGCTCATTAAACTGGTAACTTTTACAACATTGGCAACTCATATTTATTTTTAATCATTTTATTGTTTTTATGGTAACTAGATTCTGCGTGCTAGATTTAGCGTGATGATATATAGCCTATAGCCTTCCTCAATAAATGGGCTACCTAACATTGAAAGAATTTTTCAAATCGAACCAGCAGTTCCTGAGATTAGCGCGTTCAAGCAAACAAACAAACAAACTCTTCAGCTTTATATATTAGTACTAGCTTCTGCCCGCGACTTCGTCCGCGTAGCGTGATGATATATAGCCTATAGCCATCCTCAGTAAATGGGCTATCTAACACTGAAAGAATTTTTTAAATCGGACCAGTAGTTCCTGAGATTACCGCGTTCAAGCAAACAAACAAACAAACCTTTCAGCTTTATATATTAGTATAGATTTAATCATTTTATTTGTTTTTATGGTAACTAGATTCTGCGTGCTAGATTTAGCGTGATGATATATAGCCTATAGCCTTCCTCAATAAATGGGCTACCTAACACTGAAAGAATTTTTCAAATCGGACCAGTAGTTCCTGAGATTAGCGCGTTCAAGCAAACAAACAAACAAACTCTTCAGCTTTATATATTAGTACTAGCTTCTGCCCGCGACTTCGTCCACGTAGCGTGATGATATATAGCCTATAGCCATCCTCAGTAAATGGGCTATCTAACACTGAAAGATTTTTTCTAATCGGACCAATAGTTCCTGAGATTATCGCGTTCAAGCAAACTTGGCAGGTGGCACTTGACAGGTGGAAAGAAGATGATGATCCCCTTCAGTGGCTTGTAGTATGTGTTGAAAATTGAGTATCATACTCAGATCGGATACTCATATCCGAGCGGAACTTTAGTAAATTATGTCACGGGAACAGGAATAATAAAAGAACGCTAAATGAGGATATTATGTCTTTTAGAGCGTTTGTTGGGTCCGAGCGAAACAAAAGCTCTAAACACTGATGAATAACGTATTTATTTGGATAAGGATTAATATCATGTTTATAAAAACACCTACGCAAATAATGCATTTGGAATTTTAGAACAAAGTTAGCATAAAAAAGGTTATAGTGAGCCAACCTTAAAAGATAGACATATGCTGTCGCGGACTTTTTTTTAGAACTTTTAAAGAGGAACAATTCCGTCATATATGGTTTTTGCGAAATTTTAACCGTTTACGCAGCGCACGCATCGGAAGCTCTCAAAAGGAAAAAAAAACTAATTTTAGAACAAAGTTAGCATAAAAACGGTTATAGTGAGCCAACCTTAAAAGATAGACATATGCTGTCGCGGACTTTTTTTTAGAACTTTTAAAGAGGAACAATTCTGTCATATATGATTTTTGCGAAACTTTAATCGTTTACGCAGCGCATGCATAGGAAGCTCTCAAAAGGAAAACCCCCGATTTTGAAACAACCTTCATTGATGCTCCGCTCCTATTGGTCTTAGCGTGATGATATATAGCCTATAGCCTTCCTCGATAAATGAGCTATCTAACACTGAAAGAATTTTTCAAATCGAACCAGTAGTTCCTGAGATTAGCGCGTTCAAGCAAACAAACAAACAAACAAACAAACTCTTCAGCTTTATATATTAGTATAGATATAGATATAGATTTAATCATTTTATTTGTTTTTATGGTAACTAGATTCTGCGTGCTAGATTTAGCGTGATGATATATAGCCTATAGCCTTCCTCAATAAATGGGCTACCTAACACTGAAAGAATTTTTCAAATCGGACCAATAGTTCCTGAGATTAGCGCGTTTAAGCAAACAAACAAACAAACTCTTCAGCTTTATATATTAGTATAGATAGATATAGATATAAAGCAGGTCATTTTAGGTACATACTTGGTAATGTAACCATGTACTACAACTTTATGAGAGTGTATTGACATGTATATCACATAGTGGTTATGCACACATCACATACAACCTATGTTGTTGTGGAGGCCAGCTGGCAGGTTCCCTGAAGGATTATGCAGAGGCGTACTAATGTACACCCACAGTTCGCCGGTATGTTTAGGTCCCATGTGATAGGGGGCGAGCCTATTGCAATTAACCGAGCACAAATTCCTAACTCTGAGCTGGGAATTTCATAGAAAAACCCAATAACACTTTGCTCAACCTGGGAATCGAACCCAGGACCCCTAGCGTAGCAGTCACACTCAGGACCACTTGGCTAATGAGGCCAATTCAGACTAATTCAGCTGCATCTAAACTGCAATCCAACCCCAATATATTTGGGGAATAGGCTAGAAGGAAGAGAAAGCCAAACATACAAAACAATACAATAGTTTAACAAAAGTGACTAAAATTTATACCATTACCATTAATTACAACCTAATGAGTCCAGCTGCCAGTTTCATTCATATCTTAGTTATATTCTGAATACAGTTTCATATTTTTATATGCTAGCATAGCATATCACAGTATATGACTGCAATAATTTGCCAAAGGCAAATAAACTTTGTGTTCCTTAATGAATAGAAGATATTTCTTTGGCTGAACATAGTGGGACCTGTTAGTACAAAACGAGATCTGTACTAACCACAACAACAAAAAAATAATAAATTTACCTCAAGAGTGTAGTAGACAAACTCACGATCTCCTGATGTAGTAATAGAGGCTCCAATCTGGGCTAATTTACGTGCCATAATGTAGGAGTTAGCACTTTTGGTGCTGAGGCCAGCAGATGAGCGGAGCACATGAGCAATACCAAGCTCAGTTAAAGGCTCATATCGTGAACCAGCCCTGCAAATATAGTTACAAAATGTTAGTACCCTTCAGTTTATGAGGTAATTAATATTTCAGATAGTTGATGACAATTATAGCTCAATAATAAAATCTTAGCGGCTGTTGATGATAGTTATGAGAGATGCTTGCAATGACCACACACCTCCCAATGAACTCAATAGATAAATAAACAAATGTGTCATTAAACCACATGAGAGATAATTTATGTACCCACCTGAAGGCTACGGTCACCCGGGTGACTGGGGCTCCATTGTCCAAGGCGGCAACGAAAGTTTTGTTGGGCAGGACCTTGGAAGAGATCCTGGCCTCTTTCTTGGGAGCAGGCGCTGCTTGAGCGTAGCCCCTGGTCTGAAAAGCAAGGTAAACATGTTAGGGAATGATTTCGAGTAAGAAAAAATGACGAAATGGTTTACATAACAGGGGGTTTGACAGGTCCAAACCTTTAAAATATTTAATTAAATCAACGGATAATGTGCTATAGCTTAAATTTACCGTCACATGACGAATAAGAGGAGCTGCGAGAGTTTTCGTTTTCGATGCCATTTCAAGAATTCTTTTCTTTAAATGTGCCTGCGCTACAATCCTTCCGTCCGAAACACGTCCGACTCCGTTTAGGGAAGGGCACTAATATTCTAGGGATGTTCGATCCGATCTGATACTATTGAGGATCGATACAATAAATAAGAGCCAGGCGCTTTTTATATCGATACAAATAGCTTTCGATTCGTAAGTGGATCGATACACGTACAATCTTTAGATCCAGAACCGCTATCAAAATTATGTAATTACGTACTTTAAAATTGAAAGATTGACAAATTGAAAAAGTAAAGGTTTGGTCGTTCTCGTTCCTTTAATTAAAGGTAAGTACTTTGCTGCTATAAAATACAAGATCTATATTTTTTTAATACTTAATACGATACTAGACCGATCAAAAGAACTTTGACTAAAAAAAACATCCTATCAATAGGATTAATACTTAAATCGATGTATTGCGATTCAATGCGATCCCTAAAATCGATACAAAGCACTTGGATCGATCATCCCTATATTATTTTAATTAGCTTCTGCCCGCGACTTCATCCGCGTAGCGTAATGATAAATATACAGCCTATAGCCTTCCTCAATAAATGGGCTAATCTAACACATAAAGAATTTTTCGAATCAGACCAGTAGTTTCTGAGATTAGCGCGTTCAAGCGAGCAAAGAAACAAACAAAGAAACTCTTCAGCTATAAATATTAAGTATAGATTCATTACACAATAGGGGCGGAATATATATCGATGTACGAAAGTATTCATATTTTCATTAAAAATATTGACCTATAAACTATTGATATTTTTAGTCTTCAATGTCCCCAAAGGATACCGATATTTATCACTAGATAGATATAAATAATGTTACAGATTTCAACACGATAAATATTTTTGCATCCCTGATTCACAGACTAAAGTCTAATTTTACGATTTTACGGGTTTGATAGGTTTTCGGTTTCTAACCCAACCAATTTTGACAGCTATCCAATTTTGACAGCATCATCGGTGTCAGTGTCAAAGTTAGCGAAGTGTTCTCAATTTCTCATTCTCAACAATAATGCCGCCAAATTGATTTTTGGTATGTATTTGTATCAATTTGTAATAATAATTCATCAAAAGCGATTATCCTTAAAGAACTACTTTAATGTTGGTTTTCACAGCTTAATATAGAAGGAAAATATAAACTTAAAGCTATATCTTCCCCATATTTTGGCGTTAATTATTTCTGTTTATTGTATACCTATGATTGATCACTCAAATAGTTTATTTGTGCACTCAAACGAATGCTAACGACTTATTGTGAATTTTCAGGGAAGGAATGACAAGCTTGGTAGCTAGTGAGTCCCTGACTGTGGTCGAAGAAATCAATTCATTACTTACAACTGCACCCGAACCTAATTACGATAAGAATCGTCAACGTAGGCACGTCCTTAATTTCAAGGTAAACACAAATAAGCACAAATGTAATAAAGTGCTCAAGAGAAAATTGAAAAAATACAAGCTTAGGCAGGATGGTCAGGAGGATCAAGATGTGATAGATGTATCTAAGATTCTTGTTTCTGCACTAATTATAAAATCACCCGGCAAACTAAAGGAACCCATAGGAAGTAAAAGTGACTTAAGTGATAGACCTAGAAACTATCTCTTCAAAATGGTAAGAAGAAAAGCTGTCAAAATAAGTGAAAGCTTGAACCATTCTAATAGCAAGGTGCAAGATGCATTAACTGTTGAGTCTCCATCAGCAATCACTAGTCAAGAAAAGAAACAGACCAATGCATTCAAAATGTTAATGGATTCTAGAAATAAAAGTATTGGTACCAACTCTCCAGGCAAAGAGAAAAGCAATGATAATTCAGAAATTGAAGAAGTAGTTGAAAGGAAAAACCTTAAGGCCAAAAGACATTTAGTTCTTCAAAAAATGGCAGAAGCAAAGGGTTCCCTGAGAAATAAAGAAATAGAAGAATATCAAGATAGCATTATTAAAAAACAAATGGAGAAACGAGCACAAAAAATAAAAAGTATGCTTCTGAAGGACACTAAGTCAGTAAAAGAAAATAAAGATTCAAATGATGTGACTGTCAAGAAGAATAATTATAGTCATAAGTTTGTATCTAATGAGAAAGTTATTAAAAATAACAACTCTAAAATACAAGCAAAAACATTGAAAATAGTTGATATATTTAATACAATTGAAGATCCTATCACAAATATAATAATAAGTCCAGAGAAAAAAAATATACCTAAGGAAGATCAAGAGTTTTTGAAAAAGTTGTCTCCTTCCTTAAAGAAGAAGGAAAGTATGCTTTGCTATTTTAAAAAAGTAAATAAAGATTCTGAGTGTTCTCCTAGCAATTCCGATAATGATAATCTCATAAAAGTAAAGTTACAACCCAGGAATAAAAAGAGGGGTAAGAAGAAAAAGCTAAGCTTAAATAGGGACATTGTAGAAACCTGTGAAGTACTAGAAGTTATTGAAGAAAATAAATCGAATAATGAAGCAAATGTTAAAGTTGTAGAAGTAAATCACAAAATTATTGAAGAAACTAATGAATTGAGTAAAAAAAAAGATGAACCAAGTAAAGAACAAATCAAAATTCATAAAAATCAGAATGAAGTTCATAAAATACTGGGAGAGGAAATTATTGTTCATATACCAGAAACAAACATTGACAGTGCACCCTTAAATGGTATAGTGGTACATAATTTAGAAATGAAAAGTGAGAGACACAAGCGCAAAAGAAATGCTAAAGTGGATGCCAAAGTCAATAATTCTGGGATTAAGACTGAAATATTCAACAATGACACTAGACCAAAAAGATCCGCTAAAAGGCCCATTAAATATACCAATGATGCATGCCTGTCAAGCTCTGATGAAGAATTACACATTTTTACTCCAAAAAAGAAAAAACATATAGAAAGTGTAGATAATTATAAAAAGCCTGTTCAATCAAATCATGATGGTAAATCCAAAAATGAATCTGTCAAATCAAAATGTGAAAAGAAGTTTGTAAAAGACACTGTTTTAGTGAAGAAACCTGCAAAACTAGCTCCCATATTCACACCTAAGCAGTCTGATTCTGCTGCCTTAGAGGCTAAACAAAAGTTTCTTCAAAGTGGTGTACCAGAAAAATTGAAGAAAATAATGAATCAGCAAAAGAATAACAATACTTCAGACAATAGTTTCCCTATAGTTGTGCACATTCAGCAAAACAGAGACACAAGATGTGGAGAAAATAATCTGGGTATCAATATACCCCTGCTAAATGTAGCTGAAGAAATATTTACATTAAATTATGAAGAGGGAGCTATTAAAAAATTGCTACACCTTACTGAAACAGTGAGTACCCATAGATTAGATACAAACTATAAAAAAAGTACACAAATAATGTTACACACTATAAAACAATTACACCCAAAGTTTCCAGTTTATAGAACATATCAGTACTTTAGAAATAGGGGGAAAGGAGATTTCAAAGACTGTACTTATGTAGATGTAAATAACAGTATTGAAATTATGAATAATGTGGTTGATGTTATCAATGATAGCCCTGATAGACTGAACTGGACTGACAAATACAAAGCCATGTCAACCAATCAAATCATAGGTAATTTTGAAAGTATCAAAGAATTAAAGAAATGGCTGATAACATGGACTGAGAATGAAATGAAATCTAAACCCAAAAGTAAACCTGGTTCGGATTCATCTGACTACTATCAGTCTGACACAGATAGTCGAGATAGTATTAAGACAATGAATAATCTCTTAATATTGACTGGCCCCACAGGATGTGGTAAAACTGCAAGTGTTTATGCTGTTGCTTCAGATTTAGCCATGAAGGTAATTGAAGTTAATGCAAGCAGTAAAAGAACAGGGAAAATAATGATACAGGACTTACAGGAGGCTACACAGTCCCATAAAGTAAATAGAGGTTCAAGCAATATGGATAATAGTCAGAAATCACAAGAACCATATCCACCTGTTCTGTCAAAAAAGAATAAAAAGCGGGGAAGACCAAAGAAATTAATTGAGGATGAGAAAAGTAAGAAACTGGTGGGAAAAACAGAAGTTTTAAGTGGTTCATCTATTAGCCAAGAGAGTACTAGAACTGATTCATCTCTCATCCTAATTGATGATGCAGATATTGTTTTTGATCAGGATGATGGATTTACATCTGCTATTGTTCAGTTGGTACAGTGTTCAAAACGACCCGTTATATTAATTACATCATCTTTAGTGTGTCCTCATTTGCAAAGATTTTTACAAAATGGAAAAATATTGAAAATGTGCCCTCTTCTACCTAGAATGCTTGGAACATGGCTAGATATCATGTGCCTTGCAGACAGTGGTGTATGCTGGCCAGGAATAGGAGCCAAATTCTTGAATTATTTTAAGGGAGATATAAGGAAAACTATTAATTATTTACAATTCTTTATACCTAGTTATGTACATGGTGTTGCCTCAGACGAGGAAATGGCTTCACAAAATGTTGATTTATATAAAAATAATGTTGATGAAGAAAGCTCATCTATGTCTTGGGCTGATGGCGATGACCCAGAAGGAAGAATAATAGCATCATCAATGAATTATAAAGATGATTTAATGACCAACATAATTTGGACTGACTTTACTGGTAAACATTCAAATCTGTTAAACATTATATATCCTCTACAGTTGTTCAACATTTGGTGGAGTATACCTAGTCTTTTCACTGCAACATCTGACATTGGTATCAGTTCAGGTAATTTGAAGAATCCTAAAAATAAGACAAATAAGGTTTCCCTTGAACTTGAAGCAATAGCTGATGCAGTAGATGCTATATCATTATCAGATTATATAAGTCACAAAAATTTAGATTTGAGTTGTAACATTACATCACAACCTTGGTATTATTCAGAAGACCATAGTGTGTCAGAACAAGAGAACTCAGACTTTTATCATAAAGAATATGAAGTTACCAGTGAGCTATGTCAAACAGTGGTGGCTAGTTCTATAGCAACAGCTCAAGATATTTTAGGGTGTGATAGAAAAACGGACATAAGTTTCCCAGGAATGATTTTGCACAGGTAAGATTTATTATTTTTATTTTATGATATTCCTTACATTTTTGTTTTTTTTAGCTTCTATTGTCCCATTCGTACATGTTAGTATAAATGAAAAAAAGAAACATTATTAGCGGAGCTCCAATAAAGTTTGTGTTTTCTTCATTTGTAAGACAATTATTTATCATTTAACCGACTTCAGAAAAGGGGAGGCTCTTTGTTAGTCTGTATGTATTTTTTTATACATGTTCACCAATATTTTCGTCAATTGGAGACCGCACGTACGGACCGAGTAAAGATCGTCGTCGGGTAACGTCTGATAGCTACTCGCCACTCATAATGTTGAAATAAAAAAGTTAATAAAAAACTGCGAGTCGGACTCGCGCACCGTGGGTTCCTTACTTAAAAATATTTATTATATGATGAAACTAAAAAAATTCCTTTCACTTTTTGGTATTTTTCCTTTAGGTATCTGTGCTATAAAAAGTGGCTTCGTACCAAATTTCAAGATTCTGAGCTCACGGGATGTACCTTGTAGGTTTTGATTCCCGTGCGAGTGTCGAAAATTTGCAGCATAAACGGTTGTATCTTTTGATTCCGTTGGCTTACAAGTTTGATTTTTTCACAGCTCAAAGGGACAGTAGACCTGAGTATTTGATATAAATTCCAGCTTGATATCTCCAAGTGTTCCTGAGAAAAAGGGTCTTGACAGACAGACGGGCGGACAGACAACAAAGTGATCCTATAAGGGTTCCGTTTTTTCCTTTCGAGGTACGGAACCCTAAAAAGTAAAACCACCTTTGAAAACAAAAAAAAAAATGCTATGTGCAGTTTCGGAAGTCGGTGGCGAAAACAAAAGATCCAAACGACGACGACCTCTGTGGTTTAGTGGTTCGAGTACCGGACTGCTGACCATGAGGTCGTGGGTTGGGTCGTGGGGTTCGATTCCCACAGGACACAAAATTTATGTGATGAATATAAGTGTTTGTGTTCGTCTGGGTGTTTCTTATGTATTATAAGTATGTATTTACAAAAAAAAAAGTATATAAGTATTATTATCCATTGTCTTAGTACCCATAGTACAAGCTCTGCTTAGTTTGGGACTAGATGGTGCTGTGTAAAAATGTCCCAGAATATATAAAAAAAAAAAAACCGAAGGCACCGACTTCCGAAAAAAAAGCCACTCACTAAGTTGCGCCAATTGTCCCAACTTTTAGCGACATGAAGTGCCTCGTGAAGTTTAGTGTTTGGAGTTGTGTGGATCTGGTCAGGACTTCGACCTAGACCGCATTCGGTCGATTTTTTCAGTAGGTAACCTGATCAAGCACCTGTTCTTGGTTGAGTCGTTGTAACCTGTTGTAACCGAAGTACTCGCGTTTATATTATTCGACCTACGCAACCCAGTACCTATATTTAATTAATTTATGTGTGAAGATTTCATGACACTCATGTTTGGATTTTACCTTTTTTTTTTTTAAATCTAAAAGCTTACTAGCAATGTGGGTCGCACTTGTCTTGTTAACTCCTCGTGCTAAGCTAAATGCTTGTGTTTCGAGTGGGTTCATGTCGGTAGTGCAATGGGTGGGTTTCGATTATTCATCAGCAACTTGCTTTAAAATATACTCTTGTGGACTCAGAGGTACCATACTATAGGTATAGGCCCGACCTAGTTCTTGATAATGGTTGTGTTACTCTGTACTGGGATCGATCTATTATCACTGACAGGACTGTTACTGCCAATAAACCTGATATAGTGGTGATAGATCGATCAGAACGCCGTGCAATTATTGTTGATGTCAGTGTTCCACATGACGAGAATCTCGTGAAAGCTGAGAAAGATAAACAAATTAAATATCTAGACTTGGCGCATGAGATTGTTGACATGTGGGATATTGACTCAGCAGTCATTGTGCCGATAGTTGTGACCGTCAATGGTCTAATAGCCAAGAGCCTCGACTCGCACCTGCGGAGGCTCTCTTTAGGCAACTGGGTTAAGGGCCTGATACAGAAAGCGGTACTCCTGGATACGGCGCGTATTGTTAGGAGGTTCCTTTCTCTGGGGCCCTGACCGCCGGTAGCTTGGACCCTGTTCCCGATACCGGTGGACTACAATTTTTAATATTTTTAAATGTTTTTGTATATCTTTTGTAAAAATATATATAAATAAGTATAACTAATAAATGAATGAAATAATGTTAATGATTATGTTCAGTGTATTTTCTTTTGTTTCAGACAAAGAGACAGAGTTGTATCACGGCACAAAAGCTTGACAAGCTATTTAAATGCGTCAGCAGTATTGGATAGAAGAGCGCTAGCATTAGACTATTGGCCATCCTGTCGCACTATATGTAGATTTGAGAAGTCTAAGAATGATTCTAACACAAAGAGGAACAATCGTTTCTGCCACTATCTCAAATCCTTGAGTGTTCTTTGTAAAAGTGATACTTTTGATAACCTCTGTGACAGTTTAAACTCTAATGAAGGAACTGAATCAAAATTTACTAGTTTTAATGAATGATAGTTGATTGTAAAGTATTTAATAGACATTTCTTGATTACAATAAATGGTAGTTAATTATATTATAGAATTTTTGTTTCTAACTTAATTATTTTGTTGTAGGTTTAGTGTAATAAACTTAGAAAACCAGTTAATCATGTAATTAATTAGGGTAATCAAATTATATGGATGTTATGAAACTCTACTTATTTATTGCTGGAATTATGATTTTTTAACGTAAAATAGTTTCGACACGTAACTAACAAAGTGCATGAACTCTGACCATTGATCATTAGTACATAACAATATAAATACTTATGTAACATCGATAATATAGTTATTTTTGCCCGTGTTGCTAAAATTAAAATTGTTTTTCGAAGAATTTATACAACAAAAATTATCTCTTGGCAACTAGTACCTATTCCTGTTTTGTCTGTCTACGTATAGTTATTGCTTTATCATGTAGATAACAATATCTGTAAAATAACAAATTTGTCTTAAGTTTTTCATGTTTTTTGTGTGTAATTACATGGTAACAGACAGTTTATATAAACATAGGATTTTAAGTTTTATGCATTCTGTAATGGCATTTTATCAGAGCTTTGCAATAATAAAATGTAGGTACCTATTCAAAATGTAGAATACTAGGCTGCGGTAAAATTTTGACCAAAACCGTTTGTGAAGTTATGAGGTTTATTTTGGTCCCTATTGTGAACTGTAATCCCAGTAAAATCTTGCTGTCATTCCTTGGCTACATACATACATAAAATCACGCTTTTCTCCTATACGAGAGGGCAGAAACTATAGACCGCCAATTGCTACGATTCTTGCCTACTTCTTTTGCTTCTCCCACATTAATACATTTCATACATACGCGCCGGTTGCGTGTATTACGCACTTGATCTTTTTGAAGGACCATGCCAATAAGATCGTCTTATGTCTTAGGATGACCGCTTTCGATGCTGCTGCTGACAATCGCCTTATAAATTCCTTTCGTTAATCGACTTCCATTCATTTCCATAGTTCAGTTTGTCGGTATATAGGCCGAGTGACGTCAAAATAAATATGAAATCCGTAAAACTCAGTCGACACGTAGCAGCCCTAGCTCAGGGTAACTTCCGACGACGTGCTGATGACGTGCTGATACCATATTAAATTATCTATATTTGTGATTCTATACTTTGCTTTGGTATATCGACTTCCTCTTACTGTTGTATCGAACGATTTTATACTTAGAGGGGTTTCCTATCCGATGTATATTTTAGTTTTGCGTTTACTTAATACCTACTGTTTTTTTAGTTGAATACTAATTAGCGGACTTATATTGAAAAAGTTAGCACTTCCTATGTCATGTAGAATTCATTTTATAAGCCGTTCAGAGCTTTATGAATTGATGATATTTAACCTGTTAAAGCCAGCATTTTCGTAGGTATTGTTAGAGAAGACTGGTCTACAGGTTAAATCTAACATCATTCCACTGTCAGTAGGTACTTCACAATAAACATTCCGTCATCTGTGGTAAAGTCTGAATACCGGATTAGGTTATTGTGTGGATCTCCCCATTTTTTTTTAATATTTACTTAATAATTACTAAATTACTCAAATAGTAAGATGTGATGTTCAATAAACGTTGATATCTTTAAGGTATTAGTAACGATAAATATTGATAGATCGGATTAAACCCAAAAAAATCTTCCGTTATCATACGTGGCCTGCAAAGATGTCATGTTTCAATCATGCTCTTTTCATCTTACTATGACCTTAAAACATATATCATTAGCATTACACTGCTAGAACCACGAAGTAAATGACCTCTTATCAGATTATTTATACTTTTTCTGACTTAAAAATGAGTTCTCGGAGAACGAGTTTCTAAATAAACGTGTTTTTTTTTGTCATGGAAGTTTTCTTATTTATCGGCTTTACAGACATTTTTAGCTTAGGATTGCAACCAGCCCCGCGGATCTACGATTTTTTCGAACCGGGCAGAAAATTTATAGTGGCATCTCCTCCGCTTGTGAAGTAGGTACCTATGTTGTTAAAAATTATATCACAATCGTTAACATAGCGCCCCGGTTTGCACCAGTAAATCCGCGGCTGAAATATAATATCCGTTGTTAATTTATTTAGGTAATATTAAGTATCATAAATTAATCCATCAGCAATCAGACACACGAGTTTCATCATGCCGAAGGGCATTAAATTAATCAGAATAATTCATTTCATATTCTAGCTGTAATAGAGTACTTATTATGCTTTTTGTTTACAAATACAAAATTAAACTCCTATCAGCATAATTATGTAGGTAGGTAGGTAGGTTATATTTTATAAATGGTGATGGAAGAACGTTGTGGGTGGCAATATCTACTTACCTAGAGAAAGGCTTTGAAATGTCCCGATAGGTCGGATTGGTCACAAAATGGTCAAGTTATTTGTAGGACTTTATAAATAGTCGAGTTGTTTACATCATGTCGCTCGATAGATAAGGGACAGCACTTCGTCCCGATGATTCCAGAATGCATTTGTGTTGTTGATATTGAAAGTGATCATAAGCGAGCGGAATTGTTTCCTTTCTTGGTAAAACTATTTAGAAACTATATATATGTAGGTAGGTACTTACATATTATTTTATGTAGGTAGTTGGTTAACAACCTGTTAGCTTAACTACCTAAGTACCTTATAAATACACCTACATAAGTACTTAGGTTCAAATTAAACGTTTAACGTATGGCGTATTCCAAATGAGATAAGTTTATAAGTATTTATTTAGGTACCTAAGTAGATATTTACACAACGCATTAATGCAATATGACCAGTATGACCACTAACGAGTATCGCGAACTGGTAGTAACCGGTAGGGATGTAGAGCAATCTATCCGCCTTTATCTAGAATATACTACAATAATAGTAGGTACCTAAGTTTCTACCTACAAACATCGATCCATATACAAAATGGTGATACATAATATATATCATTCATTAGAAAATGATTTTGCACTATTTTAATACCTACTAATTACTTACTAAGTTCTATAAGCACTCAGCACAACAATAGTCTGTATGGCAACTTATCTAGTCGCTGCTGCGGAGTGTGAAAAAGTTATGATTTTAGTTACGTTTCAAAGTTTCTAAGTCAGTCTTAAAGATAAGGGATAATCGTCTAATCGACAAAGAATGTCGGATGGATGATGGTGCTCAAGTGGGCCAGCTTCCATAAGATACTCTTTGTCAGTTATCCTTTTACCACTAAGCCGCTGACCTGGAAAATTTGAATGGCCATAAGTGCATTGAAATAACGGTCTTATAAAATAAATAGGTCCGTAGACCACCTTCCATACATGTTTGCCGATGTTCCTCTCCTATATTATGTAATATGCTTACTTAGGTAAACTCTCTGTTCTTTGAACATGTGTTTTAATTTTAATATTTGAACACGACCAGCTACACAAACACATTATTAAAACCGTGAAATTCTCGTGAGCGGATCCACCGGTTACCAGGGTGTTAGTAGGTATCGTGGGTTTTTCTATCTATAGACAGTTAAAAAAGTAGACACCTAAAGGATGTCAGACGGCACACGTTATTCACTTCACAGTCAAGAAAGCATCGGTAGCTGTAGGTACCTTGTACCTTCACACAAGACAAACTTGTTGGATAATATAGCAATGAAATAACTAGCCATTTTTTACAATTATTCCCTCAAAACTCGGTCTAAAGACAATTGGGTTCGCATATGATTTGCATTCGTGATTCGCCCTTATTAATTTCAATATTCTTGCACAAAAATTGGTGTGTGCAGAAATAAACTTGTAAATTTATTAATTAGACATCTACTCACTTTATCTAAACGAAAGAGTTAACTATTACTACGTAGTAGCATGATAGTTTCACACGCTACGATGCTACATGCTACGCTACATTCGTCAGAGCTTACCTACGCCGTTACGCGGTGAAATGCGCTCCGTTTTGTATGTCATTTATGTAAAGTATTCCTATCTATTTCTCGTATCATTTTAAAGTCATGACTGTTTTGTATTTTATAGATATACTCACGATGTTTTTTTTGCGGTATCAATCAAAAGGTTGAAGGAGAAGATAGTACTTACCTAGTCATTGGATTTTGACGTAGCTACTTATATGTATCTAGTAGTCTCTAGTAGAATAGAAGGGTCACTAACAGTTTCAAACAATGCCGCTGAAAGCAATGTCCAACGACGAAGTTTGCAGCTCTTACATAAATTATTAATGTTTGATTAATAAAATATTAAGTAATTTAACTACTTACCTAATTATAATTAGGGATAATGGTTTATTCTCTCTGTGTGAAAACCAAATACCTACCTACCTATTGAATGAAGTCAAAAGACCTACCTTCAGTTAAAGTACCTTAAACCTTAAACTACCTTCAGTTTACCTGCTTATTATTTGTGTAGGTAAGTACTTATGCACCTACTTACAGTTGGTAAGTAGCCATAAGCAGAAATGTACCTACTTACATAACTACGTAATTATAATTACTATATCCAGTTGCTACAATAGTTGATTACGTATATCTAATAAATATAAATTCTAGGGTTTTATTTCTGACACTGCGGCACTTCGTGCGGTCGCGGTCGGTAACGCTGGCGCCGCCGGCGTCGGGACTCGGGGTTATCAGCGAGGCGCGTGCGCGACGCCCAGTTGCGCATAAATATCAACGCACTCTGACAACTGGCTTCAGTTCTAAAAGTGCGTCACCATAATCACACACTATACAAAATGGTTCGCAGTGCTCTTCGCGAAGATAGGTGTGGTTACTGCACCGCTTGCGTGCGTGCCCGTTTGTGCGCTGCTCGGGGCCGGAGTCCTGAACCTTTAGAGTGCGCCTACAAACACATTTTGGAATCATACAGTCCAAATGGGAAGCCGGGGAAAGTACCAGAAACGCCGAAATCAGCGTGTGCCTCGTGTCGATGGACTTCACACGCACAGTTCCCGGAGACGCCGCCGTCATCAAGTGATTTGAGCCTGGAGTGGAGCTCGCGCTCGTCGGAGCGGTCCCGCACGCGTCGCCGCAAGAGATAGAAAAATGTGAACGTGTTGAACACACCACTCGAGTTTTCATTTAGGGATTTTAACCCTCAATAGCGTCGGTAGAAGACACTAACGCCTGACGACCGTCCTACTGGTGTTATACCAATGCACTTCCACTCTTATTGTGATATTCCATTGTATTATACTATTGTCTACGTTATTTAATAAATTAGTATTACCTTAAACTGTATAATTATTTACCCCATAAATTAACAAAAGGTTTCCTGTTCATTGCTAAGACAAAACGGTAGTTAAGTACCTACCTGCAGAAAATTTACTACTTACCTACCTATGTATAGGTAGATAAAATTATTGATTTGCATTAGTTCCATAAATAAATAAGTCAAGAGAATAAACTCATAACTGATTGATAACGATGGTTAAAACCATATACAAATTCCACTTACCGATGTCCAAAGGACATTAGTTCCGGTAGGTAGGTACAAGAATTCTAACCTAATGTAACTGTCTATCTAGATTCTACTTCAGTAGTCAAAATTACAATGGTGCAAGACAAGCTATTTTTGTTCGCCCTTCCGCACCGACTTCGGTGATAATATCTATGTCGAACTTACAGCATTACGCTAAATGCTCTAGGATGTCGGACTGTACCCACTTACCTGCTTACCTATTTATTATAACCACAAGGTTCTATTCTCCCCAAAGACAAAGACATACTTAGATATCTGTAAGGCCTTGGATTCCGCAAGTGTTCTTGACAGCCCTCCGTCCTGATTCGCCACCACAGCATCCCTTAGGACGAACTTCAAGTTCGTCAACTCCAAAATTTAAGCCACACAAAGCCCCGTCCTAATATGTATGTATAGTACCTTTATGAGTTTTGCTTAGTCCTGCCAATAATGTAGGTTAATTTTAAACACATTTTAATAAGTAACTACTCAAGGAAATAATTTGCCAACCAAATTTATACACCTTTGTGCATAAATTTGGTATTTTCCTTGAATTGGATAGGTAATCATTTCACAAAACATGCGTCATACACGTGTTCACTGACTGGCAGTAAAACAAAGATATAATAAAACTTCAGTTTTATTTTGGAAAAAGTTGCTGTAATAAACAAGAAGTGTGTTTCAATAATTCATTTAATAATAATTTAGACCCTTAGATAGGGTTTGAAGTGTTTTGTAATGTATCTACATATAGGATTACGAAAACCTCTTTGAAATTGTATCTAGTACTGGAGCGCCGAAACTAACTAAACGTGTCAGATACAGACGGCCAATGGTCATAGGTCAGAACGTACAATTAAATCCTATAATAAATCTAGTACGTCACTAATTTAACACAATACAAATGTCATGTCGCAGAACGAAATTCTTAACGTTTTCGAATTATGGTCGTTTTCACAAAATATATTTTATAACCATATAGCCTACCTACTATTCAGTAATAATGTAGCAATGTATTTTGAAAGAAGTTTGTAGAAGAATATAGCAAATATTAGTATTTTTTTGTTCACAAACAAAAAAATACAAATATTTTTTCTATTTAGTAGGCACTTTGTAAAAGTTTATTTGCGTCAATAGAGAATATTTTAATTTTAATATAATATTCTTATTGTATCGACTATACCATTAATTCACAAAGTGGTACAAGTGGACTCCCAGGGGTCCCCGGGAGACTATGAGAAAATAGTCTAGGAACCTCTGAACTATACGATCATAAGGAGGGCGCATTCCATGCTCGGTCATCTATCTAGTCATCGTCCTATTTGTACTTAGTTGATGAATAAGTACCTATGGCATAATAATTAAGCCGGGCAAAAATCCAAACTACTAGCTACTTTTGATAATTTCTATAGGGAAAGACCCGAATGAATAATTTGACGAATTCATACGAATGAGTGATAAAAATTGTATATTTTTAGTTTCGACAAAATAACATCCGTACTACGGATGGATAGATAAGCGCTCCCTGTGGTCAGTCCTTGGATGGATCAGCACTCTTAGGTACCTACATACTCCACTCTTCCAGATCCAATTACAAATAATACTTTGTATTAGTTTTTGGTGTGAATTAAAGAATATTAGCCTCGAGCCCCACTTCCTCATAAGTCTAGTGGCCCCCAAGCGCGACCGCTACGCTAGAGGTCCTGGGTTCGATTTACAGTCAAGCAGTGTTATTTGGTTTTGCTATGATATTCTCAGTGACAGGCTGGCAACTAGGAGTTTGAGATTTGGTGCGGTGGTAATACGGTCGCCCCATTATTACATGAAACTGAAATATACCAGAGAATTATGGCAGTACCTACGTACCTACCTATTATGACATTTAGGGAAATACAGGTGTGATATGTTATAAATAATATTCTATTCTACTCTATCCAAACATAAAAATGTCGAGTGAGAAAAATTTAGAGGATTCGTGAATGTACTCATAACATCTTTTTACTGCAACACTTTTAATTAGTACCTAGCGTAAGAAGTTAATCTGTTTGTGTTATGTAAAAACTAATTAAGTGTGTAACAATGAAAACTTGTAACACATTGTTGATTTGAATTTACAATAATTTAGGCAAAACAAGGAATAATTGGATGTTACAAAATCATAACCATTTCCGGGTAAGTACCTACCTACCTATTATAGGTGCCTATTTACTTTCTTATGTATGCAAGTAAGTACTTACTTATTTATGTTTATGTTTTACGTATCTATGTTCAATACTTTAGGGCCACTTGCACCAACTTCTTAAATATGCTTAAATTATATTTAAACACAAATTTATTGGAAAAATTGTAAGGAAAAATTGTGTTTAAATGCAATTTAAACATATTTAATAAGTTGGTGCAAGTTGGCCTTAGTATTTTTTTATTTGCACCCGATGGATTTGACACATTTTAGGAACAGTTATTGTACAAGACTACAAGTGCATCATAAATCAAAATGATTACCTACGTCGAGAAGGTTCGAGCCGGATAATATGGCACGCATTTTAAATTGATTGTGCACTGAAGGATGTAGTACCTACTTAGAAACTCATAGGTACCTACCTGTCTGCCTATAATCACTCCGCTTTCACATTATGTGGGAGAATGTGAGAAGTGGAAATAAATAGGTAGGTACCTAAGTTTATACAGTCATGAATGACAGAGATTATTTTAAAATATAGGTATGTACTGAAATATAGGGACATTGCCCTCGGATCAGACGAACAATACTGATAAATATTTTGCAATAATTTAACATAGATATACCTACCCACCTAAGTAGTGTAGTAAATTGTTATTTATATATTAAATTATTAATTAGGTTTATTATCAATGGGAATTTATTTACCATCACGCCTGTTTTCCCCGAAGGGTTATGCAGAGGCGTGTAATGTACACCAGCAGTTCGCCGGTATATGTTTAGGTACCATCTAATAGGGGGCGAGACCTGGCACAAATTCCGAACTCCGAGCTGTTGTTGGGAATTTCATAGAAAAACCTAATAACAGTTTGCTCGACTTGGGAATCGAACCCAGGACCTCAAGCGTATGAGTCGCGCTCAGGACCACTTGGCTAATGAGGCAAAATTTATTTATTGAATCAAAATACTGAATTATGTGAGATAGTAGGTACGAGAAACCAACAAAATCTTTTGTTTGATTGACCTCTTTTCAGCTTCGTCACGCTCACGGTTTATCAATTTGTCTAAGTAGAGTTAAAGTTAATTAATTACCTAAATTCTCGAATTTATCAAAATAACGTCATTAAAACTTTTTGTTTATCTACTGGGAAAAAAATATTTTCTAGGACTCGATAAATCGTCAAGATCAGCCGTTGTTTTAATTAATTAATGAGTTCTTGTAAATATTTTTCATATTTACATTAAATGAATGAATATATTACACATACATACTTAGTTACCTTATTATGCGCTAGAGTTAAACTCAATAGGTACGTATAAATTTACATGGCAGATTTCATGAAGAAGTTGATCTCATTGATACATAACTCCTTATAACGTAGAGAACTACCTACATGGAGTTATGTATAGGCGGAGTGTGAATTTAAATTTATTAATTAGGACTTAAACAATTTGACACAGCTTTCCCTGACCGAAACGGCTTCCATTCCAAATGTCAATTATAATAATATGATATATTTATGTTGTAAATGTGAACTGTACCTACCTATCCGCGAACACTCGTTGATGAATTACGAACCCTTTACTGTTACAGTAAACCGCGTCTCAATCGGTCAAAACATTATGGAGAAAAATGGTAACATTCGTTAGAGGGCACAAACAAACGAACAAACACCCTCTCACCCTAAACACATATACAGCCTCCGTTCCGTAGTGGGTAATAAAATACAAAATGTGATTTTCGTGCTGAACTACGTACGCGCGAATACTCGCTATAGCTTCTAAGTACTGTCGAGGTACCGAGTGTATTATGCCACTCAGATTATGCAGTAATACTTTATCATTTATTGCGGGGCGAAGCCCTAATTCATATACAATTGAGTCTGTCAAGACCCGCAGAGTAGACAGTTCTACGTCAAATATAAAATATAAAATTTAAATTGATTGTTTATTCTTTAACCAGCCAGTCAACCCGTAATATTGTCGCCTTGGAGCGGTCTCTACAGTACCTAGTTACTTACTTATTTATTTTAATTGTATTAGGATAATTTTCAGTTATAATTATGTAGTGAAGATGACACACCGCAATCTATAGATGTAAGTAGCACTAGTAGTGTAAATGAAATCTTGAGACCTTAGTTTTCCCCAGTAATTTAAATCGGAACACATTACCTATATAGCAAGATTATTGGTCGGCGGCAGAATATTTGGCAATTTCTTGGGGTTGTAATCCCAGACTAACTGAGCAGTTGTGTCCTACGACCACAAATAATGATTTGCACATAGTTTAATAAATTACAGAAGAATTATCGATTGACTCGCAGCTCCAGCTCAAACGCCTGAGAAGGATCGGTTTCGATCAACGTGGAAACATCTTTGCCACAGTTACTTAGCAGGCACCAGGAAAGTATAGGTACAATGTGAAGGGACCCTGTCACCCTGATATCTCTTTGACAGCGTCCACTCTTACAGTTTGGAAGTCCATTACAGGGCATAATTAAAAGTAGTTATACTCGTAAGTAGGTACCTACCTACTATCCATAAGGAAAATCGTTTCGTTCAGGAAAGGCAATGTGCCATACCGAAGTTCAATTGATTGATTCATTTAGGTATATAGTAATTTGTGTTACGAAGGGGCGTTATCGTATTCGTTCACGTAGGTATGCACTAATGAATTTTCCCAAGAATGATTAATATTGACAAACAAGTCAAACAATTGACGCCTGTGAAATAATTGAGATATCAACTTGTGTAAAGAAGTTTAATTAAGACATAATTATAATGACTTATGTATGTTACGTATTTTTAGTAACAACTAATTTATTTATTAAATAATCTCATAGACATGATACTTTCATCATCAGTTTCATGCGCATATCTCATTTACATTGTTGTAGTCCATTTGTTCAGGTAGACTAACAACGTTGACATGACGGCGAAATCGGTTAAGAGCGAGTCGAAGTACAGTATTTTGGGCTAATTGTAGAGTTCCTTTCCTGTCAAAAATTCATAATATAGGAGAATCTGATTAATTTTATGGATTTCCTATTTAATAGACAATAAGTTAGTGTACTTTGTTCGTCTCGACCATTTATTAAGTAAGTACCTACTCTGAGTGAGCACAATTATGCTGCTCGCGTACTGATTCAGGGAGCGAAATGAACTAGTGAACTATTTAGATGAACTAGTTCAATTGGCAAATAGAGAGTTTGTGAGAGAGTTCAATAAGGTGAACTGCCTAAGTCTAATGCAGAAATTAATTAGTGTATGGAGCGTAGAGGTTGGTAATTAATGTAGCCAGTGCATAGGTGTGTCCTTTTATCCAGTAGGTACCTACCTGAATAATATAGAGATGATGGCAGAAAATATAAGTAAAATTTAAACAAATTTATAATTATGTAGATATGTATCTATTTAATTGATAATATTTACACAGGTGCTATGTACAATACATTTAAATATCTACATTGTAGAACAAATTTATTTTCGTAGAAAAGCAAGAGATACTTAGCCATTTTGTAATTGTTGGTTGTTATTTTACATTAAAATACATACAATACAACAGTCATAAGCGATTCCATTTACTTAGGTACTTACATTTCATTTGTTTTCAGTCTCACTAGGTACGATTTTGTAACCATTTACCGTCACATTTTAAGCAAAATATAGGTAATTCGCAATTTAGTACTTACAAAACTACAACAGTACGAATAAGATTGTTCAGACTAGTTTATGGGTACTTAACTTTACATTATTTAATATATCTTTCTGGGTATTTAACTTTAATGGCAAAATTACGCCAACATGCAATATATTTTCAGATTTATATATCATCACGCCTGTTTTTACCCCATTGCAAAAAGAGGGGTTTTATAAGTTTAAGTGTGTATCGGTGTATTTGTCTGTGGCACCGTAGCTCCCAATGATCTTTTTTTTTAAAGGTGACTTCATCGAGGGTTTTCTTAGCTAGGTTAATTTAAGAAAATCTCGCCAGACATTTAAATTATCAGCTCTTTTCTAGTTCTAAAGGAATGTGAGCAACTTCCACTGCTATGATCTTTGAAATTTGATATTGCCAGATCATGGTAGCCATGACTTGAAGCTGCGGGGGGTTTTTAAATTTGGTGTTATTCCAGAAGGGTTTTGCAGAACTTTATTGATGTAAGTACACCCCGCATGTGCTTTAGTACCTTTTAAAAAGGGGCAGCCTGTTGACATTAACGCGGATACAAATCGAAACTAAAACTTCTCGAACCTGGGAATCGAATACAAGACTGCACTGCAGTACATTAGCCATCCCTGGGAATATGGAGGCCAAAATTGATTTACGATCTTACCTATAATAACTAACATAGATCGATTAAAAAATCCTTATTCGTCTTGTAATCAATCATTATTTCTATGTCAATAGTTATGCATTGTTAAAGTAAAGTTGTACTTAGGTGCTGCAATAAACTTAATGGTGTCCGCCCGTCACGTCGTCGTTTTTACAGCGTATCGACTACTATATTATTATATCTACTCTTTGGCGTATCGTATGTCGGATCGTTAGTGCGAGACAGTGACCGCGTAGGTGATGTTGGGCGGCGTGGCCGGCGGCAGCGTGGGCAGTGGCGGCGTGGGGTACACGCGGCACGGCGCGCCCGCCGGCGGGCCCAGCATGCCCAGCAACAAGTACGACACCAGCGAGCCCGACAGCAACCCACCGTTGTACGACAGGGTCATCATGTTACCTACACAAAATTATCCCTTCTGGGTGAATATTCGAAAATTACTTTGTAAATCATTCCTCTCATCTCTCTTAAAGTAGTTGCTTTAAGAGATTGTTTTATTTTTATGCTTTATTGATGGACGGCAGGGGGGTAGTTTAAGTGTTCATTAAAATAATTGTAGTTTTAAACAACTGCATTCTTAACTTTGGGATGAGGTAAATGACGTTCTAATATTTTTCAAATATTCACCCTTCTGCACTTTAACTATTAATTAGATCACACTCATCAAACAACACAGAAAATTACGAATGAGTAATTTCATCTTACGACATAAAATTTGTATTTTTCTAAGGAGATGGCACTGGTGGCACTGGCTTCTGTTATATAATTTTTACTAGCAGAGTTATAAACTAATTATGTAACATATTTATGTCAATATAATTTAATTTATTTAGTTTAATTTATTTAAATTTTGTAATGTCTTGTCGCCCTGTTATCTCCCTTACTGACATGAAAGTGGTACCTACCGCTACGATTTGCCAGATGTTCGGTTTTTTAAGTTCGTGTGCAGCCAAATATATACAAGACAGGTCTGTCCGGCTTTTTATAGGCCTCTGGCGTTGCGGGTGTCCATGGGCGGGCGCTTATCGCTTACCATCAGGTGATCCGTCTGCTCGTTTGCTTTTAAGTCACAACTTTAGACTGTTCCCTGCTCCTTGCTCTATCTATGGCTGTTTCTTTAAAAAAGCATTTCAGACATTAGGTATCTGGACTAAACTAGAGACTATGATTCTCTGAGTTTGTTACTTCACCAAGGTGTGAAGCTGACAGACTGATCTCTACACATATTTCTCTAGTAAGTATTTATAGAATTCAGTGGGCTGACATAATCGTCTACGTATGTCAAATAATTTTATTAAGCATATTGTGGATTGAAATTGAACTTACCAGCAATTTCACGATGCTCGCGGCCGACACGAGATGGCGCTAGAATCATTGGTACGGAGCCAAACAGGCCATTTGTAAATCCTAATACCACGGAGAATAAAATAGGGTATACCTGAAACAACAATTATTTGCTTTGTAAAATCAAGTACTCAGTAAATCAAGTACAGTAATCAACATTGTAAGATCTTAAAATCTAAAAATTCATACTCCTCCACAAGGGGAACCACAATAATTAATTATTATTGAAACTGCGCAATGGCTTTGATATTCTAATCTGATCTGCAATTGAAATACGTGCAGTGGATCTTTGTTGTCTAATGTTGGTAACCGATGCCCAGGGGGGGCAACTCGTATTCATTAGAGCGTGATTGTAGGTCAAAATTCACGCACATATCGTCTGAAGCGTTTTTAACTCATATGGACCCCACAAACTCACTCTCTAGCTCTGGTCATTCAGTACCAGGATGATGATGAATGGGATGCAGGGATTATTTAATCTATAAATTTGATAAAATACGTACATCTCCTACGATATGTGGCGAATGTCTGGGCGCGGCGCACAGTAGCATCAGCGGCACAAGCAGTAAACGCAGGCCGCTCGCCATCAGCAGCTGACTGCGACTCCACTCATACGGCCATGCTGCGGCTATCTTTAACAAGAATTAAAAATAAATTACGTACCTACTAAGTAAAAAGATTTTATGTGTTGTTTTAGTGGTAGCCGTTAATAACCGAATTTGAAAAATGGAATGGAAATGTATGAATTTAACTGCCAAGTAATTTACTGGGAATATACAATTTAATCGTAGTTGGTGAAATGTTTCTGTACTAGAGTTTATTAAATCTTCCTAATTTAATATCTACAAAAAAAAACTAGGTAACTGGATAGGCTTAGATAAAAAAACCCTGAGAAAAATGTTTTCCCATTGATAATATTAATATAATTATTATATATTATTTACCTTGCCAATAAAATCGAAGAGGTTGAAGGCGGACATAAGTATGATGGGCATCCAGGTGCCGAGGCGGCAGGAGGGCACCTCGGATGCGATGCCGGGATACAGGCTGAGGGTTGTGAAGTACACCAGCCCGATGGATACCATGTACGGGTAGATCGCCCGAGCTACGGCCCAGCGTGCCAGCACTCCGCCTGTCATTAAAGTATGTTATGATGAGAATGCCAATCACTAAATATGCGTTGAAGACATATTAAAGGAAAAAAAATGTAGTCGGTAAGAACTAACTAACTTACATTATAGGAACCTACTTGAAGGCGTCAGTGCAGCATATAGATTATTTATTTCAAATGCTGCCGTGGGAATGGGCCTTACTAAGTACTAGCGTATGCTGCCACAGCTTCGCTCAAAATTGGATTAAAATTGGATCCCAAAAATAATTTTATCGTAAACCAACAGTGACGATCTCTCTCTCAAGCAGTATCTCAGGTTCCGTTCAATTCATTGAGTTAAGAAGTTCACCATGCAGTTTTTAAGTTGGATCATATACTTTTTATCAGTGATAACAAAATTAAAATCTATTCAGTAGTTTTTACGCCAAACCGCAACAAACATACTATAATTTAACAAAAATCATTTTTGGGTTCGGAGACTTTTATATATACTTACCATAATCTAGTTGTTTTTTTTATATCTTCAAAGTATAGACACAGCTTTTTTACGATTTTATAAAAGTACTAACTTCTGCCAGCGACTTCGTCCGCTTAGAATAGTTACTTGGTCTTAGCGTCATGATCAAACAAACAAACTAACAAACTCTTCAGATTAGTATAGATACTCAGAGATTAGCTATAGTGCACGTTTAGTGTAGCGGTTAAGGTGGGCACGGTCACTTCACCACTATGATGGTCTCTCTTTTTTTATTCCCATTTTACCAACGACAAAACTTAGTATTCTTTAATATTGATAAATTTCCTATAGCAGTTCTTAAATAATATTTAATCATAAAAAAGTGATTACGTTTGAACGCCCTCCAGGAGGTGGGTCTTTCTGGTGACTCAAAGACGACATCTTCAACTTTATATGACGGTCGGGGGGTGCGTAGGGCAGACGAGGGCTCTGAGGCGATGCTGTCGGGGAACGGCTCCACCGTCCCTTCAGTTGTCGGTGCCACCGCCGTCGGCGAGTAAACAGGATTGGCGAAGCTGAATGCATTCGATTCGATATCTCCTGCAATACCTAAAGAAATTGTTGTCGTTAATTCCTAGCGTGTTTATAATTGTGTTAACATGATGAAAACTATAGTACGTAGGTACCTTGTCCAGTAGCCGATAGTACGGGACTCTGAAGTTTTAATACACCGTAGCTAGCTTCTCCGGCTTCGCTTTCCATCTGTAATTACATTTTATTTTATACAAGATTTCGCAAATAATGCCCAACCTAATATTTCTTAATGAGTGTATAGTATTTAGTAGGAATATTCCTTTACTGTGTTACACCTATTTATGTATCTACTTTAATTGTTGTAGTAATAAGTAAGTTCCTTGTTTGTACGTCCTATCCCTTTTCCATCATCCCTTTCTAATCTAAAAAGTCTACTTAGATACTTCGTATATACTTACCAGGGTAGCATCTTCGTTAGGGTTCAAGTGCAGTTGAATGCGCCTCCTGTGCCGCGACTCGTTAGTCAGTCGGAGATAGTGCTGCACGAGAGGATGACGCATCATCACGTGGTGCAGCATCGAGTGCCCCAGCAGGATCAGAATAGAGAACACGAAGAACATAAAGGTGCTCCGCTGAGGCTGACGGAAACCGTACTTGGTTACGATCCGGTCAAGCGATACCCAAAAACCGGCAGCACCTATGATTACAAATAATAATTACAATCAGCAACTACAACTACTACTTAACCCAACACCAAATCAACACATTCTTTAACCATCCCCTGGTTTTTCGGGCAGTGACAGTGTGCGAGGCACTATCAATATTAATTTTCATACGCACACAAAAATGATCTCTATATTATTGGGCTATGATATAGTAACATACTTACCTATACACTAACATAAACAGTCATATTTGACCATGCTGGGCACATTTGATCGTTGATCGCGAAACAGTTTGTCGTATTTGGCACAAAAGAGGACAATGAAAAATGAAACTGACTCAGCTAGGCAGAAGATTGTACTTACTTTCGCCTGCCATCACCGCCTGGGTGTATCTCGGTGGTAGGCAGCCAGTGAAGCCATAATACGAGGCTTGTTGTACGGTGCAGCCGAAAGCGACCACACCGATCGCTACCAGATTGATGGTGTAAGATACACGCGTCGAGAACCCGTCCCAGCCGATGTTGCACACGGCTACGAACAACATCGTCGCCAGAGACACTAGGATACCTGGAAGATACCAAAGACGATACCAGTTACAGAAATAACTTTGGTCAGGAAACAAGATACTATTCGAATTTAACTACTTTATATATTGAAAACCAATAGATATCTGAAACCATCACGCCTATATTCCCTGAAGGGTTAGGCAAAGGTTTACTAATGTTCACCATCAGTTGGGCTATTCCCATTAACTGGGCAAAACCGAAACTCTCAACTGCAACTGAGAATTTCATAGAAAAACATAGAACACCGCACGACCTGGGACTCTTACCTCTAGCGTAGCAATCACAGCCACAAACTAGTAACAATCCGGAAAATAGTGGGGCAATCGAAACAGGAAAGCAAGTCTTGGCAAAAAGTGGGATAAATTAATGCAGCGATTTTGTTTTCCAATACAAGGCAAACCAAACTTACCAAAAGTAATTCTAGTGTTATACGTGAACAAGTCTAGCAGGAGATTGTTCAAGCAGACGGCGACGCATGCGGAGGCTATGTACACAGTGGACATGTCGAACATGATCGTAGTGTTGGGGTAGTGCATTTGGAAGTAGTCCACAGCCATGATGAAACTGTAACATTACACCAATTATCTAACGACAGCCTGTTATAGAAGTGACTACAACAGTAGAGGAGCCACTTCTACAAAAATTCCATTTGTAAAAAACACTTTGAATGGCATTTTTTTTATTTTATCCATTACACTTTCTTTTGTTACATAATAATATGACTAAACAGGCGGATAAAAATTACCGTTTCACACTAAATTGACGTAATTGAAACTGCTACCTGCGTTAACCTTTTTGAAAAAATCACTCCTTAATAATTAGCAGGCTGTTAGCCTTTTTTAACTGTCCAACTGGAAATGCATAGGTACGAATACTCGCTGCTAGGGATGGTGTAGAGAAGCGGTCGGCAGCGTAAGGTCGCCTCAGTCCGCCAAATATCACTCACATATTAATTATAATAGTAATGCATAGGTACCCCATAGGAGGTTTTTTTTTCTGGACATCGATAAAGTTTGTCAAAAACTACTTTCCGACCCCTAGTGTAGCGGTATGTCGAAATTTTAGGGACCAAAATCTTGCCCCGTTCTATCCTGTAGCTATGGGCATTACTCCTGGCACAGATAATAGAATACTAGTACTCCTGGTTTGGCCCTTAATCCTCTCTAGTCCTTATGGGAATACTTAGCTCGCATTTCTCCACACCCTTGAGTAGATATACCCTACTTGCATACAAACCTACGTACGACGTCCTCACAAGTACAATACAATACATTTATTTCCCAACTAAACTTTAAAATATTTAAGAGTTTCCAATGGTCCCAAACTAGACTAGACCTGGATCTTGAGCACCAAATAAGTTGACATTGCGAACATCCTACATACATATTCATAAAAGCAATAAAGATTTGAATTTGAATTATTATTGTTGTAGTCGTGGATTTTTGTCATAAGTAACATAACATTTTAGTCAGGCTGAAAATAGAGCGGCATTAATTAAAGTGTAACAAAATATAAACTCAATTTGGTAAATTCTAGGATCATAACTTAAAATTTATCCTTAGAAATATAATCATGACTATGACTCTATGACTATGATAAATGGCGTATCCACTTGCGTGGACGTCACCGTCCTGCGTAGGTTTGTATTCTTATGTGAAAATTAGACATCGCACTAACACTACCCGTTTGTATATACGTAGCTTAGCTGGTTCTTCGTAGCTTTTCCTCTTAGATATGTAAATATACATAATTAGCAGTTATTTAAAGACAAAAGCTATATTTATATTATATGTGTAAGTACTACTGATCTGCATTGATCGCACTTCGAGTTAAGATTAAATAATGTAGTGCATTAATATTAGGTAACAAAACAATATTTTGTTTATTGTTTGTAATTAACTACTCGTGCATTATCGTAACCGGAGGCGGCAATGTCCTGTTCAATGCCAATGTTAGAGCATGACAGTAATGTGAAGGCTGGGTAGCGTTCACTGCAGTTCAAGGTATGAGGACTGGACTAATAGTTGACGGCATAAGTAACTAAATGTCTTATATTCTACTGTTTATAAAGACACGACAAGTTGAGGAGAAAAGAAAAAAATATATAATTACCTGTTAAAGGGCAGTAAGAAAGCAGCTCCTGCAACGAACAGCGTCAGGTAGACGGAGTTGTAGCGGTCAGGGGGCGGAGCCCCTGGGTCCGCCATGGAGGACAGCGGCTCGCCCCGCGCCGCCCGGATCGCCTCGATGCGGGCGTACCCACGACCTAGGGTCTCATTCATACTGACGAATAACGATCGGACACTCCTAGCCTCTACATCGTTTTACTTTTTTTGAAAAGCACAATTAGTTAGAAATGTAATTTTAATAATACTGTAACATTTTCTAGTATTATTTAACTAAATCAACTTATTGTTTAAAATACCGTGCAGTAATCAATTAATCACTCCTACTCACATCACTATTATTACATGCTATATCTTTTACGGTGTCATTTACCTACTTGTTTTACGGATAGGTTCATAAAACTACCGATTACTTGGTTAAAACAATATTATTTTGTTTTTAATTTACTGTGTTCTAAACAATATAATTCACCGGTGTTCTTGACAGCGTTGAAAGAAATTCTGTAACGCATGCGCGGTACACATTGATTTTCAGTGAGGAGACGTTCGTTGCGACTATTGCGAGACACACCACTAGCACTAGAAAGATCCGAAATATTTTATTTATCTGTTACAGGTGCTCAGAGAAGTTTCAAGTTAAATATGTTTTACAGTAGATATACAAAATAATGAGCCATCCCCGCAAATTCCAAAACAAAATAATTATGTAAATATATCTCACAGTAATGCTTCATTCGATAAACTTAGGTGTTGTCAATTAAACATGTTAGTTGTCGTAGTAACCTTTAATTAATCGAGCCGTCTGTTACATTAAAACTTAATCAGTTTTCTTTTGTTCATTAATTGTGATGAATTTATACTTCTATCTCCTATTTAAATCTGGGCTCAAAAATTACTTTAAAAGGTTTAGCGGAGAGTGAAAGGCCGTCATTAGGTTCGGCAGTGGGCATCTTATCACCATCTGGTAACTTGAGGCGGAACTTCTGCAGGATATGAGTGAGGAACATGAATAATTCTGAGCGGGCCAGTCCTTCACCAATACATCGTCTTCTTCCTTATAAAAACAAAAAAGGGGATTCCATTAGATCAGGGACATAACTAAAATTTCTTTCACCAATTCCTTTCATTTAATTCATATCTAGAAACCGTATCAATTGTCTACTAACAAACGAATATTAATATTTTATTTTTTATTATATTGGTCTTTACCTATGAAATTGCCGTTTTGTATGAAAAAATTGAAACGATTTTTTTCATGTATTTTTTATTTGTATTCATCGAAGTAATCACCCATGCAATCAATGCATCTTTGCCAACGCAGTGGCACGGGAGGCAACAAATTCTTCAAAGGCATTTTGTACTGCCTCTCGGGTATTGAATTTTTTCCCGCCAAGAAGTTATCCAAATTCTGGAAAAAGTAGTAGTCTGTAGGCGCAAGGTCTGATGAGTAGGGCGGATGACGGAGAACTTCCAACCCCAGTTCTTGCAACTTGGAGATCGTCTGCTGTGCAGTATGAGGTCGCGCGTTATCGTGCAGGAGCAGCGGAGACGAGCGATTGACCAATGCTGGTTGGAGATGTGCCAGCTTCTCCTACATTGTGTTCATAGCTCCGTAAACCTCGTTGATGTTGCGTGCCGCTTGTGCCGCGTTGCTGCCACGACGGTACTCATATTCCATAAACTCGAAATTTTAACGTTTCCATGATGACGAAAAAAATTGAAATGCGATGAAAATGTAACACTAATCAATAAACAAATGACTACTTTTGGAAAAAGAATTCCATGATTTTAAAATAAAATTAATTTGAAATTAGAATTCTTAGCCAAACAAAAATTATTTTGATTTGAAATGGCCAGTACTGCAGAACGGCAATTTCATAGGTAAAGACCTATTATTAGTATTTTTAGCTCTACAGGTTTAAGAGTATGGCCGGGACCGTTGCGAATGTGATCAGTGCCATCACGAGATTCACGAGTCTCTGACTCCGAACTTATAGCAAGATAAAATACTCAATAATTATTGTTTTAAGGATTATCAATGGAGTTTCTTACTGGTTCTCCTCCATAAGACCCACTATTTGAATACTCAATAACTACTTTATACCTACTATTTCAAACCGTGCACCTAGTGTTTACAATAAGAAACTAGTTTACAATAACTAACTAACTATATTTATTGATTTTAATAACGAAATATTAGGATCTGTGACGCCTGCAAACTTTTAGGTAATAAGAATTCCTTAGATTATTATCATCATACATTAAAACATATTTTTTTACTTTAGGAACTTTTTTTTGCTTTAAAAACAAGGGCAAAATATGGTTAAACTAAAACAATAATTTCTTATGAATAAACTTGATTATGAAAAAGTACATTGCACAATAGGTGTTAAACAGACCAGACAATAGGTCATTAAACTTTGATATCAAGGTAACTTAACCACTTCTCGTCATCTATATAAATAATTACTTATTACTTATGTTTGTTTTTTTTTTCTTTATGAGTTGTGTTCATGCCTGGAAAAGAACCTATTACATATGACAAAATAAAACAGGCCATAGGGACTAATGCCTCATAGGGATTCCTGCCATAGGGATTATTCAGAAATATGTTTTTTTTGTTGACCTCGGCGAGAATACATTATAATGTGGCTTCCAGTTTAAATAAAAAATATAGGTATCTATGTGCTTATTACCGGTTCCAAACGGCAAAAGCCACTCGTCCTGAATAAGATTTCCTTCCTTGGTCATGAACCGTTCCGGCCGGAATGTATAAGGATCCTTCCAGTGTGAGCCGTTGTGTAGATCGTTCATAGCCAACAAAATAAATGTGCCCTGGGAAATGAAGCCATATTTCATATTACGTAGATACTTACAACGAATAAAACGATGCGTCCATTTAGACTGTACCCGTTGGTATGGAAGGAACTGCTTAGGTCGGGGTAGAACATAATTATGTAAGTAGGTAGTCTATGGGTCTATCAAATCTGGACAGACTGTTTACAGACAGTTCTTTTAAAAAAAAAAAGAGATACATACATAAATTAGTGTGTTTTTTGACATCGAGAGACTAGTCCGGTAAATATAGTACCTAGGCAGAATTAAATATTGATATTCAGGTGTGGTAAGTACGTCTGAATATTTAGTAGTAATTAGAGTAGGTAAGTAGGTTTGTCAGTGTACCTAGACAAGAAAGGTAAACTCATCTAAATATCTTAATTAAGTAATATAATAAATGCAAATTGAAGTTTGGCTGTTAATTCTTAAATGATAAAAATAAATGCTATGCGAAAAAGCTATTCAAAAAATTACTGGTTACCTTGGGTATAACGTAATTGCCGAGTTGTGTATCGTCTAAAGCCATGTGCGGGATGCCCATAGCTGCCACGCTTGAGATACGCAGTGTCTCGAGCAAAACTGCCTCGGTGTACACCATCCTTTATATAAACATACCCATAAAAACCATTTCTACTATAACTGTAAGTGTGTAATAATCGTAGCTAGTGGTCGGTCGGTTTGTCGGTCTATAGTTTCTGCTACCCCTGTGGCCCTGAGACGTGAGTGTATGACTGTAAACTTTATAAAACTAGGGAGGGGAATGAAAGGCCACATTGATCAATTCTTGTAAATATATTCCCTTTTGAACCCAGTTAAATCCATTTTTTAACTTCATTGTTTCGACTTTACGTTTCTCGGAGAGCACGTAAGGCTATTGGTCCTTGTTTTCATACAAACATAACATCTGTGACAATCTTCAGAGGTAGTCAGAAGCTTAACAAGTCTGAGAACCAGCCTATCGTTAGGGCGTTATATTCGTATTTTACGCAATGCCTGATGCATTGCGTAAAATACGAATATTTAACCGCGTGGTTAAATTGGAAGCAGATCTAATATTACAGGGAACAGTATAGGAGGACGAGTTCTAGTTAAGTCTCCTAGTTGATAGATGAATTGACGGGAAGCCGCTCTCGCTAGTAATATGATTTTGATTTTAAGCAGAAGCAATAAAAATGTTTTGAAAATATCAAATTTACTTGGTTCTGTCGCTCAGTGTGGGTGGACGAAGGGGTCCGATGACGTCATCTATCTCGTTATGCAACCGCCGCTGCACGTCGTCGGTGCACACCACGTATAGCAGCATAAACACTGCTGTGTTGGACACCGTCTCCATGCCAGCCTCCAACAAATCCAGGCACACCACTTGGAGTTCTTCGTCTGTGACTAAATGGGTGGATAAATATTCCATTGAATGACCTTTTTTTTCTACCCTGGTTCTTCTTGCAGCTGGGCAAAGGTTCGATCCTTTAAAGCCGCTTTGTCTGTCATTAGCGGTCTAATCTCTCTAAACGAAAACGTCGAGAAAATCAAACATAAAAGATAACATAAAAGTTTTACATTTTTCACATGTCTGACTTGCTCGGTGGTCCTGGCTTATTCTAGCTAGACCATCACCCTATGTCGGTGTCGGCGGTCAAGCACTATGGTGTGTGTTTTAACATTTGCCTGTGAAAGCCTATTTTCCTCGGTTGTTGCAGCCTGCGGCAGTCGTCAGTCGGCATCGGGGCTGGGCAACGCATTAGCAAATTCCCTGGTGTTGCGAAGGCTTCTTACTATCAGTCTGCTCGTTTGCAAACATAAACAATAAAAAACAAGATCAAAATAAGTAAAAAAATAGCTTTAACATAAACCATTAAGTTTTTTGTGTTATAGCTCGATCCGATGCGAGTTTGTCATTATTGCTCTGAGGATGTGAGTTAGGTATATTGTATATCGTGATATAATGTCATGTAATAAGTATGTAGAAACCTAAGCTAAGCATTAATTACATATTATACGTACATAATTGATCCTTGCATTCCATCTGTTTGATAAGAAAGGCATCAATGACGTCTCTCGGGTTTTTGACGTCGACACTTTGTTGGTGCTCTTGTATGGTTTCCTGTTGCGTGTGCGCATGCGTATAAAAGTGCATTACTATAATTATGTCCAAAGGTCACGACTATAGGAAGTTATAGAACACAAGTGATTATCACAAAAATAAAGATTTCATTGACAATATTCTTTGTAGTATTTTAGTTGGTGAAATGAGAGCTAGAATATATTATAATAATTTCATTATTATCAGTCGGAAGTTGTTTGTAGAAATAACAACACCATGAACTCAATTACATAGTGTATTTTAAGCCTATTTCAAGTTAGCAGTGTTAGCGCACAAATTGAAAAATATTCAACTTTTACAACCCTACACAACTCAAAACAACCTAGCTGTGACGTAAAACGAACAATATAATTTATTTGTGCCAATTAAAAAACAAACCTTTGAACATCACTCAGAGTTTCTTACGCAAAACACAAGTCCGTGAACTGAATAACAACTTATCTTATTGCTGTACATGGACGTTGTTATTGTGAACTTGACCTCCCAATATCGTTATATTTACAATTTTTAAGTCAACTTACCCTTAAGAATGCATGGAGAGCCTTATGTATGGAACTAAGTTTATTATAGCCCGAAAGGCCCGGCGCTACATGTCTTATAACAGGTATAAAGTTTAGGATACCACCACTCATGTCCACGGCTCTGAACAATCTCATGATTAAATCGCATAACAATTTGAGCTTTTCATCTTCTAAATCGTATCTGAAACAAAATAAATAATGTCAACCTGTAAATGTAAATCCTATAAAAGGAGATCGAGTAGGTACGCTAACTTAACCTAACACAAATTTGCCCGCTGTGCACGTTGCACGTTTCCATTATCTCACAGTTATTATCTTCAAATTCTCTGCTGCGCATCCACTTGGGGATAAATAACTTCAAATACGCATATTTGTATAGTGGCCGTACTGAAGTAAAAATGACTATAAAATTTCAAAACAATCTGAAAAAGTATCTTAGTACGTACCTACTACAAAATCTTACTTTGAAACTCTTTGATCCAATACGCGATTGTATCACGGGTTATCATAATTTTGAATGAGAAATTAAGGTTATACAATACTCGAGATTTATTTCATTCCACTATATAGGAAGATGGTAAATATTATAATTGTTTCTTTCATGAAGTCATTATGGACCCCGTCGGGTACAGCAATGTAGGAGAGAGACCTAAGTATACACAATTATACTGGAACTAATTTCTAGCCCGTATATAATTTTATTATATTTTTGTTATATTTCACATATGTAATTAATGGGTGGGATGGGACACAAAGAGATTTCAAGGGTTAGTTATATAATGTTATAGAACTTTCTGGGAACTAAGTATAGAAATACGCAGAATGCCTGGAAGTCGGGATTGTTGACAGATTTTTTGGTTTTCTGGTTACATGCGAGTGAAACCATGGGCGAAAAGATAATTGTCAAGTACTGATTTTCCATACAAATTGACAGACAACTTAAGGTTTTTTTTATGGATTAAGTCGGCAAACGAGCTGACGACCCACATGATGGTAAGTAGTCATTGTTCCCCATGTACATCTGTAACACCAGATGAGTTGCTGAATGCTGATGCGTTGCCGACCTTTAAGAGCCCCTAGGAACTGCAGACTGCCAGAACCGCAGCAACCGAGGGGAACTGGCGTTTACGCGCAACAGTCGAAACACACATCAAGGTGCTTTACGACAGACTCCGACGTAAGGGTGGTCACCAGCCAGTCGGACCCAGAGGTGCTACCACCGAGCAAGTCAGATGTTGTCTCGCCTCTTACGACATGCTATCTGAAAGGCAGTGAGTAATAGCATTCTAACCCGTCCCCACACAGGGTGAATGGTACACAAAAATATAAATTATATATTATGGCAATATCTGAATTATTAATGAGACGAATTTATTGCTTACAATAAGATTAAAGAATCTAGTTTACTCTGGTTTTAAAATTTCAAAAACTGTCATACGAGTAACCTACAGATACAGAATATGATTTTAAAAGCGTGAATTTGAGAGCGAGAGCGAGAATTTGAAACGTCAATTTGAGTATGTAACAGTTATAAGTGGATTTGACGTCCTAGCTAAATAGTATCCTATATATTTTAATTTATAGTTCACCAACCCTTAATTTTCACTAGAGGAGTAAAAATTGAGTACCTATGTAGAGACTGATTTTCAATAAGTCGGCAGAGATGTAATTTATTATACTTAGGTACTTCCTTACCTTTTTCCGGCGACCAATCTCCATAGTATGTTGACGATCGTTATGTTGAACATGCTGTTCACTAGTATCGGTTTCCCGGCATCGCTCATCCTCAGTTTGACGAGTGCTCTACACTCCTCACTGATGTAGTTCTCCATGAAACGCGTGTTGTATCCAAAGTTCTTTAGATATTTTAATACGGTACGCCTCGTCTTAGTCCAAGAGGTTCCATCGTTGAACACTATTCCTAAAAACATTACAATATTAACATACCATCACGCTTGTACTCACCGTAGAGTTAGGCAGAGGCGTACTAGTGTACACCCACAGTTCGCTTATTGCCACAAATCCCCAACAGCTAGAAACTTCGACTGCTACTGACAATTTCATAGAAAAATGTTATTCAGGACCTCTAGCGTAGCAGTCTCAGTTTTGAAGAAAGAGCTATGGCAGTCTTAAGTTGACCTGTCCTAACTGACGGCACGCATACATCAGTCATCGTGTAGCCCAACCATTGTTTAGGGAGCTCAACGGCCCGTTGCACGGCAATTACAGATCAGCAGGACATTAATATAAGTCATGGTCAAGTAAATTGTGAAATAACTCTTTAGTAGATTTGCTTACCAAGCTTTTTTCCGAACGATCGCATCAAGAAGAAAAATCCATCAGGTCTGCCGTCGAAAACTTCTCGAGTTGACACCTCCTTAATCAGATCTTTCCCAGAGACAATAACAACGTTGATGAATCCTAGTCTTAAACCGAGCAAGTTCCCGTACACTCGAGTCCAAGACTGCCATAGTACATGATGAGGTTTCCCGGACCTCAGGTTAATAGCTACGGATAACAAATTCCCCAAAAATGGCAACGGAGCTGGACCTAAAAATATTTGTGTTTATTATTAGGTACAATTCGCACATTGTATTTAAGTTATTGCACTCTTAAAATCACAACCTGGAGGATAAAGAGAGGGTCGTTTGAACCTCTGTTTTATCAGGTAAGAAACTAAAAACACAGTGAATACAATAAGAGGGTACATCGTGGCCACACGACACGTATTCACTGATGGTGATGTTCTAATATTGTCTCTACTTATTGAGTTGCACAAGGGTTTTTCTTAAGATTAAATCTCAATGGTTGAATGAGTTGTTTTGAATTTCAAATTTAAGATCTATAGGTACTACGGTAAAGTTAATAAGTATAGCAATGTGGAGTCAATAAAGTATGGCATTATTAGGATAAGGAAGACTTTGTCCAGCCTAGCTACTGTAACGTATGAATATTGTTTTTTTTCCTCAATACAATTTGCATTTTATATTAAACTAGCTTCCGCCCGCGACTTCGTCTGCGTAGCGTAATGATATAGCCTATAGCCATCCTCAATAAATGGGCTATCTAACACTGAAAGAATTTTTCAAATCGGACCAGTAGTTCCTTAGATTAGCGCGTTCAAACAAACAAACAAACTCTTCAGCTTTATATATTAGTATAGATATAGATTTTATGTTGACGTGTACTGAGGTGGATAACATTGTAATAATTTTGATTATGTTCAATCAATTGTATCCACGACACAAGCTTGCTTAGTGTGGATACCTCGATAAATCCTAATTTTTAAATTACCCACCATTGCGTATAACTCCATGTAACATCATTTTATGTTTTAGTTTCTTTTATAATAATTAATAATTTGAAATAAATAATTTGTATTTGTATTTATTCATTTGTAATAGTACCGTGCCAATTGATTATTAGGTACCTAATTTGAGACGTAGTTAAGCAAAAATTAACCTGTACAAAGTAGCTACGATATACCTAGATAAGTACCTTTTTTGGGTCCTGTGGAAATCCTTATCGGATATTCAACGGTTATATCCGACTCTTACCGACTAAAACCACACATTGTGGGGACAGGATCTGAAATCTCTAAGGGCATGCTACCATATCACGGGAGCAGGAAACTAATAGCTACCGTAGGGTCCGTGGGACATTCAGATATGCAGATAGGGGAGGGGTGAGGTAGTGGAGGAATGCTGTCGTTGTCATGCTGCGCTGGCAACGTATGGTCAGGTAAAGAGAGAAGGAAGTGTAACGAGACCGAATTGCGTTCTCGTCATAAGTAGGTATAGTTTTAGTTAAGTACTTTATAGGTACACCTTTACCATTGATCGTCGCACTGTCTACTTTTATGTTCATTCATTGTTTTATGAATTAAAGTAATCAGTATACATACCTACTTGCATATCCTAATTTACAAGTTATGTTATCCTAATAGTCTTCTTAATAATATGATAAGTTATGAATAATGTAGAAGTCAACTACCTACATATTCTAACGTAATGATCTAAATTATACATTTTGAACAACATCAACAAAACAAGGTGCACTGATGTGGAAATAAATAAAATTTAGCGAAACTGAAGAATGTGAGCACTTTCTGGGTTACACGTGCCGTGAAGATATAGTTTACAAAAATAACAATAAAATTAAAATCAACATTTAAAATTTTTATTTGTACAAGTCTCTCATACACACAGAGCGATAGACGAGCTAAGTCGTAATCTTCTTCGGCACGAATGGGCCGGCTTGACCGGAGTGACACTACGGCCTCACAGAAAACCGGCGTGAACAACGCTTGCGTTGTGTTTCGCTGAGTGAGTGAGGTTACCGGAGGCCCCAACCCTTTAAAAAAGCGGGCAATGCACCCGTGACTTCTCTGGTGATGCGGATGTCCATGGGCGGCGGTTATCGCTTACCATCAGGTGATACGTCTGCTCGTTTGCCCCCCAATCCCATAAAAAAAAATGTGCATATCATTCCATGCCATACTTTTCCAACATGCATTACATACCAAAAAATGGACAGCTTTACTGAGAAATCTTTTTATCGCTTTAGCTAGTAATCATATATTATCATGGCAAATCATGGCATGGCATCAAATCGGGATGAAGGTTTTATATGAAAATGTTCCACGAACTCGACGTTAAGTAACAAATAACTTAAATCTTTCGTCAAACTTAATGAAATGGAATGACATTATAGAGACACTTTTACAAGTCAATGGTTTGGTTTTTTTTATAGCTTGGGCACTTCCTAACTGAAGGCCTCTGAGAAGAAACACCGAAACAAACTCAGTCTTCTTCTTCCGAGCCTTTATCCAACTCTATTGGTGTCGGCTTCCAGTGTACTCAGGCTGAATATCAGTATTTTACATGAAGCGACTGCCATCAGACCTCCGCAACCCAATTTCTGAGCAATACCGATATTCGAAGCATAGACTGGTTTTCAGGCTTTTTTGGGCTTCTGACTACCCCTAACAATTGTCATAGACGGTTGTATGACAACTGGGACCGACGGCTTTAAGTGCGCCCCGAGACACGGAGAGGTCCCTATGTTTTAAGAATGGTCACTCATCCACACACAGACCGCGGCGAGCGATGTTTTTGTTTATATCCGTATATACGCATAACATGCGTAAGTAGAACATTCTCAAATCGTACTGGGTCAAGTTTTGATTGCGTCATCTAATTATTTATTAAGTTATCTATATGTGACTGAGCAAATAAAAATTGCATAGCACTCTAATTAACTGTAACACATTATTTCTCTTCATAAAGTCATTTTAATTTTAGTGTTTACGTAGGTATGTACAATTTTAAACAACCCGCTCTACGCCAGCGTAGTCTAATACCGCTTATTCTGAGAAGATATCGCTGTTCATTGGGACAGTAATGTAATAGTTATCGGATGTTTTACACGTGGGAGAGCCATGCTTCGGCACGAATGGGCCGGCTCGACCGGAGTGATGCCACGGCCTCACAGAAAACCGGCGTGAAACAACGCTTGCGTTGTGTTTCGCCGAGTGAGTTGAGGTTACCGGAGGCCCAAACCCTTTTAAAGGCGGGCAACGCACCTACGACTCCTCTGGTGTTGCGGGTGTCCATGGGCGGCGGTTATCGCTTACCATCAGGTGATCGGTTTGCTCGTTTGCCCCCCAATCCCATAAAAAAAAATGTGCATATCATTCCATGCCATACTTTTCCAACATGCATTACATACCAAAAAATGGACAGCTTTACTGAGAAATCTTTTTATCGCTTTAGCTAGTAATCATATATTATCATGGCAAATCATGGCATGGCATCAAATCGGGATGAAGGTTTTATATGAAAATGTTCCACGAACTCGACGTTAAGTAACAAATAACTTAAATCTTTCGTCAAACTTAATGAAATGGAATGACATTATAGAGACACTTTTACAAGTCAATGGTTTGGTTTTTTTTATAGCTTGGGCACTTCCTAACTGAAGGCCTCTGAGAAGAAACACCGAAACAAACTCAGTCTTCTTCTTCCGAGCCTTTATCCAACTCTATTGGTGTCGGCTTCCAGTGTACTCAGGCTGAATATCAGTATTTTACATGAAGCGACTGCCATCAGACCTCCGCAACCCAATTTCTGAGCAATACCGATATTCGAAGCATAGACTGGTTTTCAGGCTTTTTTGGGCTTCTGACTACCCCTAACAATTGTCATAGACGGTTGTATGACAACTGGGACCGACGGCTTTAAGTGCGCCCCGAGACACGGAGAGGTCCCTATGTTTTAAGAATGGTCACTCATCCACACACAGACCGCGGCGAGCGATGTTTGTGTTTATATCCGTATATACGCATAACATGCGTAAGTAGAACATTCTCAAATCGTACTGGGTCAAGTTTTGATTGCGTCATCTAATTATTTATTAAGTTATCTATATGTGACTGAGCAAATAAAAATTGCATAGCACTCTAATTAACTGTAACACATTATTTCTCTTCATAAAGTCATTTTAATTTTAGTGTTTACGTAGGTATGTACAATTTTAAACAACCCGCTCTACGCCAGCGTAGTCTAATACCGCTTATTCTGAGAAGATATCGCTGTTCATTGGGACAGTAATGTAATAGTTATCGGATGTTTTACACGTGGGAGAGCCATGCTTCGGCACGAATGGGCCGGCTCGACCGGAGTGATGCCACGGCCTCACAGAAAACCGGCGTGAAACAACGCTTGCGTTGTGTTTCGCCGAGTGAGTTGAGGTTACCGGAGGCCCAAACCCTTTTAAAGGCGGGCAACGCACCTACGACTCCTCTGGTGTTGCGGGTGTCCATGGGCGGCGGTTATCGCTTACCATCAGGTGATCGGTTTGCTCGTTTGCCCCCCTATCCCATAAAAAAAAAATGTGCATATCATTCCATGCCATACTTTTCCAACATGCATTACATACCAAAAAATGGACAGCTTTACTGAGAAATAAAATACTTGGGTACGCTTAGTTCTCCAATGCTGTAATGCACATGTCAAGATCCGCTGTGACATAAATAATTTTCTAGAATGGATTCTGCTAAGATGCGTAATAACTGTGGTAAATCGTAAGAACAGGGTAATAATAAGCATAATGCGTATTTATCATTATGTTATCAACATACCGACCGGGGGGCAGTCATGTTTGTGACGACGAGCAGTTAATTACCTACAGTTTATCCAAACATAATATAAGGCACCGTCTCCAGATTTCAATAAATAGATTATTTTTATCTAATATCAAGTGACGACTCTTTTTTATTGTTTTGAAAAACAAAAAGATTGTTATCATAGTTATTAAAGTGGTTTCTGCCATCGTCGCCTTGGGTTTTAAAAATACACAATATATCTAGTAGTAAACAATACCTTTTGATTCATCGAATATTTGCTTTGATAACCCTGATTAGATCTATCGTGATGACTCCATTTATCTTATAATCTTGAATAAAACATTTATAAGAAAATGTTAACTAGGTACACAATAGATTAATACAATACTGGTAAAAAGTAATAAGTAGGTTTTAAATAGGTACAAGGTAAAATTCCATAATTCACTGCTAAGCATGGTGTACACAAACTGACGTGTAAGGCTCATTGAATGGATTTAAAAGGCAGATTTGAGCTAACTTGAATCCTTTACGTTTATAATTAAAATTAATTATAAAAGGCCACATCACACAATATAACTAAAGATAAAATTATGTATGAATTACATTGCAAAATAAAACAGCACGAAAATTTTATATACCTATTAGAATATAATGGTTGTATAATTAATGTTTAATTATTTAATTATATACTTAACAATTCAGACACAAGTGTTAATGAATAAGTTAATGTTTCATATATGCTTCATAATAATATGTTGAACGCGGCTTTCAGTACCTATAACATATGTCAGGTCTACACGAAGTTTTATCAATGTTGTCGTCCAGATGATTGTGAATTAGATAATAGATATCTGCTCACCCCGGAAACGAGTACCTACGACCATGACAGCACAGACGATCTACTCAGCTTATCTCAATTTATATTATTCTGAGCATACTAAGTCTAGTAACTATAACTTCTCAGAGTGTAATGTTATGTTTATGTTCTTCTACGCCTAGATTTTCTTCTCCTACACCTAGCATTATTGAATAAAAATGGAGATTAGGGATTTCGTGTTTCCTAAGCTATATTTTTTTCGATTGATGAATAAAGATGTTCAGCATTGGCTATGGCCGTTCACCATGAATCATAAATTGTTTTAGAGGTTTTACTGACAGGGTATTTTTAAGCATGATAATGTAATCTAACTATCCTTCTAATATTATAAATGCGAAAGTTTGTGAGGATGTTTGTAACTCTTTCACGCCAGAACGGCTGAACGGATCTGTATAAAATTTGGCACAGAGATAGATTATAGTCTGGAATAACACATGGGCTACTTTTTATCAAGGTCGGACCCAATTCTAAAGTCCACGCACACGCAGACGAAGTCGCGGGCAGAAGCTTGTTCACAATAAAATAATCCATTCATATATATACTCCAGAGTAGAGATTTGTTGAACTTATTTTTCTTGATTCAAAATAAGCCTTGTAAGTACGTAGTTGGCAGGAGTTCCGAGAGGGATGGATCCTATAGGGTCTCTACTTTTTGGCATTCCGAAAACCCTAAGGGATTACCATAGGATTCAAAATTAGCTCATGAAAAACGAGAGACGAAATAATTTATTATGGGTTAGGTAGGTACCAACCTACTTATATTTTTTATTGAGACCGCGAATAATAGTAGTTGGAGCGAGTTAATAATTGTTGGAGACTTGGGAGTAACTTAATAATTTCTGGCTAGAAAAGATAGCGTGCAACCCCAATGTTGATAAAAACTTACTTACATAAAAACGTAACAGAATAATTACGTTGCCAGCCTTGAATTGAATTAGAAGGAATTTATCTTACTTATATGTTATGTATACCTACGCTATATCTTGAATTTATCCACAAAGTGTATGAGCTACACTTTGTGGATAAATTAGCTAAAAGCTATTACCTACTTTAGATATAAATTCAAGATGTTTGTGAGAATTATTACCTAGGTGAACTTTTGAAGTTAATGTCTGCAGTCAGCACTGACTGCACATGAACATAATATTTAAAGATGATTTCTTTCTTATTATTTCTTAACCAGATGGTTAAGATGACAACTAATTTCTTCAAGACTTGTCATTATTGACCTACTACATACCTACATAAAGAAAAATATATTATATTGACCTTCAATTTTTACGATCTAGATCCGGTTACATAATATTTTCGCAAAACCAACATAATTATAGGTACCTACCTACTAAAAAAAATGATAAAACCAACTGCAAATATTACTGACACATATCTACTTATTAAAAATAACAATTTGAAATAACTACTCAAAACATATAATGTAATTTTTTATCGATAAGCGAGGACGTACCTTACTGATCGCTGGCTGAAACTAAAACACCCAATGAACTTGTTTTTAACGATAACTGTATGAAAGCGTCCATTGACTCAATGTATAAAACTGACGAAGACAATCGCCCGTCGCATTACATGCTCGGACATCGACCACCGAACAACTACGCTTACATTTATTAATTAATTACAATCAAATAAACAAGTGCAGTGATGGCGCCAATTAACGCGAATGACATAAATGATGCCAAAGCTTTCGTGCCGGCTAAGAAAGTTTTGCCTGAAGTTGAAACAGATGGTGCCAATGGAAATGGAAATTCGTGTAAAGGGTACGTACCTACCTACATTTTTGCTATTATCAAATCTAAAACTTAATCAAAATTAGTCGTATTTATTTTACTCTGTGGTAACTTCTAGACAACTCTTTATATGTTAATTTATCTTTAAGTATCAACGTAAAACTTGTTTTAATTATGGTCTAAGCATCATATATTAATAAAATAGCAAATATATTAATTGTAGATAGTTCTATTGTTACGCTAATAAACTTCAACAAGGGTTAAACGATAAATTAAACAATAATAACAAACAATCAATGGCATCGTTCGGAGACTTCTTCATCCTTGAAAATTTTATTTGATCAATCAATACTCAGATCAATTGACTGAACACCGTTTTCTGATGAAATTTTTGCAATACACGTTTTGTATTTAATGAATATTTAAAGTGAACGATTAATTGATACCACATTATTGTTTGCCCTCTAAGTTATTAAGTACATTAGTAATTTATCTGACAATATAAAAAAAAATATACAAGATCGGTTCACCTGATCAGTCGTCCGCGCAACAAACACACATATAAACTCTACAAACTTATAAAACCCCCCTTTTTCGTAAAAAAATATATTGTATGTTATTAGTCTGAAACTAGCAGTACAGCTGAAAGTAGCAGCACAATACCAATTAAAAGAAGGTACAGGTTAATAATTATTATAAGTGAAGAATAGGTAATAATGAGTGATCACTATTAATAGAAATTCATAGGATTACTACTACTATTAATGATGCAATGTTGCACACTTCTAATCTAACTGTAGGTAAGTAGAGTAACTACAGCTATAATAGTATCGTATACCTACACGACCTAATATTTACTTTCATTCATCAAGTGAAAATTGAACTGGCACATTTTTTATGATAATCTGAAGATTTCTGATAACGATAATTCATTCTACCTATACATAGGTACGCTACCTATCTTTACTACAAAGTCAGTCAGAAATTAATATGTTTTTCCTTAACGGAATAGTACGATTGGAACTCTAATAGCCATTATCATCGCCGACACGAAGCAAAGAGAGGAGATTGCAAATTACATACAATTGGATAGCGTGCAACCTACAGGAAAAGACGACTGATGGCAGTGAAGATGCCACAAAAAAACTGCATTCTTGAGAGATAGGAACGGGTTTTGAAATACCTCCCTACCTTATTTCTTATGATCATCTATATGCAAAGTTAGTTGGCATGGCGATAAATTCACAGATATTTTTAAATCAGATAATCTTGATACCTATTGACTAATGACATAGAGAACTAAAGTTATAATAATACATTTGGTACCAACCTATTAGACAATTTATTGTGGAGAATCGTGTTATCTGTACTTACCAACCTGAACATATTTGACAGATAATTATGATAAAGCAAAAGTAATTATATGTCCACAGTGTCATAATGATTGCGAGACAATAAATAACAGGAGTAGCAAAATATAACTAAATTAGGTACTCATCAACAGGTTTTGCAAAATCTTTGTAGTATTAAAAAAAATGTAGTAGGTACCTACGATCAATTGTCAAGGATTATCCGTAGTTATTTATTATTTATTTATTATTGTCATGGCCATGAGATTCGCGACATTCGCCCCGACAAAGACAGGAAAAATTAAATACTTAAGTAGGTACCTAACTTCAGCAGTTACCTACCTGCACAGACATTTAAAAAATTAATTAGTAGGTAATGATTATGAAGCTTTGAAGTTTGAAATTAAGTTTATGAAGAAGCTGTCTGTATCTCAAAGTTCTCTGAAGTAAGGCAAGTGCATCCATTAAATTGGCATATCAGTGAGCGAAGATTGCTGTCGCATCGAGTTCAAACAAATTAGGCCGTGTCACATTACAACTGAGCATTATTGTTTATTACAGTGCAGTTGCGAAAACTGCACTGTAATAAACAATAATAATAAAAATATTTTTTCCTGTTATATTGGCCACAGTACTGACTTTTTTGCTGGTTTGGTTATAGACTGTACCCAAATACGAGTACTACACTATTATGAACATTCATGTTTGTTTCAGGTACTCTTATGAGACGCTTCTGGAGATTTCCAACTTCTTGCTGTCACGCATCTCTGAAAAACCGCACGTCGGCATTATTTGCGGGTCTGGGATGGGTTCGTATTGGAAAGAGGGTACTTATATATTAATTCACGCTATTATATTGTGAAGTTAAAAATTGTTAACGATATATTTAATTTAGCAGACACATTTCTTTCTCCTCTTCTTTTAGCAAGATTGGTTTTATAAGACTGGTGGTGGGAATCGTAATATATTTAGGTAATTCTGATACTTATATAGGTACCTATCTGAAGTTTAACAACTTCTCTATGTAAAGCTTTGTATTGCGAAGGTAATGAGTCTGGCTGTCACAGCATTCTTACCTGTTAAATAAATAATAATATGGGATTCCCCATATATAGGTTACCTGTTTTGTTCTACCTCAAGTGGGCAGGCGAACTCATTGCTAGACAAGTGTAGGTTACATCTGAGTTCACCCCTGATAAATTAAACTTGTTATTATACTACTTTCGTATTAGCTTCCCACAAAGCGACATCCTGGACGAGCTATCAGCTTTCGCGCCATGGGTTGTGGGTTCGAGCTCGGAACAAATATTTATAACACTCTAATATCCACTTATACATACTTTTTCCGGGTCTTGGTGTTTGTTTACGTTAAACCTTGTGTATTGTAAGATGATTGTATAGAAATCCATAAAATAATTCATGGAAAATACATTCACATTTCATCAGTCACTGCGTAGGTAATAGTTATTACCCTAAACATGACGCAATAAATAAACATCACTTTGTGATATCGCAAACAAACATCACGCCCAGTACTGTGATATGATATCGTGTCACTTTAAAATGGGTACCTACTGTTCTGCCCATAACTAGTCTCAATCCCATACACTTTAATCTTTTAGTTCTGAGTTTTTTTGTCACATGATCTCGCCAAAAGGATAACATTTATGATAACGACCGGATGAGGGCCGGTTCCATTTACATGGCTTCTAAGTACGGACCTTATGTCAAATACAGACGGATATAGTACGGTCTATTGATGGATTTGTTATAGGGATCAGGACTTAAGGGTATCTATTTACCAATGAATTTTATGAATTACCTACACCCTACCCTATCGAGATATCTACTAACCGTAAAAGCACCACAGTTACAATTTTTGTATCATTTCTTTTACAGGTTCCTTGGCTGAGAGTGTAACAGATTCAGTGGCTATTTCGTACGAAGATATTCCCAACTTCCCTATCAGCACAGTCGAGGGTCACCATGGAAAGTTGGTGTTCGGGAAGATCAATGGAGTACCCGTAGTGGCCATGCAGGGCCGATTCCACTATTACGAAGGATACCCGCTGTGGAAGGTACGACCGCACCTAACCTTAACTTAATAAAAAAACCGAGTACCCTAGGTGTAGAGCATTCCCAACCTCTAAAACTAACCTACCAAGAATTGCCTTTCAATAAGCATACAATTACAGCCATTGCTGAAAATGTTTCGCTCGTCCAATCATGGGTTTAATTTCCGCTAGATTTTTTTTTAATATTTGTGCTTGCCAGATACCTACTCTTTCTTATGGATTTGCCTCGAAGTATCAGGGGTGAATCGGATAATTGTTGGCCTCTTATATAATAGTTCTTGCTTAATTATATAAAGCCTTTCAGATCACAAACGCTAGATATGTATGTATATTTGTGATGTAAGACCGCCCATTGTGCCATGTCATATGCCATGCCTATGATCTATGTAATTGTACTTTACATTTGTTTTGGTGTGCAATAAAGAATATTCTATTCTATATTTTTAAATACTTACATAAGTATATCTATATCGAACTACAGAGTAAACAGTACTATTGCAACCTACTTCGGTTCAAGATCAGGCAGGCAGGCAGGGCATTCGCTCACGTGTAGAGAAATGATAAACAAGAATGATGTAAGACTGCCTAATATCCTACGGTTTGTACGCATTATAAATAAGTACATAATGAACATAAACAAACATACTTGATAACTACGGAAAATTCTGGTATTAGCTTACCCGTATCTGGTCGTGGCTGATGCAAAGCGGTCTCGACCCCCTAGCGGTGGGGTTATCTCTTGTTGTGGACATGACAATGGAGAGTAACGGACACGTTTAGATAAAATACTACCCGCCTCGAACCTTCTTGTTTCTTATAATGAACGTTTTATAAAGAATCTAGTGTAGTTTTAAATCTTGTTATAACTGCCTCATTAGCCTAGTGGTCCAGAGCGCGACTGCTACGCTAGGGGTCCTGGGTTCGATTCCCAGGTCGAGCGAAGTGTTATTGGGTTTTTCTATGAAATTCCCAGTAGCAGCTCGAAGTTTGGAATTTGTGCCCGGTTAATGGCAATAGGCTCGCCCCCTATTACATGGGACCTAAACATACCGGCGAACTGTGGGTGTACACTAGTACGCCTCTGCCTAACCCTTCGGGGAATATAGGCGTGATGGTATGTTATGTTATAAATCTTGGTCATACCCTCTACTAGTTTTTATCAAAAAAATATTTCTTCTTCTGTCATGTCGGGACATGGACGAGCTACCAATACATACAGTATCCCTGAAGTGGTTTTTAATATAAAATGTTGTGGCCGTAAATGTTAGGAATTTGTGATTATTGTCTTTACTGATTTCGATATGTTTGCATAAAAACACTTACATAAGCTATTTGACCTGCGCGGCTGTTCGCATTGGCTAAATTCAGATGCGCGTTGATATTTCTGGTGTACCTACTGTAGTGCATATTAGTAGAGGCTGACTCTCCGAAGTGTGCGTGTGGAATCGTTGAATGTATTGTGATTTATGTCTAAGCAATAAATTTAATCCTACCATTGATCAACTCGCAGACATAATAGAAAAACAATTGCTGTATGTTGCGGGCACGATAATGGTCTTGTTAGGGTCTCTGGTAGTTAGGGCTACTCTACCTTGAAGGGTGTAATAGAAGACCTAAAATGCAACAAATTGAACCCCATGTCTTGCTCTTCTTCGAATTTAAAATTAAGAAACGTTTAAATTGTTACAGTTCCGCTATAAGCTGAACGTCTTATAGTTCTTTACAGTACCTACAAATAAAATTTACATACCGCCTGTGTTGAAAACTTGTTCAGTGAAGTGTATGTTAGAGTTTATTATTGTAAAAATCTATGTTCACAGCACAGGCAGAAATAATTAGGGAAAGAAACTTTATCAACAAAACTTTAAAATATTAGATATATGTAACTATCTATATTTTTATTATATTTATTTATCAATTCAATTTTCTGTGAAATAGACAATAATTCTACCTATATGGAACCCCTATTGACGTGCCTATTAAAATATTTCAGTGCTGCCTACCAGTACGCGTGATGAAGCTCATTGGTATTAAAACCTTGATCGCTACCAACGCAGCGGGAGGCCTGAACCCATCGTACAAGATCGGCGACATCATGATCGTTAAAGACCACATCAACATGATGGGATTCGCCGGCAACAACCCGCTGCACGGACCTAACGACGAGAGATTCGGACCTCGGTTCCCTCCTATGAGCAAAGCATACAACTATGAATATAGAAAAGTTGCCAAAGAGGTATGTTGGTCCTTTTATTTCTTTCACCTCGTTGAGAGATGGGCAGATATACCTACGACCTGCCGCCTGAGCATGGCGGAGTTAAATAAACGGTTTCTCCTGTTTGTGATTTATGAATTCTGATCATATCAAACAAATGTATCTGGGAACCCCCGAAATCTTGGGATTTCTATGCGCGGCTCTTCTCCTAGTACCTATACCCAGCAACTATAACTGAAATAAAATATGCGTTCTTGGAAGAATTATCTTCCGTCAGTGACATGGCCACGGGGGGTAATCTCAGATAGGAACATGCGTGCGTCACACATATTCTTACACGTGAGTTTAATCTTTGGCATTATGACCTAACGCGTGCGTTCCAAAAGCAAATGTAGCTGATTTACGATTACAAACTGATTATTCCTTTGTCACCCTTTTAAAAAATGTTTTGTGAATGCACACTTTGTGTTATATTAACAATACCGAAGCCAAGGTTATCAGGGGTCGCGTGTGCGATTTACAACTTGACGCGCAACAAACAAGAGCTTTGTAATAGTACCTTCATGTTAGGGCACCGAATAACAACTACCTACAATGGCACATTTAATCTCTACTACTCTACATTGAAGATATTTAAAAAAACAAGTGGGTTAGGCTATATAAACGTCTCAGAATAAAAAAACGAGATTTTTTAAATTCTTCTCTTTTTATTACGGGTTGGCGCAAAAACTACTGAATAGATTTTAAATTTGTAATCACTGTTGGAAAGTATATGCTCCAACTTAAAAACTGATGTAGGTATCTAATTTTTATCTTAATGATTAAAACGGAACCTGAGATACAGCTTGACCTCTATGATGTATAGAGAGCCATACAAAAAAGAGATCATAAGTGTTGGTTTTTGATTCAATTATCTTTGGGATCCATTTCTAACCCTGCTTCAGGTGAACGAAGCCGCCGGCCAAAGCTAGTTATATCTAAATAAAAATACCCACTTAAGTTTTAGAGAAGTTGTTTAAAACTGAGTGTTCTCTGACATTTTCTTACTGCTATTTTCATTTTTAAAAAAGCAATTTGTATAATTATATCATTAACGAGTGACGTTAGGTTTAAAAAACACAATTAGAGGTAAGCCACTTTAATATGAAGTTGTATCTCTACATAACCCCTCTTATGTCGCGGCCATTTTGCGCATTAAAAATAATATGTAAGTACTTAAAAAATCATTCTGAGAAAGTGAATTACAAAATGGCACAAGATAACAGGCAGATGAGTTTTGTTGAATATTTCGTACCTATACTTTATCGCTTTATAAATTGATAGATATGGATATAAATGATATATTATTATTATTAGGTATTTATCGTAAAATACCTACATACTTTTTTATTGTTTTTACACAGCTGTGTACTTACCTACGTCAAATGTTTTCAGTAGTAGGTACTTAAATCGAATCTATAGTTTATATATAAAACAGTCTGGTTGGTTACACCATTTATAACTGAATAACGCCTGAAGATTTTTTTATGCTACCCATTTGATTTATTGGGTTTGTCTCCACTAAATACGAATAAGTAGCAGAAAAACTATAACAGATCTTAAAAAATCACGCACAAGAAATTATGAAGGAAATTATTTTTACCCGACTGCCGAAGGAGGAGGGTTATGTGTTTGACGTGTATGTATGTATGTATGTATGTATGTATGTATGTATGTATGTATGTATGTCCGTTCCTATGTCCGCTCGTAACTATTCAACGGTGCAACCGATTTAGATAAATGATACCTCATTAGATTTGTCTTGATGGCACGAGTGTCACTGGGTACATGAAATTTAAAAAAAAACAAAATGGCGGATTTTATGCGCTTTAATGCGTGGGCTGGAAAATATGTTTTGAGCATTCCGTATCATGTATTCTCAAATTTTCTTTATTAGTTTAATTAGTTTTAAATTAAGCGTCTGCAGATTTTTCGTAGTTTTGCACTAAAAATCCGGAAACAAGTTACGTAATTAAAATAACTAAAAAACCCGACTGCATAAAAACACTTAAAAAAAAACTAAAAACACAAAAACAAGTCTAGTAGTCCAGACCTATGTAAAGTAATATTGAATAAATACACCATTTAAATGTTTTCATGATCATCATTTTCAAAGTCAATCTTGCAGTCGGGACCCATTACTGGGAATTTTAGAGACGGTCACGATTTTGAATGGGTCCCGACGGCAAGATTGACTTTGAAAATGATGATCATGAAAACATTTAAATGGTGTAGTTATTCAATATTACTTTACATAGGTCTGGACTACTAGACTTGTTTTTGTGTTTTTAGTTTTTTTTAAAGTGTTTTTATGCAGTCGGGTTTTTTAGTTATTTTTCTCATAAATGTATCGGGAACGGATTGAATCAGTTTGTATGCTGTTGGTAAGGCCAGTAGGAGTTGTGTGCATTGTTCGAACTCTTATGCGGCTGGTGTGATTTAGTTTTTGTCTTGTGTGTGTTTAAGTGGGTCCCTGAAAGTTTAGATTAAAAAATTGAGCCGGTAGGCAGCACCACAACTAGGTTTTGTTTTTTTAGGACAGGAAAAAGTTCGCCGGGCCCGCTAGTTTTAAATTTAATATAAAACCTCGATCTAAAGACAATTGGTATCTAATTGTATGATTTTTTGAACAAACTAGCAAAATTAAATACGTATTACAACATGACATTTCTTCTTTCAGATTGCAAAAGAGTTAAATATAGACAACATTGTCCGGGAGGGCGTGTACACGTGTCTCGGAGGACCCAACTTTGAGACTGTGGCCGAGTTGAACATGCTGAAGATGGTCGGAGTCGATGCTGTGGGCATGTCTACTGTGCATGAGGTAATAATGCGGTAGACAACCTTCTCAGTTATCACAATTTTTGTCAGAAAGGTTTAGATACATTTCCAAATAATTAATTTGGAAGTGTCTCCTCTGCAAGGGCCCTCTACCCATTTGACCTGTGCCTAATCCGGAAATAGTCAAACATATTATACCAACAATCATTTCGTGCTTATCCTTTTCTTATAAAGTAAAGAGGGCCGAACCGTTGCTGAGGAAAAAATATTTTAGAGCGATCACGGGGTATTGGATGATGATCCTACATAATGTTGGTAGTGCACCCATCATCCAATATTTCATCAAGATTTCACGCTCAGCAGCTGTGGTCACGACAACTTCGCCAATTAACAAAATCAAATAAAAAAACAATTATACCTACAGGTAATTACAGCAAGACACTGCGACTTGAACGTGTTCGCGCTATCCCTCATCACCAACGAATGCGTGACGAGCTACGAGAACAACGACGAGGCTAACCACGAAGAGGTACTGGACGTCGGGCGCATGCGGCAGGGCATCCTGCGCCAGTTCGTGTCCAAGCTCGTCGACAGGTTCGCACAAATCGAGGCCAAGAACCCCTGAACAACGTCATTTGACGCATTGAGCTTCAAAGATACTCCACTTCATTAAGAAACTCAAGTTTACTTCGATAAAGTCATACCTATGTCTAGGGTACCGCACTGTCAATGTGTGTACGCTTGTACTAGTAATTATTCATTTATTATTAAGTACCTAAGTATATGTATTGCCATATTTGGCAGCCGCCGTGTGTTTTATGAAAGGTCTTTTAATTATTAATTCCGAGTTTTATAAGCAGTTTTTTTATGTTTAAGCATATTTATGTGTAGTTTTTAATTTTCGTTTTTAGATAGGACAATTTTTAAAAGTTTATGTATTATTTAAGCTATCACAGTTTAAGTTTAGATATTAATAAAAATATTAAATAAAAAAGTGAAAGAGATCTGATGTCTGTTCGTAAGTGTTCTTTGAGTGATACAGAGGAAATATGTTTTTAATAAAATTATTAAAAAATATTGTGGTGTATGTTATTTCCGATTCTTGGCATCAGCTCATAAGTATAGATTAATGAAAACAATTATGTTTATACTAGCTTCCGCCCGCAGATTCGGCCGCGGCGTTTCCTCAAAAGGAATATTATTTCCCGTTCTACATTTTTAATTCCTCCTCCACTCCCATAGGTCGTAGCGTGATGTTATAAAGCCTTCATCGATTTATGGACTATCCAACACAAAAATGATTTTCTATTTGAACCAGTAGTTCCTGAGATTAGCGCGTTAACCAAACAAACAAACAAGCTCCTAACACAGCTTTATAATATTAGTATAGATAATATCTCAGTTCATAATGATCAGACCAACTATCTAGTGGTCTTCAGACAAATGATAAAAGTACCAAATTTAAGGAAGGTAATAAATAGGAAGGTAATGTTATCAGGGAAAAAATAAAGCGATTAGTTTTTTACTATAATTTAATTACGATGATAACTTATTTATTTAACAAGTAACGAGTACTTATTACAGAAAAAATATTGGCTGAGTTTACCGTAACAAATGCATAGTACTTAATTAGATTGTCATCAGGCAGCTGTTTTAATTAAAGCTGCAAGAGATTTTTCTTATAAACCAAGACAATTTTTGACTATAAAAATTTACTACTTACAAACAATTGATCTATTTGAGAGGATGTTTCTTTGGGCAGAGATGTGCGAACTCTTTACAAGCTTCATTTATATCTTCATAGTTATATTTGAAGCCATACTGTAGCACTCTTTTTGGTATGACGTATTGCCCTTTAGTCATGATCATAGCTCTCTCCTGGTTAAGCAGCATATTCAAAATTCCCTCAGGCACAGGCAGAATAGCGGGGCGTCCCAAAGCTTGAGCAAACGACTGGAATTAAATTTTATAAGAAAAGAGTTAATTAAATCTACAATATTGTAAAAACCAATATACGAATCAATAATAATAATTTCTTGTTCGACGGTAAATGCACCCATCGACGTCTTTATTTGAAATAGCTGTCCGGCCCGGCTTCGCCCGTTTTCCTGTAGGAATGAAGCATTTTCCCGCGGTAAAAAGTATCTAGCGTTTGTTCCATCAGGGTTAATGTGGGCTTCTAATGGTAAAATAATTTTCGAGTAGTTTCGTAGCCTATTCAATACAAACAAACAAACAATCAAATCTATCCTCTTTATAATATTAGTATAGATGATACGACTATGTGTAAACAAATTAGCCGAAGAAGATTTTTTCACTTGCTTCTTTATTAGAGGAATTTTCAATTACATAGTATTTTTACCCACCGAAGAACACTAGACAAAAATAGTTTGGTTAAGAAGTACCTAATTTAATTTTAGAGTCGGCATGAATTTATTCGTGATGGCACTGTCATTATCGGCCTGAGCGCAAGCAAATCTTCTGCCATAATGTGGAAAATGTGGAAATTGATTTTATAAAAGTAAAAAAGTGTTTGTTTGTTCGTCTAAAGCAGGGTTTCCCAAACTTATTTTGTCTACTGCCCACTTTGAGGATAAATTATTGTTTTGCGCCCCCGTTTTTACACCTACCTACTTAAAAACCATTATAACCAATATAACTCTAGACAACGCCCCCATTTTTTTCTGGGTTTGTTCTTTTACCCTTTAGGCCTGCAGCGCCCACAAGGAGGCGTTATCGCCCACTTTGGGAAACCCTAAAGTATACCGTGCCCGTGAAGGTTTCTGACAATGAAAAGGCATTGCATCCGTTGGCCACAGATAGCTGTTCCAATCCATACCTACTACCTAATATTATAATTATTTATGTAACTGCCTGTTTGTTTGTTACGTTTTCACATCTAAAACGTTGAAACAATTTGGATATTTTTCGTATAGAGATAGATTGGATTGGACTTTGGAGTAGGACATAATAATATGCGAGTAAAACCGCAGAAAAGAGCTAGTTAATAAAATACTTACATCTATATAACCTTAAACCTAATACGATTATAACAGGCCGATGTCGACATTATAGTTATTGATGAAAAATTATTATGAGAGATAGCATCAGAAGCTAAAACAACAATTTTAAAGATTTTTTGTCCATCTGTCTGTATGTTTGGAGGCGCATCACGCAAAAACTTTAACACACAGTTGTATTGGCTAGGCCTTAATATGCCAAGTAGAAGCTAAACTATAGTAAGTAAATCCTTTTGGGATGCGAGTATTCAGATAATATGACTACAGGGTGACATTGAATTAGGTACCGCGCCAAACTGAAATATTTCTCTAAGTAACAAAGGAAATTTAGAGCACGTGTGATTTGAGATATATTTTTGTAGTGTTTTAAAGCCTTCGGCAGCGCCTGCGCGCATTCCTACCAACTGCTGTTTTTCTCATCTCATCTCAGCTCATCATGCTTCCCTAAAGAAATAGCTTAGTTTGTACTATCTAAGATGACAAATCAAATACTTTTGTATAATTAGAATACCGACAGAAATTATATTTTTAAATTAATAACTAGGAATTATTCAGTGAACCTCCCATTTCAATATGTCGCATGTTTTCAAAGTCACCCTGTAATATCGTTCGCATGCACGCAAGCACGTACATGCGCACGGTAATCCCCTGATTCATAATATTAATATCAATATAGTTTTAAACCTGATCGATATGTACAGTCAAGTGTAATCGTTAAAGGCAATAACAACACTTGTCTTGTCTGGTGTCAGTAGCCGGACATATAAACCTTATCTGTTATCTGTCTTATAGATATAGCTTTATAATAGCAATAGCAGTTTTGCCTTTGCCAGTGGTTTCACTCGCATCCGAAAGGAATTTTAGATCAAAGGATAGCCAAATTTTATCGATATCTGTGTAATGGTTGAAAACCGCGTGAAACGTGCCACAGTCGAGCGTCTACCTGTTGTATTGCCATATGTTAGAGGAGTCACAGACAAGATTGGCTATATTTTGAAGCGAGTTTCAATAAAACATACTTCAAGCCGCTGAAGAAGATAAGTCAGTTCTTACCACCTGTCAAGTGCCACATACCTCTAGGTACAACATGCAGGAGTATACAAGCTTGATTGTGATTGCGGTCTCTCATACATAGGCCAAACTAAAAGAAGCATAGAGATCCGCGTAAAAGAACAAATTACCGTTGTCAAGCACCGCCGTTCCAGAAAGGCTAGTTTATGAACACCACACCATTGACAAGTCCCAGCACTACATCAGAATTGATAAACGACAAGTCCTCGCAAAAGAAAACCGATTTCTACCCGACATGTTTCGTGAGGCTATTGAAATTAAAAAAACACCCAAATTTCAATAGAGAATTTGGCTGGGTTTACCAGCTGCTTGGAGTCTGGGAACCCCATTATTGAATCTATTAAATCTAAATCCAAGCCCACAGCAACTGCAAGACCAAAGGACTCGGTGAGCTCATTCTGCGTGAATCGGATTGCTAACTTTAAGGACGCTATCACAATTTTCTACAAATATCAGTGCTTTTCAGGTACCATTTTAACGAATTAGGAGCACAACTGCGAGGATATCTTGGTTTCAAATTAAAGATAATATATTAATCTCCACAATGATTCCATAAAAAATGTATAACCCTATACAAAATTTTCACACAAATACGATTTCACCATCACACTAATCGCAAAAAAAATCGAAAAATGGGGTCTGAATAGGTACCAGTATAGCTAAATCCACTGCAAATATAAACATAAAAATAATATAAAAACGTTGCTTATATAGTCCTCTATACGAATAGCTAAAAATTTTGTAGCCAAATGAATCAGTTTTTAATTTATGAGAAAAAAATGAAACGCTCCCAAATTTCTCCATACAATTTCTACTCGCCGTTCGTCATACCGCGCTCAAACGCGCTCGTGGAAGGACGGGTGTATCGCATGCTGTCAAATACGTAAAAAAATACGTAATAAAATACGTAATAAAAAATACGTAAAAAGAGAGTGCCGTGTTGTATACTCTGGTTGGACGAAGTTGATACTTTTTCGGTCCGAAATAGAAGTAAGTACAATTTTTGAAATTTGTTTTAGAAATAAATAGGTACATAGTTGTATTTATAATGGATGTAGATTACGGATAAAGATTTATATGAATAATGATATTATCATCTACAGGAAAAAAAATAGCGTAATAAAATATTTTTGAGATATTCGATACCGTATATACTAATAGTCGATTTTGGGATTTTTGGGGGTGGTGATTACGAGTACGCACGGCTACACATTAAGCTACATACAAAACTAGTTTACGCTGGCCTCTTATGGCATAGAAAGTCTATAAAGTAATACCTTCATGTATCAAGATTAGTTAAGTTACGTATAAAATCGAGCGGACAGCGGTTTCAATGTGTGCGTGCGCGTAATGTTGTTGTGTTGCAAATCAGATACCTAAATTTGAGCAAGTTCAAAATGTGATAGCGTCCTTAACAAAAATGTAAGGTACAATGTTAGTAATTTTAACACATCTCAGTAGGTATATCTACCTACCCATGACCATGGATGCTGTAAAGGATCCGAAACGTCGGAAATTAAATAATATCAATACAACGCGATCAAATCAGTAAAAAGTAGTTTCATTTCAATATAATTATGTTATGTTATAATTGCGCATTCATTCCTAATTTTTCTCAAATTGATTCCAAATACCTACTTACTTTGGTAAAATCATCGTTAGTGATAACTTGCGGCGCCACGCCGTTCAGCACACCTTCTACTTTATCGTTTTCGATAGCAAAGAGTATCAGTCGTGTGAGATCGTCTATGTGGATCCATGGTAAGTACTGTTTGCCGCTACCGATGCGACCGCCGAGGCCGAAGTAGAAAGGGATGAACATATTCTTGATCATGCCACCCCAGCGACCGAGCACAGCACCGGCACGAATAATTACCTACAATGTAATAATTAATACAATGGAATCTGAAGACTTGTTTGGCGTAGCGGCTGAGCGAACGACTTCTGCGACACGTGTTCCGGGTCTGAGCGTTTGTGTACCTATGTGAGAATTTGTGTTTGTAAACGCACCCACGATAATGGAGAAAATCTTAGTATGGAACAACGTTTAAAAAAAAACAATATAGGTAGGTACATTAATAACATAACATAACATACCATCACGCCTGTATTCCCCGAAGGGTTAGGCAGAGGCGTAGTAATGTACACCCACAGTTCGCCGGTATGTTTAGGTCCCATGTAATAGGGGGCGAGCCTATTTTCATTAACCGGGCACAAATTCCTAACTCCGAGCTGCTACTGGGAATTTCATAGAAAAACCCAATAATACTTTGCTCGACCTGGGAATCGAACCCAGGACCTCTAGCACAGCAGTCGCGCTCAGGACCACTTGGCTAATGAGGCAATATAATAAATAATAATTCAATATTTGTTTAGCTTTAATTGCCTGATTAGGCTAGTGCTAGAAGCCCTGAATTCCCAGGTCGAACGAAGTGTAACCAGCTCAGTCTAGATTTATGTCCAGTTAATGGCAATGAGCTCGCCTCATGATACATGAGGTACACAGGCCGGCTTGTCTAGGTACATTATTAGTACACCGCCGCGTAACTCTTCGGGGAGTATTCCCCGTGATGGTAGATATTTTTATGAATTTTGAGCTCTGGATTATTTGAACCATACATTTAAGTTTAAATTAATAGTGTTATTGATACCAAACAAAACTAAATTATTTCTGCAAAGTTATGAGTTAAACCTAATTTTGAAGTTACTGAGATACCTAAACATGACTAAATACACAATTCAAAGATTATTTATTGTTCTTGAGAACCAGGGCTCTAATACAAATAAACAAATTAGGCTTGTAATTACGTGCATATAATATGTTAAATAGTAATTTACTATTAGTAATACTTACAAGCCTAACAGGTGGGTCTACATGGGCAGCTTTTTCCCACTCAACAGTAAGCCTGGAGAAAAAGTCGAGGCCAGTTGTAGGACTGGTCTCGTCGTATTTGTTTTGTTCCGAAGGTTCGTAAGCACCAACACCAGTGAGGACAACGAAAACCTTTGGCTTGTCATGCTCTTGACATTTGTTAATAGCTTTAGCTAATGCCTTAGTTGTACACACACGGGAGTTCTGGACATTTTGTTTAAAGCTGAAAGAGAAACAATATGTAGGTAATCTATCTAATGATTTAACATAATATTTGCACATCCTACTATTCTATCCTACTAATATTATAAATGCGAAAGTTTGTGAGGATGGATGGATGTTTGTTACTCTTTCACGTCAGAACGGCTGAACGGATCTGGATAAATTTTGGCGCAGAGATAGATTATAGTATGGAATTACACATGGGCTACTTTTTATCTGAAGTCCACGCAGACGAAGTCGCGGGCAGAAGCTAGTAAAGCTATACATTTGTAGTGACATCTACCGCCCTACATGGGCAAACGACTAATAAATCTTGAATCATGCATGTGAAGTTTGCAATGCAACTTTAATATATAATAATATATAATCACCCGACATCAACCATGGGGCCGTGGCCCGCCAGGCAAAACAGCCGCTTGGGCGGAGGATCCTCCCTTTGGTTAAAAGGGCAACACACCTCGCTACTCTACACATTATATTATTATTATAATCAGCCACTGCAGGGCAAAAGCGTCCTTGCACTTCTTATTATTTAATGCTTTTTTGCTAAATCTCTCAAATCAATAGAATTTAATACTGCTTTTTAAATTTAGTTTCTATTTTCTACTACATAAAGAATCTTATTATATTATCTTATAAAACTGATTTATGTATGTATGTTTTAGTTTACTGCATGCATAGTGATCTCAAGGGCAATTACTACGCTAGAGGTCCTGGGTTTTCATTTTGGAAGTTTGGAATCTGTGGCTGGTTAATGGCAATAGGCTCGCCCAATAGAGGATGAGCCTATGGGACATGGGACCTAAACACCGGCGAACTGTGTACATTAGTACGCCTCTGCCTAATCATTTGAGGAATACAGGCGTAATGGTATGTGTATGTTCTCAACAGCAGTTCGGATTTTGGAATTTTGCCTGGTTAATGGCAAGAGGCGCGGCCCCTATTATATGGGACCTAGGCATGCCAATGTGTTACTAGCAAACTGTGGGTGTACATGAGAACACAACAGAGCCCTAACCCTACATGGACAAAGGTATGATAGTATATTAGTTGCTATTAGAGCAATTAAAACTTTTGTTTATATATTATGTTTTTAAACAATTGATGACTGGCTAAATAATAAGGGGTTCCTTACCCAGGTGTCCAAGATTTAGTAAAATCCATGAATTGTTGTCCTGCACAATTTACTACGGCACATAGCCTTTTGGGCAGGCCTGAGTTTTCTAATGCAGTCCATGAAATGTTATTGGCTCCTGGCATACGGGCTACATTCACAACATTGTAGCCTTTTATGGTTAGAAGTTCTCCTAGATTGTGTCCAATAAAGCCTGTGCCTCCACCTGGAATTAGAGTTCATCACTTGTCTATAACATGGTAAATTAATTGACACAGTATCTTGTTTGTAATAAACAGAGGCGATATTATGACATGTTATTGCGATCATTATTAAGTTGTGAGAAAGATATGGCACTTTTTAATGTGTAGAGTGGCATCTCACTCTCTCAATTGCAGCTCTCGTAATAACACATCATAATACTGCCTCTGTACTTTTTACTGCATAGCGGTCCTGATCGCGACAGCTTCGCTAGAGGTCCCGGGTTCGATTCTCCATTTTGAGCAGTGTTATTGGATTTTCTATGAAATCTGTTTGAGCTCGAAGTTTGAGATTTGTGTCCGGATAATGGCAATAGGGTTGACCCTTATTACATGGGACTTAAACATACCGGCGAACTGTGGCTGTATATTAGTACTGCACCTCTACCTTACCCTTCCGGGAATACAGGCATAACGGTATGGCTTATCTTTTACCAAGCTATGAAACTAATATGGATTTCGCTTGGCTTGACTATTTTGATTTACATACGCCAAAGATGAAGGTAGTAAACAAATGAAAATAAACAAGTTTACTGAAGTTTTATTATTCCGATGATGAAGTAAATGCAATAAGGACTTAAACGGTATGACGGCATAATCTTTTCAATAAAACTACACCTGACAATCTGTTTAATTCAGCTCTAATAAAATTGGAGACGCATCTTGAATTATCAAAAAAAAATCAATGAAATGCTTAATAACATACCAATGATTACTTTTCTGGCTGCCATTATTTAGAATATTATATAACCACTAAAATTTGTGCGTTCATGCGTGTGTTCATTCAACCATGAAAGACATTTGTCAATAACAGAAGGAATTGTTTACAACTTAGACCATTTAATCAAGTTAACAATATGTAGTAAATCAAAGTAATTTTAAAATGTAAATAAGATTTAAACGAATTTAAGGTTATTGCATTTCTTTTCAAGTTTATCAAAAAATAACAATTATCAGCTGGACAAATACAAACACATGATGATTGTCAATGTCATGATTGATGACAGTGACAGTGAATAGAAAAGAAACCACGATAAATCGATAAAAAAATGCTGTTTGAAATCTTGATGAAAATAATTTACCAAATGGTAACGAATTCGATATTTATGAAGTTTCATCAGATTGGTTTATCCGTAGGTAGCTAACAAACAAACATCCCAACTATAAAATGTATAATAATATGCGAACAAGCCAAGTTACATACTTGGCTTGTACATAATACCTACTAAAAATTCAATGGTCCTTTTGGTAAATTGGTAATACGGACACGGTAATACTAAAAAAAATAGGCTGGGCCTGGCTGGGCTCAACTGGGCTGTCAATCGTCAGCTGTTAAAACGGCAAATTCCGACAGTTGTCATTGTCACTGTCAGTGTCAGAGTGTCAGATCACAATTGACTCCTTGAGCCTGCTGTTATTTTTGGACATTTTAAAACGTTTTTTTAAACTACAAAGTAAATAGCAATAATAACTAATTAAAATGTTATAATCTATGCACTGTAATCTCCAAATACCAGCTTCAACGTTTAGAAATTGTACAATTCGTTTATCCGTTTCAACAATAAAATTTCAATGATGATATCACTTTACGTTGAAAATGGCATCGCCTATGTATGGAACTCCGAAGGTAATTTTAATTTTATATGTACTTAGTTAAATTCTTACAAACATAATCCGGAGTGGATTATAATATAATATTAAGGCAACATTCTGACCATGAAATTTTTTGTATAAAGTAATAGCTTATGTTTTTTTGTATTTTTTTTTTGTATGTTTACATTTAGATTGGTACAATTTACGAGCCAACCATCGTGTATGCGGGTCACTAATAGGTTCAGTCCCATCGTTTCCGAGACAAAATGATTTTTTAGGTATGTACCTACATATTTATTTAATACTGTAATAAATACATCTGTCCCCAGGCAAGTCTAAGGACCCTTTCTAGGACTGTTCAATATTTCTTTTGCTCTTATCGTCTTAAATATTTTTAGGATTACCTATGGCTTTGACATCTGAAGAAGCTGCATTATTAGTAGAAAAAGGTGTCTGTGATTTATTTGAATTACCAACCCTAACATCAAAGCCATCGGAAGAAGAGAAGCAAATTATAAAAAACCTTGAAGAGAAGTAAACTATCATAATTATGTTATTGTCAATAACTTTTATATTACTTTGTCTGTCAGCATAATTGTGTAGCTAAATTAGTCTATTTAATTATACCAAAATGTATATTTTTCAACAGTCAAATGTTATGTGGATTATTAAATATTAACATGTTTATTTGATGTTTTAGTGTATTATCAGAACAAGCAGAAGCTTTGAAGAAGCGAAAAATTGAACAGTTATCACAGAAGATTGACATTATAATAGCAGGGAAAAGGCAAAAACTCTTGTCAAGGGGGATTACTGGTAAAATGTACTAGAGATATGCCTCATTTTTCTAAAAAGTAATAGCACTGTACTAGGACACAAACAGTGATTCTGCATGATCAATACTCTTGTGCTGCTACACTATAAAAGCTAATAAGTTAATAAAAATACTAATAGACATAATTAAGTACATTATAATCTATGATACAATGGGTTCATATAATAAAAATAAATATATTACCTTTATTTTACAGACATTCAATTGGATAAACAAGCATTATTACAAGAGGAAATAAACAAATTGCCAAAATTAGCTCCTGCCTATCTTTTGAAACATTTACCTACAGAACATTATATTGCTACAGGTAATTTCAAAGGCATTATAGTGTATGTATGATCTACCTTGACTATATGAGTAAATATAAATTTAACTTATTACAGAAAGGAAAAATGTAAATATAGATGTTTTGAAACCCAGTGTAGTGGAAGGAAAAGGGGCCCTAAAATATAGATATTTTAAAAATCTCTGGGAAAAGGGACATCACATTACAAATGGATCTAAATTTGGCTGTGACTATCTTGTATACCCAGGTAATTATAGTTTATAAATTATTTTGTTCATTCATTAACAGGTACAAAATATAGTTTCTGCGAAATAATGTTGGGATAGGCCTGGACCCCTTCCATGTCAGTATTTTAAGGGTTGAGCTTTTATCTTGGGTACAGGTACGGTTAGGACATTAGCTTCCTCAATTAATATGGAAATTAATATAATAATACACCACAATCCTATAATAGGGAATAACTTGATTTTCAGGTGACCCTGTGAGGTTTCATGCAACATACATGGTGAGATGTATTTACGATCAAGCTGCCACTCTGAGTCCTGCAGAGCTTGTAGCATTTGGGAGATTATCTGTTACAGTCAACAAACTAGCTGTTTTAGTTTCTTGCAATGGTCAAGGGAAACTGGAATATCAAACACTCCAGTGGCATGATAATGTTACCTAATTACCTATTATATGATGCGCCTAATTTTATTATAAACAATATGTTTTAAAAAATATATCTGTCTATTTATTTATCAAATGCCTCGTTAGTCTAGTGGTTTCAAGTGCGACCGCTACGCTAGAGGTCTTGGGTTCGATTCCCAGGTCGAGCAGTGTAATATGGGTTTTTCTATGAAATTCTCAGTAGCAGCTCGGAGTTTGGAATATGTGCCCGGTTAATAGCAATAGGCTCGCCCCCTATTACATGGGACCTAAACATACCGGCGAACTGTGGGTGTACCTTAGTACACCTCTGCCTAACCCTTAGGGGAAGGACCTGATACAGGCGTGATGGTATGTTATGTTATTTATCAAATACATAGTACCTATATCCAAATAAGTAAATAATACGCTGATTTTCGCCAAAATGACCTTATTACATACATTCCATCACACCTGTATTCCCCGAAGGGTTAGGCAGAGGCGTACTAATGTACACCCACAGTTCGCCGGTATGTTTTAGGTCCCATGTAATAGGGGGCGAGCCTATTGCCATTAATCGAGCACAAATTCCTAACTCCCGAGTTGCTACTGGGAATTTCATAGAAAAACCCAATAACACTGCTCGACCTGGGAATCGAACCCAGGACCTCTAGCGTAGCAGTCGCGCTCAGGACCACTTGGCCACTCCAAATTACCTTATTATCATACCCAAATCTCTTGATCCCCAAACACGGTCCTAGTGAGGCGCCCGCCGATCCAATCCGATCTTTTCAAAGAGGATCGTGGGCATATGATCCAATCGATATTCGGATCCGATCGCGGATCGATTCAGCTCCCATCAAATTTTCACGTGGGAGAGCCATGCTCCGGCACGAATGGCACGGCTCGACCGGAGTGATAGCACTGCCTCACGTAAAACCGGCGTGAAACAACGCGTGCGTTGTGTTTCGCCGAGTGAATGAGGTTACCGGAGGCCCAAACCCTTTTAAAAGGCGGGCAAAGCACTTGTGACTCCTCTGGTGTTGCGGGTGTCCATGGGCGGCGGTTATCGCTTACGATCAGGTGATCGGTCTGCACGTTTGCTCCATGCCATAAAAAAAATCGGATCACGGTCGAAACATTGTGGTTTGCACACAATGTAATGGAGGTACAGTCAGCGCCAAAAGTCGCTGAACACGATGCAATCTTAATACTTGATACTAATACTTGACACTGGCAAATACACAAAAAGCGTGGCGCCATAATAATAAAAAAAACTGTGGCCATAAATGTCAAATTAAATTGTCAAGATTGTCAATTGTCATTGTCAAGTAAAACGAAACTCAGAAGTGCAGCAAAAACTAAAAAGCAAATAACAAAGCAATAGCAATATTACTGAAGTGAAAGCACTTTCTCTATTTGTGGTTACATTTTCTGTAAATTTAAGATGGGTGATCCAGAATTAGACAAGATTAGGCAACAGCGGCTCGCTCAGCTACAGGCGCAACATGGGGTGAGTGTGAATCATTGATGGAGGTTATATTCAATTTAAATTAACTATACATTACATTCGTATTGATACCATTTGCATTAGTCTCAGTATTGATTTAAAAAATCTGGTTTCTGTATGTTATATACTTTAAATGCTTCGTCTTATTTTTTTAGGGCACTGGTGATCCGAATCATGCTAAGCAACAAGAAGAAAGAATGCAAGCAATGGAAGAAGCAAAACACCAGATTCTTGCACAAGCGCTAAGTCAAGACGCGAGAGCGAGACGTAATAATACTAATATTATTATAATTTAAACTCAGTACAGCACAAACCTATATTTTATTGTCAAAATAACACATTGTTTCATGTAGTGGTTATGCTAATCGGTTTGATTCCCACCCAAAACCAATATTTGTGTGTTCCATAGATTTGTTTAGAGTTTGGGTATATATTTGTGTGTCCAAATTGTGTGTTTACAAAGTCCCCCATGTTCTGCTCTATTTAAGTATTTTTTTTATTTCAGTGAACACAATTAAGCTTAGTAGACCAGAAAAAGGTGCAATGGTTGAAAATATGATCTGCAGAATGGCCCAAGCAGGCCAAGTGCGTAATAAAATATCAGAACCAGAACTTATTCAAATTCTAGAGTCTCTCAATCAACAAATGCCTAAATCTTCAAGCACTGTGAAATTTGACAGAAGGAGGGCTGCACTTGATTCTGACGATGAAGACTTCTAGCACTGCTTAATTAAGTTTAATATCAATATAATGTTGCTACAATGCCTTAACAAAGTAATAAATGCTTATTTATCATATAACACTAGTGACATCTATTTTGCCTTTTTTTTTCTATGTAACATAGTGAGTAACCGATCTGCATTTTTGTACGAAATTACTGATATTTACAAAACTTTGATTTATAAATTATATACTAGCTTCATTTTGCTTTGTATTAAATTAAGATTAAATAGTTTATCAACATTGTCTCCATATTGGTAATTCAGTTATTTCAATAAACTTTACTGTTACTTGTAACAAAAACAATTTCTTTATTTATTATAGTCTAGTTGAAATCTACTCATTGCAGCTTGAGACACTCACATAAGCTGCTGGATTTTATAGAATATGTTGGACAATGATGTCTTGAGTATTTGTAATTAATCAACTTCGAAAGTAGCAATAAGATACTTTTTATCCCATTCCCGTGGGATTTGATGACAGACCGAATTCCACGGGGGCGAAGCCGCGGGCAGAAGCTAGTTATATATATAAAAGAAAGTTGTGTTAGTTACACTATTTATAACTAAAGAACAGCTGAATCGATTTGGCTGAAAATTGGTGGAGAGGTAGCTTAGAACCAGGAGACGGACATAGGATACTTTTTATCTCGTACCCGTGGGATGTGATGACAGACCGAATTCCACGGGGGCGAAGCCGCGGACAGAAGCTAGTTATTATTATTATTGAGCTAGCATAAAAATATGGTGTCAAATTGAAAAGTGTCACAAGTGGCCTTATGAAAGTTTTCCTTACACACTGGTTTTTCGCGGTCTACTTAATACCTTTATCCCTATCACCATGAACGGAAGGAAAAATAACAAATAAGCAGGTACCTACTAAACTTAAAATAATGAGATTCTCGGGCGCTGTGCACATAGCATTCGTTGCAAACATACCAGAGAGAACATCCACTATGATCGAGCGCTTCAGCCACACGCTAAATAGGTACCTACAAGTTGGATCCGGTGGTCCCTCGTTGCTAACGCTGGACACGCGTAGATTTAGGATTACTTACAACGGGAGAATCAATCAAACAAAAAATTATCATAGTTTGTCTGTTGTATTTAGGTTCCTAACTATGTTCGTGTAAGGCAATAGGCCATGCTTATGTCGGGGCCCTCTTACTTTGTAACTTAGGTATATTTTTTTACCAAAATGCAATTTTATTCGTAACAAGCTGTTGTCCGTTCTTTCACTCGCAGTCTCGCATCCCAAAGGATGACGACAACAGCGCCACCTACCGGATCTATGTGACATCATAAGTACAAAAAATCTCAGGGCGCGTGTCCCATTTGTAATGCAGGACCCCTAAGCACTTGCCTACCTACATAATGGATAATCCGGCCCTGCCCAGGACTACTGCTTATCACCTCTGATAATTATCTTTATTTGGAAATTACGTTATTACCTATATCATGAAAGGACGCTTAATACTTACTTATATTTTGATTTGACATCTAAGGATAGCTACCTACATTAGTTTGGGATTTGTGGGAATTAACAGATTGGATATTGATATCGTTATCTGAGCTTCATTCTTTATCTCAAATGCAGAATTTATATAAGACTGGACTGAATACATTCATGATGTGTGTCCCGCTGCTTGCGTACAATGTTAAGGGCAGGATTAGTGGTATTAGTGACAAGTGTCGTTCTAGCGGCGGCTAGGAAGTCTCCTCACGCGGACGACATTCAGGATCTGTTCAAAGAGATCGACACCCGTTATTCAACTGATGTATTTGAAGATGCAAACTTAGATGTGGTAAGTTGTTAGAACCATCTAGGTAGGTACCTAGCCTAGGTCTACTAAAAGCCATAAATCTGCTTGGTGATGAAAATCTTGGTATTTTGATTTTAGCCCGATCTCATTAGAAAATATCGCTATCCAGTTGAAGTTCACAATGTAATAACCGAGGATGGCTACATATTAGAAATGCATCGTATTCCTTACGGAAGAGATGCCAACAACGTTCCAAATCAGAGGAAACCCGTTGTGTTCGTGATGCATGGTCTGCTTTGCTCATCGGCTGATTTTGTTTTAATGGGTCCGGGCTCTGGCTTAGGTGAGTATCCACCACAAACCAACTGTAGGTCCCATGGGGTCTATCTTTTCAACATAACATTATTATTCGCAGTCTAGTGGTCGCAAGCCCGGTTGGTAAACGTGGTGGTCCGTCATGGTCCGTCATGGTCCCAGGTTCGATTCTCAGGTCGTAATTGCATTAGTGTTAGCTAATAGGTAACATTTCGGATTTGTGTCTGGTACTTAACGATAGGCTTGCCGCCTATTAAATGGAAAAAAATACCATATAATATACCCTAAAAGTTATGGTAGAAAATAAATAACTGTAATTGAACTAAATGTAGATTATGTTAGTTATTAGAGCGTCTAGGAAGACAATATTATATAGAAAAAAGTTCCTTTGTTTTTTTACCGATACGTACCTACCATCTTCTCCAGTTTCCTATCTTGAGTCTATTTGCAAACTTAAATTAAATCCTTACCTAAATATAAATATGGAACAATGAATAGTAGGTACCTAGACCATATAAATATTTGAATTATGCGGGAATCGTACCCGCGAGCTCTGGTGCAGAAGCAAGTCACACTGCCGCTAACCGCTAAACCGGCCGACAATCGGGCTATTGAAAAATGAGTGAAAGGCGTGAAAGCCCTAATAAAATGGCTAGCTATGGGAGTGCTACCATCGTAACTCGTCTTGCATTCTTTCTACGCAGCTGCGATATGACGATCGATAAGGACCCGTACGATATATTTCGCATCGCATTTCGATATGAAGACATATCTACCTAATGTAAAAATTTCATCACAGATGGTTGGTACTAGGGTTGCCAACTTTTTGTCGGTCAAAAATAGTAGTTCTAAAATTATTACCCATAAAATATTATTATAGTAGATAAATAAAATATGAAAAAAAAAATAGTAGGTCCCAGTACATAGGTAGGTACTGAATATTTCGTTTTGTTTTACGCTCACACATTTTGAATTGATATTATTGTTTTGAGTTTGATGCCTTTAAAATATAGTAGTTTCGCCTACTATATACTTTTTTCAGAAAAATAGTAGTCGGGCCTCTGATATAGTAGGATACTATATTATACGTATCGTATGGTACCAACTAGGGTTGGCAACCCTAGTTGGTACCATACGATCATGCTAAGTGAGATATGGACTTCTCATCGCATCCAGATAAGTATTACAGGTGTTGGTTCATAAGAAAACGGAATACGTTGTCGGTCCATTCGCCTCGTATTATGAAAGATATAAAGAAAACATGAGGACATCAAAACCCTTACTAGTTATGTGTTATACCTACGAGATAACTTCCAGCTACTTAATCGATGTCTCAACTCGTTAGGTATTGCGAAGTGTGAACCAGCGACTGATTGTCAGTTTGTAGTGGCTGGTGGCGTTTCATCCGGCAATGTCTTCTACCTACTTATGCGTTAGGCATTTATTCTTTAGGTTCTATATATTTTATAGGTGTACTAGAATGATTATTATGTTTACAGCATACATCCTCGCTGAGGAAGGATACGACGTCTGGTTGGGTAACGCTCGCGGCAACTACTACTCACGTAAACATGTCACTTTGAACCCTGACGCTATACTGAACACTGCTTTCTGGAAGTTCTCTTGGGACGAAATAGGACACAAAGACTTGCCTGCCATGATCGATTACGCATTAGAGGTATCTGGAGAACAGAGACTGCATTATGTAGGTCACTCGCAGGGCACCACGACTTTCTTTGTGTTGGGGTCCTTGCGGCCGGAATATAACGCCAAGATTATTTCCATGCACGCATTGGCTCCTGTAGCGTATATGGCCCACAATCAAAACCTTCTGCTGAGAATGTTGGCGCGGTATTCCAATAATATTGAAGTGAGTTGATAATATGCTGCCTAATCCCATTGCAATGAGGATGTTCGTGATTATTTGCTTTTTAGTTTTATTAATTACATCAATTATTTTTTTAGAGTATTGCTTCTCTGGTTGGCATTGGTGAATTTCTGCCTCACTCTATAATTTTCACCTGGGCTGGCGAGGCGTTGTGCAGAGATGAAGTAGTATCCCAACCGATATGCAGTAATATTTTGTTTTTGATCGGTGGATGGAATGAACAACAACATAATGCCGTAAGTTTAGAAATAAAAAAAAATACACAAATCCTGTAGGTGGGAAGGTCTCTATTTGCTAATTTGGGGTTATATGATTTCAGACCATGCTGCCTGTCATCTTTGGCCACACACCGGCTGGCGTGTCAGTGAGACAGCTTGCTCACTATGGTCAAGGAATCTCCGGGGGTGGTTTCCTTCGTTACGATGAGGGCTCTCGACTGGCGAACTATAGAAGATATAAATCTTTCAATCCACCACGTTATGATCTTTCTAAAGTTACCACACCGGTGTTCCTACATTACTCAGATAGTGACCCATTGGCACATGTAAAGGATGTTGATAGGTTATTTACAGAGCTCGGTAGACCAATAGGAAAGTTTCGGGTTCCAATGGCCTCCTTCAGCCACATTGATTTCATGTATGGTATAAATGCGAAGGAATTAGTTTATGACAGAGTGATTAATCTTATAAAAGCAATGGATGAAAATGCATTTGATGACATAATATAACAAGCAAAAGTGCATACAGGTAACTAAGTTAAAAGATTTTAATTCTTTTTGCCATACAGAATATTGATACGAATGTACCTATTTATATCTAATTACGAATTACAAATTTAATAATACTTAAGTACATGTTTTCTTTATTTTATAGTTTCAACCTCTTGACTAACTCACAGGTATCTAGTAATATGGTTTTAACATTTCTGGAACAGTCCTGTTCTGTAAAGTGCTTTGCTGCAAGCTAAAAAGGCTATTTCGTTATGCCCTGACATATAGTTTTTCCGAGTCTGAGAGAGAGATTTGTGATTTAAACGCACGCACGTTACACAAGAAAGTATAAGTAAGAAATGAAAAAAATATATAAGTAATAAAGATAAACAAACTTTTGCTGTGGATTTGATTTAAAACCTAAATGATGAATGAATCGATTGCAGAGGTCATGTGGCATCTCTGTTTAATTAGTCTTCCTGGTTTTTCCAAGTGGATATCAACGTTCCTTAGATTGTTTTTCTATTTACACAAACGCCCAGCCCCGGACCAATAGGGTATTTTTTTTTTTTGTGCACACTTTTTGTGTATTTGCCAGTGTCAAGTATTAGAGTAATTAAGTAACTAATATTTCCCATCATGGGATTGTATTATGGCACCACACTTTTTGTGTTCGCCAGTGTCAAGTATAAGTTGTTCAGTTCAGTTGCCTCAATAAAACGGTAGAAACTTTATTGAGGCTTCGATGGAGTTTAGGAGTGAACCCAAAAAGTCACGATTTTCAATTTTATATCTTTGCCTACACTCTCACACGTTCACGAACACTTAATGGTTAATTATCCACCATAATAACACATTAAACTTCGGAGAAATTCAGGTTTTGAAAAATAATATAAAATCGACAATGTGCACTTTTCATTTTCCCGCCTAAACTGAATTAGGTATGATATAATCTTATCTGCTATGATGAGGGGTCTCACTTCGACTGACAAATCATAGAAGATGTCAAACTATGACATTTATGCTACTATGACCCTGACAATGATATATTGTAGGTACATTCATGGAAGTACAACCTTCATCAAGATTTAAAAAAAAAGTTTAAAAACATAAATAATAATTTTGGTGTAACATTGATTCACGTACCTACGTAAAAAGATACGGCGCGTTTGCTAAGCACAACACTAACTGTTAACACCATTTAAGTATTAGAACTACTCTCTATTATTGAGTGAACGGTAAGTATGGCCTAAAATCAAATAAACAATTAATATTAATGAAGTAACTGCCTCAATAGCCAAGTGGTCCTGACCGCGACTGCTACTACTATTAGTTACACGGGACCTAAACATACCGGCGAACTGTGGGTGTACATTAGTACGCCTCTGCCTAACCCTTCGGGGAATACAGGCGTGATGGTATGTTTATGTATTAATGAAGTAAATAAATTATCGTTAAATTAATATAATACCTACGATCGCTCTCGATGAGTCGGCCGTATACTTCGTATAGCTAATTAAGTTCGATCTAAGAAGGTCCATTGGGACTATGTTAGGTTATTCTGGTTTGTGTGTAATAACCGCACTGCCGTGATCATTACTTAGGGGAATTCAATTTACACTTTTATGAATACATAAGTATTTATAATCCATATTACCTACAAAATTGCTAAGCTAAATCTACACTATAAATCGATTTAGAGGAATTTCTGAAGTGGCTACACAAAAAGGGTAGGCCACAAACCACATATTATAGCAATTCCACCTAGTGGATAAATCGTCCATTTTCAAGTCAATTCATATTTCAAACCCGTAGAATTTACTAGCAATTATTGTTTTATGATGAATCATAATTAAATGTCCCCCTAGTTCGCGTGAAAGATATTGATAGATTATGTGTAGAACTTGGCAGGCTTGGTAGGCTACTGTGGCCCGCTTCAACCAAATTGTTTTTTTTATATATATAAGATTATCAAAGATTGCTCTTTGATAGAGCGATTATTAAAACAAAGGACGACGTCGACGACGATAGCGTGTAATCACTCGAAGATTGTGCAAATCTGTTGTTATTACATATGTAATGATCAAATACAAACTTCATTATTATTAAGTGAGTATTTAACAAATATGTATTTTTTTGTAGACGCGTTCTATGACATTTACCCATAAGGAGACGAAGTTGTTATAAGTCGTATAAACTCACATTCAGGAAAAGAAATTACCTGCACTGCAGTACCGGCCGATCGATGGCTAGATACACTAGGACCTCACTAGAAAGTAGGTAGGTATGTTCTCTAAAAAAGAAACATCGAAATTAGTTCACAATGTGAAATAGCCTGTTCAAAGGTACCTATTCTTACCCGAAATTTCTGAATCCTTTTTCTTTCCGTAATTCCTGTCCGATTAGTTTAGTGGTAGTACGTGCGATAGCTACGCTAGAGGTCCTGGGTTCGAATCTTACGTCAAGCAAAGTGTTATTGTGTAGCAGCTCAGAGTTTGGACTTGTGCCGGGTTAATGGCAGCAGGCACTCCCCCCATTACATGGAATCTAAACATATCAGCAAACTGTTCGTGTAAATGAGTACACTGCTCATGATGGCTCCTCCCCTACACTCCTACATGCTGGGCCTTACCTTCCGGATCCTTACATACCGCAATAAAACCAGTAAACTAATTTCAGTTAGACGAATTTGAGGCATTAAAAAACAATTCAGTTTATTTTTTCTTCAATTAAGTTAAAACGTCTTTTTGATCAGTTAAGACCCAGTTTCACCATACTATGTTATGTTAATTTAACAGCCTGTTAATATTTTAACACACTGTTAAGGCTTGTGAGTGTCCCACCACATGCAAATGACGTGTTAAATTGCTTAATCAGCTGTTAAATCTAATCACTGCTCTGCGGGTCTGTTAAATTTTTAACAGAGTGTTACTATGACTTGTGTACTGTCAAAATTGTTTTGAAAGAACAAAGGAGATCCTTTCATGAAGGTCTAATTAAGGCAAACCATTTTATTTTGGATTGTTTTAGAAAATTTGGATGAATAGAGAGCTACTTAGCTTTTTGCCATTAACCGGGCACAAATCCAAACTCTGAGCTGCTTCTGCGAATTTCATAGAAAAAACCAATAAGGCAATAACATTTTATTTGACCTGGGAATCGAAGTCATAGCCTGTAGCATAGCGATCGTGCTTAGGACCTACTAACTTAGCTCAACACTTAGCCTAAACAGGAAGTTTTGCCTAAGGCCTATTGGTGTGTAGGATACTAGTTTTAAATACTATACATTTTGTAGGTACTTATTATTTTTATAGTTTGGTAAAGATATAATTACTATATAAAATAAATAAAACTGCATAATTATGTTATTAACCAGCCATTTTCGACTTTATTTCGAATTAATTTGGAGTAGATATTTCCTTCTTAATTTTCCGTTGTGTTGATTTTTCTTATAGCTACTGTGTCATCGCTGCCTCAGCCTCACCATGTTTTTTAGTGATTTGTCATCATAAGTAATTCAGTTTGCTCTGCACCAATTCGTCATTTATCGAAGTTTGAAATCTGATCTGAAAAAGGTGCAATAACATTTTACCTCAGTAATAAACACTGAAATAAAATAGTTACAAACATTTAGTTCATATAGATAACTCAAAATTAGTTCCTACCTGTTGAGAATATTATATTGTATATTATCCCCACATGATTGAATTGTTCCATGACACTGAGTACCAGGGCATTGAAAAAGCTCGAAGAAGTGATTGTGGTTTGCTCCAATCTTCGTTTTTATTTGCAGTTGCATCATATTTTATTCTTCATAACATCTTTGTAGATATACAAAAATTTAGATCTCGTTCGAAGAAAAATTCAGCGTGAATGTTTTTTAGATATTTCTCATGGTGAGGGCTAAGGGCGAAGGTACTTTTCACAGAGATTATAATTTAAAAATATGAAAAAAATCCGAACAACAGAACACAAAAATGATTATTGACAATTTACCTATCAAATTATTGTTGACGTTTTACCTATCAAAATTATAAATACCCCGGTTGCTTTTGAATTAGAGAAAAAGAACGATGTAATAAATTCGGCCGTATAACATTATTATACGACTAGTTACAATATTTGACATATCAGTATCATTGATATACGTTGCTATGACTTACTGTTTTGGTCGTATTAGAATGTGAGTGAATGCTTTGTGTATCATTCAATAAATGCTTGATTTAGTAACGCACTGTGTTACATTTTCTTCGTGGGACATATCTTATTTTAACAGCTTTGTTAATTTTAAATGCTGATTAGTTAATGCCTTGTTAAATAGAAATTGGTGAAACTGGGTCTAAAGGTATTTATTGTCTTCTACGCTTAAACTGTCAATGGTTTTTACTTCTACATAGATCATATTTTGTGTAAGTAGTATTCGCTTGTATTTAATTATAAACACGTTAATAGATAGGTAGTTGCTAATATTATTCGTGTAACTGCTTAAGATTATTTATTAGATACCAATTGACGTAAACGGCAGAAAGTAATTAAAGTACATAATAAATTATAAACTACGTGGGTACTATCAATTTTACATCATGTATTATGGTGTTTACTTGATTTAAGAATAGATTTAAATTGTTATCTGAGCTTAATTACTTATCAAAATCTACCGAGTTTATAAAAGTGGAAACTTAATGTTCATAATGAGTTTCCCTCTGAAAGTAAACAATGTTACGGGGAGGGTTAATAGTGGTATTAGTGACGTGCGTTGTTCTGGTGGCGGCTGGGAAATTGCCCCAAGCCGACAACATTAACGAACTGCTGCATAACGTTGACTCACGTTACTCAACTGATATTTTCGAAGATGCAAAGTTAGATGTGGTTAGTTATTCGTTTTAAATATGTTAAGTTGTCATACGAACATCTATGACAATTGTTAGTGTTAGTCAGGAGCCCAAAAAAAGCCTAATAACCAGTCTATCCTTCGATTATCGGTATTGCCCAGAAATTGGGTTGCGGAGGTCTGATGGCAGTCGCTTCGTGTAAAATACAGATATTCAGCCGCATCTGGGTAGACTGGAAGCCGACCCCAACATATTTGGGAAAAGGCTCGGAACAAGAAGTTAACAAAAATATAATCTTACTTCTAAATACTTCAATAACTTCACAAATTTATTACAGCCCGAACTTATTACAAAATACGGTTACCCAGTTGAAACTCATAGTGTAACGACAGAGGATGGCTACATATTGGGTATGCATCGTATTCCTCACGGAAGAGATGCTAATAACGACCCAAAAAAGAGGAGACCTGCTGTGTTCATGATGCATGGTCTGCTCTCTTCATCAGCCGACTTTGTTATCATGGGTCCAGGCTCTGGTTTAGGTAAGTGTACAATATATCTTTCGGCTAAGACTATTCATTATAATAATGTATTCAAACGCGAATCGGGCAGTCTCCTGAAGTGAAAGGGCATGGCTAGCTCTTTGCTGTGCTAAAGGACATTCGTCCGGGGTAGGGATGTGTGCCTGTTATGACGTACCTATCAAAATTACGAGACGTGGTATCATTTGGAGGCAGCTTCACGCCGCGCAGCCATTCTGAAAATAATAGTACTAAACATAGTCTCGAAACGACAATAATCATTTGTGTCACGCTGCAGGTCTAGTCTTCCACTGTATAAACAGTAGTCTTATCATGAGATATATATTTACTAAGTCTCTCTCGTCGCGTCGTCTAAGTTTTTAATTTATACATACAATTTGGCGTGTAAAAATCTCAGGTACCTATGGAGGTTTTCTCACAATATTTTCCTTGAGCATTTAAGCAAATGATTTCGATAGTCAGGGTACTGCTTCTGAAATAATTCTATTCTTATTATCCATTCAAATTTATGTTTGCAGCGTACCTCCTCGCTGATGAAGGATATGACGTCTGGCTGGGCAACGCCCGCGGCAACTACTACTCACGTAAACACGTCAGGTTGAACCCAGACGCTATACTAAACACTGGGTTCTGGAGGTTTTCATGGGACGAAATAGGAAACATTGACTTGCCTACTATGATTGATTACGCCTTAGAGGTGTCTGGACAACAGAGGCTACACTATATTGGTCACTCGCAGGGTACCACGTCTTTCTTCGTAATGGGGTCCTTGCGGCCGGAATATAACGCCAAGATTATTTCCATGCACGCATTGGCTCCTGTAGCGTATATGGCCCACAATCAAAACCTTCTTTTAAGGGTGTTGGCATCGTATGCTCATGATATTGAAGTAAGTCGATGGGGACATTATAGCACAAATTATGCCATTTATAAGTGAGAGGTTGTGTATTACACTTAATATTGTATTTTTAGAGCATAGCTTCTTTGATCGGCATCGGTGAGTTTATGCCAAACAGTGTTATCTTCACTTGGGCTGGTCAAGCTGTGTGTCGTGATGAAGTGGTGCTCCAACAGTTATGCAGTAATATAATGTTCTTAGTCGGAGGATGGAACGAGGGACAACATAACTCAGTGAGTTCAAATCATATAGTTTAATTAATTTCATGGCAACAGAATTCAGATGGCCATTCAGATCCCATTTATTATGCCGCTGCTTGTCATGGGTCTCCTCTTAATATGCGAGGGGTTCGTTATAGTCTACCACGCTGGCCTAGTGCGAGTTGGCAGACTCCATACGCTGTCGAGAAAGTCTCTAAGGCATGTGGGTTTTCTCAAGATTTTTTCTATCACTATTAAATTAATTACGAAAAATCAAAGGTGCGTGCTTTGGATTCGCACTCGAGACCAACGACTTGGGAGTCCAATGTTAATTAAATATAGGCCATCTCTGTTTATTTCAAGACGCTAAACGATCACTGTATGTGATTCTAACAATATCTTAAATAATTTTTATTATAAAGTATTGTCTCGTGATAAACAATTATGTTAATTATTCTTTTATTATTAATATCTCTCAAATTTGCAACGCCTGTAAAAGGCAACTAAGTCATAAGCACCAACTAATGTAATAAGACCTAATTTAGACACTTAGTTAGCAAATAAATGATTTGATTTGATTTGATTTGATTTAAACTATACCTATCTAAAGGTATTAAATTAACTTATTGAAATGCAGGCGCTTATGTGACGATTCAAATTCAACGTTTGTCATTACAGACTATGATGCCCGCTATCTTCGGTCACACACCGGCTGGGGCGGCAGTGAGGCAGTTCGCTCATTATGGTCAAGGTATCTCTGATGGTGGTTTCCGTCGCTACGATGAGGGCTCTCGACTGGCAAACTATAGAAGATATAATTCTTTCAATCCACCACGTTATGATCTGTCTAAAGTTACCACACCAGTGTTCCTACATTACTCAGACAGCGACCCCCTGGCTCATGTAAACGATGTTGATAGATTGTTCAGAGAACTTGGAAGACCGATAGGCAAATTCCGTATTCCTATGGCTAGCTTCAGTCACCTTGATTTCTTGTTCGGTATCGACGCCAAGACATTACTCTTTAACAGAGTCATCAATCTTATTAAAGCAATGGACATAAACGGATTAGAAGAAGATAATATTTAATCATATCAGTGATAAGAAAAACACATGTTTTTATTATTTTTGTTACGAATTATAAATTAATCATTTAATAGTAAAACGTGTTTCTAATTTCGTAGTCTTCCTTTATTTACACAGAGAGACGTTATCTTAGAGGTGTATTAATACATAAATATTTTCACGCCTGTCTTCCATTGGGGTAGGCAGAGGCTTATAGATTTCCACTTGCTACGATCCTGGCACACTACTCTCGCTTCATCTACTCTTGGTCATCATGGGTACATCTTGGTGCTCTTAACCTGACCTTTTTTGAGAACGGCTGTAACTTGGTTGTGGTATGTTCGTCGAGGTCGGCCCCTTCCAACTCTTTCATCCGTGCTCAACATGTATACTCGTTTCGTCAATCTCTGTTTATCCATCCTCTCTACATGCCCAAACCACCTAAATATGTATTAATTGTATAGAATATTGGTCTCACGTCCTATCGCGATAAAAACACTTCCCAATTGAATAGTCACAAAAATATAGGTAGTTGTATTTATAATAAAACGTATTTGTAGATAGTTAATAAGCAGATACAGCAGCATGACTGTGCAGCCAGCAGACGCAGAAGTTATAACAAACGGGAACAAGTTGTATGACATCAGAAACTTTTTATTAGAGTCTATTCAATATAACTTTGCCTTGTTTACGCAGGTACGCTGAACTAGTTCTTCCTGTTAGTGAGTTCGTATCAATAGCTAATTTAAAACGATCGATTGATTGTTTGGAGTATGTTGAGTTTCCCTTGCGAGCATCAGGTTTTAGTTTAGTGACTTACAATGCATAGCAATATCTGAAAAGGCCATTTCAAGAAGGAGCCATCGCGACGTTATGTAGACCAGTCCCTAGGGTGGTCAAATGTTGTACCTAAAATCGGTTTTTCACGTTACAAAAATTTAGAAACCCGTAATTATCAAAATTAAATCCTAATTTTTATACTGGTAAACATTAAATAAAGAAGTTGCAGGTTCTCTTCTAATTGACAGCTAACATGCACAGATGTACCCCTTGTACGACGAAACCAGACCAGTAGAATATTTGTGTAGGCCATGACAATTACTAAGATAATTAAGAGGTTAATTATCTTAGTAATTGCCGCCTCAATATAAATGAATTTAATGAATGATTTCTTCCTACACCCACCATCTATTCCTCAGATAACAATAAAAATTATTCAACATAACATACCATCACGCCTGTATTCCCCGAAGGGTTAGGCAGAGGCGTACCAATGTACACCCACAGTTCGCCGGTATGTTTAGGTCCCATGTAATAGGGGGCGAGCCTATTGCCATTAACCGGGCTCAAATTCCAAACTCCGAGCTGCTACTGGGAATTCCATAGAAAAACCCAATAACACTTTGCTCGACCTGGGAATCGAGCCCAGGACCTCTAGCGTAGCAGTCGCGCTTAGGGCCACTAGGCTAATGAGGCAGTTAAAATTATTCATATACAATCATACATTATATTCACATTCTATTTGAGGAGATGTGCCACTGGGATTACAAATGACGTTGAATTCGTCTGTGGCAGTCAAAAAGTTGACATAAAGAAAACTTATCCATTCAACTCGCAAGGGACTTAACTTGGAGAGTATAGGCGAAAAATTGAAACGAACTTAAAACTTACACCACATTGACATATCGGTTTTGGAATAAAGCCGAGCCAAAAAGTCCTATAAATCTCGGTAGCTACACCACGCTAAATAGTGTATAAGATTTATTTGTAGTTTTTCGCTTTTAATTCTTAAAGCAAAACAAAACAAACTTGAAAGTCAGGAAGTGAGGAGATTGTAAAACAGAATTAATTAACAAAGCAGGATGTACGTTACAATGGGTCAAACTGTTCTAACTCAGTTCACCCGTGTATCTAATTCTTCTAGTTATTTGTACTTGTAATGACCACAAAAGAGGTGATATGAGCTAGTATAGGTATTCACCTGAAAATTAATTAGGTTTGCTTACAAAATCTTTTGTTTTCTGTGGGGTCACCTCTATTATAGAACAAACAAAACTTTGAGTAATTATTCTCTACTCAGAAAGAAATGCCAACACAAGAAGAAATGACAAAGAAATTATCAACCGACTACTGTCTTCAGGTAACATTGCTGCAGAAAAATGATTAAAAGCCACACAAGTATTTTAACAGAGGCATACACACACACATACACCTGCTAATGTTACTAGCACAAATCTATTTTAGCAGTCCGTAAATAAAATGTTTACTGATGCACCGTAACAAATTTATCACAATTTATAAGCTGAACTGTACGTAGATATCTTCCTACATGACTCTATACAAATGTAAGTATTTTTTATTATTTATCTATATTTTATATAGTACAAGCAGTGATAGCCTTGGGGTATGACCACTGGACTGCCATGTCGTAGGTCTCGAGTTCGAATCCAAGGCACGCACCTCTGACTTTTCGTAATCATGTGCGTATTAATAATTAATTATCACTCGTTTACAACAACGGTGAAGGAAAACATCGTGAGGAAACCTGCACGTCTGAGAGACTTTCTCGACGGCCTGTGAAGTCTGCCAACCCGCATTAGGCAAGCGTGGTGGACTATAGCCTAATCCTTCTCATTCTGAGAGGAGACCCGTGCCCAGCAGTGGGACAGTATATGGGTTGATTATGTATACAGAACATGTATATATTTTTTTTTATATTTTGGGACATTTTTACACAGCACCATCTAGTCCCAAACTAAGCAGAGCTTGTACTATGGGTACTAGACAATGGATATAATACTTATATACTTTTTTTTGTAAATACATACTTATAATACATAAGAAACACCCAGACGAACACAAAAACTTATATTCATCAAATATTTTTTTGTGTCCTGTCGAACCCACGACCTCATGGACAGCAGTCCGGTACTCGAACCACTAAACCACAGAGGTCGTCAAAAGTTGTAGGGTTTATCGTTTCTGCAATTGCATGATAAGCTTATTCAGGAAGGGGATGCTATGAGATGTTTCTCTACGGCTGTATCAAGGTATGTAGAAGAGTTTTTCTTAGTAAGTTATTAATAGAGTAAATTTTAGTAACATACTGACACAATCAATGACATTGTCTTAGTCATACAAGGAGTTAAAAGGGTTATCGAGCGGTAATTAGGAATATTTTCCATACCTATAAAAACTTAGATCACGATTTGATTTATGGGTAACAAGTAGCAGACGGAAAAATAGTAAACTATTATAAAAACAACTATATTTTTTTTATAATGAATTAAATATAACACCACATCACGCCAGCATTGTTCGAAGGGTTACACTGAGGTGTACTAATATAAACTAATTGTTTACCGTTATGTTAAGGTGCCATGTATTAGCGACCATTAACCGATTAACACTTTACTGAATCTGGGAATCGAACCTTGGACCTGTGGCGTAGAAAGTCAAGCTTACGACCTTCAGACGCATTCCTAATGAGACAGTAATTAATAGTAGATAATAGTTTAACAAATAATTGAATAATATTGCAAAGTTCCAGTTGTATTCATGACAAATGAATAACACAATCGTGTTGTGCCTACGCCGTAGCAGTCGTAGCGCGTAGCGTAGCGTAGTTAGTATTATACGAATGATATTACAATAAATTTGGGATATATTGGATATTTTTGCTGATAAGTTGTCAAGTTTAAAAAAAGTTATTTTGAGTTTGTTGAGAGACAAAAACTGAATCTTTATTTTATTTTAAGTCTTTACATTTTATTAGATTAATTTTTGTTTTTTTGTCTTCTGTGCTATTTAATTAATCATTTTTGTTAATCGTCATAATCGTTTTTGTTAATTTTTCATTACAATGTTACCGGTGTAACTATTTAATGTATGCTGTGACACCTTAAAATGCTGTACATTTACTTATTTAAACAGTTGTGAAACAGTGTAACAGCTACTGAGTTACAAATAAATAATAATCGCATCATCCTCCAGGAAAAATGAGAAGTAAAATAAATACATTACATTGTTTAAAAAATCGTATGTGATCTAAAAAAATAGAGCAGAGCCTATTACATATGTATTTCAACTTTAATATTTATTCTAATAGCCTTGTCACTCAAAAGTGTCAAAAAAGAGACTAAGAGAGAAGATTAATATTGAATATGAATTTTTTGTCCTAGACTCGAACTTAGTTAAGTTTCTCTACGCTATCATATTATTATCTCAAATAAAAAAATATATCAATATATCCACCCGCGACTTCGTCCGCGTGGAATAGTTACTTAGTCTTAGCGTGATGATATATAGCCTATAGCCTCTTCAGCTTTATATATTAGTATAGATATATAAATAAAACTAGGAAACTAAAATGGCAATACTACTTACGGTGGCAGCGACACTGTTTAAAACATTTTAAAAACTTATATATTTTATATTTATAACATTACTGCCTCATTAGTCTAGTGGTCCAGAGCGCGACTGCTATGCTTGAGGTCCTGGGTTCGATTCCCAGGTCGAGCAAAGTGTTATTGGGTTTTTCTAAGAAATTCCCAGTAACAGCTCGGAGTTTGGAATTTGTGCTCGGTTAATGGCAATAGGCTCGCCCCCTATTACATGGGACCTAAACATAACGGCGAACTGTGGGTGTACATTAGTACGCCTCTGCCTAACCCTTCGGGGAAATACAGGCGTGATGGTATGGTATGTTATTTATAACATTATAGAAATTATTATTAATTAGAAATTATGATTATTATTTATATATTTTAAACTTATTAACATGTTTACTTTCATGAATATTTTGGGAGACATGATTGGGATTATATGCACCAGTTGGATTGGATAGGGTTTTTATTAACATCTATATACATAAAAGAAAGTCGTGTTAGTTACACTATTTATAACTTAAGAACGGCTGAACCGATTTGGCAAAAAATTGGTGGAGAGGTAGCTTAGAACCAGGAGACGGACATAGGATACTTTTTATCCCGTTCCCGTGGGATGTGATGACAGACCGAACTCCACGAGGGCGATGCCGCGGGCAGAAGCTAGTAGTGTATAATATTTTAGATTGTTTACCACGTTCGAGTATAATTTACATTTATCATGACTTTATAATTAAACTCACCAGATTTTGGAACTGATTGAAGATTCGATGATGATTGATGATCGTTATCTGAATATTAAATTCTTATCTTAATTATAATGGGGTTATAAAAGCGGTAATTTAACATTGTGCACAATGTGTAAACAATGCTTCGGGGAGGTCTACTGTTGGTACTCGTGACATGTGTCGCCCTGGCAGCGGCGGCGGCTCAGAAGATTCCTCATACCGATGATATTCAGCAGGAATTGTTTGAAAACATTGAGACGCGTTATTCAACTGACGTATTTGAAGATGCACGGTTAGATGTGGTGAGATATAATTTTACAATCAGTCAATTAAATCTTATTTTCTGTTTAATTCAATTTAATTAATAACACCGTTTCAGCCTGGTCTAATAACAAAATACGGATATCCAGTTGAAACTCACAGTGTAACGACCGAGGATGGCTACATATTGGGAATGCATCGTATCCCACACGGCAAGGACGCTAATAACGATCCAAATCAGAGGAGACCTGTTGTGTTCATAATGCATGGTCTGCTCACTTCATCTGCGGATTTTGTGCTAATGGGACCAGGCTCCGGTTTGGGTAAGTGATTTATCAATGTCGGTGACGTGGTGAATATTAGTACAGGTGCTATAGACTCAACCATAGCGGTAGGGAAAGCGCAGTTTTCGACACTCCAGATGCAAAGAATTCATAAGGAAGTTCCTCACTATTAAGGAAAGTGCCACACAACAAACTAGTGTTTGTTTGCATCTACTGTTTTCTTTTTGTGGTTTCAACAGGGTAGAACACTTACAGTATACGAAAGTATATACTTACACATTTATGTGTTTTTCGGAGTCGTGTAAAATGGGCTGCATGGGGCAGCGATTAGATTATAATACTATTTTAAACATGAAAGAAAGAAAATAACATTTATTTGAAACAAACACCGCCACAGAGCAGTAACTTCATGTAAAACATGTAAAATGTTCACAGCCTACATTCTTGCTGAGCAAGGATTCGACGTTTGGATGGGTAACGCCCGGGGTAACAAATACTCACGTAAACACGTTAGATTGAACCCTGACGCAATACTCAACGTTGCATTCTGGAAGTTTTCTTGGGATGAAATTGGAAATAAAGACTTGCCTGCTATGATCGATTACGCTTTAGAGGTGTCTGGAGAACAGAGGCTGCATTATATTGGTCACTCGCAGGGTACCACAGCCTTCTTTGTGTTTGGGGCCTTGCGGCCAGAATACAACGACAAGATTATTTCAATGCATGCATTGGCTCCTGTAGCATATATGGCGCACAACGAAAGCCCTCTTTTGAATATGTTATCGAAGTACACTCGTGAAATTGAAGTAAGTTGATCAGTACTGAAAATTTTTAACTACATTTCGCATTTCCGAGGCTATTTATTAGATTTTCAATTGTTTTTCAGAGCATTGCTCACTTGGTTGGTTACGGCGAGTTTTTGACTAGCAGAACTGTCTACCAGTGGGCTGGTGAAGCTTTTTGCCGTGATGAAGTAGTATTCCAACCTATGTGCAGTAACATACTGTTTTTAATTGGTGGATGGAACGAAGCACAACATAACGCGGTAAGTACAGTCAAAGTCAAAGTCAAAGTCAAAATCATTTATTCAATATAGACTACTAGGTAGTACTTTTTGAACGTCATTTTTAGCGTCGGTATCCTAATGGCTAGGGCGTCGGATTTGCGATCATGTGGTTGCCGGTTCGAACCCCACCCATTGCACTACCGACGTGAACCCACTCGTAACACAAGCATTTAGCTTAGCACGAGGGGTTAACAAGAATACTAGTAATGTGTGACCCACATTGCTAGTAAGATTTATATATAAAAAAAAAAATATAGACAGCCCCCAAAACGCCCGCCCTTGTACATACAGTACTTTACGATAACAGTAGTAACATATCGAAATAAAAAACATAAGAAACTATAATAACTAACTAACGTCTATGCCGTAGTGAGCTTGATGTTTGCCCATTTGGAGATTATTTGGAGATTGTATGTTCAGTATGGGAAAATTTACATTACAGACTATTTTCCCTATTATTATGGGTCATGCGCCGGCTGGTGCAGCATTGAGACAGCTCGCACACTACGGTCAAGGCATCAACGACGGTGGTTTCCGTCGCTTCGATCATGGCTCTCGATTGGCGAATTTTAGAACATATGGATCTTTCACCCCACCACGCTATGACCTGTCTAAAATAATGGTACCAGTCTTTCTACATTTCTCGGACAACGACCCATTGGCTCATGTGAACGATGTTGATAGATTGTTCAGGGAACTCGGTAGACCCACAGGCAAGTTACGGGTTACCATGAGCAGTTTCACTCATATTGATTTCATATATGGTATTAACGCAAAGGAATTGGTGTATGACAGAGTGATCAATATTATAAAAGCTATGGATGCAAACGCTTTTGACGATAGCGTTTCAATCGACCAATAAAGCTTATAATATGTATAATTATTATAATGAATAAACATTTATTGAATTATATTTTTTTTTTATTAATAGCACATAGCGTAATATTAATACGAGAGTTTTCATGAAAAACATCATAAGCGCCGATAAACCTCAAACATTTGTTTTGCTATTAACCTCTCGTAGAAGTAGGTAAGAAGTTATCTTGTGAAGACAAATTCATAACCTCCAGTCTGTGTAAGTGGTAGTGTAGTCAGTAATGTACCTAGACTTTATGGTATGCTCCGTAAGTACTCTCCGTACTCGAACCCTTAACCATTACCAATAATAATGTTATCGAAATTTTATCCTATCCTTGGCATAACAGCATCCTTAGAACAAAAAAAGTTTTTGCGTTTTATTTATGTTTACGGTTACTGCAAATTCTCAATAACAATTTCAGAAAGTGATTTTAGTCATCTCTACTATTATAAAATTATAAAAAAGCTGTGTCTGTACATTGAAGATATTAAAAAAAACAAGTGGGTTAGGGTATATAAACGCCTCCGAACCCTCTTGTCTGTTTGTTACGGGTTGGCGCAAAAACTACTGAATATATTTTAATTTTGTTATCACTGTTAGAAAGTATGTGCTCCAAATTAAAAACTGGTATACTTCTTATCTCAAATAATTAAACGGAACCTTAGATACAGATTGACCACTCTAATGTATAGAGACCCATACAAAGAAGAGATCATCACTGTTGGTTTTTGAGCTTCAAGTGAGCGAAGCCGCGGGGATAGGCTAGTAGATAAATACTATTAAATATTTTGTAAAATCAAAATCATTTCCAAAACAAATAATTATATTAATTAGACATCGATCAAAGTAACTAACATATTACTGCACGTTTGGCGTAGCGGCTGAGCGTTTGGCTATTACGCTACGTTTTGTGGGTTCGATCCCCTCACGGAATAAATATTTGTATGATCTACAGGTAGTTGTTCTGGGTATTGATGCGTGTGGTAATTTATCTTTGTAAAAGCACCCACGATGCAGGAGAAATGCCTCGTGTGAGGCTACTTTTTTCAACGAAAAAAAAAATTAAAGCAAAATGGTAATAATTAAGTACCTACTATTCTTACATATCAATAGTTACTGCTACTCTCTATTATAAGAAGAAACTTCTTCTTCTGTAAAATAATCAAATTGTTGGTTGCGATGTTCTTCCCGAAAAGGTTCAATATGATGTGTGTTCCAAAATAAACCCCTAGTCTAAGCTTAGAAATTTTACTTTATGATTTCAGAATTGCTAAATAAAGAATTAAATCTCCTTAAATCATACAACTACTTATCCTAGAATTAATTCTCTATGTTCATCATCATGACTAGTATTTGTCATGTTAACCATGTCATTTTCAAAATTACCGTCAAATTGCAAAAGTATTTCTCTAAATTTGTACAGTAAATTATTTGTTGTTTTTTCCGCAATGTTTGAACAATAATGATTACAAACACAAAAGCTTTAGGAATATCGGTATGTGGTGTACCACACAAAAAGAATGTGATTCTGGCGGATGCAAATATTCCATACAAATTTTCAATTGATAGAAGAAGGAATAATTTGTTTTTTTGTATAAACGCCGATGAATTTTCCGACCAAAGCTTTCAGTCGGTCGTGTTGAACCTCGACACTGGGTTGGCTTCTATTATACCTGGAATTCGTAATGGGTTCGCGAGTGCTGTGGATCAGGCTACCGGTGACGTGTACCTCGGCGGGAGCGATGGTATATTCAAATACAATTATACTACCAATGACATCGACCGGCCGGCCCTTGTCAATAGAACGGATATCTTCGATATGTATTTCAATGACAAACTGTATTTTGTGGACACAGCCAAACAGAATTTGTATGTTTATAGAGATAGTAGGAAGTGTTTGGTGCCAGAAGTGCAAGATAATCTGATTCAGCATTTTGTAATTGACGTTAACAGTGATTTATATTTCGTTAATCCGACTGGACTGTTTGTGTTGTGTAAGGGCAGTAAATCACCTGTTCTAGTACACGGTAATGATATAAGTTTTCGTGGAGCTACAACAAACCTACACGGGACACCCTTTTTTGTAGCGCACAATGGAATATATTCTATTGATAAACAAAGTAGACAATTGGTGATGATATTATCAGTCAATAATGGCTACGGGTTAGCTTTCGATAAAAATAATAATATCGTATATAGTGATGAACGTACGGTAACCATGTTGATACCATATTAAAATTGTACCCCAAATACCTGTAGTTTGTATAGATTTTAAGTAAGGTAACTAAAAACTCCTCTTAAATATACATAATATATATTTTTAATCCAAATTATAGAATTGAATTAAATATATTCCGAAGGTGAGAATGATTTCAAAAGATTTTATTACTTACGCGCGTACTGTAAGTGGTAAAATGAAATGTAATTTATATTCCTGGAGTGTCCAGGTGCGAGGCCCGAGGGCGGCCGCGGACCCGACGGAAAATGTAGGATGACATAAATGGAAATAAATGAATCTTGGTTTCGGCGTAATTTCGATATTAACAGTCCCTTGCCTCTTAGGTATGTGTAGAGCTTAATGACGAGAAATTAAATTATGTTTCGTGTAAAAGGTTTCAAAAGTAATTCGTGACATAAGAAGTGCCTACTTACGCTGAATAGGCACAAAAACAGTATACTATACCGGAAGTAGGTATATGAACAGTAGGATTAAAGGGAGTTTTTACCTGCAAGTCGAAAGAATTATGCTACGAAGTCAAATTAAATCTTTGGTCGTAAGTACAATGTTTGTTTAATCCTACGCAGCAGAAAGTGTGGGTTTTTCTGACCGGGCCACAATCACCGATTTGGCTAATTATTCGAAATTAGTCGTGAAATATGAGATATATAAAAATTTGTAAGGATAGTCCGGGGTACCTTGCTTTGATAGAAAGCTAGTTGAGCCTCCGGACTACCCCTATACCTTTTGAACCACACACCGACCAATTCTGGGTGCAAACAGATTTCCGCGAGGTGCTTTGGTTGTCGAGATACAATGGTAACCTAGCCAGAAAGAGTCCTTTCACGACGTTCGGATAGTTAGCGACAAATCGGTGATGGTGGCCGAGCCAGAAAAATCCACACCAACCAACGCACTTTGCTACTAAAACACAAACATTTCTTGTTGTCCTAAGTTCGTCCATTATGATAGCCTGATTGGCAAAGTTGAGTATTGATCTCTACTATTATAAAATTGTGGGTTACGGTATATAAACGACTTTGAACCCAAAAATGTGAACTTGTCTGTTTGTTACGGGTTGGCGCAAAAACTACTGAATAGATGTTTTGTTTTCACTGTTAGAAAGTATGTGCTCCAACTAAAAAACTGGCGAACTTCTTATCTCAATTAATTAAACATAACCTGAGGTACAGCTTGACCTGTCTGATGTATATGTACAGTCTTATACAAAGAAGAGATCATTACTGTTGGTTTTCATTAATTTATTTTTATCAATTTTTAAACCTAATATAGCTTCACGTGAGCAAAGTCATGGGCAAAAGTTATTATTAAACATATGATTTCGAAAAGTCAGAGGTGCATGCCTTTGACTTGGCAGTCCATTGGTCGTATCACTACGCTATCTCTTCGTTTTATAATTACCTAAATGGTATAATAACAATGACTGTTCCGGGCTGATAAGATTAAGATTATGGTCACAATAACATTGAATCATAATGCGTTTATCGAAGTAAATTACTAAAGGGGATTATTATGACGATACCCCCACTTGGCTTACCATTGTTTGTAGGTCCCATAAACAATTTAACCTACTGATACGTAGACTATAGTTATTTATACTATCTATTTCTTCTTTATGATGATAATTTCTAGGTATACTTAATTGTATCCTATTGCAATAGCATGCCAAAAAGTATTTTTTTTACTAATTCATTTATTGATTACGTGATTAATCCTAACAGATAAGATACCATTATATTAATTAGCCAGTAATTATCGACCGATAAATAACGGTTTTAAAAAGTATTGAATACGTATGTGTTGTGTAAGTAAACACATTGCGGATGGCGAGTCATCACGCGAGTCAGTCGTTAACGTCTCCTTTTGATAGATTGATCCTATCCTGTGATCACACTCCGTGATTGATGGATAGTTCACTTTACTTAAATTAAAACGACAAAAAATCACAATAGCTTCAATTGAACACTGCAAACATGACCTTTATAAGAATTGTTGGGCGCAGAAGGCTCTTAGCTGAGAGAAAGGAGGGTAGAGGTGAGCTCTTTACTCTGTAGACGATAATGGCTAAATATAAAAACTGCAAACAATATAATGCACAAGAAAAAGGACCTATTCGAGCAATTTTAAGAGATTTACAATTACACGGAAAAAGGATCGAGATTCAGGACGTGACAAGAATAATAATTTGCATGATTACCTAACGTGATACCTAATAGTATGAGTTGGTTACATTGTTGAAGTCACAAATGGTCCATGGATACTAATAACTTTAAACATTGATCGTTCTTAACTTAGGGGACCCTAAAATTGACGCTTTTGATGAACCATTACATAATTGATTCGCATACACATGGCTACCCGTAATGTAATAACTTTTCAATATAAGGTGACCTCAAATGACATGGACTTTTCGTTTGACGAGAGGTTAGTTTATACTGGACGTTCTTATAGCACGACTTGTAGCGACTAATTAGCTTCTGCTTTCTAGCTTTCTGGTTAAAACTATAAAAAGTACCTTAATTGTTTAGCAGGCTCATAATCTACCTGTACACCAGATTCCATTGAAATGGGTTAAGTAGATCTTGAGTCAGACCGACAATAATACTAAAAATCATTAATTCGGCTTCAACATCGCTCAATTCACTTATCCTTCACGTAATTTTTCCAATTATTTTGCAATTACAGACACGAATTTTTCAGTCTTTCAATAATATTACTTAATTATATCTTAATCGTTTTTTTTATGAGATTCGGGGGCAAACGTGCAGACGGATGCCTGATGGTAAGCGATTACCGCCGCCCATGAACACCCCCAACACCAGAAGGGTGTGGGACGCCGGTATCCTCACTCACTCGGAGAAACACTACGTAAGCGTTGTTTCAGGCCGGTTTTCTGCGAGGCCGTGGGTATCACTACGGTCGAGCCGGCCAATCGTGCCGAGCATGGCTTTCCCACGGTCCACGGATCTGCGATATCTCATTCAAAAAGTCCTGTAGAAGAGCAGAATAATTTATTTGGGGACGAAATTAGGTACGCGCCGCAGATACATTGAGAAGCTATTATTAAAGTATTGTTAAATAATAATATCAAGTAGGTAGGTAATGAAAACGCAGCCCATTGAATAATTACATACATTATGTTGTTTTCTCAATAGAGGCCTGGGTTGTCGCGAGAAAATATAATAAAGCTTTGGACAATTTCTATTGTATTGCTACAAACACTTTCTACAGTACCTAAATACATAGCTATGTATCTACTTCATTGTTAGTAAGGATGTCATAAACTAGGAACATAAATCCCCTCAGAAAAGTAGCACAACAAAAGCTACAGAATTTCATAAAGCTTTTATTCAATGAAATTGTAGGGCGTTTGCTGAGAGAATCCCACGCTGGCTCTACACCGAGATTGAATGGACTGGTCCACAAGGCTTAAGGAGCAAGTAGATACTTACAATGGCAAATTACATTAATACCGCTCTGTAGTCCGCTAATGCCTAGCTATTTTCACTACGTTTAGTTAAGCCCAAGACAAATATAATCGAGGAAGGATTTTCTTGTACAGCTTCTTTTAAATACTTTAATTCTAAGTTTAGATTAAAGCACCTTTTTCTTTTACTTTCGTATATTTTAGAATACGAAAACCGAAAATTTTATATGATTTGAGAGTAAAATATGTCCTCAAACGTAACTCTGTATCTCAATCTAAGAATTTAAATTGGTGTTAAGTAGCTATTTGGTGGTATGTGGGATAATATGTTTATACAGAGCAACATTTCATTCAGACAATCAAGTCCCGTAGGTCAATTCAAAAGTTTTCCTCGGTCGATTTGAATGAAGTAACTTCAACGAAAATGTTGACTAGTTCTAGAAAATAGTTAAAAGCGGTTAACTACAGCTTTTGGACATGAATTGACAGACACTTAGTAAATTGAATAAATCTCTGGACTTGTGCGCTTGATTCGTAGCTTATTTTAAATATTATTTACTCGTAAGTAGATGTCTGTAAAAAATTAAACGATATTATACTGATTAAAATTCAGTGAGGGCGGAAGGCGTGGATCGCAGCCGCGAGGTTACTCCTCCGAACAGAATAGCTGGCACGTGACACGATGACACGATCATAATATATGTATACTGTGATATATTTCCTGTTCATGGCCTTTTATACATTTCAACAGCATATATTGCAACATTTCTCAAGCGTTTTTTTACAGGTCAAGTCAAGGTAGGGAAGTATATACTTAGAATCTGAATTTATTCATTGAATTCGTTTTGGTCGAGCGGTACAGAACGCCAATGGCTTTAAGTGCGCTTAAGTACTTTTTTTTTGTGCATAAATAGAAAATAAATTATATAAATTATAATAATAAATAAAAAATTGATCAGTTACTGGAGTTTGGCTCAGTGTTGTATATTGAAATAAAACATGTTTACAAATTCTATCGCGTTATTACAAATCAAAACCCGATGTTTCGGACCCTTTACAGCGTCCATGGTCACGGGCAGACTGAGGTGTCATGCGTCTTGTCATTGTATTTATTGACAGCTCCCCTCCATTAACCCTTTCACTTTTACTTCAATAATTCGTTATTCGATTCATGCAGAATGATCTCACCGTTTCTATTGGTCCTGCAGTTTTGGGCTTGCATTTAGGTAGATTTGATAAAATCTATAATAGTGTCCCAAGCAGTTGCCAATGCCCATCCATCCTCTCTATTAATATTGTTGTATTTTTGTCTTTTCTGTATAGGTATTTTGTTAGCACACAATTAGTAGACACTAATTAGGTACCTACGTTAAAATTATGTACCTATGTAACAGAGACGATTATTTATACCTGTTTAATGACACATAGCCACTGTGAAATCTTCTTCTTCTTCTGTGAAAGCTTCTGGACATATGCCCCTTGAACAGGACCCAATAGTAATTGGAGGCGCAGCCTTAGAATACTTTATAATTTTTTTAAGGGTTTCTAAGTAACATACACGGAGCAGGTTCGTACTGATATTAGCATATTAAAGTGATTTGCATATAAATATCCTCTCCTACTGGTGGGCACGACAGCGAAATAGACTTTCAAAGAGTTGGTTTAGAAAAAACTAGACTATTTATAAAAATGAGCACTCGAAAATGCTTACTGGATTCAGTAACTGGAAGGTAAAATTTGACATCCATGATTATGAGTGCTACATAATTTATTCACTATAGGATCTTTCTATGGGGCAGAGCGCATTGGTTTAATTTACAGCATTGAATATTATACACTGTCAACGACAAGCGGGTTTTGAATCTGCATGTCCAAGCGGAAGCGACAGTGACGGATCAATATTTAATATTATATTTAATTATTAACTTAACTGCCTCAATAGCCAAGTGATCCTGACCGCGACTGCTACGCTAGAGGTCCTGGGTTCGATTCCCAGGTCGAGCAAAGTGTTATTGGGTTTTTCAATGAAATTCCCAGTAGCAGCTCGGAGTTAGGAATTTGTGCCCGGTTAATGGCAATAGGCTCGCCCCCTATTACATGGGACCTCAACATACCGGCGAACTGTGGGTGTACATTAGTACGCCTCTGCCTAACCCTTCGGGGAATACAGGCGTGATGGTATGTTATGTTTTTTAATTATTACTCTCTAGCACATAGTAGGTATCCGTAACAATAATAACTGAATTCATTCTACTGGAACTTTTTCAAAACATTTAATTTGAACTGTAGCTCCCTGGCAGCTCTCAACACAAACATTTAGATGAGAAATTTTAAACTCTAAAACATTTACCGAAGCTTTGTTTGTATTTAAAGGCTCTAGGGTCAACCCGACTCATCAGCTTGATATTATGTTAAGTCATTCATCTGTTTGCATATAAAGTTATCCTCGCAAGCAAAACAAAATGTAAGGACCGTATTTATTTTTTATGTTTTCACGGTATTTTATGTTTGACATCTACTCGTGGATAGATTTTATTCGAAACTATTATAAAATTGTAAACAAGCTACGTCTTTACATTGAAGATATTAAAAAAAAAACAAGTGGGATAGGGTATATAAACGTCACCGAACCAATAAATTAGATTTTTAAAATTTTTGTCTGTTTGTTTGTTACGGGTTGGCGCCAAAACTACTAAATAGATTTTACTGTTAGAAATTACTATTTTTACTGTTAGAAATTATATGCTCCAACTTAAAAACAGGTGAAGTCTTTATCTCAATTAATTAAACGGATCCTGAGATACAGCTTGATCCCTCTAATGTATACAGACCCATGCAAATAAGAGATCATCAATGTTGGTTTTTCCATTTTTACTCCTAATGTAGCTTCATGTGAGCGAAGCCGCGGGCAAAAGCTAGTTTGAAGTTTGAATGACTCGCTAAAATTTATCACTTCATGGCGACGATGAGTCAATGTCGCTTAATCGCTAAATAGCAAGCTAATTATTTAACAAATGAGATTAGTCCCTGCCGCTTATGATAATACTTACTTAGTATAAGTACGTATCTAAAATTGTCCCAACTGTGTGGGTCAGGGTCAGCGATCACTTGGGAAAAGGCTAGCATTATGAGAAGATAATTCCTCATAATAATAACTACGCCAGATTTCAAGACCTTTAGTACTTATTTTACTTAAACTACAAATAGTACCCGTTGAAGGTAGGTATTATTGTCCGTAGTTCAATGATTATCGGCATTCTATGTTTAGTAGTATAATTGCCAATTTAATTATTATTGGAAATCTATACTAATATATAAAGCTGAAGAGTTTGTTTGTTTGCTTGAACGCGCTAATCTCAGGAACTACTAGTACTACCGATTTGAAAAAAATTTTCAGTGTTAGATAGCCCATTTACTGAGGAAGGCTATAGGCTATATATCATCGCTACGCGGACGACGTCGCGGGCAGAAGCTAGTTATTTATATGCCTATTTTAAATGATATGATTGAAAGATAGAATAAATTGAACGAACAATGAAAACTGGAAGAGCGGAACCACCTAATACAATCAAATCTTTGCATAAAAGTTGATTCCAATGAAATAAATGTAACTAACATTAGTTGACGAAAGAGCATTTTTATTTTTAATATTATTAATTTAAAAAATATTTTTTTTTTCTTTAACGGTTCATTCTTACAAATTGTCTGGTAGTTCTTGAACATTTTTCCACGTACTCATATAACTAAATCATAAAGCTCGAACACGAACTCTAATTCAATTCGGACCGCGGCGCATAATGTAGTCATGTATGTGCTGAATATTCTGTCAGCCAAGATCCAATTATTTAGTTAGTTGGAGACACGAGTTAACACAATAAGCCGCTGCAGTTCGCCCATGACCGCAAACAAGCCCACTTTGACGATCGCAGAACCACGACCTAACTAATAATCTAATTCATTATCTTGTTACCTCCTCACCTTTGCCCTGCCAGATGACAGTTCTCAGTACCCTGGAATTCTATTTATAAACTTTCTAAGCATGTTTGTCTGAAAAATACAACAATGGTAAGGAGTAGGTTTCTCACGTCGCCGACGGGGTTGCGTGTCTGAAATACAACGGGCAATACCTCTCAAGACTTTTGTAAGCTACCGCTCGCTCTAACAAACCGCGAATTCCATAATGAAAAGGAGATATTTGTGCTAGAAACGTGAGTGCAAAGTAATTTGTTCTTTCCACTCGAATGATAAGTGCTGTTACGAATTACTTAAGCAAAATGTATGCGTGATATGACTCCCGATATTATACAAGAGTGTAGATTAAGTTGTTACCCTGACGTCTCCCTCAGTTAAACTAGTCATTTGACGGCGAGTTGAAAAGGATTCTTCTCTTCAGTTTGCAGCGAGTCTGCAAACGCAGATAGATGGCTCAGCAAGCGTGCTATTTTGTGATAGGTTTCATAAAGTTTGCGAACGCGGAAACTAGGCGCGACCGCTTCATTAAGTGGTTATTGATTGAGTGTCATAACTATACGACCATTTAAACCTCGTAACTATAATCCTATTAGAAGTTTTAAGTTGTTGTCAATGATGTATTGTGTTGTGAAGTATTTAGATCATTCTGAAGATAAGTACAGACGTAGATTGTTATTACTACATACTAGCTTCTGCCCGCGACTTCGTCCGCGTAGCGCGATGATATATAGCCTATGTCCTTTCTCAGGGTCTAAAGATTGTCAGTGCCAAATTTCATAAAAATCGGTTGAGAGGTTTAAGCGGGAAAGCGTAACAGACAGACATACAGAGTTACTTTCGCATTTATAATATTAGTAGGGATTATTTGGAAGAAGCAATCATATTACGTAGATATTATTATATTTTATTATATATTAGTGTAATCATTTTAGCCTAGTGGTCCTGAGCGCGACTGCTACGCTAGAGGTCCTGGATTCGATTCCGAGGTCGAGCATAGTGTTATTGGGATTTTCTATGAAATTCCCAGTAGCAGCTCGGAGTTTGTAATTTGTGCCCGGTTAATGGCGATAGGCTCGCCCCCTATTACATGGGACCAACACATACCGGCGAACTGTGGGTGTGGTGCCTCTGCCTAACCTTTCGGGGAATATAGGCGTGTTGGTATGAAGTGTATGTAGTGTATTATTATGTACATATACAATGTCATATTATAATTAAGTACTCGCAGTAATTACTGATTTGTGTCGGTGACTGTTCACGCAAGTTAGTGCCTATCTACCTAAATACCATATGATCCATCGTTATATAGGAACCTATGATTTATTTTTCAAATAAAACAATATGTTATACTTTTTAGAGTTTATTAAAGCCAGGAACACAAGTGTTAATAGTACGTACAACTTTGATTTATGGTTTTGTTAAATGAATCAGTCACAGAATGAAGAGTTTTTTGGTTCAGGGGATTCCTTTAAATAGGTACACAATTAGAAATGTGGTATGGGTACATCAATATCAACACTAATGTTTTCTTATATTTCTATAGAGTTTGCATAACGTCGATAACACACATTAAAAGATACAGCAGAGGAATCAATTAGACAAGCAGAGGATAGGTTGATAGCTGGCAATTTAGGAAAAAGGATTTCTTGTACCTTGTCAAGATAACTGCCAGATATGCACGGTGATATCGAATGATATATATTCCAAAATATTCTTGTTCTTCCAATTTTCTATGTGAAAAATGACACAGAAAACCGGATTTTTATCAAAAGTTTCTTGTATAGTATTGATTTTATATAAAAAATGTCAATTTCCACTGGTACATGACTCCGCTCATGAGCAATACGTTCCAAAATATACAGATTTCGAATGTAAAATATTTTGTCTTTGAATAGCCTATTTTAAATAATTGACTTTTGTTATGGTCTTGTTTAGCCAAAGGATCTTAAATTTTGATTTATAAATGCTATATATTAAATGTAAGTTTTACCAACGGCAACGTATTAAAACAGTACGGTGGGGAATTGATGGATTACTTAGAATCCATTTTCCACGTTGCGCTGTAGGTATAAAGTTTCAAATATAAATGTATGAATAGATATACGTTAAAAGCTCAGCGATATGGTAAGGGTAGCATTGGATATGACTTGACGAGATTGCAGTTTGGTGCAGAGTAGGTTTCCATCAATCACAATTTTAACTACTTATAGTGTGTTCTTATCTTAAACACACGAGCGGAAAGTTCATAAGTTTACAACATCATCATATAGGTAAGTATGGTTTTCTTATATCGTAGATTACAGGTTTACGGTCACACATTTATTAAAATAAAGATTCTACTGTGACTAAAAAGGGGGCCTCGACAAGTTGTATCTGACGTTCGAATCAATCGTATCTAAATGTATGGAAACGACTTTGATAATTCGACAAATGGGGCGTTCATAAATGTCACTTCCATACATTTTGTTATGATTTCGATTCGCACGTTACATTGTAACAGTCCTAGGTCCTTCATTCTAGTGACTAGTCTGTGATTCGCAACCCGTAAGTTACCGCTTAGTGAAATCGTGGATCCCTTTTTGTACATACATAAAATATATATATAAGTATCTGCCACTTAATTTAATTACAAAGATTCGAATATAATTTATTTCTTTTAATACAAATCCATCTCGTATAACTATAACATTCCTTTACACTAATTGTTACATGTATAAAGAAGTATATAATATTCATTTACTTATTTTAAAACATCGATACATCATCTATTACAATAATATACTTGTATACACAGTGCACATACGTCACGTATAGTTATAAAATATATCTCATACAATTAAATCTAACAATGAAAAATCAGTCGTCGAAGACAATACATTCCATTATATTATAATATTAAATTATATATATAGGTAATTTAGGTAATTAAGTAATATATTTGACGGTTGTCAATGAAAAGCTCGTTTCATATGCATAAAGTTGTATAATTTTTTTGGAAAATACATTTTTTTAAATGTTTTCAAATTATCGTCGTGTGTGGTATAATGGTTATGATACGTATTATTATTATAATAAATTGCAAAAACCTGGATGATATAAATATAACCAAATATTATAAATATATATAATAGGTACGGGTGTATATAAAAAACATATCCTGTATGTGTATGTATATTTAAAACAATTATTATAATTTCAACGGATTAAAACAATAAAATGTAGCAAAATAGGGTTGATGCCGTGAATTGCTAACATTTATGTGTTTTGAGTATTCAAATACTATTCGAGTGACACGTATCAGGATTCACAATTATTATATTGTATAGGTATATTAAATTACGACTAGATATATACTGTTGACAAAGCTACGGCATTTAAAATTTCTAACACCATTTATTTCATTTAAAAAGTGCTCGACAGTAAAGTTTATGTAAAAGATTGAGGCTGGTGGAGAGTAGCACGTATGAAATTGATAACAACGAGCCTTAAAGTACTTGGTCGGGAACTTCTAATAGATACTAATGACTAAGGACATAAGCTCCGAGGGTGCCTACTAAATCTATACACATATAAAATGCATGGAAATTACACGTACACAATAGTTTATACATACATATTCTCTCATGAGTAGAAGAATTACACAGTCTTTGTAGTATTTCATATGTTAATACTGATGACTTTTTACATCTTAACAATAATAAATAGGTATGTAATTGATAACAAAACTTTGATTTAAAAAATATCGAGTGACTTGTAAATTTTTTGTATATATTGTCAACATTTTAATGGACGTTGTGCGTACTTAAATAGAAAAACTAAATATGTATAGTAAAAATAAATAAATATACTTGTAACTTGTCAGATAACTTACTGTTCGGCGAACCTTAACTTTTGTTTCTTGACGAAGTCCATGGCCAGCTTATCCGTGGTGCGCGACTCCAGTATTTGTAAGATGGGATGATCTGAAAGTTAAGATTTCATCAAGATCTTGCCACAAAGATGGAGCTAAATAACAATCCGGCAAACTTTATTAAATTAATCTCATGAATAAAAGTAGCTCATAGGTATTCACTAAGCGATAATTAGTATGACTTTCGCATCGATTTGTTTATCGAATGTAAGCGTTTTCACTCAGAGAGTATACTATTAGTACGGGAGACGTGAAAGACCGACCTTCACCCATCGGATAAACAGATGAGACATATTTTTTATCAAATATTATTGATTAATAAATATGCCTATGATAACTTGCCTATCGAAAAGTGTTCATGGGCCCTATTATTAATTGAATTCTAAAACTTTAAAGCTACGATATACAATTGGTTTTGTAATTAAATTATCTTTCTTAAAATACCAATTTGGAGTGGTAATTAGAGCGGTGTAGTTACCTATATTGACTTACCTGTTCATAGCTGCTTGCCAGGTCCGTACAAAGTACAAAAACATGCTCAGCACATCTTATTACCCCCGCCCCGCTGTGCGCCCGCGCCTAGTGCCGCTATTGGCAGCTGTGACTTGTGTTGTGCGCGTATGATTGTGGATAGATACCTACTGTTGTCACTCGGTGTCGGTGTATCATTTAGTAGTAGCATAGTAGCCGTTATAGATATACTTATTACCGTATTTCCGCTTGATTTTTGTCGGCCAGCTTTTCGAAGTTCGACATGACTGCCCAGCTTGTACTCTAAAATGGTAGTAGTTATACTAACTGCGATCGTGTAGCTGCATGAGAGGCAGTTCTATGGGGCGCAGCGGGTCGGGCGGCGCGTGGCTGTTGACGCCGGGAACGCGAGCCAGCGACACGTACGCCTCGCCGGCGAAGTCATCGGCTGTCAGCACGTCGCGGTCCCACACCGACAGCGCCAGCGCCGCGCCCGCGCATCGGCACGAGTCCAGAGAGACCGCGAACTCGAAGCACTCGTCCCATACCGGGTTCAGGGTTTTCTGAACCGATTTAGGTACTTATAGTGTCAATGCCAATGTGATTGGTTAAATTATAATATTAACGAAAGTGATCCTTTTAAATACTTTATGTTTTATGAACGGCATTCTCAGTGATTGATGATACTCCCTAGGGTGTATAAATCAAAAGGTGACGCAGTAGCAGCTAGTAAATCTTCGCGTTAATAAGCAAAGAAAAGGAAATGGCATCAAGTAACTACAAGGTATATCTTTTCGTACACATCTTAGTACATAATGTAACAGATAATTGATTATATTTTCTTCTCACCTTTTGCACATTGGTCGTTTGTTCGTGAGCCTTCGGGAAGAGTCGCTTGGGCACCAGTTCGAGCACAACAAACGGATCACTCAAGCCGTTCGGATCGAGCGGGATCACGTCGCGCGCCGACAACACCTCCACACACAGCGAGTCGTGATTGAAGTACACACTAAGGGATAATTGTATTGTGTTAGGTCGGTATATCGAATAGGTTTCAATATTTTGAAAATATATTGATACCTATTCGTTATAACAAACATTTGAATAATTAAATATAGTTTTTCCGTGGCTGTTATAAAGGGAAATATTTCAAATACCTAGAAATGTATGAATATTAGTCCAATTCCGCACTAAAACATTGCAGAAGTATAACATTAATAATTCATTTGCACGTATTTTTTAAATAAATCCCGTACTAAATATAACTTTTTATCGAGACCAGTGGTTCATAAAGCTTTTGCATTTTATGATTTCAAAATTCCACGGAGCACTGGCAAGGGAGTGTTCATATTCGTTCCCCCACGTACGCGCATCAAACAAACGATGCGTGAATTTTCCTAATGAATAATTACGATAAGAGTGAACTAAGTAGTTCCCTGGCATTCATGTCACGGATCCCTAGACAGCTTTGAGAAACCATGTTCTATACAATGATTTTGCCAAATCAAACGAGAATATTGTACAACTAAATTCTTGCATGAATATAATTCTCCCTTTGGCTATACGTAAAAAAGTAATTGTAGAAAGGGATGCTATTAACAAATGCTTAGTGTTTCCAAACAAGTTAATACTGTCTGTCCCTCTGGCTAGACACTACGTATGTGTAAGAATAAACGATCTTTTAAGTTTAAACAAACTACCTGCCTAGGTTTTTTTTTAAAATTGTAAACAGAAAAAGGTTTGTTATTCCAATTCGGCAATATCACAATTTTACAGTATAAGTTCTTAAGTATAGAACGCCGAAGAATAATACGCGGCCTTTACGTACCTAATGAATAACATCACTAAGTAATAAAGATTGAACCCAAAACTCTGAAACATCCCAAACATTTTATTTTTGTCGGGTTTGTATGCGTAAACTCCCTAATCTGAAACTTAGGACTTATTGTAGGCATATTATTATATAGGTACATAATATATTGAACCCCTCATTCTACCTCGACTGTTTATTTTTCTCTAACTTCGGAAAAATGATTATGTGCGTACTTTAAACCTACTTTTTATATGAAAATATGCTATTTCTTTTTAAACTAAATCTTTAGAGCTTATGAAAGCCCGCAAAATACATATGTTGTGAGCTTTCATAAACTCTAATCCATGTAAGTATATTGAAGGTAAGTAAAGTGAAGGATAAATCGGGTATAAAATAAGTACTAAAGTTAAAAAACTGTTGTTTCTTACGCCTCGGTGCGTCGTGAAACTTGTTTATTCAGTGAAATGTGCTCGATCCAAATTACTAACATGACAAAGAGCGATGGAGCGTTGCCTTTTAGACATAAAACGTGGATACCGAGTTCCAAAGATAAGAGTAAATAGAAGTTTCAGTGTCAGTACAAAATAAAGAAAATATAAACGAGACAAATTACGGAGACAAAGCTCAAAGCTCAAGCTTAAAAAAAATCATACACGTGTATCTTATCTTGCTTCAATTTAAAAGGATTTATTTATGTTGGGATTCTGTTTCTAACGGTCCTCAATATGATAGGTATACTGACCGCACAAGTATGGATCCATAACATGAAGGCAGAGGAGTGCGCGCTTGTTCCGCTAGCCTATCAGCTACCCACAGCTCCAGTAGTTTCTCAGTGGGCGCCTGGTGATACTCCATCCTTTGTTCCACACGGAACCACTCCGCATTGTGTACCTCCGACATCGGGAGACCTATATGGGAATCGATTAAAGCAGCGTTCTGATTCCCACTGGTTCTGAGAATTTCATAAAAGTCCAGCCCTATTACATTAGTTCTCCAACTCCAATATCTTAGCTTTATTAGTTAATAATTTGGATTAAATAGGTATAACTTTTTCATTTAGTTATTATGACAATGCATACAATTATTAAAAAATAATAAAAAACCTAGGTATACTGACTATTTACGAGTGCTGCTACACTACTCCTAAGAAAGTAACTTCAAGACAACTCATTATAAATGCAATAATTTAAATAGTAAAATTTCCAAACCTTTTCCCTCTGCGTGAAAGAATTCAGCCAACAGATCGAGTGCCTCTCTAAGCCTGTGGTGGTAGACGCGCGGGCGTTCGGCACCGCCAGCATCGGCTTGCGCGGACACTTCCTTGAGCACACCGCTCCAACAGCCGGCTAACGCGCGGGTGAACGCGCGTGGCAATAGCCATGTGTTCAGTGAGGACAGATGCTGATCCAGAAACTCCAATAGCGGTGTGATTGCCTGGTGCATTAAGAATTTCAAATCAAGTCTTTTTAAAGAACTTATTGTTCAAAAGATGCCAAAACATAGGTACGTAGTCATTGCTGCCTTATGAAATTTATTCTCGAAACTCAAAATTGTCACTTTTCCGGTATTTAATTAAGCCTAGTTATCTAGTCTAAGCTTACCTGTGTAGTAGGCAACGTATCTGGCGACCATGCAAGATGGAACACGGCTTTCCTGAGCGGTGGTCGAGCGCGTGCCGCGAGAGGCGCGGCGGCGCGTATGGCCCGCGCGTCCAAAGTGCCAAGTGCGCCGCGCACTAGTTGACGCGAGTTTTCGTCATTCAAGCTAAAATATTATCCAATCTTTTAATACAATGCCTAAAAGTATGCTTGGTCCCCACTTTTCTGTCTGTGTTTCTGTATGATTTGTTTAATTCTTAAGTTTACTTAATGTAGCTAAGATCGGTAACTGATAGGCTAATAACAATTGATTATCATCCCATTAAATACACAACAATTACGATACAGTTTACATTAGAATTAAACACAAGTTTTCATTCAATTCATTTTCACAATATTTGTTACGTGTTCATGTACTCATGTAACGTGCGAATGTGCTCGACGTTTTTGAGTTCCAATCGAGAAAATTCGAACGTGTACGCTTACTAGTCTAACCTTAGGTAACTAAGCTTAAATGTTCAAAATGGAACGAATAACGACGGTAGTTTTGTTTGATGGAATTTTCCCGTCGGGTTTGTCGCTGTGTAGAGAAAAGAGATATCGCATTTCATAATGGTCTACTGAGATATAGCTTTTTTGCATACATAACCCGGAGAAAAATGGCGTCTTGAAACTTACTTTCTTATTTAAATCACGTACACGCTGAGAATGGCGTGCCTCTTCGTCTGAGGGCTTCCACTAATTAACACATTTTGCACGTTCTGTGAGCTTGTATAGCTATTAAGGAACTTAAGAGTCGTGGTTGGCGTCAAGGGACGTGTACTGCATGTTGCAGTTTCCTGTGCAAAAGTGGAGGGCTGGCTTGGGACTAAGTCATACACGCAATAATTTACGGGCTCTTCAACAAACAAATGCACAGAAAGATAAATGCCTATAGTATGTTAGGTTTATATTGGAGACTAATGGATACAATTATGATGCACCGTTGTTGGGTAGGTAAGTAGTGAGTGCATTATAACAATAAAATTCGTTTCAGTCTATTTTTAGTGAGTAATAAAAACAGACTGAAACGAAGCTGTAGATTACAAAAAATACGGCAAATTGTACGAGTGCATAGCTCGGGTAAAATAAACAATGAATAAATGTACCATTAAAACTGAATTTCAATATTCATTTTATTAAAAGGTTTGTAAACGTTCATTAGCACGTATCAGAAAACATGGCATGCTCATAAAAGTTTTAATTGGTCTGTCGAGTATAAACATTGAAATGTAAACACAAACATTCACGTTCACATAAAATTTGTGTAAACTACACGTTGTAAATTCTCAGGTGTCAATTGATTTATAAAGATCGTAATTTACCAACTTTGATTAAGTTCTAACTAAAACCGAGATAGTTGGGAAGTTGTTTAAGTTTTAATTAAGATTTATTAGCAATTGCGTGGTAAGTATTTACGTTAGAACTTGTAAGTACTTGCTGATGTACTATGTCGTAAAATGTGAAAAGATTTTCTACACAGTTTGTTCCAGATAAGTTCGACCATTAACAGGAGAGATGGCTATATCCCTGGGCGATTTTAAGACCACTAAAACTTCGAAATGCTCCTGAAGCGCGTAGACCGAGTGTTTGGCGTACAAACAAATTGTCAAAAGGTTACACAATAAACGGAAAGCTTTTTTGCCATAATAATAACATCACCATATACGCGATTTATACTTATTTTAGGATTGCCAAAACATTTGCCTATCAATTAAGATGTTTGCTTGTTCTTTCTACCGTAATAAAATCGTACTGTTTGAATTTTGCAATACCGTAAAGGTTAAATAAACACACTCTAGATATCTGCATCGTTATTATTTTCAGCTTAAATGGAGATGCTGTGCAGCTGAGCGTTTTATGTTCTATCAATCGCTGCATGACAATTTCAGGGACGTAGACTTTGCGAACCGAAGTTTGTGCTGATATCAACTTTGTGAGAGTGTCCTTAAGATACATATTTGTTCACGGGGCTGTAAGAAGTTTGTGCTTCACGTGTCGTGAGTGCAGAGCGCGCAATATTCACGGTCCAGAGATTAGCCTGCACTTACATGTGTTCGTCGTCGTACTCGGCTAGCGAGCGGCGCACGTATTCCAAGTTGTTCACGATCGTGCATATTTCTTCTGTTGTTTTGTTTTGTCCTACAACAAAGATTTATATAAAAGCAATGTTAAATCGATTTTAAGCAGGTATCTACTTATCTTGATTCAAATTGAGTTATTGGGGATAGTTTACAAGACAGTCGTATCTATAACATTGGAGTATACTCATTCTATTCCACGAAGACCTTCTAATGAACTTACTATACTTAACTTATAAAAAGTTAACGGCCTTCTTGAAATAAAACGTCTAAAGCACAACAAAAAACCCATTAAGAACCTACCAACACTTAATTATGTGTATCATTAACATTTGATTATAAATTCTCAATTTTGTTGCCTTTCTAAAATTACCGATCATTAGGGGACATTTTTTGGTTAGTCTCCATAATTCACGAACAATTTCATAATACGCGTGTGTGGGTTTACTGGTACAGCTTGTAGTATCCACGCAGTACGAATTGGTGAGGTGCACTGTTTGGTTTTTTTTTTCTATATGGCAATAGCTGTTGATTCAGGGAATCTTGACAGCGTAACCGGACTTGGTGGCGAGGCACCGAATGCCTCCAGCCAGAACACTGTGTGGAAGGCCTTACCATGGTTCTCGTAGAAGCATTGATCGGCGAGTGCTCCGTGCACGAGGTCGGCATAGTGCAGTGCAGTGGCACACGCGGCCTCCAGCAGGCGCACGCTGCCGCCCGCCGTGCACTCCTCCGCGCCGCCCACCGAACGCCACACCAAACGCATGTGGTACAGGCTACGGCAAAGTCAAATTGTTTCACTTAACCCTTTAACTGTGGCGGCCATTTTGCACAGATCAGCACATCTGTTTTTACATTCGCGCGTTATCGTCGCGTGTGATTAAAATAACAAGATAATCCAAGAACACTTTCTACTTCCGAAGCCTTAATACCCATTTTTTGTTCTGTCACTTCGAATAGTACCTAGGTAATTAGATCTTAGAGAAAATATTGTAATAAACGAAACATGCACAAAAACAATTACTACATCATTCTTTTACGCGTAATGCAGGTCTAAAACAATATTTTTTGCACTGTGACTGTGTAATTTGTTCAAAAATTGTATGAAAATCGTTTATCGATTTTTATATAGGACCACGGCAATTAGAGGAGATGCATTTTCTATATAGAAATTCATTAGGCAGATAAGTGATCCTAATATCTAATATATAACAATTTTCCATAGAAGATTTCTTGCTCCCTACCGTTATTATGTAAATGTAACTGCTACTCTTCATAATAAAAATAAAACATGAAAGTAAAAAGTTACGAAGCTTCAACAGGGTTAAGCTCATGCACAAAAAGCCTATTTAAACAGGGGTGCGGGTTGCCCTGTTCATTTTTAACCAGATAACAGTGACAAAGTTAAATATGTGCCGGCGGGCCTTAATATGTATGCCTAGTATCTTACACTTTATGTGAGCAAACCAACGTGGCTTAAATGGTCAATTCAGCTTTGTTTGTTCGCCGTCTTTTATGGAACAATTTCCTAGAATCACCGTCTTGCTAAAAGTGGTATACTATAACGCAATATACTTCATAGTACCTAATATTTCCAAGATATCAGTGAATACTTCTGATAATATGATGATAAATATCCGATTCAACTTCTCCCAATAACGTAGAATGTTTTCTTTAGTTGATCCGCTTGTGAAAACATAGCAATTGGTTTAAGTTATATTTTTTTGTTTTACCCGATATGGGATGTGGAACTAAGCTTATGGTTTTGGGTTGAATTCAAAGGTCTAACGAAATTCTTTTGGTTCCTTCTTTGGTACCAGCTAGAGTTTGGATTTGTGGCGGGATAATGACAATAGTTTTGACCCCATTTACAGGAGACCTTAAAAATACACCAATGAACACTGCGTCTACATAACTTTTTGGGGAATAGGTAAAGGTATGATGGTACTAGGTAAACTAAAATATCATAAGTCATTAAAAACATTTAAATAAAACAACTTTTTACGGATTTTATCGCGTTGTATTGATATTGTTTAATTACTAGTCCTACTCCTAATATTCGCGGAAGTGTCAGAAATCAGTAAGTCATCAATAACGTTCAAATCGATGAACGAATCAATATAAAATCTAAAGAAATGAAATATGTTTCTGAATAATCGGGGCTCATATATGCCACATGTCCAAGGACAATCTAAAACGGATATTCGAATTTCGAAGTATTTCACACACCAGAAGGAGAGAGAGACCTCCTGACATGAGAAATACATCTAATTTTCATGTAGGTGTTGAATCTCCTTCTATATTAATATTTAAAGCTGAAGAGTTTGTTTGTTTGCTTGAACGCGCTAATCTCAGGAACTACTGGTCCGATTTGAAAAAGAGGATATATATCATAACATAACATACCATCACGCCTGTATTCCCCGAAGGGTTAGGCAAAGGCGTACTAATGTACACCCACAGATCGCCGGTATGTTTAGGTCTCATGTAATAGGGGGCGAGCCTATTGCCATTAACCGGGCACAAATTCCTAACTCCGAGCTGCTACTGGGATTTCATAGAAAAACCCAATAACACTTTGCTCGACCTGGGAATCGAACCCAGGATCTCTAGCGTAGCAGTCGCGCTTAGGACCACTTGGCTAATGAGTAGTAGTGAGGATATATATCATCTTGAGGAAATCTTTCTTGAGGAAGGATAGAGGCTATATATCATCACGCAACGCGGACGAAGTCGCGGGCAGAAGCTAGTAATTTAATACAATCAAGAGTAGGTAGGTACTACAGTGGACTCACCAGGCAGCTGTATCCACTGAGGAGGTGCTGTGTTTCACCAGATGCTCCCCTTCCACTGGTCGGTCTGTAAATAATATTCACGTTACAGAAGCTGTAAAGCGAGAAACTACGAGTACATTATGCCATAAGGAAACACTGTCTACATATTCGAATAAGAAAATGAAAAACAATTCAATTTTCTCTTTTCCATATTCTCGTATGATACAATAATATTTTATGCGGTGTTATCTATCAGGATATGGAAAATACGTCACAAAATGTTCATATATATTATTAGTACCTACGCGATACATACGAAATGGACTGTGGTCTTAGTGATAAATAACACCGGGCACCTTATATCAATAAAGTTATTAGGAAATTGTTATTCCTGCCAAAGATTAATTAGGAAATGGTTATCCTTCCTCATTGAATTAAATTAAGGATCTTAATTATTATTGGTAAATTCACACACACACTCTGTTAAATTTTTATATAACTGCTTCATCTTATCGTGTCAATTGTCAATTAATTTTCGTCATATTTTTATAAGACAACATTTCACTATAGAGAAGGGATTTCTTATAACTCGGCTTTTGACACTAAATCTGAATACTTATCGTAAGGCACGAAGGAAACTAGGGGTTTATTTATGTTTTCAACACAAAACAGAATAGCAGCTTGGACTCGGTATGGCAAATACTCGTAAGCTCGCCCTATTTTACATGAGACCTTAAACATACCGGCAAACTGTGGATGTACACAGGACAAGGTAGATATCTAATAAAAATACATTCATTTATACGTATAATAAACCATTTCGAAGCAGTCCTTTATTTGTCTCGGTCCAATAAAACGTTTCGTGTTACGCCACAGTTAGATTTCGATGTTTATCTTAATGGGCGACCAGCCGACCACCCTATCGCGGGGTGTGAACCTTCGCCTATAGCCTTCATCAACAATCATGTACAATGCTTCTTTGGAAATTCACTTCTCTGTAAGACCGCTTAAGTTATAATTTCTTTTGATATCGTGGGCAGTTTTCCCCTTAAGATATTCGTATCGATATCGTGGATATCCTCTAGCATTTTAAGCCTAGTTAATTCAGAAGTGTCTTACGTTTTCTTGAATATGTAGATACTTGCGATGCTTTAATAATTAAATAACAACGTTATATGGATTAACAAGTACCTTTTTATACAGAGCTAAAGTGATTTCATGATTAATAATGTAATCATAGATTTATTACCCACTTTGGCTTTGGTAAAGAATTAATTTAATAAAATCTACGCTAGGTAGGTCTAATCTGATAGCAGTTTATCGCACATGATAATATTATGTCATGTTTTAGTGATGTATACCTAACGTAAGTTCCAAATGTCGTTTCTCAGTCGGTACCTATACGAATACTAACGTTTTTAGTTAGGCTGTCAAATTAAATAGATTTCAAATTCAGGCGACAGATGCTTAAAGTTTCACATCACACAAGCAAAACTAAATGTGTGAACTACTTAATTATTGATATTTAGGGCCCCTTGCACCAAATTCTTTTATAAATATAGTATGGTTACATTGTATTTATACACATACAAACATATTTTGAAGAAGTTGGTGCAAGTGACCTTTAGACTCCTAAGAAAATAAAATACAACATTTATATTGTTTTGTATTGTTGTGCTAAATGTAACGTAAGACCTCATACTCGTATGTCACGATAAGTAATACGCTGATGATTACTCGTCCAAACAATCATTTTACGCCTTTTTAGTTTTTTCTCATTAGTGTATGTTTCTTTTAAAACATTATCTCACGATTAGGAATATCATTATCAGGATTTTCTTCAGTAATCTAGTTGCGTTTACTTGTAGGGCATGCAGATATTTGTTGCGTGCACGGATCGATCCACCGACCCTGTCGACAGTACCTTTTTACGAGATAAATGTTTTATACACTATCCACCACACCGGGGAGAGCGGTGGGGTGTGTCGGACACTGCTCTGAAAAGAGCGATCTACCGACTAAAACCAACCTCGGCGTTTCGCGTCACCACTTTGGTGCCGGGCCTACGGGAGCGCTGTAGCATTCGTCCGCGGAAGATATGTATAAATTTCACTAGCCCTACCTCGTCCCATTGGCTGGTTTACATCATATATATCTGAAACTAATGTGCCACAACTTATACAAGATAAATAAGAGATGACATGACAACTCACCAAGTTCGACGGCTGCTCGAACTCTCTGCAGCGCCATGGTTTTGGTGACGGCGAGCCACCGGTCTATCAACGGCTCGAACCACCTGCGACGATAACATTACCATAACAAACCGAAATCAGTCACGTTCGCGTATCGCCAACACCGGCCATGTTTGCGACTTGCTGCTTAATTACCACTAATTAGCAAGTTACGTAACGTTAACGCTACGTACTCTTTAATCCGTTTAGCTTTTGATAAGACTTGTTAATTAACCAGATTTCTAAGACTCAGTTTGCTTGCAAAATGTTTTTGTTTGAGTTGGGTTTTAAAGAGTACATAATAATATTTCAAAATAAAAATAAAACTAACTAGTTAATAATACACTTACAAGTTAGTAAGCGACCCTTTGACTTGTCAAATATATTTTTTGTTTAAATGAGACTGGTGATTCATATCTGAGGACTGTTAGAGGTCAAGATCGCTTTCAAGTCCAGACGTTTTTATTGCATCACATTATGCTAGAACAATGTCGAGTAGTTTCTGTTGGGGCCTTTTGAGGAAAGAAACCTATAGATTCTAATAGGGGTATTTCAACAGCTGACACGCATTAATCACGTAGTAACGATATTACTTACGACAAAAGTTTTTTCTTGTTTTGGTATCGCTGGTATTTTTTTTATTAAGCGCCCTGTTATTTGAGACAAGTAGCACATTAAAATGTTTATCAATGTGTAAATTGGCTTACGTCTTTCAGCGCTTTCTTCGGCGCTGACTGAATCCAACGTATGGGTACATGAATGATCGTTATACCTAAAACTGTTTGCTTGAAAGATTACTGGATCTCAAGCTGAGTTTTATTAAAATTTATAATATAATCTTACATATAATAAAAATGTAAGTGACCCGTGTATACAGACATGGTACATTGCTTATATTTGCAAAAACACTAATTTTGGGGACTGCGAATAAGTAACACTATCCATTTCTATGGATCGGTGTGAAGTCTGGTTGTCCGTCGGGTTGTCTGTGTGTTTGAACACGCATAAAATCATAACTACTGAATAGATTTGGAGGAAGTGGAAAGGAATTCATAGCCTGTTTCTTGGATTAATATTTAGGCTTAGGCTTAATAAAATCGGTTTGTTCTATCAAAAGTTATTAACATTTTAACCATTGTAAACGTTGAATTAGATAAATAACCATTCTAAATATTTCTATACTAGACTAGCACCGGACAAAAAATATAATAAAATCAAGTCATTAAATAAAAAAAAATACAGTTACAAATACTAAATAAGATAAAACAAGAAAATAAAACAGATTAATTAAAATCCATTATTGTGATCAGAAATTGACTATTAGTACAGTTATTCTAACTCTACTTATACAGGGTATCACGGGACACACATAGGACATATCCAGCGGGAACCGGCTGATGTAAATTTTGAATAACTTCCGGAAACACTTAATAGATTCACCGTAATGGAATCTCCGAACAGATCTGGCTGCCATCCTGTTAATATCGTAAATGGGAAAGTTTTGATGGATGTTTGTAACTCAATCATGCCGGAACAGACGGACGGATTAACCATATTTTGCTTCGGAGCGGTAGAATGTGCTCTCACCTGGTCTTGGTGATCATCTCGACCATAAACTGCTGCTACTATATTAAACATTATACGTAGGTACCTAACATAACTAATAATATGGGTGCTAATAGGGGTCTTGTTTTATGTTGCAAAAGAAGCTGACACTGTGCCTGATGGAAATAATTTACAAAGCACATTACGATGTGATGTTGATGCGTGTGCCTCTGATTTGTCTGTTAAGCTGGTTATTTGGTGTAAACCATGCTGAAACATAACTAAATAAACCGTGTTAGTGTTGAACAAATTAGTTATTTCGGTAAGTTACTGCTTAAAAATATTAATATAGCCTAACCCTAATGAATATGTACTAATGCGGATAAGATATAGTGTGAGATATGGGAAGCTCGTCGCTTAATTACTCGTAGGTAGCGGAGGTCCGATGGCATTCACTTACGATTTCGCTTATGAAGCCGAACCTAATATAGTTGTGAAAGCGGATGATGAAATATGTAAGATTCTTACAGATACGCATCAAGCAGCTGTGGTGGAGGGTCGTGCGGCGCGTGCGGGTGCGTCTGCGGCTGCGGCGCAAGCGACGCCGCTGCGCAAAGCTCGCGAACCGCCGACAACACCTCGAATGGCAGGGTCTTCGCTGTTGTCACCAGGCACACTGATAGAAGACATCAAAATCTCAAAATTGTACTTGTTCCGAGTGTGTGCTTGTTCCGAGTAATCACGGATAGATAAATCTATCATACATCTTAACAGTCACGCTTTTATTTTCCGAAGTTGTAGGTAGGCAGAGGTGTGCTTCCGTTTTTGCCGAGCCTATATTACTATTAACAAGCTACACATCCAAAGTATGGGGAATTTCATAGAAAATCCTCGAAAATAATAGTGCTCCTTGGAATGAAACTTGCAATATTTAGAATAACTAAACTTGCGACCAATGAGGCAGTTTATCATACCTCAATATTATTATAACAAGTCAAGCAAATTACATTATACCCCAGCTTCGGGCTATTTTGCATGAATCTAATTTAACAAATTAAAGCGGTATCATGATATCAGTTGTTGACTTCCACATTCACTAAACCCGGCTTTATTTCCAAGCAATAACGTAGACTGATATCGTTTATATTACATTCACCTTCGAACTGAAGCTCAAGATATTTTCAGTGAATTTTCATGTTTCAGCAAAATATTTTAATATTACGGTTCTTTATATCTTTCAAAGCGTGCAGGTGCCAGATGGTTCCCTCAGTAACATGACTTGACTCTAGTTTATTAATTCGCAACCTGAAATTATTTAATCTAAATTAAGGTACACGCGGTATTGACCTTTGCGAAGTGTTGCCTCTGCCTCTAGGCCATGACCTTTTAGGAATATATTTATACGAGTTTAACCCGGAAAACAACAACTATGCAGGGTTATTCGAATAGGTTATTTATTCATTTATTTAGTACATGGAGGACTTACAGCTACAGCAGACAAAAAAAAAGAAAATCATAGTTACCCGAAAGCCATTTACAAATCCTCACGTATTAGGCTTATAGTAAATGGTGTGAGCATAAAACTAAAAAAAAGAGAAACGCATGTCGCCTTATTTAAAGTCAGAAGCAATATAAATACTTGGTTTGCAATTATAGATAGTGTGTAGTTATGTATAGAAAGTCATAAAAATAAAAACAAGTAATAAGTATAACCCGCTACTTGAAAAATTTAAGGGTTAAGAACCTTCTAGCTTATATACTTACTTATTGAAAGGGGTTAATAGTACCTACCTTTAATAATAAACCACTTACTATGTAACAATTTTTTGTAACCGTCATCATCATTAAGCCATTACTTTATTACTGTCCCACTACTGGGCACGGTTGTCCTCTTAGAATGCGAAGGGTTACAATATGCACCACGCTGACTCTATACTTCACAAACCGACGCGAAATTTTCTCGGGCGTTTCCATCACGACGTAATACATTATGCTACCATGCTGCTTTATTAGTAAAGTAGTTACAAGCGCAGCTATTGAACGTGAGGTTCCATATTCGATACCTATCTGTACATCTTTGCCTATCTCTCCTTTATCGCACATAGGTGACCGCACTTGTATTTATTACAATGATTTTTTTTATGTTAGGTACATTCTTGAACAGCATCCCACGCGTTATACTTTTAGCTTAAACTTAAAAAATTAAACCTTAAACCTTTGAGTCCACCCGTGACAATGGATTTTTTTAAAGGGTCCGAAACGTCTGGAATTAAATTATATTGATAAATCGTGATAAAATCCGTAAAAAGTAGTTTCATTTCAAAGCCTTAAAACTCGTATCAAGCGGTATTCAGATCCTCTAACGTTTGAAAATATTTGGCTATTGAGGCGACCCTATATGTACCTACATTTTATTTAAGACAATATACTACCTATATTACCGAGTATCGCCCCGATAGAGTCAGGGATCTCTCACGTAAGAAATAGAAAACCTTTGGAGAAAATTATCAGTGAATTCGTTTTACGTATTTTATTTGTATAGGCTTTTTATATGTCGATAGTTTGTAACAATTTGTCGTAAAAGTAAAGTATTCACTTCGCGGTAGCTCGCTAACTTGCAGCTCAAGTACCAGAAGGCACAGGCACATGTCTTCTCCCAAAGTGTAAGGGTTTACGTCAGGTCCATTATTCTCGCGTATTGAGGGTTAACAGACTTCACATACCGTCGAGAAAATCTATAAGAAAATCATTCCTAATGATGTTTTCTTCACCTTTTAAGCACTGGGTGATAAGACTGTAAGAAATAATACATTTTTGGAGCCTTACCGCCGTTCCCTTGTTCGTCGTAAATCGGTTCTTCGACAACGCCGCACCAGCCCTCTATCACCCAATGCTCCACACACTGTCGGACGTCCTCGGACAGCTATTAATATAATATAAAGATTTAAGTATAATTACTAAATCTATACTCTTAAGTATTAATTTAGCTTTAATTGTTGTACCTCCACCTGCTCTCCTGCCTATCAACACAGCAAATTTAAAAGCACAGCTATAATATAATTAGTAACGATAACTGACCAAAATCTTTTAACAATTATAGTTTTAATATACGTAGTTGTAGGTATAAAATTAAAAGCTTATAGTATATTTAAACCAATTGAAAATAGATGCAAAGTTGTGCTATGTGCATACATAGAACAACTTTGTCATTTCTGAACCAATTCTGTAATTAATTCAATTAATCCACTCCCGAGACGGTCCCAAATAAATTCTTAAAATACACAACTACTAATCACATGAAGTCGGTTCTTTTTTTCCAAGAAGTTCGTTATAATTAATAAGTTTTATAATAATAATAAAGAGAAGATAATATCCTTCAACTTGTAACTGATTTCATAAGAGCTATAGAGTTTTGACGACAAGAAGCAACATTACCTTCATAAATCTTTCGCTGGACGGAATATTGGCTTTATACAAAGCAGAGAAGGATTATCTCCTGTACTCTCATGCATCATTACCTACTTTGTACCTATTTTAATTAATAATAGAGGATAAAACTAAAACCTTATCTTTAAATGTGTTTCTTTGTTTATCTAGTATGCGCTCCTATATTGTTCATCCGATTGCTTTTGATTTGTTCATCCTTTTTTGTCGTAAACCTTCTCAGGTTATGTACTTGCTTGGTAAGGTTTAGGCTAATGACAAAAAGGTAATTGCAATGCATACCGACGGCACATTATAGTAAATTCATATATCCTTTATATTTGGTATTGTAAACTGAACTAGTACAGAAAGAAATAATTAATATTTTATTTATTTATTTATTTCTATTCTTCTATTAAATATTTCTATTTATTTATTATTAAATATTTCTTTTTATTAAATATTTTTCTTTCTATTTATTAAATATTTCTACTTTCTTTCTTTCTACTTCCTTTTCACTCAATAGAATTGAAAAACAAAAACGTTTTTATAAAATTGTGTTGCATAATAATCCTAACTAGTAACCCTAGTAGCAAACGACTTCAACCGGATTGTTGAAATATGCAGCAGAAAATAGGTAACGTAGGTAAACCTATGTTACGTGGGAAATAACCATGCACCGAGGTCATAAGTAATGCATGCAATGTGAAGAACCATTTGTGCATTCTTGAGCATGAAGGATCGATCGACGTTTGTGTACATTCATATTAATACAGTACTTTGGACTTGTATAGTACCTACTGTGAAATAACTGATTTCATTACGAAAATAGAACACAGCAGATGTTTGTCAAAAGCTGAATTTACTCTCATAAAGTTATAGTGTTAGTATAATCTCGAGGTCAAGTAATACTATAGACGCTGAAAGTATTAATGAATTTAAATGATTGTAATATAAGAAATCGGATTGATCCCTGCAGCCTCTTTTCGCCATCATTCTACGCAACAACAGTTCCATCCCCATCATCTTGATGGCTGGCAGTCCACAACTGTGCGTTTCTCTAGAAACTTTCTGCCTCGCACAACTAAACTGTGGAATGAACCTCGCCTTCAGTATTTCCGGACCAATACGACCTTCAAACCTTCAAGAAAAGAGCGTACTCCCTTTTAAAAGGCCGGCAGCGCACTTGTGACTCCTCTGTTGTTGCAGGTGTCCATGTGCCGCGGTGATCGCTTACCATCAGGCGATCCGTCTGCACGTTTGCCTGCTATCACATAAAAAAAAGAAAGCATGGGAAGAAATTCCTAAATCGGGAACTTTTTTATAGTACGCAACCACGAAAATGTTTGCGGAATAAATTGTGTCAGCAAAACTGATAAAAAAAAAGGTTTCCAAATGTAAAAGTAGTTCTGCAAAAGAAACATACTTCTATTACACATTATACAATATTTGGAAGCACAGGAACCCATATTGTAATATTATTCCTCCAATTTTATCAAATAATAAATTCAGCAAGGCTATTATTGAGTATGGGCGCCACGCCGGGAACGTAATAATAGCCAACGAGTCGTAACAATTTTTTCAACTTACCATTTTGTCTATTTGTGTGAAAACTATGCTGAAGTATGGGACATTATTGGTTCTGCAACAAAAAGAGAAAATATATTTCGAAGAAAAATATAAACAGCATAAATCGCTGGGGACTAGCAGAGTCCCCCGCCCCGCCCCCACAATTCCTTTCACTCAGTGATCGTAAAGAATAAGGGCACGGACTACAATGGACATTCGAAGCGTAATATCAATAAATAAATATTTATACATACATAATTATTATATTAATACATAACTTCATAGTCAATAGTGTAGAAATTACTAAATTTTAGGTGTTCATTAAGTTGATATAAATATTGTTGGTTACATAAGGAAGCTATAGGTCTTTTTGTGTTATTTTGTCTTAGATTATTATGTGTTGAATGACTGTTTGTTTCTTTCCTAAATAAATAAATAAATAAAATAAATAACTTTTGCTTTATACACAAGTATGGTACACCAATAATTAATTAATAAACCTTCACTTAAATTCGACAAAATCTTAATTTAATTGAGTAATTGAGGAAAAATCCACGGAATTTGATTCGAGTATTCTCAATCAGGAACCATCTATTGGAAGTTAGCTATTGGTACAAATCGTAAGCTTCTAATTTTTAATAGGACTCATGAAAATTACAAGCTCATAGGTACTTAAAATAAAACTATTTTTACGGATTTTATCCGTAAAAATAGTTTTATTTCAATGTGTAATATTCGCGTCAGTGTCAGAAACCAGTACGCTCATGCTTAACTAAAGAATTACAAGAAAGCCAAATGAAGGATACGATGTTTATATAAGTTATGTAAATAAAGGTATTTAATTATAGAAGTACCACGATGCAGTTGTATTGGAATTATACAAAATCTAACTGAAGGAAAATATTATTTGGATGTTCCTAGGAAAGTATTTCCTTCCTTCCTTTCTTACCTTTGTAAAGTTTTGTATTTTCCTTTGTTCCTTTACGTTTTGTTGAATAAAAGAGGAATATTACCGAATCGTAAAGAATGAGGCCAAGACAATGGTACAGGAAAGTGACCAGACCCTCTAGACAAGTCGCATGAACGCTAATCAAATATAATAGAATTCTCAATAGATGAATTGACATAAGCTTTCGACAAATCGAGCGTGCAAATGACATCTCCATACATTTTATTTCTATTTGTATGTCTATTCGAACTTCAGATTGCCGCTTGTCTACAAGCCCAGTAGCGACAGAACCAACAATAGAAGTGTAGCTAAATTAAAAAGAAAAACAAGTCTGGCTTTTTCCCGCGAAATCATTGATGTTGATGCTACGCGATTGACATAAGTTACAATTTTTTTTATTTACCACAGCGGCGCGGCAGAACTGCAATATTCGTGCATTTTTTTTTAAGACGTGAGTTGACAACGCCTCCTTACTCATATACAACGTGACTACTTAGTAGCATTTTGTAATAAGCGACCAAAAGACAAATCGCTTTGTGTGAGAATCCAAGCGACGACGACTCTTAAGAGACGCATAAAGGGGTTTATAAAAGTTGGGTAACATGTAAAAAGCCTCGTGGGAAAAAGCCGTAGGTAAGAGTTAGAGGGAGAAAGAGATTTATCTAAAACTTACGTTTCAAATAGCGGATGGTAGTAGGTAAGGCCTTGCTGCAAGTCAATCTGGATGAGCGTGATGAGATTCACGAGATCTTCCCCGCGTTCTGACTGGGTGTCCTGCCCGCAAAGCGCCTCGTACCACTCAGATGTGCCTTTGCGGAGCGCGCCCACTATCTCACACCTATTATTAGGTTAAAGGGCAGTTATTGGTACAGTTGTTTTAATCTACGCTACTATTGGACTCGTCCCATATATTGGTTTTTGCAAATATAATAGACAAGTGGTGTTTGCTGTGACGCATTTTGCATTAGTCTATACCTGCAATCTTTACGCTGATCTAGACGAAATGTCAAGGTCTCTCAAAAAGTCCTAGGCCGCTCGCCTAAAATGTTTATAAAATCTAATCTTACTACTCCCCCACAGTTTCATTTTTACAGCTATTTAACGTTCCCATTTGCAAAGGCAATTATTCAGGAAATGCTGCGCTAGATCCTTTCCCGCAACTCAATTTGTGAGGACGAAAAGCTGACTTTAATTTCGCGAAAAATGCTCCAAGAACTATGAGACCGCGCTGTCTCTTCCGAATAATTTACGCTCTGATGTTACGGTCCAAGATTTTAATGTGAAGATATTTTTACATTTACATTCTGACATTTTCTAGCTATTAAATTTGCACATTATGGTGTAGGTAGGAACGATTGCACGGTTGTCAACAAAAACCTTATTGTGAATCCACATACCATGTACATAACTTTGCATAGGTAGATAGTTCATATTAAAAAGTAATAATATCAAAAAGATTATTTCTTATATATTATCTGATTAAATTATACCAGCTATGTCGTGGAGCTACTCTGAACAGGCATTAAAACAGTCTGCTATACCATATACCTGTTATATTATTATATTCTGTGCCATATAAATATCATTGTTCAATTATCTTTAATTAAATTTCACGCTCTGCAACACAGTTAATTAACATGCTATTAATACCTAGTAAGGTGGACTTGTAAACTGAGAATACATTTATCAATATGGCCATGTTGTGTAGCTCGTTACAAAGCCTAGCTTCATCTTAAAGGATTAGCGACGTCCCACTTGCCTGATTTCCTTGTTGAACGGGCAGCATCTCCAGAAAACCTTCATTTGCGAGAGCTGGCTAAGGCATCGTAGCAGATACTCCAACCTACAGACAATAACTCAATTTCAAGTTACCAGATCTATTTAAAATAAGTTTGAGTTGTGACATTTATAGAGCTACTTGGTACATTTAGGGTGTCGAGTGTTACACCCTAAATGTACGGAGTACGTGTATGGAAGTAGTTTTATCAGAGGGTAATTTAGAACGCCCGAGATAATAATTAGGAACGTTATTAGTGATAAATTAATATATACCTCACATAAAAATGTGAAGCACAATAGAAATCGCTTAAAATTAGAAGGTATTCGTACTTAAATATTTTCGCTAATCCATAATTTCTGTATAATACGGATCGTGCAATTGCATAATAGAGTATTCTATTATCTGTGATATTAGTTACAATTAAACATTAAAACATTAAACATACCATCACGCCTGTATTCCCCGAAGGGTTAGGCAGAGGCGTACTAACACGTACGCCTCTGCCTAGTAGACGTAGTACGTAGACGTACACCCACAGTTCGCCGGTATGTTTTAGGTCCCATGTAATAGGGGGCGAGCCTATTGTCATTAACCGGGCACAAATTCCTAACTCCGAGCTGCTACTGGGAATTTCATAGAAAAACCCAATAACACTTTGCTCGACCTGAGAATCGAACCCAGGACCTCTAGCGTAGCAGTCGCGCTCAGGACGACTTAGCTAATGAGGCAGTTTGGGTAATGAGGCAGTTACAATTAAATATGCTTTATTGGGGGATGACGCCTGAGACCGAAACTTGCTGTGTCAGATATTATTTCGTTCAGTGGCGAGGACCAACGTGTTAAGCAGGGGAACCACGATTTGTAGGATTCACGTAACATGTACCAATAATTTCAAGAAGCCCCTAGGGGTAGTAGTAATATGAACCATTACAATTGGAGCTATTTGGGTTAGTGCATTCAATGGAATAATGCCTCGTGCGATTGTCTGTTAGCGTTGTTCTGAAATAAATTGATCACTATGTTTAAGGTACCTAATAGAACTATTTAGATTCATAATTAATTTTAGTTAAGCGATCCATGAAAATAAAGAAATAATTAAATTATGTAAAACATTTATGACAATTCATCAAGGCCGACTAAATATAATAAAGAGCAGGAATATTGTTTATGCCTTAAGTAGCTAATCATGAAAAGTGCTCACTCCACCTAATTGGATTGTTTTTCACTTTGGAAAGCTTATTCCTTTTTCATTCTTGAGCCTTAGACTAGGGAACGTTGAATGAAGTTTAACAAAAACATTAAGTGTTGATGAGTGAGTGTGTAATTTCGAAATTTTGAGTAGGTACATTTCGTCTTACCCAAAAGTTAAACAGCCCCAAGACTTCTATTCTATTGCGTCAAAATCGTCATTTAACATAACATAAACATAACATACCTCACGCCTGTATTCTCCGAAGGGTTAGGCAGAGGTGTACTAAGTACACCCACAGTTCGCCGGTATGTTTAGGTCCCATGTAACAGGGGGCGAGCCTATTGCCATTAATCGGGTACAATTTCCAAACTTCGAGCTGTTACTGAGAATTTCATCGAAAAACCGAATAACACTTTGACCTGGGAATCGAACCCAAGACCTCTAGTCTAGCGTAGCAGCTATTTGGGACCACTAGACTAACGAGGCAGTTATCCTCATTTAATGACTTCAGAATTGTTGATTATGCCCTTATATCATTGAATGCCAGACCATTCTGATACAATTGAAATAGCAGGCTTAGGCCCCATTTGTATGAGATATATAATATGTGCCCCGCCCACTGGCTTGATTAGCTTTTGAGCTTTTTCTGTTTCATGTTTATTGTGTGCCACTACTACGCACTAATAAAATTCCATGGTTCTTGTTCTAAAAGTATGATTTCTTACAAATATAAGAATGAATGTGGCGCTGTAGGGCAATTAATAATTTAAATAAATCAAACGCATTATCATTCCGTGGTAAGGTAACATTAATGTCGTCATAGCCTGACCCTAAGCGTTGTTGTTTTGTTTACCTGTCATAATCAATTACTCCAACACCCTAAAGATTACAAGGGTAGATTTTACTTTACGCTTGACGAGTAACACGGTTTTTATTCCTCATTTCTTGCACCTAGGTATATTTAATGTTACACGCGATATTTAACAGCTCATAAAGTTTCCGAACTAATACCCGCCCTTACGATAGTACCCAATATTGTTGAACGGGTAGTTCGAGCTGTAATGATGTTGTCCTATTGTATTTTTTTAAACTTGATAACTGCACTCCCAACTTTTGATTTAATTGAAAATATATTTTGGTAACACCGCCTTCGCTAAGAGGTACTTTGAAACAAAATTGTAAAAAATAGTACAAAAACCTTTAAATTTTAAAGGTTTTTGTACAATTTTTTACATATTTACATTTTAAAGTTTAAAATATTCAATAACAATTTACTTTTAGGTAAGCATAAAGTTTCGTTCTTCTAAAACTTTACGGATTTGCTATCTTTAGAAATTATGCTAAATAGTTAGCAGAGACATTTTTGTTTTGTCTTGTTTAATGAAAATCGATTGTTTTGATAATAGGCAAGTGTAGGAGACACTTGAACCAAATTATCGTGTAATTGATATTGAAAATACGTGGATCTTAATTTCATTGGTAGTGCTGAATATCAAAGTACGTGCGGAATAAAAGGTTTTATCTAGACAGATGCCACGAGCACAAGTAAATCGAATCTCGTGCGGGTAAGAGCTCGCTTTGAGATACTAAATAGGAATGGTGAGTACCTATTTCATTCCAATAAAGTGTAGTCCCAAAGGGATGTTTTGAAAATAAACCAAGCCGCACAGTGATTACCCACCTTTGTTGTAGACATTTAAATAATACGTAGATAGAAATTGGATTTCATATCAAGCCATGCACAAATTGTAATTAAGCTACGGCATTTTGTTCCATAAATTGCGTTGTCAGAAGTCGAGAACATTAGATTGAGATAGTGATGTTATGCCGTATGTATGATTCGTCTTCACATTCTTGTGTTCTATAATACGTTCTTTTTATATATACACGGTTTGTTATAAACTATAAGTGATCAGCAACTAACTTGTTGATGCTGTATTGGTGTAGTACGGGGTAGAGGTCTCGGTGCAGGCGCAGCTGGTGCAGCGCGCGGTCAACGAACTCGCAGAAGCAGTCCGCGAGCCAGCGCTCCTCGTCGCGCGACGCGCCGGAGCCCGAGTCGCCGCTGCCGCTGCCCGATATCGCCTCGCACGCGCACCAGGCGCGCTCCAGCTCGATCAACAACTTGTGCATGTACCTGAACCACGTGAATATGTGACTAGCTTCTGCCCGCGACTTCGTCCGTGTAGCGTGATGATATATAGCCTATTATAGCCTTCCTCAATAAATGGGCTATCTAACACTGAAAGAATTTTTCAAATCGGACCAGTAGGTAGTTCCTGAGATTGAAGATTGAGAAGAGTTTGTTTGTTTGAACGCGCTACGTTCAAACAAACAAACTCTTCAGCTTTATATATTAATATAGATGTGTATTTCTAACATCTGGTATCGCCACCCTTAAACAAAAGCCACAAATACAGCCTTCCAAGTTCTTCACGTTTGTGTTGTCAACAAGGCCGTGTCAGCGATATGATTTATTCAGCAACTAGCGACCCGCCCGCGGTTTCGGTCATAGGGTTATGTTAAATAGCTAATAACCTTCCTCTTGAATCACACTATCTATTAAAAAAACCCGCATCAAAATCCGTTGAGTAGTTTTAAAGATCTAAGCATACATAGGGACAGACAGACAGCGGGAAACGACTTTGTTTTATACTATGTAGTGATAGTGATACTGGTACGTAGAGTTTTTGGCTTGTTTCTATTAGATAGACCGTATATAATTATGTTAACTTACTTAGGATCAAGGGGAGCATCAGCGTTGAGCCTGCATGCCGCGGCGAAACGTGCTATAGCTGCCTGTAGCGCGCTCAAGTCGCCCTGTATGGCATGCTGATGCAGCAGTGTCTGTGCAGCGCCACATAGGTCGCCGTCCCAAGGTGCTGTGGGCGTGGCGGTGCTGGGCTCAGGCTGGCCGTTAGCGGCGGCCGCTGCGGCAGTGGCAGCGGCGGCCGCGGCAGCAGCGCGCTGCAGCTCCACCTCGTGCGCCAGCAGCACGCCGAATAAACGCTCGTGTTGACGCACCTTTACCAATAAACATCCCATTACCGTACAGTGAATAAACATTCAGCTAACTTGTTAACTGAGTGAGCAATCTATCAACGACTTTTTGGTATTGTTCCAACATAGACATATGCCAATAAAAACATAACTTGTAAAAAAAAACAAGTCTCGCAACTCAGTTTTTCTATCGTAAAAAGTTGTGTGATCCGTGTAATACCAAGTCGGTCAAATTATTCAGTCCCTACGTAAGGTTCCTTCTGTCTTATGTTATTATTTCAAGAAAGACATATTAAATGAATATGTTGAAAAATAGGTATCTACATTTTCACCATGTCAGCTCATTCAAGAAAGCAGAAGCTTTATACAAGTAAAGTGTGGGACGCTAAGTCCGATTGACTCTCCTTTGCATCCGCGGCCCGGCTTATTCGACCCTTTTCACCTTTAAAGTAAAAAGGATTTATTAAGGGAATAAATCTCAAAATACTTATAAATAATAAAATTGATATCTAAAACCTTTTGAAGCGTATAAAAACCAGTCCTACTGAAAAAATCACCTATGAGGAATAAATTGGATTTATCGTGTAATCGCAATTTCGCTTCACTAGCTCGCTCAGTTGATTACGCAGGGCTAAAAGAGAGATTCAGTCACTGAATACTTTGAATACGTTATCGAGATACTGAAGAAATCCTTATCGAGACGCCGAGCCCGATTCTTAAACGCAAATTTATTCATAGCTAGTGTTTGCACTTATAATAAATATGAATGGATAGCTGCAGTATAATTTCAAGTAGTTACGTAAGTTAGTGACTTAATATAAGTATAATTTATATATATTTTAGTATCGAATGAGGGTCAATAAGAGGTCACTACATTACGCACAAAGCGACACAAAGTTTTATAGGTAAGCACTAATAATAACTTCGACATTGTAGCTAATAAATCTATATTGAATATGTGTTGTTAAGTAAATAAAAGAGGTAATGTGATCCAAAATAACAACATAGTCGATGGAGCGTGGCCGACACGCGGCTCGTCCCTGACGATAGCGCTATTTTCGCTCCCACACAAAGCCTCACTCTATACTCGTATATATCATACATGAACTAATGGTTCGTTGCAAAAAGCCAATAAAATATTATATGAACGGTGCAACGACTCTGCGGATTATCCATATTGATACGTAGGTAAGCCTATTTTCGAGTAATGGCGATTATCTTTATAGTTCATTTAGTGAAGCTTAGTAAGCTAAGATATTACTGCGATATTAAGAAACCAGCTTTATTAAAATAATGTCGAAGGCAGTAGAGTATAAAATTAGATCAAACGAAGCATAAAGAAAATCACATAGCAATTGTACTATTCCACTCGGACGGAAAAGTTCTTTAGTTTTCGATTTCACGTCTGTTTGGATATATGAGTAGATATATAGCCTTCTAAACACGGTTTGTTTGTTTCGTGTGCTCAAACGTAATGTGTCCGGCGCAAGTTTCGTTATTGAATAAGTCACTTTGACTATTCACCTATTAAATCAAACGACGAATTTATCAAAGGAGTAATGGAATAATTTATTATTTTCATGGTTGACGAGAAATATATTTAGTTGTATATTTGTTGTAACTGCTTCATTAGCCAAGCGGTCCTGAGCGCGACTGCTACGCTAGAGGTCCTGGGTTCGATTCCCAGGTCGAGCAAAGTGTTATTGGGTTTTTCTATGAAATCCCAGTAGCAGCTCGGAGTTAGGAATTTGTGCCCGGTTAATGGCAATAGGCTCGCCCCCTATTACATGGGACCTAGACATACCGGCGAACTGTGGGTGTACGCGGTGTATTAGTACGCCTCTGCCTAACCCTTCGGGGAATACAGGCGTGATGGTATGTTTATGTTTTATTTAGTTGTATAGAGGATCCTTGAGTCTGTGAATGTATCTATGTACCTTGTGCAAATCAGGGGAGAAGCTAGTTCTATTGTAGTGCTGATGCAACGTCCTGTTGTTCACATTGTTGTCAATAGTAGGAATACTATTGCAGGAATTACGTTCGCGACAAAAGCAATTTCCGGTTGATTGACTCTGATCAATTCCATTACAAATGAAAATATACTCTCGTAGAGTAAATTGTCGAAAAGTAAAAAATAATTGTAGATACACATACTTGTTGCCAATTGTCATCGTCATGACGGCCTGCCTCCCTAGCAGACAGCCACAACCGGAGGCGGATGCGGCCTTGCACTGAGGAGCGCTGCGAGCGCGCCTCGAGCTTGTACCACGCCTCCACGCCAGTAGAGGGAATCTCACGGAGAGGAATGTTCACACAACCTGCACAATAATACACGTGTTATGACTAAAAAGTAGTTCATGACTGTCTGTTTTACAACTTACTAGGTTACTGACCACAAAAGCCTAATTTAAATATTTCACGTTGTGAAGTTCAATAAATTTTGTTCTAGTCTTTCTGGAGACCGACAAACATATCGCTCATACAGATAAAAGGGTAATTTATACATATTATTATTATATTTCTTTCTCGATTGCTTAGATTTGTTACAATTATACGTAGGTATATTTTTGCATTGAACATTCTCGAAAGCATTTTATTGGCAATTCGAAGTAATTTAAAAAGTCAAATTGGTTTACCGAAATCGTTAATACGTACGGTATCAAATTTTTAAAGATGTTAACGAAAGTAACGAAGTTATGTTTTCATTTCAAAGTTACGAATTTCAGACATTTTCGTGTTTATGGTAGCAAGATTATATAAATAATATTTGTTTTATCAGACTTTCAAAATCGTCTGTATTTGTTTTAGCTATGTTACCTTATATCACAGAAATTAACTGACTTAAATTGTTTATTTTTATTTTGCAGAGCAAAACGTCAGTGTAGTCCGAATAATTTAATTCAATTATCAAATTAATATTCAAATAAGACAGGTGCGGGTAATAAGGCCTGTCAGCCAATAAGGTCGAAGTAATCAAAACAATACAGAACACATAATTATTACCTACTAGCTTCTGCCCGCGACTTCGTCCGCCTAGCGTGATGATATATAGCATATAGACTTCCTCAATAAATGGGCTATCTAACACTCAAAGATTTTTTCAAATCGGACCAGTAGTTCCTGAGATTAGCGCGTTCAAGCAAACAAACAAACTCTTCAGCTTTATATATTACTTAGTATAGATAATTAAAGTTTTTCATTATTTTGAGCTTCCTTGTGACCTTCGATGTTTGCATAATTTTTCATGGTGGTTTTTTAGTTTTTCTTAACAAATTTTTTAGCGGTTATTAAGGCCTACAGCAAGACAACAGTAGGCCTTATTATCCTACCTTTTCATATCGGCATTTGTGTTTTTTTTAATGTAGGAATCTGAATAATTATTCCCATCACAGAAACATAAATGGTAAAATGGGAGCCAAGTTCAATGTTAAGACTATGAATGATGTTAATACGTGAATGTCGACTACGCCGACAAAAAAAATGAGATCTACATAGATGCCAAGTTCTGTAGATAATCTTGGTAAAGATTTGACTTAGCTAATTTTCACAAACAAGTTATCACATAGTACAGATATTTGGACATCTAACAGTGTAACATCTGGTTAGTAATTATGTTTTATTAAGAAATGTTGTATACAAACAAAACGTGTATTTTATACAGCAGCTGCCTCTATAAGGGCGCCGGTATTCGTTATGAATATCAACAGAATTTTAAAGGGAGTCCCGACAAGCCGATTACGTTTCAAAATAAATGGAAATTAAATTGATGCATTAACATGATGGAGCTTTGATACATATTATTATATATATATACATATAAGTAGGCATTATAGCTGTTATGTATAATAAAGCCTTTGGAAAATGAAAATGGATGTTTATGTAGGTATATGTAAACACTATGTTGATTTCAACTGTTTAAATTCCGTGACAATCATATCCGTATCAGGTAACGCATCGCATTGGTTAATTAACATTCATGTAACCTTTTAGGTATGCCTGATCCGTCAGTTCACTGTGTACTTAATTCAACTGAGAACAAATAATATGGTGTTTAAAATAAAATGAACAACATTGGAAAACGGGTGTAAAATATCCACTCGGGGCGCTTTTTGCCATCAATACGTTACATTCCGGTTTTCGATGAATTCACATTTCATCCCATATCCTAAAAGAGATTTAGACACGTCAATATTGTAAAATGGGATTTTGAAGCTCGGGGCTGTCATATTTTTTTGTTTTCATCACATCGTATGTACATGCCTACTAGGACACATTTAAATATTTTTCATGTCAGTTATCATGAGTGACATACAATACAATGAAACTAATATTACCTTTTCAAACTATAGTGTTAGAACGATAATAAAAATCTATAGATTACACATTTTAGTTACAAAAGCTAAAGTTTGTTTGTTTATTTATAGTAGTTTTAAAAAATGTTTATAAGAAAACAAATAAATACACCAAAGCACCTTCCTTATAAACTACGAATGGTGAGGTTTACTCAGATTTTGGCGTTAATTTTCATGACCTAACAGCTGATCTTAATCGAGTTAAGTTGCGGTGTACAAGTATTAGATTGTCATCAACACATAGCCCATTTGACGTCAAAGTGGTGACGATATAGCGATTCCCTGAAAGCAACGCGCGTTATCAGATTACACTCACACTAACATAAACAGATTTATGTGAAATGAGTGCGTGAGTGGGTATTACGTTGTTCAAACATTGACGGATCGCAGTGGACATAAAACAAGGTCTCATTCCATTGAGGTATAAGTAATATTGCACTAGGATAGGTAGCATTCACTTAACACAAGTATATCTTGAAAATATATCTATTACATCATTACCAGTGAGAAATTACACATCAATGTTGTAGTATAGTCTTTAAATTATATAAACAGGGTCTGTTTAAATAATTTAAGCCAAGCCATTTTTAAGTTTTCAATACAAAATATGTCGTGGTCAGTGCATTCGGCGATGTTATACGTGTTTTCCAACCTACTTATATACTCATAGTGCAATAATTCGCTTTACAGAATTGACAAACAGCTATTATTATTCAGCTGTGAATAAGGTACTCCGCACAATACGTAACTACGCTGGGGCCGCACGGGACAGGCGGCTGGGCGCCGCCCATGGCCGCAGCAAGCATGCACCGATAAAATTACTTCTCGCATGCATCAAAGCTAAGGCAAACTCGCACTTGACGGGCCAATGGTTGCACACAAGTTATGAGAAATGTGAAGTCATTTTTACACATTAATAGTACACTTGATCTGGACCAATGTTGCGGTAATAACTACTATTCCCGTTGTTTGCCAAGTCCCCAATACTACACAGTAGTGTTGTTTATCTTTCTTTCTCTAATGCCTGATCGTAAAATAATATTGCAATCCCTGCCTTCATTTCATTTCGACCTCAGCCGCCAGCAACCTCATCGTCCTCGTCTCATTTATATACACATAAAAATATACAAATTCATTGTTCCTTTTAAACTACAACTTGCCATTTGTTAGGTACAACAAAACTTTACCCGTAGGCAGTTTTGTTAAAGCGTTTGTCTTTTCAACCACCCAACGTAGCCTTCACTCAAAAGCCTATGTTGAGATAAACTTCTACATAGTACTAGATCCGGATGAAAAATATTGTATTTTACGGCGAAATAAGTATTTTGATTGAAGTCAAATAAAGATACAGTATATAATTAATTCATATAAATATCCATCCGTTTTAGGTATGAAATTATTGTCTTTAATCTAAGACTAATGTACCTAATCCTTTTTCTTGCAACATTGTAAGCACTTTTCTCTAGACAGTCTTCAATTAGCTTTGTGAAACCTTGTAGCTGTCCAGAATGATTGACTGATAATGAAAGTAATTGGGTGTACACAATGATCCTTCATTATATAGAGTATCTTGTTGTCTACATCAGATGTAGTATTCGCGTCTGGCTGTCTCGTCACACATGCTCATTAGGCAGTTAATTGCTCAGCTCCTTTCATCAATCTAACTTTACATCTATCTCTTAGCTTTATTTATTTAATTGTTACTCAGGACCTTGAAGCCTGAAAACAATGTATGATAATTACATTCCGTCAGTACATCCACAGCTCGTCTAAAAACATATACCGGATATGATTTTACGCCCCATGAAAAAAGTCGTGATCCTATTTATTTTTACAGCCATATTGATAAAAAAAAATACAGCGCTATCTTCAATTACCTATATTTACACGAAAATATGTATTATATTCAATTATAACATAAAACGAAGAAAATATTGCATGAAGAGTAGACGCAGAATAATATATTTTCTGTTAAAGTTATTTCTCATGTACCTGTTATAAATAATGTACATTCCGTCTTCAATGTTCGTGTCTCTAGGTACTACCTACTTACTGAGCTTCAATGTGTTTACATTTTCCATCCACTCACTGTGCTATCTTAAAAATAAACACGTTCAGAGCTTACAGTATTTCTCAGTGCTAAGTAAACTAAGTAAAGTCAGATGTAGTTGGTTTTTTTGCTCTGGCAACACTGGTAACAGGACGTCAGAAAACGTCTCCTTAGATTTAATAATTTAATAAAATAATTTGTTGTGATTATTTACTTTATCTTGAGTGATTAACAATAAAAGTGATAATAAATTGATGTATCCAGTGTTTACTATTGTATATTGACACAAGATCTTCATCTGGTGAGAAAACATCTACCGGCTGTCAACAGGTGGATTTGAAACCGTCTAACCCGGGGAGTATTTTGTTTTATTTCGTTAGTTTTTACTTGTATTGTTGTTGCGATATTACACTGATTACTGTACAGTCACACTGCTCATTGTTATGAGCTACGTCAATCACACGCCGGCACAGTTTATGTCTCCTTTTGCTTGACATATTGTGGAAGCAAAATCGAAGACGAAAACATTCGCCCAGACATTAAAACACTTCAAAACTCACTTAGCACATACTCATAGAAACTACGTGATTCGATTCTTCTACATATCGCAACCAATACTTTTCACTTTCCCCTAATTACTACATTATATGACTATAAAAAAATTCCACAACCTAAGTACCTACCCACTTTTACAATTTGTGTCCCCTGTTTTTATTAAATAATCTTCACTATTAATCTTTAGCAGTTATTCTCAGCTATATTATATAACCTGGAATAACCAAATTTCTTTTCCTTATTTCCCATTAATTATATTTGATTTTTAATAGTTTTTAACCTTTTACAGTTCTCTTCTCTCCCAACTTGTAATCATTTTCCACAAACTACATCTCACTTTAACTTATTTCACTTTGTCTTTAGTTTGTGCTCACTCTCCTATTCTGAAATTCCAGGTGAACCATCAAGCTTAAAATGATGACCCGCAGAATGGCAACTAAAGATATAGAGGAAAAGCTGAGAGCAACATTGAAGGAACTTGAGTCTTCAAAATCCTTATGCAAACAACTGCTACAGGAAAGGGAAGACAGTGAGGTGGAAGTGAAGAACATAATTGATAAGAACACTTCCCTTAAACAGGAACTTGCGGAACTACACATTGAATATATGGACTTACTGGAGCGTCATGATCAATTAAACAAAATAGTGTCATCTTTCAATCAATGTAGTGATACCCATGAGTTGGCTCTTAGACGTATTTCAGATCTTCAAATGGAATTAAGTGCTGCACATGAGGCCATTGCCCAGCAGGAGACGGTTAGGGCTCGTGAACAGTCTTCGACCACCCAGAGGCTGTTCAATGAGCTGGTTGGTGGTGTGTCTGTCCCGGAGTGTTCACCAACTCTACCCACTATTGATCTAACTGGTGATGATACCATAATGGAAAGGCCACTATTATTGAGTCATAATAAGTTAAAAAAATATATAAAAATCAAAAGGTTTATTAGACGGCAACGGTTAGTTATTAAAAAAATTCAACTTACAAAATCTAATATCAATCTACGTAGGGAGCGCATAAAACTAGTGAATGAATTAAATGAATGTGCCATGCAATTAGAAACCTCTAGATCTATGTATAGTTCAGATACCCAGCTGCTACAGAATGAGCTATTATGTAAAGAAAATATGTTGCAAAATATATTTGCTAGGTATGAAGATTCACAAAAACAACTTAGTGAACGCATGTTGGAGGCTAGTGAGCTGATGGATATAGTAAAATTTAATGCTGAGAGATTTGAATCCTTAACTAACAATCTCTCATGCAATTGTGATCACTCTGTTCCACCTCCTGAGCTCCAACATGTATCTACATTACCCAAGTTAGCTCAACCATTTTCTGCCTGTGAACACATCCAGCCAAGCTACAAATGCTTAGTTTATTCTGATAAGATAGGAGTTGGTTTAGGATCCTTGCTTCAAAATAATTTGAGTTATAGTGTAACAAACAACTGTCATAATAATCTGCATTTCAATCTTATTGTTGACAAGATTGTAAATTCCAATTTAAATAGTCAATCACATATTGTTTTACTAATAGGAAATAGTATTGGGATTAAAAAAGTAGATATTGTTAATGGTATCTCCGCCTTACTAAACTTAAATGTTGGAAAAATTATGATATGTGCTCTGCCTTACTCCCATTTGTTGTCTGACAAAGAAAATGACTATGTTCATAAATTAAATAATATTATTTATATGTTGACATGTCGTCACGGTGATAAATTATTATATTTTGACACAAACAAGTTTGTTAGTGGCTTTCAATTGACTGGCGAAGCTATGTTTCTTCCCAAAAGATGCAAAACTCTGATTGCTTCTTTGATAGCTTATAATATTCAATCTGTGATAGATAACATACCAAAGAATAGGTTAGTTAGTTTTAGTGACGAATCAGTATTGTCTAGCCTCACTAATGATACTGTGATAGATTGTTTAAACTTTCACAACCGACAATAGAGAGGCATAACGATAGCATTCTTCTTTACCACCAGAATATAAATCGCTTCTCTGGCAAAATCTTAGATGTAGAACTTTTAGTAGATAAATATTGCATTGACATCTTATGTTTTAGTGAGACCTGGTTAAAACCTAACACAATGCAATTTAATGTAACTAACTTCACGGTTGCCAGTGCGTACAATAGAGTATCAGCTGCGGGTGGCGGAACATTGATTTTATGTAAAAATATTTTTAGATTCAAAGAACGAAAAGACATCACCTCGTGCTCTGTTGATCGCTTATGTGAGGTAGCATGTGCTGAAGTAGCAAACTATATTATCATATGCGTGTATAGGCCACCTTCTTCAAGTTTTCCAACATTTTTAACAGTAATGGAAGATGTTCTTAGAAAAGTTTTTAAATGCAAAAAACACATATTTGTTTGTGGTGATATAAACATTGATATTCTGATAGAATCGCCCGAAAAACGTAAAATTTTAGCTTTATTTAATTCTTTTAATTTGGTAAATATTTTTAATGAACCCACTAGAATTACTGCTACTTCCATTACTTGTATTGATAATATTTTTTCAAATTGTATAGTTCAAGGCTCTTCAATAGTTAGCGGTGTTAGATCGGATCACATGGGACAACTGATCTCTATAGAGACTAACAAAAGGCCACATAATAATAAAAATATCTTGGTTAGATCTCTAACGGAAAATAAATTGCGTTCGTTCTATGAACTAATAAAAATGCAATTGTGTAACACTAATATTATTTCAAACGACCCCAACATAAATTATAATAAGTTATTCAATATAATATGTAAATCATATAATAAGTCATGCCCTCTTAGAAGAGTTACCCAACGTAAGAACAGTAAATTTAATGAATGGGCCACAATCGGCATTAGAAAAAGTAGAGATGTCCTTTACAAACTGTATTATGAAAAATCACTAACCTCTGACGTAGGTTTTCATAATTATGTGCGAAAATATTCTAAGTGTTTTAAAAAAGTATGCATTCAAGCTAAATCAAAACTCATTAGCAGTCAAATAAACAAATCTGATAATAAGATTAAAACAGTGTGGAAGATAATAAACACGGAAACTAGCAAAAACCGAAAACAGGATACAGATCTGAGTTTGAAAATAAACAATAAAGTAATCTCAGACCACGCTGAAGTTGCAGACGCATTTGAACAATATTTTACTAAGGTTCCGTTCGAGGTCACAAAATCCTTAGATTCGTCCTCTTTATTAGCAGAATCTCTAGCGAAGATTTTTTTCAAAAGAGACATACCAAATTTTGAATTCAGCCAAGTATCTCCTCCCATGGTTAAAAAAGCGTTTAATAGTTTAAATATTAAAAATACTGAAGATTTATGGGGCATATCTGTTAAAGCACTTAATTCAATTATTGACAATATTGCTCCAATGCTTACAAACATATTTAATCTTTGTATTAAGACAGGAACCTTTCCAGACTTAATGAAACATAGTAAAGTTATTCCTATTTTCAAATCAGGCTGTAAAGCGAATCCCTGTAATTATAGGCCCATTTCTGTTCTCCCTGCCTTAAGTAAAATATTTGAAAAGCTTATGCTTAATCAAATGATAGCACATTTTCACAAAAACAAGATTTTACATGATCAGCAATTTGGCTTCACGAAAGGCAGGTCAACGTCTGATGCTGGTACAAAGCTAGTCTCTCACATTTTAGAGGCTTGGGAGGGTTCACAGGATGCCATAGGTATTTTCTGTGATCTTTCCAAAGCTTTCGATTGCGTTGATCACGATACGCTTATCCGTAAATTGAACTACTACGGTATAAGAGGGCTGGCTTTGGAGCTTGTGTCTTCCTATCTTTCTGAGAGGCTGCAAAAAGTGGGCATAAATGGAGTCACATCTCGCGGGTCTGCAGTTAGAATTGGTGTTCCACAGGGTTCTATTTTAGGCCCTTTTCTTTTCTTAGCGTACATTAATGACCTTCCCTATATGATGTCTGAGATATCGAACATAGTATTATTTGCTGACGATACCTCACTTATATTTAAAATCGATCGAAATGATAGCAATCTCTATAATGTAAATGAGAGTCTAAAATCCTTATCCAAATGGTTTGCTGCTAATAACCTACTACTTAATGCTAGCAAAACTAAATGTCTTAAATTTTCGTTACCAAATGTACCACAAATTGAACCTAATCTAATTCTTGAAGGCAGCAAACTCGACCTAGTTAATGAAACTGTTTTCTTAGGTGTTACGGTTGATTGTAAGTTGCAGTGGGGTGCGCACATATCGGCCCTGTCTAGCAGGTTAAGTTCCGCTGCATACGCAGTGAGAAAAATTAGGCAGATCACTGATGTAGCTACAGCCAGACTCGTGTACTTTGCCTACTTTCACAGCATTATGTCGTACGGTATTCTGCTATGGGGATCAGCTGCAGACGTAGATTCCATTTTTATCTTACAGAAAAGGGCCATCCGCGCAATCTACGATATGGGCCCTCGCGATTCCCTAAGAGAAGTGTTTAAGAACATCAATATACTTACGATGCCGTCACTCTACATCCTTGAAAACATAATGTATGTGCGCAAAAACCTGCAGAAGTTCAGTGTCAATAGTGACTTTCACAACCTTAATACTAGGAATAAACATAAAATAGTGGTACCTAAATTTAGACTAACTAAAACAAATAAATCATTTCTAGGAAATTGTGTGCGTTTCTACAATAAACTCCCAAAATGTGTTACCGATCTCACTGGCAAGAAATTTAAAATGCACGTCAAATCTGTTCTTCTTAAGAAAGCCTATTATAAAACCAAGGACTACGTTGACGATAAGAATGTGTGGTCGTTAAGTACGGATGCACTTGTGGCCTCCCTGGCAAAATGAAACTGTTGATTATTAGAGACTAATTTAAGCTTATTAATTTTCATGTTGGTCAGTTACTAGTAGCTATAGTAGGAACCTTGTAAGTAGATGGACATAGCTTTGACAGATTCTATATTATTTACATATCGAGATGTCTTCATATGTTTAGTATTGTTTACCACAACAGAAACTGTATTATGTGTGTACGTTGTAGCCTGTCTAAGTAGACACCTAGTTTCATTTGTCGCTTGATGGTGTGCGTTTTTACCACATAGTTTATTTATTATCTAGAAATGACATCGGGTTCTCAAATAACGTGAATCTTCGTTTAATATAGTCGACCTCGGTCAAACTTGGACATCCTTCAACGTCCTCACATCTTTTTATCGCAATATTGTAACAGTGAAGTTTGTAATTTATTTATTTTAAAAGAGTGTCCATGGAGTTTCTTGCCGGATTCTTCTCCATAGGATCGACCTTTTGGAACCGTGCAACTAGAATCATAACGTTTCAAAAACGCTTGTAAAAGCTTATTTGAAATAAAAACATTTGAACTTGTAGGTAGATGAGTTCAGATCGCATGTCAAGCTGAGAAGCTTTTGGGGAATACTTTACAAGTGACTTTTAGACAAATTATATATACCTTATTTTTGGAGCGTCATGTTTGTTTTAGTACTTTGGGTATCCTCATAACAGTGTAATTTTAATTTCCTCGATTAGAGGAATTCGAGGATAAATAGGTACTATTTATCCATATAACTTCGTTGATTAATCGATCTTAAAGGTTCATGTGTTATACAGATACTCAGCCGCATCTGGTTAGACTTGAAGCTGCGACCAAAAAAGCAAAAGGCCGGGATATTGATGTTAGATGGTCTAAGAGAAACAAATGCAGATCATAATATTATTTATATGGAACTGCGGTTAACCTGTATATAGTACATGACATAATAATATACTGAGTTTACAGGTTCTGTGAAACCGATTGCTATAATTAATTAGATGTAGCTTTAATTTTAACGAATTAAAAGATTTTGTATTTTTGCGAAAGTAAAATTTAAATGCACTTATTATGAATTTAATGATAAAACTTATTTATGCTAAAATAAATAAAAAAAATTGAGACGGTCATGTTATAACAACAAAATAAAATTAAAAATCAGGTGTCACATGTGTAAAATAAATTCTTCATTCTCATTTTTAATAAAGTAAAAATACATGCTAGAAAAACGTTTTAAAAAAAGTCAGAAATACTCAGGTGAGTACTCTACCATGTAAAATACAAAAGAACATTTTAACTTTAATTAAAAACTTAAAACTCACCTAGGAAGTCGTCCTGGCTGCCTTGGCGTGCGCTCTGACAAACTTGTTTGAAGAATCTGCCGAGGCCTCGGACTCCGCGGACTTCATTAAGTCGTGACACGGCATCCAGCACCGAACTTTCGTCATCGTGGTCCCAAATGTCCAGGTGGAGGACATCCGACGATATATCATCGATGTCGCTACGATCGAACGAACTAACTCACTATTTATTATGTCATCGTATATAATGAAAATGTTCTGAAGCATCAGATTAGCAGCAGTGATATTACTTTAGTACCCACTGTGTTTTTTGAAGTCGAGGAAACAGAGAACCTCACAGAAAACCGGCGTGAAGCAACGCTTACACGGTTGTGTTTCGCCGAGTGAGTGAGGTTACCGGAGGCCCAAACCCTTTTAAAAGGCGGGCAACGCACTTATGACTCCTCTGGTGTTGTGAGTGTCCATGGGCGGCGGTTATCGCTTACCATCGGGTGATGCGTCTGCTCGTTTGCTCCCCTAATCCAAAACAAAAACAGAGTTACCTAGACTCGAGAAGCTCTAGCTATATCACTGTGTCAATGTACGCAATAAACTACTTACAATTTGAATGTCTCGTTCCATTTGGGTGATAGGGTGTGCGGCCTGACACTGGTGGCTCGTATGTAGCGAGCCGGCAACCTGCCGAGGCTGTCACGTTGCTGGCGACCGTCTCTCCGCTTGAAGCTCAGTCGGAAGCCGTGCTTGCGCCCCTCGTCCTCGGAGGCGCGTGGCGAAGCCGGCAGGGACGCTGGCTGGATGCCCAGCATGCAGTACGGGTCACTAAATCCTACACAATTTTCATTACTTTTTAACGTAGTTCAGCTCAAACAATGATTTAAGACCATCATAAACGTGGATGTTCATTTGATTTGATTGCCTAGTAGGTGATCGCTTTTTATGGTCAAAATATCTAAATACCTGTAGGTAGGGTCAGATTATCAGATATGTATAACATATTTTTTTCTATCCAAATATCTTGGATGAAAATTAATTAAAACAACTTTTGCAACCCAAAGTTTTTACCGCAGTAATCGACATGTTTAATATGGTTTGCAAAGCTAAGCTCAGAAGTGTAATTGAATACCTTTCAACTTTACTAGCCGCTTGTAAAGCCGTCGAAACAAAGTTTTGCTTGAATAGAAATTTGATTTTAACTTCCATTGGTAGCAGAATTTATTTTGCAGGAAATGTGGTTGTATAATGGAAACTTTATTTTAAAATAGCATGAATTTCGTTTTATTTTGTGTCGCGGTTTATGCATAATAGTATGTCATTTGGCGTCATTGTGAGTGTTGTTACCGCAGCGTAGTCCACGATCTCGGAATCCATCCGTCCTTCGTTTTCGCGTAATTCAATATGACGAGCGTGGCTGTCAGTAAGCCAGCGCTACAGTATACGAGCCGCAGACGTTTTAAATTTGTTATACAATTTAATTTTTATTTTCCCGTTCGGGCGGCGGTATGCCGCGCTGAAGCAAACATTTTAACTAATTTCCACTATAAGGCTCTTCAACAATTATTATTATCGTCTATAGCCAATTATGTTGATGTAAAATACGCAAGCATCCTTCGACATTAAAACTTTTCTGAATTTAGGTAAACGAAAAAAGCTGAGTGAATATCATTCTGAATATGGTCTGTTCTGTCAGAGGCATTGGACTTTAAAATTCCACATGAAGCAATGACATTACCTTTTATTGGAGCACGAAGTGAAAAATTATATAATGTCATGATACATTTATTTCTGATGTTTTATTAAGATAAATGTTCAAAATGTCAGCTCAGGTAAGTGAACCGAGGGTAAGTCGAGAAATGTATTCAGGGCGACACTCATCACTTATGAATATGATTTAGGGCTTTATAAAAGCATGATGCGTGAGCAACAAACGAGTTGTAGTTATTAGGCGTAGATTTACTTTCGTCACCACATACTTAAGACATTACCACCACGCCATTTTCGCTGAATTTGTTCTTTCACTAATGTCAAGTTGTAAATAGTTTTCTTTTGGAACATGTGCTACCTAAGTTTTGTAATACATGGTAACTAATAAGTCAATTATAATGTAAACCCTCATAGCGAATAATTTCGTGGTCAATGTTTTGACGTGAAACAACAATTATTAGATATCTGTGCTTGCACCTTGGTTTACGCTACTCCTAAAAATTAAAGTTTTGAAGCTGTCAAATGAGATTACCATTGGCGTCTTTAGCTTCAAGACCATCGGCTTCGAGAACTGAGCAGCCGAGCACGACGGTGGGTGGTCGCTCACTGCCGGCGGAACGCATAGCGCGTGCGTGCACCTCTGGCGACACCCTGAACGCGCGTCGTGCGTGTTCCACAACCTCTTCCTTGTAAGCGGCGAATTGGCCATCTGGGGCTGGTGCGCCTACTGCGTTCTCGATGCAGTACAGCACCTGTCAGGACAAACAAATCAAAATAATGAAAGAGATGGATACAAACAAATAGCAATTTGGTTGAGGATAATGGGTAGGGCTTGCAATGCCTCAATGGTAAAGTGTAATCTAATTTTAACCCTGCCTAAATCAATCCCTAAATTAAATAAATGACATAAGTGACTTAGGCTAACTTACACCGACTGTTTTAAATATGTTTAAATTGAATTTAAACACAATTTTTCATAGAATTTTCGTGTTTAAATACAATTTAAACACATTTAAGAAGTTGGTGCAAGGTGCCTTAGTTTATTAGTGGCGACACGAGTTCAGTAGATGCAGCTATTATAGTAGCACGTAGTTCTAGATATGCATGATAGGTATGCATGTCATGTGCATATTCATTTGGGAATATCTATGTAAATAAAGTCCTACGTTGCTTATTTCTGCAATCTTTCTTGTGTATTTAATATTGCGGTTGGTTGGACTATTTTATCCATGTTTGTTTATATGCATTACATTTTTATATTAGTTGCTTATAGCTGACATGTATGTACCAACTTTTGTGAAGTCGTGTGAGCACCCTGATACCAACATTTTAAAGAAACTATAAAACTATACATAATATTTATCTATGTCTCCTTATCCATTGAGTGCGCCAAAAACAACACATAATAGTAAAGCGCGATGTGTTGGTTTGCTACTTATCGCTATTTATTACTGTGTATTGTTATTGCTGCTATTTATTGCTTTTGCGCTGTACTGTTGAAGTTAAATGAATAATTGGATAGTGATCATAATGTTTTTGAGACAAAAGTTAGCTTATGTCCTTCTCCAAGAAGTAATCTATCTATTTTTAAATATACCAAAATTCATCAAAATTTGTTCAGCGGTTTAGGCGTAGACATGCAAAAAATAGATAGAAAGAGTTATTTTCGCATTCGTAACAGTAGTACCTACGGATGAGTGTTGAATGGGATTCAATTACTTGAAAGTTATAGGTCTTAACAACATCGGGTTTCAATTTGATTCTAGTATGTAAGGTAGGTATATTAGGCAAAATATCTACGCAAAAAGATGACATATGGCTAAAGCGTGCTCATGCGCCATATAAAACATTTATTAAGTAAGTCCTTCACCTTTTCGACGAACTCCGTAACAAAAATCTGACGTGAAGGAATGTGTGTTCCTTGGGGAGATGGCTTTGCATGCTCCGAGATAGTTACACAAGAGAAAAGTTATTCAATTATTCTACCTTATTTTGTACTTGAATTACTCTGAATTAATTAGCAAATAAGCATGTGTACCTTATAGATATACTAATTTTTGATAACGATTGAAAGGCAAACATTTTCTTTGAAATACAGAAGTTTTCAAGCGCTTTCTAAATTTTAATTAACAAGAATATTTTCTTTGTAAAAGTAATGGAAGATCTGTAAATGATATTTTTTATTATGGAAAGATAACTTAAAATTTCTACATATTAAAATTATTGTAATTCCGTTGAGAGATTAAAATAAAAATTCTTATAAAATTATAATGACTTGGTTTTAAATAATCTAAAATACCTAATTATCAGTTTGGCACACACAAACCAATCAAGATTCATAATTGTTGTTCAACTAATGTATCCTCAGCATTTCGCACCAACTAAGCCGTTAGTCGGTAATTAAATTCTTGATGATCTTTCGGCCAGAATACGGCATCTCGCAGAACAAGGGCTGATTTATTGAAAAGTTTAGGAGGCCTTCACTTTCAATTCATCACTTTGATTTCTTACAAGTGAGGCAATTTATTCAAAGCATTTTAATAAAAATGAATTTAATGTCTAGCCTAGATATAACAAGAGGATAGGACAAAAAATATAAAAAATTAAAGTCTATACATTGTATACATTCATTTATTTGTATTTTTTTAAACTCAGCATTCCAAGTAGGTAACTGTCCATTTAAGTAAGTACTCAATTATTAAATAATTATAGGTGCCATGTATTTAAAATAGTGTCATTGGTGTATTGACTATTATTATTTGCTGAATAAAGATATCTCATTGTTTATTCACTCATTCATGATTGCATGTATTTCATACCTTTCGATATTTTTGTTTTGTCTGCCATGTCTATAAAGTAGAATTGCGTTAGTTATGCTAATACTGATACCTTCTTCTTACACATTATAATAGAGTTCCCACCATACCCATGGGTTTAAATCAGTGAACTGAATTAAGCAAACTGTAAAGACTGCTCACCTGAGTAATTATCACAAGACGCAATTATGCGTACCGAACTCAACTCACATATAATCCCAAATATTTTGACATTTCATAAGCTTGTAAATGAACTAAAATGAACCTTTGACGGACTTATTAACAATTATGAACGGTTTTACGAGCGCGTCACATTATATTACAGGTGCCACACAAGCCAGCATACCCCTTTAATAGGTATGTGAGACAAAGGTAATTTAATAATTTAGCCAATAGGTATCTCCTCAAAGATTTTGTAATATAAGTAAAGTATTATACACCTATGTAATGACCTCTCGGTTCTCGAACTCTAAGGTCACCTTTACGTTCAACTGGAATTTATTACGAGACTTAAGTACAATTACTTATAACTGAAAGATTTTAATGGAAATTAATGAAGCGAACAGGAGGCGTGCTCGTATGTAAGATTCTGTTTACTTTTCAATATGTTTTATGCAATAATGGTAATGAACCTGTGAATTTGATTAATTTTGAGTAAGTATAAAATTGGTTTAACGAAATAGGTTTTTGATATCAGGATACAGTCAAGTGAACGTATACCTACTCTCTTTACTATCCGATTTATAATAGTCGGTATTTTTTTCCCTTGTAATAAAACGAAAATAATCGTAGATACCTACCCCGGCAATTCTTCAGGATAGATGTAGAACTTCTAGCTATAATACCAACGAGTATCTGTTGTGTGTTGCTTTGCGCGTGAAAAGATCTAGAAAACTAATTTTCTCAAAATTATTTTACAATGGTAGTTTGACTTTTCATTCGTGTAAATTTTATCGTTAGAGCCGGTTTTGAGAACACGTGACATTAGAATGATATTATTGTAGGATTCAATTGGACTTCTCTTAAGATTAGACTATTTATTTCATTGCACTTGGCCGTAGAGGCTGCATCAAGCTAGTTAAGCTAATACGAGTATAAACATTACCTCTGTGTACAAATGCTCGTGTTCCTTGTGCGACAGCTGAGCGGACACGCTGGGCAAGCCAAGGTCGTGGGGCGCAGGCGGTGGTCTCTCAGACCTAGCCTCGACAAGCCTAAGCGCTGCCAGCCGCCTGTTCTCATGACGCCACGAAAGCGCGGTGAAGTTCTCGAAGTAGGAGCCATCTGTATCTTGAACCCTGCAAAAGCCATCTTTTTGAGTATGATAATTTAATTTGAAATAGAATGGCGGGCAGTTCTACGAAAGTTAGGGTTAACTTTTATCTCACACTTTTTTAGTTCGGAAAATTGTCGTGACGCGTTTGCCGCCTGGGGAGGTAGCTGGAACGTTGAACTCGTGCCGACCTAAAACTATACTTGCCTTCCTATGCTCTATACTTAGTCGCCCATGATTCCTGATATTTACCACGACCATGGGACATCTAAGTTCTTCATAGTTGCATTTCAAGAATTTCTAAACGTTAGAGAGAGGTTTACTGATCCCATATAATACAGTGTAAATGTTATGCTACTACAAATACTGGTTTATGCTGAGTACCTACAAATCCAAATTTCGGGTTGCTATTGACAAAATCCTTCCTCGTAAACCCAATCACACACTGGTTCATTTAGACTAGGGCCTCATGGAGTCACCATATCGAATATATCGATGAGGCATTGATGATATTTATCAACAGCTATTAATTATCCCGACAAGCAACAATGCGCTTTGTCTAGAACTATCCGATGCTTTGTCTCCAAATATAGAAGAGTAACCCTAACCTAGTGTCTAGCTAGCCTGAGATAAAGGGTAATTAGCGAAACAAGAGCAAGGTAGGTCGGTCGGTATAAAATAATCTATTACGGATTAAACACGTTGTATTATATGAAGGACTTAATCTATTTTTTTATTCTTAAAAGGCTTATTCACGTGGGCGAGCCATGCTTCGGCACGAATGAGCCGGCTCGACCGGAGTGATATCACGGCCTCACAGAAATCCGGCGTGAAACAACTCTTGCGTTGTGTTTCGCCGAGTGAGTGAGGTTATCGGAGGCCCAAACCCTTTTAAAAGGCGGGCAACGCACTTGTGACTCCTTTGGTGTTGCGGGTGTTCATGGGCGGCAGTTATCGCTTACCATCAGGTGATCCGTAAAAAAACGCCTACGCTAGACCACTACTTCATCTGATGTTAAGCGACACTGCGATCTATAATGGAGAGCGCTTGCCTAGAAGAAACCAATCCACTCACGATTTAAAGACTGTTAGTAGTTAGACCCAAGTTAGAAGACTTACTTAGAAGACTTACTCGGGAAGTGCATTCCACATTTCAGTGGTAACTACGCATGATAAAAATGGCCTTAGAGCGTTTCGTTACTATAAGTTTACTATTCCGGTCATAGATTGGTACAGTATAATGGGTGGAGGCCCTAACTAAGACATTTTAACAGAAGGTTGAGCAACAGCCAACACTACCATCTCGCCATCCGAGCGTGGTAATTATCCTTACGCCTAATAGGGTTGCTAAAAGTAGTTACTGGGGCGAAATGATCTACCTACCTAAATTCAGGGCACTTGACAGTTGGTTATTATGATATTTACGATGGAAGAGTATAATTTTCAGTCAGTGTCAAACTTGTTAGGGATAATTCAATCAAATAAAAATATAGGTTAATTTCCTCCGGTTCTCCGCGTTATACATGAAGATGCATAAGGTTTTAGGGTGTTCTTATAATTTCAAAATAAAAATATATTATTGGGTAAATGGGTATTGTACTCAAAGAAATGGCCAACTAAAATATGTTACTGGATAAAAGAAAACAAAATAAATCTAGAGCACGAATGGATCATTTGTTGCCTTTTCGTGATTTGTCGGTAATCCTGAAATCGGCCCAACGGAACATTTATCACGTAAACCATTCGTTTTACGTTATGTATTGACTTTCTTGAACACGAGTAGGCTTGAGGGAGTAATATATATGTAGGTATATTTGGCAGGAATAAACGGTTAATTAATTTGATTCTCAGATGAGACATGTAAGCTCTGGGCTAAAATTATGACGTGGGACGGGACCATTTAACATGTACATTTTCTTACATCATAGATACATGTAAGACATAGATTAATGAGAAGAAATACAAATTAATTATTTTATGCAGTTTTATCTTAATCTTGAATCGTTTATAATTACTGGAGCTAGTAATAATCAGTTTCTGATCCTCTGATTAAGTTACACTTGTGATCTAGTACACTGTGAAAAGTAACTCAAAGATTTGTAGAATAGTTGTCGTAATTTACAAGGTAGAAGCTCGTAACGACGACATTTTGATTGTTGAATTACATACTTATACTGACGCCTTTTCCCACTGGGGTAGGCAGAAAATGCAGACCGCCACTTGCTACGATTCTTGCATACTTCTTTTGCTTCTGCCACATTCATGCATCTTCTCATACATCGTGCCGGTTGCGAGTACTACGCACTGGAACTTTTTGAAGGACTTCGCCAATGTAGAATTGAATTTAATAAATACCCTTTTGGTCTTCTGGCTACACACAACGGAACCCAGTACTGCTTTTCGCTGGTTTTACACGCGAGGATGATAGATATGGTGATCCTAGGATGCCACCAAGCGAGCTGAGTTTATTGACTTACATACAGTTACGGCACAGTTGTTTCTACCCAACATGCGAAGAGGAAATTTAATATCCCCGTCCGCTCATGGGCTTGTGAAATGTTCCCCATAACTTAACTATCCCTGTAACTTAGCAACCAAAGTATTAGTGGCGTTGACCTTCAGTCGGCAACTGTTTGCTTTATTTTACTTACTTTAGGACTCAGAATAAAAGAAATGGTCGAGGAAAACAAATATATTGCTGATTGATGTCAGTAATCAATAAAGCATACTTAGCACTAAAACTTTCCTGACAAGTTCCCTGAACCTTATCATTACAGTTCAGAATAACCCAAACCTGTGATATACATAAAAATATCGCGTTTCAGTATCTATATTGTTTGTAATAGTCTATTGGTTGTAAGATCGACTGCTTTACTAGAGGAGAACCTCTGTCGAATCCAGAGGGGTTCGATTCCCAGCTCGAGCGCAATTGGGCTTTTCTATTAAATTTTCAGTAGCAGCCCGGAGTTTTGATTTTTCACGTTCGTTTTTCGGCATAATGGGCAAAACCGGCGTGAAACAACGCTTGCGTTGTGTTTCGCCGAGTGAATGAGGTTACCGGAGGCCCAAACCCTTTTAAAAAGCGGGTAACGCACTTGTGACTCCTCTGGTGTTGCGGGTGTCCATGGGCGGCGGTTATCGCTTAACATCAGGTGATCCGTCTGCTCATTTGCTCCCCTATCCCATAAAAAAAAACATGGACCCCCTTTTACATGGACCTAAAATATACTGGGTGAACTGTGGGTACATCAGTAATCGTCTACCTCAATTAGACGAGTTTATTATTTTTTCTTCAGTATTCGTAAAAAGATATATGGCATAGAATATATATACCTAGATACTTTCATCTTTTTATGCCTACACCCATAAGGATCTGAATCAAAAAAGTGCCTATTTTCAATGACTCGCCACCATTCATAAATCGAATGTCAGAGGGGCACAATCAATACTATTGAATCAGGATTGATTCGAAACCCTTACGTAACAAACGTATAACAGAGAGGTTTTTATTTAATAGTTACGGGTGCGCTGGGGTTCAGGCGAGGGACATAGAGGTAACATAAAGCAAGTCGGCCGGCTATCGGAAACGCGTGACATGTGCGTGTCGGACAGTTTGCCCGCTACCCTTACACATTGCCCGCAATGCAAGGTAATTTGTGTCCCTACTTTACGGCCCACTTTGAACATAGCGTACTGTCTTTCTCATGTTTCTTTTTTGTAGGCCTCTTAAGGGTACGGCGGGGCTTCAATTGCCCACATAAACGTTATATCAAAATAAAACGCAATCCAAACTATATTTAAGCAAATTGTGATATTATTCGGATTGAGATACCGCCAATCTAGGTTTCTATCGTACCATTTCGTTTACTATTACTTCAATGGAAATAAACGACCGGAAAATCGTACCAGCCTTGGTAGTTCTCAAGAATTGCATTCGCTTACATTTATTTCGAGTAAAGTATTTCGGGCGAAATGATAGAGCAGAAAACAAGATAAGGGGTAATCCGAATAATAACACACTTTGAATAAATTGTGTTTGAATTACGATTTATTTTGATATAAAATTTGTATTGGGGATTCGGTCCGCCGGGCCCATAAGCCATCAAGTAAAAATAAAAAAAGTGAAAATCTATTGGTCTCCCCAGAACCCAAATTTTATTTTACAATATTTTAGTCTACCCGGGGCCATGGATGCTGTAAAGGATCCGAAACATCAGGAATAAAATAATACAACGCGATAAAATCCGTAAAAAGTATTTTTATTTTAATATTTTAGCCTACTCTACATTATCAAATTTCATACGTGGAGTGATATAATAATATATCCATGCCCATTTTTGCACTAATGATTTTGTTTTCTTCGTTATTTATCACTAATGATAGTGATCAGCGTTTCATCATTTTATTATACTTATTTATTAAAATGCTTAAGATCTTTGGCTAGTTTCAAAACAGCACTCCAAAAACCAGCTTAGAATCGGCCCCCGATAGTTAATTGAAAAAGCGTAGTTGAAACAAAACTACTTTTTTATGGATTTTATCGTGTATATTATTTAATTTCCGACGTGAGTTCATTCTGCATCAATCATGAAATAAAAAAAATTAACCTGTAAAGTCCAGCACCTGTTAAGAATCTGAAACGTTTGGAATTAAATATTTTAAATACATCGCGATAAAATGCAAGAGAGTAGTTTTCGTATCATAGTTTTTAGTATCATATTCGTGCAAATGTCAGTAACCGGACACTTTATTTTAAAATGAATGTCGAATCCCTTTCTGTGATCCATGAACAAGATCCCCCGGGAAATTTACCTATACCGAAAGAACTCGGTCCAGTTGTTATGTTTAGTATTCCGTATATTCGTAACTTACATGACTATGCATTCATTGGTATTCAACTGAATAATAATTGAAAAACTAATGCAGTTCTCAAAGTTGTCATATTATTTAGTCAAATCTGAATTTGAGAGAACTAATTAGTTTGAGTTCGACGGAGCAAGTCCAACATAATGAATGAGATAAAATGAACGAAAAAGAAAATCGATAACAAGCAATCGATAGCAATGGACAGAAACCAACAATGATTGTGAAGTTGTAGGTATTACTCTCCAAAATAAAGAATGAATTGTCAAAATCTGTTGATAAACAACAACGTTATGTGCGATCATAATAAAAAACAAATGTAGACAAAATATTGAGAACCTTTTCGTTTTTGAAGTTTGGTAAGTATGTCTACGTAACTTCCAAAAATATTTAGAATAGAATAGAATATCCTTTATTGTACACGAAAAACGAATGTCAAGTATAAGTTATCAATCATAGCAGTATCAGTTATTTATTTTGTGTATATCTGTATAATCTTGGAGATTAACTGACTAGCCCACAACTACTATGTTTTTTTCGAGCCTGGAAACACCTAAGACCCATAACCGTAATACGTAAGTAGGTACTTACGTAACATAATAGCGTCTAGCCAAATCAACCTTCAGCAGAAAGTTCATTGAAACTGACGTTATTATTAAACATCTTAACTGCAAAGCTGCGTGAGGTGACTTTGATAAAGGTTCTGGCCATTAACCCGTCAGCAAACCATCACCCGTAATGTGAATTTCAACGAATAGGAACGAATACAAACTGAGTCGAGACATGACGTTATCTACGATTATGAGTATGTAGGACGCCACCTCAATGACCAACATCCCCCAATCCTTTCGAAGGGTTCCGGTCATCCGTAAGACCTGTGTCACCGCTTGTCGTACATACATACATTATATAGCTAACACTGTTGTAACGTTGTTCACAAAGCGATGTAGTTATTTATAAATATTTATAGGTATTATATTGATCCTCTCAACCCTCTTCTCTTTTCTACCTTTTGTATTCTGTCAGCTTCATTCACGTCCAAGTGGAATGTAAACCATTCGCAAAATGTTGTACTGTTTATATATAAGATTGTTTTTTGTAAGTACCTATATATTTTCATTATTGTATTTTCATATATTATTTATAGTGATATTATTTGAAATGTGATATTTCATATCACAGTTTACGATCTGTATGCTCAAACGATTCAATAATATTATTATAGTCATCCGAGTGAATGTTCATATATTGAATAACGTGGTTTCATTTTGTAAAGAAAAGTGTAAATGGAAAATATGATTATTGCCGAATCTTTTTCCCATTAAAATTTCATAATTATAATAATATTTATACGTATAGAGACAAACCATACCCATATTTTTAATACTAAAAATCAGCGCAATCAATTAATCAATCATTAATTGGCTTTTAACTGCGTAGGTTTTATTTAATCTTTATCTAATCATAATTGCAATGAGAATAAAACCTTCATGAGGTAACCGCCGGATGTTGAACTTCAAAATGGATGTTTTTTTTTTCATGGAAGATAAAAAATTATATTCTTTTTGATAGAAAGTATAACGAGGTTTAGGCGGGAAAATGTAAAGTGCACGTTGTCGATTTTATATAAGGTATTTTTCAAAACTTGTATTTCTCCGAAGTTTGTGTGTGTGTGAAGGATGTGTAATTATGGTGGATAATTAACCATTAGGTGTTCGTGAACGTGTGAGAGTGTAGGCAAATGATATAAAATTGAAGATCGTGACTCTTTGGGTTCACTCCATGAAAGCCTCAATAAAGTTTCTACCGTTTTATTGGGGCAACTGAACAATTAAACAACTCATACTTGACACTGGCGAACATAGAAAGTGTGGTGCCATATTATAATCCCACGATGGGAAATATTACTTGATTACTGTAATACTTGACACTGGCAAATACACAGAAAGTGTGGCACCACAATAAAAAAAAAGTTAAAACGAGATTCTTGATCATACTAACATTTTTCGAGTCATCCCGCATGTACACAGATACATACACCTGTGCTTTAAGGTGGTTAATGCATAACTATAATAATATTTTTAGAGACTATGGATATAGAATGAGATCCTAAGTAAACTTTGATCGCTAACAGGCTACAACATAGCCAGTATTCATAAGACAAGGTTACACCCTAAGGGTGATGTAAACAGATTTTCTTCTGTAAATGAAAATATAGTAGGTACTAAGCCATTCCTCGTTACTTATATAGTTTTTATTATATTTAGGACTGAAATGTACGATTAAGTATTTTACTTGTCTTTTATTACATGGGACATATACAGGCGAATTTTGCGTTACCTTTCGGGGAATACAGGCGTGATAGTATATTTTAACTATTTGTGAAAAGCAGAATGAATATTAAATTACTAAAACGAGAAAGAGAGGCCATCGCTTACTGAATAAATACCTCCTGAAACACTTATACGTAGCGTAGAAGCCGATCCCTCAGCCGTTACGCCAAACGTGCCGTCAAATTGCATCTAGTTTGAAAATAAATCAAACTAGATGAGAAACGAAATCAAATGACTAATACGTAGGTATTATGTTGTAAATAGGTCAGCTGGCGACCTGTTGCACGTCCTTGCACGTGTCCCCGTGGCCGCGCGTCCCCAGCCCCCATAACCTACGCACTCCCCCTCACCAGCGCTTTTACTTTGCAATCACCGCGTCACTGTTACCAGCTTTTATCTAATTGAAAACCTCTCCATCAACTTATGTCGAGACACTATTATTGCGCTAAAGTGGGCGCAAAGCCGCTCATGTCAAAATTAAACTGTGTCTACGTTTAGAAACTGAGTCCTTTTTATGTTCATGCCCCTCCAATTAATTGGTTTTTTTTTTTGAAGATATTTAAATTTATTTTAAGATATCTAATAGTCAATCATTTAAAAAGGATGTCAACTATTGTCAGCATAAAAAGTTGAAATTTCACAATAGGTATATGATATTTTATGTCATATGTTGTAAGTTTTGGCATTTAACGCATGCTAACCGGGAAGTCGCAAGATCCTGAGACCGATTTTTTCTAAATAACTTTTAGGGTTTCGAAATAGTCATTTGCGACGAAAAAATATATGATTTAGGCAACAACATTTTAAAATTGCTTCGTAACCATTCTTATATCAAATTTTAGTAGCCTAAAGAGCTAAATGATAAAATTTAGCTTGAGAGGCGTGGTTAGACTTTATCAATTATCAAACTAATAGTTATAAAAATCCCGGTTGCCAAAGAAGATGGAATCGAGATAACCAATTTGATTGCTTTGATCGGCTTTTGCCTAATTACTGTATATTTATTTATTTACAAGATTTAGCATACTAAAAGGTACATGATTAAATTCTGTTCGAATGGCAGCATATAAATAAGACACCCGCCGCTTTAATCAAGTTTCCTGTTCTACCAAATGGGGCTCCTGCTGTTAGATCGATTCGATGTAACGACATCACATCTCGTCGACATCTTATTGAACTCACTGACTTTATTTAGATTAATACTTATTGAAATTGTCAAGAATTTGGATATATGTCTTCTTGGTGCCAACTTTAAAAGTAACACAACATCATGCCTGTAGTCCCTGAAGGATTAGGTAGCAGTACTAATGTATACCTACCTACAGTTCACCATATGTATAAGGACCATGTAATAGAGGGCGAGCTTATTGCCATTAACCGGGCACAATCCCCAAACTCCGAGCTGCTACTGAGAATTTCATAGAAAAATCCAATAACACTTTGTTCTACTTGGGAATTCAACCCAAGACCTTTAGCGAAGCAGTCGCGCTAAGGACCACTGCTACTGCTCTGCCTAATCCTTCAGGGACTACAGGCATGATGTTGTGTTACTTTTAAAGTACGACGACCTCATGGTCAACAGTCCGGTACTCCAACCACTAAACAGAGGACGTCAATAAGTGGTCTAGTGGTTGAGGTCTCAGCGGAACACATTTCGGTCGTTGTCATTTTTGCTCTGTATTACAGATCAATGCCATGGAATCATAACATTAGATTTTTTGGTACGTTGACCCATCCTAAGATTCGTCCTGTATCGTGGTAGCTTTTACTAACACAAAACTCATTAGCACTGACACCCAGACAATACAATGATTGTTTACGTGCTGGTATCAAACCCGTGACCCTTCTGGTGATAGTTTTATTCAAAGATAATATTTTATTCTTTGTTGGTCACTCTTCTAAGCTTTTTAAGACTTATGATGTCTAAAAGCGGCGGTAGCCTAATGGCTAGGGCGTCGGACTTGCGATCATGGTGGTTGCCGGTTCGAAACCCACCCAATGCACTACCGACGTGAACCCACTCGTAACACAAGCATTAAGCTTAGCACGAGGGGTTAACAAGAATACTAGTAATGCGTGACCCACATTACGAGTAAGCTTTAAAAAAAAACTACGGATCTTTTAAGGAGAAATACGGAACCATATTGTTGTTTTCTCAAACTATTCTTAAGTGTTTGTGGGACAACTAATTTCTATTCCTGACGTGTTTCGTCTTGAGGCCGTGAGGAGATTCCGCTAATTTGCAATTCCCTTTCCCGTGGAAACACGTTAATATCCTTCGAGGGCCTGTGATTCCCCAATATCATTATTTGTCTTGATAGCTTTTGTTGAGCAACGATTTTATATCTGCGAAACAAAGGCCGCATAGCGAGCAAAAGTAAATCTCAAATTTCTTTTGTATTACTTATAGAAAATACACCTGAGGACCTTATAACATTTTCGATTCAAATCAAAGACTTGCAGGTGAATACTGTATACTCAATACAGGTGTATAATCAATTCAAGCAATAGCTCGTTTGGTGTAAAAGCTGAGTCATTTTTGTTTATAAATATGCTCTAGTCACGGAAAGAGTTTTCTACTAGTTTTACCCTATATTAACCATTTCTTCGCGTTATAGGGAGGTATTTACATTTATATATAATATCCAAAGGGTCAAAAATGTCGATATTTCATAATTTAGATGTAACGCGATAAACTCTGTAGTTTTTTTTTCAATAGGTATGTCTAATATTTCCGTAAGTGTCAGAAAACAGTATGATTACTTACCCTGAATTAACGGAGTTATCAACTTCTGGCCAAGAGAGTCGTCTTTTGCAGAATGCCATGGTGGGTTTTTCCGGCGGCTGTTGGTTTCGCGGCACGCGGAGTGACCCGCCTCGACGCGGCGGCGGCGCTGGAGCGAGGCAGTCCAATGTGCGACGCCTGGCACTCAGAGCTGATGCACCTTCCGTTGGCACCACCCGCGGAAACCCTAGGAATCGAACAAAGCTTAGAACAAAATAAAACAATAGTTCGCTCAATTAGAAGTCGACCTCAATATTCTCGTACTCAGATAACATAGGTAAAAAAAGCCATTTAGATTCAGTATTTACCTACCAATTCTTCTAAAGGTATTTACCAATTTTCTTCGAGGTAAAAAGAAAATAAAGAAATAAATATAGGAAGGTAACTACATTCCGTTCTTTAACTCTGAGATACTTTCAAAGTTACAAGCTTGTTGGAGGATTTTTTTTATCACGATACACTTCCAAATCTGGCACTTGTAACTTTTGAAGTCTTTAGCACTTCTTCTGCTTTTGTTTTAAAAGTTTGACTGAAAAGAACTCACAAGGCCTTCGTTACATTATCTAGTACATCAGGCAAACTGAATTAGCAACAAAGTAAGTAGGTAGAAGGTGGGTAGGTACTTAGTACTTATTAGTTATTTAAGTAGGTTGTAAGTAAGTACAGTCAGCGCCAAAAGTCGCTGAACACGACGATGCAATCTTCAAAACGTTTTTACATCATTACTAACCAAAAAGTTCTGACCTGAGAAGTTAGTAATGATGTTAAAACGTTTTGAAGATTGCATCGTGTTCAGCGACTTTTGGCGCTGACTGTACTTCGGTAATCATTTAGTGAGATTTAAATTCAACGTAGGCATCTCTATTCATAACATAACATAACATACCATCACGCCTGTATTCCCCGAAGGGTTAGGCAGAGGTGTACTAAGGTACACCCACAGTTCGCCGGTATGTTTAGGTCCCATGTAATAGGGGGCGAGCCTATTGCCATTAACCGGGCACAAATTCCAAACTCCGAGCTGCTATTGAGAATAGCAGAAAAACCCAATAATAATTTGCTCGAGCTGGGAATCGAACCCAGGACCTCTAGCGTAGCAGTCGCACTTGGGACCACTAGACTAACGAGGCATCTCTATTCAATTTTTGTATACCTCTCATGGTAGCGGTGGAGGGTTGTGGTGGGTGCGGCTGCGACTCCTCGGCGGAGCGGTGGCGGGAGGGCGGCGCGCGGCGCGGCGACAGCGCCAGCCCCGCCACGCTGTCCGCCACGCCCGCCACGTACTGCCCCAGCGAACTTAAGAAACTCATGGCTACAGGACACCACTCAGTTTAGCACTACACTCATTGGTATCTGCGCACTGTTCAGTCAATTATATATAGCACTCATTTCAATCAGTCCATTTGTGTTCACTGTTCGGCTTTAAAGGTTCACACGGTAAGTCATCACACTCGTTTAATGAAATACTAGTTCAGATGTTATTCGTTTCCGTGCCAATTTACCTGTAAAAGACAATCACAGATGTATATTAAAATTATTAGAAATACATATTATTCTATCATCAGCATGTAATAGGACTCTAGCTCTCTCCTCCCCTTTTAATGCAATTCACCGAATCAGTTCAGAGTAGTAGTCAAAGGAGATAAATACATGATTTATATTCATGTACCGCAATGGTACACACAGATACCTACTCAAGGCCATTTTCCTCGACAGAGTTTCAATTAAGGACGAAACACTCCTGGAAGCAATGTTTGCACCATTATAAATTGCATTCGGTTTTGGGCTGGTGAAATTGCAACTTGTTGTGACAGGCTGGCAGCCCTTGGCTTCAGATTAGGCTTGTTACATAGCATTGTTGAAACATGAATCGAAATACACGAAGGGAGAATATTCGCAGTTATAATCCATGTTCCGAGTCGCTAGAGGCTTTGTGTGAGCGGCAATTGTTTGAGGTCGGGGTCAGTATCAGGCACAGTTACGTTATTATCAAGGGAACTATAGGTTACAACGCGTAAAGGAAGAAAAAAAAATATGATTCAATCAAGCCGTTTTGAAAACGCTCTATTCTTATATTTGGTTTAAGATCTGCATATAGAGTAATAAAAAACTTGGAATACCTACAAATACATTCGCTAGACTACGTCTACTTATCATCATAAAAGTTTATAAAAAATACTAAGTTAAATCGACAAAACAGCTAGGTGTGAGAGCTATTAAAAATTAAAGGCAGGGTTACCAATATAAATATTTTCGTACAATAAATTCAAGCCATAAACATTTTACGCGCGCAGCGATTTTTCTGAATAGAGTCCCTTTTGTTGCGTTTTATAGACACTTTAGGAGGTTTTAACATTCCTTATTTTGCCACTTGAGTCGATAAAATTAGTTACTTTCAGAAATAATCTTCACGAAGTACCTACTAGTTACCTAACTTTTTTACTATTTACAACAGTTGAAAATATTATAATGTAGGTACCTACACAAAATATTTGTAGCAACTAATTTAATATGTCCCATCCTACATTATAAAAAGAAGTTTATAACACTAATTCCGAGAATAACATTTAGTGTATTTTTTCATATAATTTGTGTATACACCCTCTTTCATTCATTTCTAGGGTAAGGGCTTGAGCCAATGTAAGTATGAAAACTCTAAAGAAGAAGGTCCAGGGCCTGTTTGCGGACAGCAACTGGCATTAAATCCATTAAGCTGGGAGCCTGATGGTCCGCTATAATCCTACCTCCTCAGTACTTACTATATTTATATTGGGGAATTGACCCCCGGCCAGCGTACACTACAATACAGCCTACTAGGGTTTGATTAGGCTGGGCTTTGTTTAAACGTCCCACACCATAACAAGCTTGCATATACCTGGATAAATCCTAATATTAATGCTATAGCAACTCAACTGTTGTGGTCAATGTTTTTTATGTTGTTTATTGGAATGTACAAACAGGGACCAAATATTTTATATTATGTATGTACACATAATTATGTAATATGGTACATGTGGATACATTTATGTCAGCAATAGGTGAATCACTTAATTCTATCACCAAGCGAGAACATATCTATAGATAATTTGATATCTAAAGGCATACGCTAAGAAATGCTAATGTACGTTACGATTATTACGAACCTGAAATTTTTGAAAGACTGTAAATATACCCAAGTCGGAATACTGATTGATGGAAATGCTATATTTTACCTATAATATGTACTAGTGGGCCCAGCAGTAGAGCAGACACTGAAAATAAGGAAAGCCCTATAACCCGATTGCAGCGCCACCTGCCGGGTACAATTGCATTTTCAAACCATCCAGGGAACCACTAAAATAGACACACAAATTTCATCAAAATCGGTCCAGCCGTTTAGGAGGAGATAAGTGACAAACACACAACAATTATTAGACTATGTAGTAACTTAATCATGACTTTCTCATTAGACTCACGGCTTTCTAAATCGGTTAGGTACTTTCATTAAAAAGATAGACTCAAGTATTTAAATTATAAATGAGTCAGCTGTAAAAGTTTATTGCGACTTAACGGTAAATCCATTACTGGTTGAGATAGATTACTTTGAAAGTAATCTGCAAATATTTTTTGTAAAAACCAGATGAAAAGGCTCTGTCAACAATAATTTTGTTAAATTCCTTGTCACAATTAAAATAAGATTAGATTCCGAAATAGGACAAATGATTGATACATATTACTTAACTTCTTGCGTGTCAATAAATTGTTGATTTGTTGATTCTACGTGTAGACTGGTACCTGGTTGTTGGCACTTTGTATTTTTGCGGAAAAGTACACGGTTTACTCAATTTTGCAGCATTAATTGAAAAATCCTCCGTAATGGTCCGTATAACATTGACTACTTCCCGTAATCCATGACAAGAAAACCGTATTATTTACGGCAAATAGACTTAAGCTTCGTTCTAAATCGCAAAGAACCCAAAACTTTATAGGTAAATCAAATTACGAAACGAATTATAAAATTCAATACAACGTTGAGTTTTCTACCCAATAAGAGATTTGTTAAAATCTTAGGGTATCATTATGGTAAAAGATTAAGGGTCAAAATAAGATCCTTGGCATCAAAAGTTACTCTATGAGCTGGGGAGAGTAGTAAAGTGAAAAGTGAAAAATTTGTATATAGGTCGCCGCCTGTTAAAGGGTTAATGAACAAATTAAGACGGATTCTCCAGATGGCTGCGTTGGTCAGGGACGAGGGGGGGAAGGGACCATTTTCACCCCTCTCACTTAAGCTCGTTAAATGATTTTACCTTATTGTAGATATTCGTTATGAAAATGTATCTTCATAATATGACCCTGCTGCTTAAGTAATGGTTTGAAGCACAAGTCTTTGAAACTTGTCAAATCATACTTGCGGGATAGGCAACAACAAGTACAAATAAATGGGGCTAAATCGCCCGGCACATATGTGAAAATGGGCGTACCTCAGGGTTCTATTCTTGGTCCATTCTTATTTTTAGTTTATATAAATGATTTACCATATATGATTGAGGATCAAGCGAAGATTGTGTTATTTGCAGATGATACTTCTTTAATTTTTAAACTAAACAGGCGCACAGCTAATACTGACAATGTAAATAACGCACTTCTAAAGGTCCATGAGTGGTTCACAGTCAATAATTTAGTATTGAATGGGCGGAAAACTAAATACGTAAAGTTTGCTTTACCCAATGTTAAGTGTGTAGATTGTGACGTTGTACTAAATAACGATAAGCTAGAATTTGTTGACCACACGGTTTTCCTAGGAATAAATATAGATTCAAAGCTTCAATGGGGGCCGCACATAAGGACTTTGGCGGGACGTCTAAGTTCGGCTGCTTATGCAGTCAGAAAAATAAGACTACTTACAGATGAAGCAACTGCAAGATTAGTTTACTTTAGCTACTTTCATAGCATTATGTCTTACGGAATATTGCTATGGGGCCGCGCTGCAGATATACAATCTATTTTTATACTGCAGAAAAGAGCTGTTAGAGCCATTTACAACCTCCGTAGTCGCGATTCACTCAGAACACTCTTTAAAGAAATAAATATAATGACAGTGCCTTCTCAGTATATCTATGAGAATATTATGTACGTAAGAAAAAATTTACACCTTTATTCAAGAAAATGTGAACTGCATAATTATAATACTAGACATAAATCAAGATTAATGCAGCCGCAGTTTCGTCTTGCCAAAGTCCATACTTCTTTTATGGGATACTGTGTAAGGTTTTATAATAAAATTCCGGACTTCGTTTTAAAATTACCGGAAAATAAATTCAAAAAAATTATTAAATTTACCCTGAGCAAGCAAGCGTACTATAAGCTGGAAGATTATGTTTTAGATAAAAATGTTTGGCAAAGTGCTGGTCCAGCTCCACAGGATGATGTCTGATAATTTTAATCTAGCCTGTACAATTTGACATACTAAAAATACCCGTATTTAGTATTATATTTGATGACATAACAATCATTGCTTTTTACATTATGTTATTAAATTTATAGGTAGGTATCGATTGAAACAATATTGTATAAATTCCTATTAAAAAATCTGTAAAGTGTCAGTATGGTGCAGAGATTTATGTAATGATCTGTACAAGTACCTATATTTTATTTGTAAGAATTTTGTGCCCGCGATCTGAGTTTGTCATGCTCACTGAAATGTCCTGCTGATAGTGGCGTTGTGTGTCGGGTCGTTTTATTCCCTACAATATGGTTGAGTCGAACCACGCTGATACACACGTCATACTCGTGAACGGGTGCTGTCTGTCGGGGCTGGTCAGCTCTTACCTGCTGTGGCAATCTCTTTATATAAGTATTTTTTTTTTCTGTAATGTTATGAAAAAACCAACACATCAAACTGCATAATTCTCAGCAACTATTTAAAACAAAGTTGTAAAGCTAATATTGTAATTATGATTATTTTATTTTAAAAAGAGTATCTATGGAGTTTCTTGCCGGCTCTTCTCCATAAAACCCACTTTTTGGAACCGTGCAACTAGTTTTGACTTTTCAAAAGTACCTTCTATAATGGTCTAATTGAAATAAAACATTTTGACTTTTTTGACTTTTGACCCGTAGATACTGGGTTTGTATGATTGACCACACTTCGCATTTTATTGAAAACAATTAAAATTGTAAAGCTTATGACAACCTTATTAAGTTAAATTAAGGCATTTTAGTGCATTTTATAGGTAGTAATAAAAATATTCAGAATTTATTTATATACCAATGGTAAAATTAATCTGACGAGTAAAAAGATAGTGTTGAGGACCTTAGAAAACGAATATGAGAATTTGTTGCAATGAATTTGAAACAATAATTTATTTTCTGTCAAAATAATATTGTTATTAAAGTCCATTTTCACTAGTTATCAAAACGTATTGAAAAGGCTTGGTTTATGAGTGGAAAGCTGAAATATTAACTTAACTAAATTCATTGTTACATTAAATTATTAAATGCAACCAATCTATATACTAATATATAAAGCTGAAGAGTTTGTTTGTTTGTTTGTTTGCTTGAACGCGCTAATCTCAGGAACTACTGGACCGATTTTAAAAATTCTTTCAGTGTTAGATAGCCCATTTATTGAGGAAGGCTATAGGCTTTATCATCAAGCTACGCGGACGAAGTCGCGTGCAGAAGCTAGTTAAACAATAAAATTCACGCGTACAATTTTCACGCTATCTACATCATGACCGTGTTCACTTCATAGTTATAAATTAGTTCACTACCAATTAATTTAACTTATTATACTGACTGAAATAATGCTCAAAATCGTATTAGCTCAAACATCGATAGTAGGTATATAATAGTAATGAAAAAAGTATGTACTTTCGAGAATTCGTTGCCAATACATAATGTACCTAGTACATTTTGTACGCGTGGACAATAATTATGAACTAACTAAGTATATCAATTAGGTTTAATAAGGAATGCTTGAATAAGGAAACAGGCTATTTCCTATAGTCTATTATTCGTACAGAATAATTATGTATTTATTACTCCTGTTACAATGTAAAAGATATCATATTATCTAAGTTATTTTATGGATAGAGAATGTAAAAAAATATATACAATTTCATTAAACTATTTGGAACGTCTGAGTAAGCTGAACCGAGTTTCTGTTTCAATTAATTTTATTGTTTGCTGAAATTTCTGTGATAGAATTTCGTTTCAATTGTATTTTTTTCAATTAAAATTGAATGAGAAATTTGTTTTGATGTTTTGCAACTGACTTTTAAGTATATAGGTAGGTAGGTATTTTGTGATTTGTTCTCATGTTTAAATTAATTAATGTGTATAAAATGCTGGGTCGCTGATCAGAGAAGAGCGATAACAATAAAAGCCTATGATAATTTCAATATCTACTTCAAAATCCGGGCTAAGTTCAGGAACGTCTCTTATTAATTGCCAAAATAGTTCAGGAACCATGTATAGGTAATCAAAGCCTTGCCATTTAAAGGGTTAAATGTTTGGAACAAAACACCCTTTTATATATTTCCATTTCTCTAGTCGAGAGGTCAAAAGCGATGTTGTTGACGTACCTATATTGTTTTTAAAATTAAGAAACCTTATGACAACAAAATAACAAGAACATAGCAATGGAAACGTGTGATGTCAGAATATAATAAATAGCACTGAAATAATACTATATTTCCGTGTTATTTTGAAAACAATAGGTACATAAGTGAACTGATGTACATTGTACATCAGTACAAAGTCTATGCGTAACAATTCGCTAATACCTACAGTCGTGAGTTTATTTGTTGGAGGATTCCGTGAGAGATGGCAAAGTAGCTTCTCTCTTACGGAAAGACAAACAATCTATAGGTAATTGTATCAATGCCAAAAATGTTAACCTCAGAACCATGGAATTCAACCAACATTATGTGATTAATTAGTATGATCAAGTAAAACGTACTTAATGCTAGGGAAATACAGCAAGCAGCGCCTTGGAAATATCGATAAGCATATCGATATTTCCAAGCGATCTTCCGAGCGATATCCGAGCGATAAGCGATCATTTCATTGTCGCGAACACTGTTCGACAATGAAATGATCAAATGTCCAACAAAGTTCAAAATTGCTTGTTGTATTCGAATGTTCATTAAAAGGCTTTATTGAACGTGATATTTTTAAATGAACTTGCTGCAACTGAAAGAGACCAATCAGAACAGATTTCTTAGAATTGATAAATATAATTCACCGCCGCTGTTACGTGCGCAATCTATTTCACTTGTCACTGATTAACTCTGGCGCAACAGGAATAAAATAATGAATGATGAAAGAAATGATAAAATTTCTTAAATAAAATCATTGAATATCATTGAAGTTAATGGTACATAATTTCGAATCGATCAGACCTGTGGAAATTGCTGAAATCCCTTCATTATCTGGAAAAGAGATGATGATCTTCGATAACGATCAAGCTACTTGACTAACTCACTAGCTAAGTTAACAGTCAATTAAACCACCTTTCAAACAAAAAGCAAACTAAATAAAAATCGGTTCATCCAGTAGATAATATCCCAATTTATTATTAATAATGTCGTCCTGTTTATATTCTATATTTTTATCTGTCTGTTATTTTCCATTTATTAACCTTGTATTATAAATTAATTGTATTATTAACCATCTTTGCATAAAAATTCTAAGTCACGCATGGACCAACTTTGATCTTTGTATCCAGAGAAGGGTTGCTAGCTATAGTTATCGCTATATTTTATAATTTTACAGCTAGCATCGTTTTTACTTTTGTTTTAACAGATTTTACGCGACAGATACAGGAGGTACCATATAAAAAATGTCACATGATCAAGGTCAATTCTGTTAATAAGAAAAGTGAGTCGATCATCTTTAGTGAAAATTTCGTTCTGATTACAACAAGACGTTTGGGCTCAAATATTTGATTGAAAGTCTGATGACCGTCACGGGTGTGATGTCAAATATTGTTATCGAGCCGCATCTAGTTTAGACTTTAACTTACCAATCATAGTAGAGTCAAGTTCTTTTGACCGCAAAAACAAAACTCCTAAAATTAAGAAACAGTTTTAGGAAAAATATATTAATAAAATAAATTACAAAATAATCTTTTGAGTCAGCTGGGTTTTCCTGTAGCTCGTTTAATTAAAGCCTCCACTTCGCGTCCGACGCAGGCTCGGCAAATAAACTTTCATGTAAATTGCGACGTCCATCTCCACTGGCTCTTTTTGGATCAGTTTTTGTACCTAAATGTCGTCTATATTTTGTCATGCCTTTAAAATTGCGACCCGCATTTTCTCCAACGTCCGTAAGTTCAACGCGTATCTTCATTTACGTACATCATTCATCTCTTCGTTGTGAAGTATATTTTATTTTCTTTGCATAATTGACTCTGCGGCTACGTTATATATAATTCTTGAAGTTTCCAAAATATATGTAGATAACTACGTTATTCATGTTCATCCCTCAAAATTGTGTTCATTTTCGTTTGATGTTTTTGTTACTTGAGTTACATACATAGCTGCATCATTAATGTAATGGTCCTAAGTATGACTGCTACGCTAGAGGCTCTGGGTTCGATTCTCAGGTTGAGCATTAGTGTATTAGTTTAAGGCATTAAGCTCGCCCCCTTTTACATGGAACCTAAACTGTACAATAACCAGCTCTGCCAAACCCTTCGGGAAGTACAGGCGTGATACACGTTATGTCTTTACTCAAGTTATATTGTCGTAGATAGCTCAACTCACTATAAATGTTACACAAAAAGTTTACCCACGCCTATAACTGTCAGTTTGAACTCGTCAAAGTCACATAAGGAAGCAGGAAATTTGATTACAAGAAATGAAAATAACCGGTAGGGCTCTGCCAAACGTTATCGAATAACTCTTCTAATTTAGCGCTCGCTGATATATACAAACTACGCATACTCCGCCGTTTATCGATTGAAAAATGCTTAAAAACAAAATTAAGGTAGGTAGGTATAATAACAAGCATGGGATTGCAGTAAGGAAGCTCGTCTCTACCCCAATAAAAGTCAGTCCAGTTGACATCATTCTTCGTCTATAACATAAATCCTTTTAAAAAATGTCGAGCAATTCTTGTCAAAGTTCCCTCGCTCTACATTTATTATATTTTAGCTCTTACAATAATGGAGTTTACAAGACTTCATTATCGTGAAAAAGAACTGAAAACTTCAGACGAAGTAGGTAAGTACATTAAAAGTCTTTGGTATGTTGTAAACCCTTTCAAGGATGCCTCTTTCAACATAACGTAGTCGTCTAGAGTACCCACACGAATGTCTGAAATGTCATATTAAGTTCTGTCGAACATCTTGTGTACTCGTGCGAAATTACAATGTTAAATAAACGATTTCATAGTGCGGGCATTCACAGGAATATGTGTAGCGTTTGTGTCATTATATTTATTTGTTGTTTACCGATCACTAAATGCAGTATACATAGTTGAAAAAAATAAAATAATTTATAAGCAATGCTTTTAATTATTCGATGGTATTTACTAGCCAACTAAACTTATTCTTATAAATGTGAAAGTAGATAATTACTCAACTTTCTCTGTCTGTTTGTCTATTATGTTTGAACAAACATTGTGGAATTTAGATACTTATTGAAATAGATTGGAATTTGGGGAAAGACATAATTAGGCTATCTTTTGACCTCAAAAGTTCGTTGTAATACGAGTGAAACCTCTGGCATCCCCTAATATTACATCACACATACAATAATCACATAAAGTCAAAAGTCGAGTTGAGGGTTTCGAGACATTGCTTCAACCAGATGCCGTATAACATAAATCAAAATAATCTATTTACAAAGCTAACTTTGTCGGTCAAAAGTTATGTAGTTATCGTGATCTAATCAAAAACAAATTCAGAATTTGTCCATGAAGATTACATCAAGATCTTCAAACGGGCCTCTGTAACCATAATTACGACCTAGCAGGCTTTTAAACGAGCAATTATTTGAACAACTGGAAGAAGAAAACATATCTTGTATTCCTCAGGTATTAGGTAGAGTCATACTAATATAACCACAGTTTGTATGTTTAGGTTCCAAGTTTAGGCCATTATTTAACCGGGTACAAACCAAACTCCGAGCTGCTACTGAGAAATTCATATAAAACTCAATTACTCTTTTCCCGACATGCGAATCAAACCCAGGACCTCTGTTGTAGCTGTCGTGTCTATGACTACTAGACTAATGAGTCAATTTCTGTTTTATGTAAGTAGACTAACCCCTCATAATATGTTTTGTCTTGTTTTGACAAGTGATATTTTGTGACAGGGAAAATAAGACAAAACATATTATTGCTTTAGGAGGTTTATACATACATACATCAAGCCTCGTTCTAGTGTACACCCACAGATCGCTGGTATGTCTTTCTTAGGTTCCATGTAATAGGGGGCGAGCCTATTGCCATTAACCGGACACAAATTCCAAATTCCGAGCTGGGAATTTCATAGAAAAACCCAATGACACTGGGAAACGAACCCAGGACAGGTCAGCATAGCAGTCGTTGAGGTTTTTATGACGTTTATTATGATAAGAGGGTAAGACTTATAGTATTATAAGTTACGCACAATGCCAGTGTATGACCATTAGCCTAGTAGTATGACCGTTGGACTGCCAAGTCGTAAGTCTTTAGTTCGAATTGAAGGCACCTCTGACTTTTCGTAATTATGTGCGTATTCATAATTATTCAATTATCATTCGCATAACGATATTTACGAAATATTGCTGGCTCTATCTTAATTTCCCTGAATCTTATATTAGGCTGCCTAATATTTATTTATTACTTAGATTCCTGATACTTTTTAACCTATACTGTCAATTTTTTTATATTTTCTGAGATTTCATAATTCGTTGGTTTTATTTTTAGAAAGAAAAGGATTCCAAGAAATCTATATCTATACTTACTAATATAAAAAGCTGAAGAGATTGTTTGCTTGAACGCGCTAATCTCAGGAATTACTGGTCTAATTTGAAAAATGATTTCAGTTAGATAGCCCATTTATTGAGGAAGGCTATAGGCTATATATCATCACGCTAAACGCGGACGGAGTCCCGGACAGAAGCTAGTTCAATATATAAATGTGCCTATTTACACAACACCGGAACCCGGAAGGTAACATTTCTTTTTGAGGAAAAATATCATCAAAATAAGACAAACGGAATAATATTTGTATTGGTTTACCCCGTCCCAATTGCTGTCCAAGTTCTTGAGATCTGTTTAACCCATTTCACGGGCGTAAGTACTGATTGATATATCGTTGTTACGAATAAATTATACCGATAAAGCTAGGCAGGTTGCCCATTTTTCATCTGTTTAGTTCAAGAAGAAAATAATATTACTAATTAAAATCTGTTTGTAATAAAAAAATATCGAAAAGATTTAAGTTAAATTACAAGATTTGAGCAAAAGTATTACAACTAATTAGTTTGTTAAATTATACTCTAGGCGAAAACATTCGATCATTGTTATTTGAATGGGAACCAAATTACAATTTTTATTTGTACAAAAAGAACAACACTGAAATTACAAATTTTCCGACGGTCACTCGCCGTTTTGACGTGTTTCATAAACGGGGATAGTCAACGATGGAAGAGCCGGAGAATAATTAAAAACAGCTCAGCTATGTATGCTGGTTGCATCGAAAAATTTTTTGAATAACGCCTGTACGCCTGAGATCACAGGAACGTGCGACACATGTCGGGCCCATATTGGCTATTATGAGTTAGCCATTATTTAAAAAAGAATAAATTACAATATTTCACGTGGGAGGCCATGTTTCGTCACGAATGGGCCGGCTCGACCGGAGTGATACTACGGCCTTACAGAAAACCGGCGTGAAACAACGCTTGCGTTTTGTTTCGCCGAGAGAGTGAGGTTACCGGAGGCCGAAACCCTTTTAAAAGGCGGGCAAGGTACTTGTGACTCCTCTGGTGTTGCGGGTGTCCATGGGCGGCGTTTATTGCTTACCATCAGGTGATTCGTTAGCTCATTTGCCCCCCTATCCCAAAAACAAAATTATGATAGCGTTATGAAATGACGACCTCTGTGGTTTAGTGGTTCGAGTACCGGACTGCTGATCATGAGGTCGTGGGTTCGATTCCCACAGGACACAAAAAATTATGTGATGAATATAGTGTTTGTGTTCGTCTGGGCGTGTTTCTTATGTATTATAAGTATGTATTTACAAAAAAAAAATGTATATAAGTATTATATCCATTGTCTAGTACCCATAGTACAAGCTCTGCTTAGTTTGGGACTAGATGGTGCTGTGTGAAAAATGTCTCAGAATATTTATTTATATTTATTTATAAATATCAGCATTATATTTAACATCAGCATTATCTGCTATATGAAAGTCCAAAGTATTACCAAGGCTGTATGTATCTATATTAAACAGGAACAGAGACATAATGCATAAGAGGGACTAGGTACCTATAAGATTGTGCATATAATACTTAATAAAAAAAGTCTGCAATCTTTTTTTAATTAGAACTGGACTGCATTATTCGTCTTTTGAATGAATGCGGAGTTACATTGATAACAACCAACTCTTGGCACACACCGTTAATGAGTGTTGACTGCTAACTGCAAATTAAAGTGTCCAATCATATCTCTGAGCAGAACGAATGCAAAGCTGCAATTAAGTCACAGCTAGACCTAGCATTATGGCTATTTATTACCTTTCTTACATAACGAACTCATTTAAATGCTCAAATGATGATGTCAAATGGCTTATGAACTTCATTGATATAAAATCAATACAACGCGATAAAATCCGTAAAAAATCGTTTTATTTCAATGTCTAATATTCATGTAAGTGTAGATCAGTATTATGAACATCATGTTTAAACAAAATAGGTACATACCGATATAATAAATACGAAAGTAACTAGTGTTTGACTGACTCTCCGTTCGATTGTTACATTTTCACCCAAACTGATGAACCATTTTTGTTGTAGAGATAGATTGAAACTTTTAGTAGGACATGGGGATAATTTGTCTCAAAAAGTACTTTGTGTGCGTCCAAAACCGCGATCAACTTGTAAACAAATATATCAAAGCTCATTAGTTTGTCGACCACAAACGTTGTTTGTATCAGAACCTGCCAACGTTTTGTAGAACACATCATTGAAAAACTTTTCGGATGTAAGTAAAACCTTCAAATAAATTGTAGCTCGTTTTTTTAGGAATAATGGTTATTATTATAATAATTTGTAATATTTTGATGAAAAATGAGAATGTGTTTACAACGCAAAATACACTAGCGTACAGGAACATGAATTCGAATATATATATATATATATATATATTTATATTTAAACAACGTTATTAATTATGTAGAATCAATTAATATTAAATATATAAAATACTAAAATGGAATTCAAAAAAGTTAGCAGTTAATTTGACAACAAAGCTACTTGTGTAAATATAAGTTAAAAACTTACCTGGCCTCAAGCGAAATAGATCATGAGGGCACGGAGAGTCCTCCGCTATCCGTTGGCACTCTGTAAACTTCGAACGATCTCAGTTCTTTTTCCGATATCGAACTTAATTTGTGACGCTTAAAAGGTTATATTTTAATATTTATAGTTTTTCAAAAATGCAAAAACCGAATTTGCTACGTGATCAGGCGTAAGTGAGACGAGCGATCGGTCGGAATGGCTGGTGCAGGGCGGCAGGTCGCTCGCGAGGGCGGCGACGGTCGCGTAGGGCGGCTGGGCGGCGACTGGCGTCCTCTGCGTGCTCAGTGCTCCTGCGAGCCTCGCCCGGGTCCCCTTCCTGTTGATGTACGCGACAGGTGATCACAAACGTCTTTCAATCTCTAACTTCTGTTTACAACTCGACCACATTATTGATTTATAGACTTTCACTGAAACAAATTTACAGCCATTTACTTTGTCTATATATATTTTCGATTGAAAAACCAAGCGCCAAATTTTCAGTATCAAGTCACTGTGTGATTTGCAAATCGAACTTTATACAAATATATTTTCATGTCAATTATAACTTATTTTCAATAAAATGCAAAAAATAGTTTTTTAGAAAATTGTATTTTTACTTCACAAGCACACACAAAAAGGTAATTATACTAATATATTTTTTATTGACGGATGTCTTGCAATATTATAAATTCACTGGCAGACAAGTAGTGACCGTAGCGGTCGTAGCAGTTGTAGTGGGCGTAGCGGTCGTAGCCGTCTAGTGGTCGTAGCGATCTAGTAGTGAATGTAGCAGTCGTAGTAAAAGTAATAGTCATGAAAATCGTAGCTGCTAACTTTATAGTGGATCTTTTCAGGATAAGATTTTATCCCGCCAATTTATATATGTACCTATTTGATGATTTGTTTCACATAATATATACGTACCTACGATGTGTTTTTATTTTCATTCTAGTTTTGTGTTTTGTAAAACACAAACGAGATGGGTAATTCTAGTCTCAAAATTAAATTCCAATCTAATCTCAACATCATTGTAAATGTTACCATTCGATGAATTTATGGTGATTTTATTACTATATTAAATTATACACGTTAGACGATAATTAGTAATTTAAAAGTATTCAAAATTGATGATACACTAAGATATTGGAATTATAATTATGATACCTCAGAGCACGGAATTTGATTAATACCGATTCGGGCTTCGGCACACATATACACACGACGGAAAACAGTAAAACTGGATGGCGCCGGTCTTAAATATGAGGATTGTAGGCATACCGCCAGATCAGTTCCTTTCACTAAGTGTTCTGGGTTTAATAACCTTTACCTACAACACGTGTTTCACCCCAGAATAATTAAAACAGAGTGTAAACTATTTAACTTTGCAATTCGATTAGTTAATTGGTGTTATACGGGCATGTATAGACAAAATATGCATGCATTCCGCTTAACTTTGGGGAGTCTACTTACTTGAAGTACTCGTGTACTTGTTAGTACGTACAGTTAGCCAGATTTCCAGTACGCTGATGTTTGCTAAGTGCCGACCCCACTGTGGTAACTTAATTACTTTGCGTAAAAGTTTCTTGGTGTAATTTATTCTTAAGCGAGTGGCCGTACGAACGGTGATTAGCAAAGTTTTGACTGCCACGTCGTCTGCCGATAAAACACTAAAATTACTTTCATATTTCGAGCAATATATCAAAATGTTCGTGCCTTATTAGATTTACTGATATCACTTTTGTTTTATTTTAAATAATAATATTCTGAGTAATGTTAATTTATTTTATTGAACATACCTACTTATTGCTTGATTATTTTCGATAAATTGAAATAATATTATCTTAGGTTATTAAAATTAAAGTCGAACTAGAAAAAATATGATTGCATAAGTTTTAACTATATCTAAATTTACGGATAATTCATAGGGTCCTTAAAATGTACCACTTAAAATTAATACTGATGTTATTAGTAGACAGAGGAGTAAATTTCGAAATCATTACTTACTTACTCACTGCCTCATTACCTTAGTGGTCCTGAGCGCTAGAGGTCTTGGGTTAGATTCCCAGGTCGCTAGCAATAATTATAATTGAATTTTTTTATGAAACTCCCAGTAAGAGCTCGGGGTTTGGAATTCGTACCCGGTTAATGACAATTGTCTCGCCCCCTATTACATGGGACCTAAACATACCAGCGAGCTGTGTAATGTACACCACAATATTACGCCTCTGCCTAATGCTTCGGGGAATACAGGTGTGATGGTATTACTTATGATAATTGCATTGTTAGAGAATAATTGTCCTTCCCATCATTACTTAATATTTTGTGGTCATCAAAATTAAAATATATTATAACTCGAAGTCCGCCCTTGGGGTATGCCAGCGAACCATGGAGCGCAGTATGATGGGAGTCAAATTTATTTATTTATTTATTTATTGTAACAACGTAAACTATCATTACAGGGTTTACCCTAATGCGACAGTCAAGAACATAAAAAATTATTACTTATAAAAATATTAAACTATGTATTTACCAAATAACAGAAATTCAACTACAAATAAAAATATTATTAAATTATACAAACAATCCAAACATTACTGCATCATATATTTAAGTTTTATTTTGCTTGTAGCACAATGTATACAATAATACCCTTGCGAATTCACTCCAACTACATGTAAAGACATCAATCTGAATTTGAAGGTCGTTGATGTTACGGATAGCTCTGGTTATGGGCGCCTTGGCGAGCAGGTTAGTCCTGGCTGTAGGTACCAGTAGCAGTGGCGGGCGATGCCTCCTCCACACGTACCGGTCCGGCACACACAAACTTAAGCGCTGTAATACTCCCGGATTACTCTTCACTCCACGAAGCACTCTCACCAAGTAGGCGATCAGCGTAAAATCCCGTCGGACATGCAGTTGATTATAGCCAACCATGCCCAGGACAAACAGGGTGGGATACATCAGTGGGTAAAACGGGTATACCCCATATAACTTTTTATACAAATGGCGCGTGAATTTATTTTGTACGCGCTCTAACATCACAGAGTACTTAGCCTCGTGTGGGGCCCATATGACCGCACTATGTTCCAGATGACTCCTGACTAGTGCGTCATACAGAACCCTAACTGATGTGATGTTTGTGAAGCTTCGCGTCTGTCTTAGTACAAATCCTAAATTTCTATAAGCCTTCTTACAGATCTTGGTTACATGCTCACGGAAAGACAAATCGGGAGCCATGAGAACACCCATTAACAGACCGCATCAAAAATAGCGTACTGCGCTCCAAAACCCAGATTGCCGACATAGGCCAAAAAGCTGCTAGCTTAAAATGGAACTGGGCTGGTCACGTCTGCCGCATGTCAAACGAGTTGTGGGCCAAACAAGTTACCGAGTGGGTTCCCCAAAACGGTAGGCGACAACGCGGCAGACCTAGACGGAGATGGCGGGATGAGCTTGACTTCTTCTGGAAGGATTGGCCCAAAATAGCGTTGCGCCGTGACGAATGGAAAGAGGGAAGGGAGGCCTTTGCCCTGCAGTGGGACGACAATGGCTGAATAATAATAATAATAAATAATAACTCGAATATATGAATCTAAGATTCTAGAAGTTGGTCAAGCATGGAATATTGTTTATTGATAACATAATATGTGTTGAACGTTTCCTCAACTTTATATAAACGCAGGACGTGACAAGTGTCTGGTGCCGGCAATTTGTCAACTTGATAGGTCCGCCACAAGGATATGTGTCGATATTATAGCCAACAAGAGCTGACATAACATCTTACTTTTAACTTTACTTACTTAACTTATTGTTAAGGTAGGTACTATTATTAGATACTTATTTCAAAAATCTATGACTAGATTCTTAAATAAGTAGGTTCCCAAATGCGCATGCGGATCAAAGATCCATTAATTATCATCATATCGTTGATCATCATCATAGTAAGTAGGTACTTATATACTTAGTATTATATAAGTATATATGTTAAGTGTATATTAACGATATTCTATGTTTACTAACATAAACTTGACATTAGATTTTGGTGTACAATAAAGGATATTGTATTCTATTATATACTAGCTTCTGCCCGCGACTTCGTCCGCGGGGAATAGTTCACGCGCGATTTCTTATTGTTGTATTTCATGTATAACTTTGGTGTTGCTATACCGATTTCTATGATTCTTTTTTTAAATATTTTTTTTTATGAAATAGGTAAAAATGTTAATGTTTTTTAATGAGGGATGAGTGAGAGTGTTATAAACGTAAGAGTAAACAAATATAATCAGAAAGCTCCGAACTGCTAAGCTATCGGGAGTTACACGTGTTATTGTGAGTCAACCATAAAAGATAGACATATGCTGTCGTGGGATATTTTTTATATAATTTTAAGGTGAACATTTCCGTCATTATATGATTTTTGGGTAGCTTTAACCATTAAGGCTGCACACGCGACGGAAGCTTAAAAAATGGAGTAACTTCTCCTGTTTTCCCAACATTTCCCTTCACTGCTCTGCTCCTATTGATCGTAGCGTAATGAAAAGTATACTATAACCTGCCCAGGAGTATGAAGAATAATTGTACCAAGTTTCGTGAAAATCCGTCGAGTAGTTTTTTTTTCTATAACGAACATACAGAGAGACAGACAGACAAAAATTTTACTGATTGCATTTTTGGCATCAGTATCGATCACTAATCACCCCCTGATAGTTATTTTGAAAATATATTTAATGTACAGAATTTACCTCTCTCAAGATTTATTATAAGTATAGATAATGAGTAAATATTCCGGTCATGCAAAAAAGTGTTACGGTTTAATGTGATTCCGAATATTAAAAAATAAGATACTTTTTTTAATACGTTGCTCTACACTAGATTTATTGTCTGTATATCCATAAGTCCTTGTGCGCGTTAATTGACCCATAGTTACTGACGGTAGGTAAATAATGGTATAGACATTATTGTTATCGGTCACAATTAATCTACTTCTAATCTACTCGTATTAAGGCATTAGAATAATATTAGTCTGTAGGACTTGATAGCTGCATTAAGCCATCGTCTTTTGTTTGTCCACTCCGCCTAGGTCAGCCTCGCCTTATCGAACTCCAGCAGAAACTGAATCAAAGATCCAATTAATCAACTAATCCGTACTGCTATTTCCCTACCATTCGATTACAGATTTCGACGGCTACGCTTAATAGCCAATGTTTCGACTTTCGAGTATCGCATCAAATTGAATATTGAAAGCAATGTTTAGCATTTTTCAAGGTTAATTTCTTTGTAACCATTTTAGATGTTAACCGATATTTAGTAGTTCAGTTCATTTCTTGGCATTTTTTTTTAAATAAACTTTGATCCACACTAGGATTTTCTCCTGTATCGTGGGTGCGTTTACAAACACAAATTCTCACATACACAAACGCCCAGACCCGGAACAACTACCTGTAGATCATACAAATATTTGCCCCGTGTGGGGATCGAACCCACAACACGTGTCGCAGAAGCCGATCGCTCAGCCGCCACGCCAAACGTGTCGCCAAATTGCATTATGCATATTAAGTTCGCTATTAGTAGGTCGGTACTATTTATTTATAATTTATTATCGCTAAATTGAGTTTTATAATAACAGCTAACAGCTGTTAAAAGGTACCTGTACTTTCGGGCATGCTACCGACTTAATTCAGTATTTGGCATCACGGGCCTCCCTAAAAGCTTTTATTTTAATTAACCCATGATAATATCGATAAAATTTTATGTTCTATGTAAATAAAAGGTTGTAGGTCGGATGTAGGTAAACAACCTACCAGATAGCTTTCTAATTGCTTTTACACACTTTGGACACAAACTGAAGTGACAGTTAATGGTACTTCAATTAACACATACCATAAAATTGCCATTAATTAATACGAATTCTTAGCCTCCTCATAAAACAGAGCAGCAGCGACAAACAAGATTATTACTCGCGATAGATGTTCATATAAAAATAATAAACAGAACCAACCTTCATCATAAAGCTTTATTACAATTTGGTGATAAAAAAACTTATTGAATGTTATCACTTATCAAACATGACATGTGATAAAACGAGTAGATAGTACGAACAGGTTGAGAACATCCTGCTTTGTGTGGAAAATAGTAATAGGACGCAACGACCTTTCAGAAACCTTTGTGTCTTAGAAGAGTTTGACATCGGTGCACACTTATACACATGACAGTTAAAAATTAAAGGAAGAATTGTACACCGAAACGAAAAATTATTAATAATTACTGAATAGAAAAACGTGTCTTCTGAGATAGAGACTAAGATTTTGACAAACTCTTACCAGTAGTTTGTGAACTTTTGGGGATCGTTTCGAACGTGTGAATCTATATACCTATTATTATGTTTTTACCATTGTATAATAACGCTTAGTAGATACCAACTAGTTGTATCTACTAATCGTTATTAGTATTAGTAATAAGCTAATGATTCTCTTTCTTAGCTTTCGACTCAATCCCATCATAATTGTTTGTTTTGTGACACATTAAGATATTAACGCTTCAGAATATATATCACTCTTTGACATATTTTAGGTAGGCATGCGTGTCGAAGCAAGGCTAGTATCCACAGGTCGCAAATTCAATATAAGCGAAGTGCACATCAACGGATCTGATTATCGATTGGCGACCGGAAATGAGCACGGTGAGTGACGGCCACCCCACCATTCTAATACTCAAAATTTAAGGCGCAGAAGACTCGTTGAGAACAAGAAAAATGGAAATATAATATGATAGGCGCAATATTGTTTCGATGTTCTTCATACAAACGCGCGTTTAGCGTGTAAAGTTGTCTGATTTACCCGGTAAATGCATCGCCGTCCTAATGCCAAACTAATAGTCTGGCTTTTATTTATTTACTATGGACGATAATCGCGGGTGTTCTCTGGAACTGAATGCTAGGCACAGAGCGTATTAGCATGTTCTCTTGTTTAAGTTTCATCAATACTACGAGTATGTTGACCTTCTATAATTTTCCCTCTAAGTATATCGTACTCGTTAGCACTGGTGCTAAGAACCCTCTTCTAGCTGCTTCAATATGTTTTCCTACCAAATGCTATTAATGTTGTTTTTTAACCAATACCTGTTTCAGATTTCCTTATTATAAAAGATCATTCAAATTGAGTAGCGAAAAATGTATTTCTCATTTTTTATGGCAGGTCACACAACCAGATAATGTGCTGTTTTAAAACATGGGTTTTTCTTAGTCCATCTTATGGGCTTGTAGGGACACTGCTATATAAGCCTATTTTCTAAAAACAAATTGCGTCAGCAATTTATGTACAAAAATAATAAAAAAACTTACAGGATTTCATAGAAAATCCCAATAACACGTAAACACAAAATATCTGCGCTCTACTTAGTTTACCTATGCTAAGCAAATTCGCTCATAAGTCATGAGCTTTTTCGTGACCTTTGATTATGTGTCCTAAAGACGTCTACGTTGGAATTTAAATTTAGAATAGCAAAATGTGAAGAAACACCCGCCTATTTTTTCCTAATCCAATCAGTATTATGTTCTGGTTTGAAGAGCCGGGGTAGCCAGAGAAATTTGGGACAAATTGTCATATGACATTTGGCTGTCTATATGACCTGGTTATCGTTTAAGTACAATCGTTAAAAAAGTATGTTTAAAACGAAACAAATACGATACAAACAAAATTATAATAATACATGAAACACACTAGCAAAATAATTTAATAGTTAACCTGAATAATTAATAATAGTAGAGTATTATACTAAGAACATATTATTAGAGCCATTCAAGTGATAAGTGCATCAGAATTGCATTAAGCCGTGACAGGAGTGTGTGCACTACCGCGGCACAGGTGAGCACTGTATGCAGGACTCTGTGTGAGCTTGACCCATATTTTAAATCTATCGATCGCTCGGCATTCGCAAGGACCCGACCCGACACACTAAGCAATTGCCCGCCATGTTTATCTGGCGCAGTTAGAGGCATTCTTAAGGAAAAGTGGCGAGTTGAATTTTCTTTGTAGTGTTTGTTGCGGATCAACCGCTAACGCAGGGTGTTGTGAGGAAAGTAATTATGCCATTTTAGTTTGCGTATTTCCTCGTTCATTCAATCTTTGTTTATTAGAAAGTCCTGAGTGCTGTATGAAGTCATGTGTCAAGAAAGACTGTATTTATATGTATAGGTACATAACTGTACAGATATGTGGACCACACAAATATTGTTTTGGGTGATAGGTAATGGGACCGATCACACGCGGCGCTACGATAGCGATAAGGATACCTACAATAAACATTGGATCAATATTTATTGTTTCGAACTTTATCCTATAGGATTTTATGACCATACATACCGATTAAAAATGGCTTAAAACAGTTTCGTGAGATTCATAACTACTAATTTATTTTCTTTACTTTAGCTGTTACTAAAAACGAATCAGAAATAAACCATCTCTACTATTATAAAATTGTAAAAAAGCTGTGTCTGTAGGTACTATAAAGATATTTAAAAAAAAAACAAGTGGTTTAGGGTATATAAACGTCTCCGAATCCAAAAATGTGATTTTTAAAATTCTTGTCTGTTTGTATGTTTATTACGGGTTGGAACAAAACTACTAAATAGGTTTTTAATTTTATTATCACTGTTAGAAAGTATATGCTCCAACTTAAAAACTGGTGAACTTCTTATCTCAATTAATTAAACCAATCCAGAGATACAGCTTGACCTCCCTGACGTACAGAGGCCCATACAAAGAAGAGATCATTAATGTTGGTTTTTCCATTTTTACTCCTGATATAGCTTCACGTGAGCGAAGCCGCGGGCAGAAGCTAGTACTATAAATATTAAAAATAAAACTCGTAATAATGTCACCGTTGCATATTCAGAATCCTGGTTCAGGTAAATATGAAATAACATCGGAGCAATATTGCGATATCAAAGGTAACTCGCAGGATATTAAATTCCGAATACGGCAAAATAACTTATTCCTCTGCTTGCTTCCTGATAAATATCTTGTGTACTTTAAGGATATAAATAAGTACTTTAAATACGATAAAATCTTCTGCGTATGATCTGAAAAATAATAAAGTCTATTTAATAATGAGTAGATGGTACTCGTACCCGGGTATTTTGTACCCACCGCTATGACGTCTGCTAACCGCAAATTCCAATAAACTGTTGTATCATTTACCTATGAATAATACGTACCTATGTAAGTTGTTATTTCCCGTTTCTCGTTACAGTATTATATTCACGTCAGTCTGTCTGTTACCTTCAGGATACACACAACACATTAATTGACTAAATTATGAAGTAGTCAAAAACATCCATGTTGTCAAAATGTCTACGGAAATTGTGCCATCAATTATTGATTTCGACAATGTTACGGAATTATCGACGTCGGTAGCAACGGCTGCTGCCGACACGCTGTTCAACGGAAGTGAATCGACACCAGTGCTAGATCCTTCAGACCAGTTCGTCCTTCACGCAAGTGCTCTCAATACAACAGACGTAGAAAATGCGCTGTTTGGTGGTGAATCTTCATTGTTTGAAATATTTATTGTGATCGAAATTGTTATGACAACGTTGGAGGTCATAATATCAATTTTCGCAGCTATCAAGATGCCTCGATGGAGAAGAAATTACAGAAATCAAATGTTAATGCAATTGACTTTTGCAAGATTTATAAAACGAATTATATTTACATTTAAGTTTTTAGAAGATCGCGGTAGGATTTCGTCTACTGAGTTAGTCACTAATGTTATTAATTGTTTCCAAATTTATATAGACTTTGTTATTGTCATATTAGTATTCTTTTTTATAAAACATATGTATAACTGTTTGATAATTGTGTTAGTAAAAATAAGTCAGAATAGTTTTTACAGAGTATTGACTTGTTCTTGGCTTATTCCTATGCCTATTAGTGCAGTGTGGACGACGGTCATTGTCACTGGCGTGATGGACAAGTGGTATGTATACTTGTTGATCTGTAGTTTAATTAGATGGCCGCTAATATTTGTGGGTACTGGAGTGTACATAACTATAGTATACAGAGTGTTGTCAGATAAAATAAGACAGTTCGCCAGAAGTTTGGCTGTCGTTACATTCTTACTTTGTCTAACAATAAACATTTATTTATTTTCTAAGGACGTCATCGAACTGTGGTGTTTAAAATCCTCAACTGCAACATTGTTAGTCAGTAACATATCAGGATTATTAATGAATTTACTTATACTAATATTGTACATTATTTTATTGGTATTAAGTTATGATAACGAGACACAGTCTCCGCGGTCTTTACCTGATTATAGCTTAGCAGATGTTAACATTAAAATCTAACATTTCTCCAATTTATTGTGTCTGATATCAATGTAGTTTCAGAGGTTTCTTATTACTACTCTTTCAATATTTAACATTGTTAGTTGCTACACTATTTGTAAATAATAATTTATTTTACACATTGTTTGAATTTATTTATTTGTTACCTTGAGATTAACTTTACGACTCTTACATGTAAGTTTTATTACCATTTCGTATCCTATAACTTTTCCAATGTTGGGGCACGACTTTGGTCCTTTGGTGAGTAAGAAAGGAACATTAAGATACAACCTATGTATAACGTAGTTGTATATAATATTACCTGAATAACCTTCTGGTTACTTTATAGGTTTATTTATATACTTAAATCACAAAGTGTCTACTTAGGTATGCAGTCTAAGTCTATAATAGATACATGATTGTATGTTACGTACATTATTTTATGGTACAGGATAACGTTGGGAAGAGGAAATGGAAATTGGCGAACTACATACATTCCTTCTCGTAATTCCCCAACACCGTGTTATGGAACTTGAGCAGGCGTCGGCTTTGTTACAGCCTCCCTCGAGTAAAAGGCAATAATCTTTGTTAGGAAATAGGAAACAATACTGAGATGAATTGTTTTATATTATCTACTGACTGTTTACTAAGGATAATGAGTTTTTTCGTAGTATGTTTATGACTGCCATATTAGTCTAGAGGACGCAAGCGCGACTGCTATGCTAAAGGATCTGGGTTCTCAACCTGGGTCGAACAGTATTATGAAGAAATTTTTATTAGCGCGGAAAATTTATGTTCGGACAGATTTTTAGCCGGTCAATAGGAATAAGCTCGCCCACGTGGGACCTAAAATACTGACAAACTGTAGGTGTACAATGTACGCTCATTAGCACACCTCTTATAAAATGTATATAATTCATTCTTAGCGTCAACCTCAGCTCATTTTGGTAAGCTTAAGTAAATTATTTAAACAAAACTATACTCATGCTACAATTGTCGCTTTACGATATGTATTTCATTTGAGCCGAAAACAAAAATAATCCGCGGTATTCCGTAGTAGTAGCACAGTAAGTTAAGTTAAGTTAAGTAAATTAATTTGTAGATAACTTAATATGTTCTGCTTCTCTATAGTTTCTAATATTAATGAAATCTGAGACGCTTCATTTGTGACAGGATGCATAACCTACCGACCTTGGTGGCGTGTAGGTAGGACAACCTACGCATCCTGAGTAGTGTGAGGGGAAGAGTTCATCTTATGAATATTCTATTACTACTACCTTTTTGTAGCAAAAAGGTCAGACAACGTCGTAGTGAGCGAAGTGATGCTCTCACTATCTTTCATCGAACCGTCCAGAGCTTGTTGCTATAGATATTCTGAGTAATGCGCACTCTAAGTTCGCCGGTATGCTTAGGTATCACGTCATAGAGGACGAGCGGATTGCCATTAACCGGGCACAAAGGTATGAAAACTCTGAGTTAAGTGCTAATGAGAATTTCATTGAAAATCCCGACAGTTTGCTCGTCCTGGGAATCGAGTCGATTTCATCGACCCCAGGAGCGCTAGCGTAGCAATCGCACTGGGGACCAGTAGACATACTAAGGAGGCAGTTGATGAAAAAAAAATGGTCGGAAATCATTGAACATTGCTTCGCATAACACAAATTATTATTATAGTGTTGCAGCATAAAACGGGTAGTTTCTTCCGACCGGCTAAAGGAATGTTTAACGCTCGCTGCAACCAGATTTCTTACCTTATTAGTCTCACGAGGCACATGAATAGATCCGCTGCATTGCCATGCGCATTAGATAAACACATGACATACAGCTTATATTTATTTATATATAACATAACATAACATACCATCACGCCTGTATTCCCCAAAGGTAGGCAGGCAGGGCGTACTAATGTACACCCACAGTTCGCCGGTATGTTTAGGTCCCATGTAATAGGGAGCGAGCCTATTGCCATTTACCGGGCATAAATTCCGAACTACGAGCTGCTACTGGGAATTTCATAGAAAAACCCAATAACACTGCACGACCTGGGAATCGAACCCAAGACCTCTAGCGTAGCAGTCGCACTCAGGACCACTAGACTAATGAGGCAGGCTTTATTTATATATAAACGCATTATAATCTGTTTTTCTATTTCTAAAACAGTATAGAGAATGTTTTCATTTAAATATTTAGTATAATAAAACCTCAGCTCGTCAAGGTAGCGGGTATTCCCATATTGCAGGCCTTCTACAAACTATACCGAGATAAGTTCGAACTCAACAATAATTCTGGACTGTTCAAACCACTTAATCATTAGTGGAATAGTGGTCACTGGTCAACCGCATTTTCAATTAAAATCGAATGGGCAGTCTCTGTATACTTTGTAAGGAATTTTAATGTAAGTGTTTAAAATCTTAGTTTCGACTTACCGACATAAATAACGAATTTAGAAGTTTTAATCCTATAAAAATATGAAAAAGTTTAAGTTTATATATAACTAGCTTCCGCCCGCGACTTCGTCCGCGTGGAATAGTACTATAGCCTTCCTCAATAAATGGGCTATCTTGAAAGAATTTTTAAAATCGGACCAGTAGTTCCTGAGATTAACGCGTTCAAGCAAACAAACAAACTCTTCAGATTTATATATTAGTATAGATAATCTTCCTACATGATTTCTTTTCATATCTACTAGTACTTGCAATACCCACCAAAATTCCAAAAAAAAAACCGGCTATATGGGATTGATTGTTTTTTTAATACCTCGTTACCGGAACAACCTGCCCAACATTACCTACGTACATAACAAGCCAAGCCTAACTTGGGAATTAAATTTCTTCAAACAGCATGTAGTACCTAGCTACTGGTATATTGATGTTGTTCTCATACAAATCTAAATTCATGTCAGGCTGCCTTTGTGTATGGGTCACTGAACATCTGAGGTGTCCCTATGTAATCCCTTCGTTGGTAGCATAGATAATGCGTATTCCGTGAGTCAGGCACACATGAGTAGTAAATCAATTGTATATATCTAAACAATCTGTGACGCGCGTTATCAGATATTTTGTTAGTTGCCGTGGATTATAATTAAAAGTAAGTAGATAACTAAGTTTGTGAATCATGTTAAAAGGTAAATATTTAACGTTTATCTTGAATGAAATGTTATCTAAATCGCAGATAACATTACGACACTTAGTTAGGTACTGCTTATTGCATTTATTTTAGAATGGCGCTTTTACTGTAGGAGTTATCAGTTTCAATAGCATTGAAGTGAACTATTTGCAAATGCCATAGTCACATCGACCCTAATTTAGTACCATTCAAAAGAGAGAAAAAGAAAGATGATGACGATAAAATTCTGCGTAGCTGCAAAACTGGGCAACAGAGGAGTCTCTACATCTACAGAGCTTCGTGAAGTATTGGAGTCCGGATGCCGGCAGCCTTGAAGTTGTTGTCATGTCTATGGACACCACAGTCACAAGTTTCTTATTTATTTTTAATTTATTCTTAGTTATTTTCTATTTTTCGTCTAAGACTGCGTTTCCACTGCAGTTGTGCGATGAAGCTGGGCGTTTAGCAATGAAAAAATCCTCCTAATAGCTGCGTTTCCTTCTGGTGGAAACGTAAAATATCATCTCTGTTGAAAACGCAACCTTAATCTACCGAATCAATCTTCAATATTTATGTTATTAGGCGTAGTATACTTACATATTCAGGTGAGCACTCAGATATGCACTGGTCAAATAAAACTATCAGCCAAGTAAAACTAGTAAAAATTTAATTTAGGATCACAATAATAGAATACAAGTTTGATTTTAATTTTACAATATCACCACAGTTAATTAAGGAGCAAGACGTATGCAAATAAAGGTTTTAGAGTTTCTTCAGAAATAAATGCATTCCTATTTTTCACCCTGAACAAATGCAAATATTCTTATTTTAATACATTAGGGATTATCTTTTCGAAAACCAATACTGCTCAGTTTACAATGAACTGAGTTGCTGTTGTGAATCTAATCTTTCAGATGGATATTGCATCGCCGACCTTCTCTTACCCTCACAATTACAACATGTACATATGTACCTATACATACCTACCTAATGTTAAAACTATTATTATACCTTACTTATTGCATTCTCAAGACGTAAACAGTCGATAATAGAAATTCATAGGTAATCGAAACAGAAAAACGAGCTATAAAATTTATAATTATTTAACAAACATAAAAAAATCCGATAAATACAACCTCTATGCACAGCGACAGGTAATTAAAAACCATCATCGGAAGCTAATGGATTAACAACTTTATTTACAGAAATGTTAGAGAAAAACTGTTATTATGTTAACTAACAAGTTTTATAAACTGGTACAAAATATGGGAGAATGAAAATGGACGGAGAGCAGCATGGATGCACAGAATACGCATGCGCGTGCGCAGGGGCAGGCACGCGTTTAGGCGCAGCTGCACGCACAGCGCTTGACGCGCTTTTCGTGGTTTACTAAAGCGTCCACACTACGGACTGACCGAGGTTGCAGATCTGAAATAACAAAATAAATACATGACATATTTAATTCAACTTGTAAAAAAAATAGCGGGGACGTTAAAATCTATTGGTTTTATACATAATAATATAAAATATAGATATTATAGACTTTCAACACCTCTAATATGTTTTGTCTTGTTTTGACGCGTGATGTTTTGTGACAGAAAGAAGACCAAACTTAATTATTATAGCCGGAGGTTTCTTAGACGTTTTATAATATTATGAATAAGGCCGTATACCTAATATATATATATATATATACTTAAATAAATAAAAATGTATTGCCATAATGTCCGTATGTACGCGCATAACTTCCAAACGACTTTACCTAATTGGATAATTTAAATTTATTTGTTGTGTCCGTTAGTTTCAGGGCAAGGTTTGTAGGTTTTTTGTTTGAGTTCTTATTTTTTTTGATCCACTGCAAGAGTCAGTAAAATTTACGCAAGCGAAAACAGAAAACCATTTCAAAAACAGAATTAGTGCAATGAACACTTGGTATTCATTAAAAAAATTCAACTTAATGATGACTAATTTAGTATTCAGTGAGTAAAATTATTATGTATCTACGTCAACTAAGCTTGTTTACTTTACATTACGCATTTAGGTACTGTGATGACTTTGTCGTCATTTAATAATGATTTTATTGACTAATTCTTAATGGGAAAAATACATTATACAGGTTCACACTTTGATTTGAGCTCATTATTACAATTAAAAAAAAATAAGTAGGTTACATTTTTTTTTAAATTTAATTATTATTATTTTTATTATTTATATTATTTTTTAATTGTTGAAGTTCTCATAATAATTCACACACCCAATGCTTGTTAGCGAAGTTGACAATCACTGTCTCGCGACAAGGCGAGTAGTAGTAGTCTTACTAGTATAGATATTGTGTTATTTTAAATGAGCTTAGCTTCATACATTATAATAATTTTCACACAGGGATGACGGACAAAGCTAAACGTAAGCACCTACTAAAATGTTTGTACCTTACTTTTCATTTAATTAGAGAACCAACTTCGACTTAAAACTGCGTCCAAAGATTTTTTTCTTTGTACTAACAAAGAAAAAAATCTTTATGCTTTGACTTGCCTTCAAGCTGTTTTCTGAGTTTTATAATTGGTTCAGTAGATCAGACGTAAAGAAATGACAGACGAATCTACTTTTGCAGTTTGATCAATTCTGTTGAATTTTAGGGCTTTGACAAACCAAGAATACTTTAAGGAGAGGGTCTAGGCGTTGTTATTTTGTGCATTTGTTTTATTGAATGTCTACGTTCAAAGCTTTTTTTATTATTTAGGTACGAATAGCTGTTGTTCGTCATTTGTATGAGTAGGTTGGTTGCCTGGTGGTAACCTCACTTGATCTCAATATATAAAATAAGTTGGTAAAGTTTCGAAGCGACTGACATACCGTCCGTTACGTGTTCCGCAAACCTGCGCGACTGATTTATTGGAGCTGTGACACACGTGTTTTTGCGACAGACATCGAGTCTACTCATTTATTTTGTTTGAGGAAAATAGAATGGATGAGCACTGTGATTCAATAAAATAATATTACGATTCATAAAACAGATAAATATGTTAACAGTTCTATTGATAATATTGCTTTAATTTTTACAATATCCAAATTTGAGTTCGGTTATGTATTTTAGATTGTGGTCGTAAGAGATATTTAATATGAAACTTTAATTGGACTCCATTTTCACAAATCCGAGTTAAGAGTGAATGCACCAGCAAATCCCAAAGTTGAAAAATGGTAGAAGAACACGGTGTGGTTTTAGCCCGTAGAATCCCCTTCCCGGGCGGTAAGGTCAAATCAGCCAATAGAAGTCCACCGCTGAACAAAGGTCTCCCCAAAACCTTCCACAAGGACCGATTATATGCCGCCTGCATCCAACGACTCCCAGCGACCTTTAGTCCATCTCGTTGGAGGTCGTCCCACACTACGCTTACCGGTGTGTGGTCTCCACTCGAGAACCTTTCTGCCCCGACAGTAAGGATCCAAAAAGATTCAACTTACACTAAAAAGGAATTATGAATATTGTGTTTATTCTGAAAGCGCCATCAACGATGAATTTATGTATTTAAATATTTAACAAGCTTAGAAAAATGTTTAGTTTGCAAGTTAGCAGACAACCAGACATGTTTTCAAAGATAGATGCAATTCAGTTGAGATGCAGTTAATTAATGACAGTTCAAGTTTAAACTCTCGTGTTTACTAGAGTTATTCGTCTTTTTTTAGAAGTTTGTATGTTGTGTTCTATACATTGTTTCTTTAATTAAACTTTGAATATTTATCAAAATAACTTTCGTAAAATGGCCTGTCCCATCACAAAAAGGCATTTTCGAAGGAAAATCCAAAATATGTTTTGTAAATGGAAATATTTTTTCACCATTTTACTGCTTAATAAAAATAGTTTCACACCTTAAGTCGTCTACGTCGCTGAAAATTAACAAACTTGATTTTTTTTCGAGAGTCAAAGCAGTCCAATGGTTAGTCGATGTGTTTTACCCTAAGCCGAATATCATCCTGTCATTGTGGTTTTATTAAGTTTTTCTTCGAAAGGTAAAAGGTTAATGCTTTGCTAATGTTATTTGTTTTCCAAGTAATCATGACTTACAAGCACTAAGCAGTGATAGCCTAGTGATATGACCATTGGAATGCCAAGTCAGAGGTCTCGAGTTCAAATCCAATACCTCTGACTTTTCGAAGTTATGTGCGTATTAATAGTTAATAATAACGCGCTTAAACGGTGAAGGAAAACATCGTGAGGAAACCTGCACGTCTGAGAGATTTTCTCGACGGCGTCTGGAGTCTGCCAACCCGCATTAGGCTAGCGTGGTGGACTATAGCTTAATCCCTCTCATTGTGAGAGGAGATCCGTGCCCAGCAGTGGGACACATAATGGGTTGATTATTTATTTTATTTTAATTATCATGACTTACAGTGTGGCCTCTCGTCAGTAGGCATGTCCTGCGGTAGCAGGAGTGTGCGGGTAGCGCGTGGCACGTGTGTGAGGTCGGGCCGCGCCTCACCCTGCTGCTGCTGCTCCTCGGCCTGCGCGCGCGCCTCCGCTTCGGCCTCGGCCTCGGCCGCAGCTGCCAGTGTCTTCACGATTGTCTTCACCTGCAAGATAATAAACACGTAAATAAAACACACAGTAAGTATTACGTCCAGTCCAGTGTTACTTATCACTTTCTTTTAGAGCTTACTAGCAATGTGGGCCGCACATTAACCCCTCGTGCTAAGCTAAATGTTTGTGTTACGAGTGGGTTCACGTCGGTGGTACAATGGGTGGGCTTCGAACCGGCAACCACATGATCGCAAGTCCGACGCCCTAGCCATTAGTTTCCCGCCGCTTTGATTGATGATTTCAATACTTGAGATGATTTCAGATCGCTACATTACTAAAAACAGGAAATATAAATTTTAACACATTCTATCACCTATGTTCATCAGGGATAATTAATGTAGGATTCAAATAATAACTATCTAAAAATCTATTCGATGCAAACAAACAAATACTATAGGTAGGTGGTACCTACGGACCTAATATCGAAAGTGGTTCTTAAGACTACCTAAGCAGGTACTAAATACTGAAAAATAATTACAGTTTATCGTTTCTACAATCATATTACGTAAGCTAAGAAATCGTGAAAACTTTATGTAAAGAAGTGCATGTTACACATTTCCTATAGTGAAATTTAACTAAATGTGTGTTGGGTTGTGTATAAACATGGCAACTTAAAGCAAAAGTGTCGGCACTTATTTTTGGCAGCTACTATTAGTACTAGAAGTACTATATTTTTTTCATTATGCCTGTATTAACTTGAAAGGCTAAGGTTACAAAACGATAGCGAAAACGTCATTGATACATTCATGGTGAAAAAAAGAACAGAAACGTTAGTTTTGTTCCATCTGTTAAGAATGTCCGAAACACCAGGGGCCCAAGTCTGCTATTTCAGTTGTATCAGAATGGTCGTTCAATTGCACTAAATGACATTAGAACTGACAGATTTCGTAGACAAAACCATCAAAAATCAACAATTCTGAAGCCATTGATTTACAATTTTGACACGACTTAATAGCAGACTTGGGCCCCAGGGCCAGGGCCCCAAGTCAATGTCAAAATGTCATTGAATGACTTCAGAATAGTTCATTTTTGACAGTTTTGTCTACGAAATTTGTCAATCCTTGTGTCATTTAGTGCAATTGAAATAGCAGATTTTGGCACATTGGTTATTAGTTATTACTGTTAAGTTCCTGCTTTGTCTATATCTAATCATAATTAGTTACGTTGTAACGGGATTCGAAACTGACAGCTTGAGATATCTAGTCCTTCTCAGTCATATTTTTTTACTCTTGGGTTCGACAAAAACTGTCCAACGGTTAAACTATGATAATTACACCCACTTAATATTTTTTCTCGTGACAAATAAACAAGTCATAAGTAAAGTTAACAAAAAGGAGACGAGTTACTTATATGTATGGACAAATACCTACACTTTGTAGACCTGACACAATATCCTATTGGCCTAGGCGAACCACAATTTGTAATAATTATGTATGTAGGATAAGATAAATCCTTTATCCTGGCCCCGAACGAGTTAATCTATTTTACGTTGAACCTCAAATAATAAATTAAATAACTAATTACGGTATCACTTTTACTTAATTCTATTAAAAATAGAAGACTTTAAATTTACAATAGTTACAACATTTACATTATTTCTGTTTCTGATTTACATAATTTCTGTTTTCTGAATAAGTTTCTGACACTTTCGCGAATATATACCTAGACATTGAAGCCAAACTGGTTTTTACGGATTCAAAACGCGAAAAAAGCACTTTAATTTAAATATAACGTTACCTAACATATAAGAAACTCAAATAAAATGTATTTATTACCTTATTGCTTAGTGTTAGGTTATGTTAGGTCCTAATTTAAAGCAGTCCATACATAAACTATTGGCGTCATTGATAATATTTAATTTAAGGATAAATGTTACCTCCATCCCGTTTCATAATTATTTTCCTCGTCATTAAAGTGGTTTGAGCTACACACGTTCATTAAATTATATGCATTAATTAATCAATATATTTTGTGGTTATTGTCACTAAGGTACGTAATTATTTATAATCCATACTAATAATAGGAATGCGAAATTAACTACGTCAGTGGTTCTTTTGCCGTTTCGCACCTAATCCGCTGAACAAATCTTGATAACATTTTGCAGAGATAGATTGCATCCTGTGGAGATATTATACTCGGATAGGTACTTTATTTTGTTGTTTTTTTTTGTATATAGTCCTCTTGGGACGTGAATAACAAATAGTCTTTAATATCTTGTGTTCCCTTTTTCCCCACAGATAATATAATACTAGTGCACAATCCTAATCGTACATGTTCTGCTGACGCCGCGGCCTACATTTGGCTGTGCATCATTTTGCTAACTTAATATATAATTATATGCAGTCTGTGACGGCACGTTTGGCGTAGCGGCTGAGCAATGACTTCTGCAACACGTGTTGTGGGTTCAATCCCCACACGGAGCAAATATTTGAATGATCTACAGGTAGTTGTTCCGGGTCTGGGCATTTATGTATGTGAGAATTTGTGTTTGTAAACGCACCCACGATACAGGAGAAAATCCTAGTGTGGGGCAACGTTTCATTAAAAAAGAAAAGAAACAGGAAACACCTTTAGGGCCACTTGCACCAACTTCTTAAATATGATTAAATTGTATTTAAACACAATTTGTCATAGAAATTTCAAGTTTAAATACAATTTAAACACCTTTAAGAAGTTGGTGCAAGTGGGCCTTAGTGAGTGAGCAAAGTGTGTGCAATAACAACTACACAATTATTAGCAAAAAGCATTGCCTATACCTACTATTTTTACGTATAACATTTAACTATTAAACCTAACGGAAGAGAACTACCTACGTGTGATCTTCTTTCTCTCCGCTATAATTTCAACCTAACTAAAACATCAAATTCAAATTTGTGCGAGTGTATGAAACCATACAACTAGTATCTACCTACCTACTTTCCACCTAGGAGCTGGCTCTAACCTGATTTTCATAATTTTAATATTACGGTAAAATTATTTACGTTTAAAGTAGCCACGTGCCACGAGATTTTCAGTAAACGAAGCTTTAGTAAGAAATCTTATAAAGTCCATAAATTTTTGAACTTTCTGCCCAAGTCTTAGGGAGCACAGTTTTACAATTATTTTTAGAAGTGAAAAGTAAATTGTCTTTTTTTGTACACAGATTCATGCTATACGCCTTAGGATACTATAATTGCTCTGATGATCGTAAGCGCGAGGTTCTGGGTTCGATTCCAGGTTGCGCAAAGTATTATTAGGGTTTTTGTGAAATCGTCAGTCGATTATCATCCTCCTCGCCTGTTCCTAATCTTTATAAATGTTTGGGTCAGCTTCGAGTCTAACCTTTGACTAGATAGTCAAAGAGTCTAACCGATGCGGCTGAATATTCGAATTTTACACGAAGCGACTGCCATCCGACGTCTACAACCCAATTTCTGGGCAATGCCGGTATTCGAAGGATAGACTGGTTGTCAGGCTCTTTTGGGCTTCTAACTACCACTAACAATTGCCATTGATGTTCGTATGACAACCGGGACCGACGGCTGCTCTCCGAGGCACTGAGCGGTCGTGATGTGTTAAGAATGGTCACCCATATTCTCAGTAGATAAAAATCAATTTAGAATAATGTGTTAATTTTTTTTATAAGGAGTATATGAATTTTCTTGTCGATTCTTCTCCATAAGACCCACTATTTGGAACCTGTAAAATTGGTCTAACTAATTGAAATAAAACATTTGACTAAACTAAACTTTTGATTGTTGAAGTTAGGATTGGAGCCCGGACGCATTAAAAATACTTATAAACAGTATTTACCTCTAGCATATCATTGTCGATTTGTTGTTCGCGGCGCTGGTTGGCGGCTGCGTCCTCCGCAGTGCGTTGGATCATGTGCAACTCCTCGGGGCTCAAGTTCCACGGAAGGTTCATCTGTACTGCTGAGCCGTCCATGGGGATCTTCTGTACCTGTGCATATAATAAAAAAAATACAATTATGTACGGAATGCTAACTTCAGTTGCACGACAATAAATACTGAAATAGGTAACACAGTTGATCTTATCGTTTTATAATATACTATACTATAATTAATCAAAAACTATTAAGTAATTTCAAATTCTCTTATCGTACTTATATATAACTAGCTTATGCCCGCGGCTTCGCTCACATGAAGCTATATCAGGAGTAAAAATGGAAAAACCAACATTGATGATCTCTTCTTTGTATAGGTCTGTATACATCAGAGAGGTCAAGCTGTATCTCAGGATCCGTTCAATTAATTGAGATAAGAAGTTCACCAGTTTTTAAGTTGGAGCATATACTTTCTAACGTGATAACAATATTTAATACTATTCAGTAGCTTTTGCGCCAACCCGTAACAAACAGACAAACAGACAAGAGCTTTAGAAATCACATTTTTGGGTTCGGAGACATTTATATAGCCTAAATCCACTTGTTTTTTTTTAAATATCTTTAAAGTACAGACAGCATTTTTACAATTTTATAATAGTAGAGAAGAAGAAGAAGATAATATAATATAAAACAATACTTTGATAAGTGTATTATAAGCGTTATACACAAACGTAAATACTCGTCAACCACATCGTTGAACTACAAAATACTAAATGTTAAGCCTTAATTAGTTACTGCCTTAAATGTTCTTCAAATAAGTCTCACCAAAACTGTTGAACTTAAACGGTGTCCACATTATTAGAACAAAAAATTGGCGTCAATTTCGTATGTAAATATGGAGAAACACGATATGGTTAAGAAAATCTTCGCTCAGTTTTCAAAAGCTATTTGGTATTCAAAACTAAACAAGTCGACAATTAACATTGTTTATGCATCACACACTGTTTGACTTTCATTTGTCAGTAATTATCATACTTCATAAATAACATAAAGGCAAATAATAACTTTGTTAATAAAAATCATAATTAAAAACAGGTAGGTATTAATAAAGTATGAAGCTATCATGAGTAGGTACCTATGTTGTATTTCATGCTATGTTTCATGAGTTATCTGAATAACGTAATGCAATAAGTATAATTCAAGTCAATACCATACCCTTTTAGAGTATATAGTAATAAGGTATTTTTAAAGATAACTATATATTACATACATTGTTCGTACACTAACATTCGATACTAACTTGTGATGGCAGGTTCACATCAGTAATGCAACTTGCATGTAATGCAACTCAGTAATGCAGCTTTGAACTTAGGAGTTCTCAATAACTTATCCAGCACTTACCGTTGAGCTGTTGCAGGTGGAAATGTTGCGTAATAGTCATAACTAAAAGACAAGTGTTTCAGTCGGTAAGATTCCGACATACTACGCCATTACCATCTCCCCTGGTGGCAGTCGATGCAATAGGATTTTCCGCACCCCAAAAAAAGATTATGTGATGACTATAGGTACCGTTAATCATTTGAAGAGTTTATGTTTACCTCAGGCTGGTCGAGTTCTTGCGTAGGAGCTGACTGAGGAACAAACTGGTGCAGCATGGTTTGTTGCTGAAATGAAGATAATATTTAATTAACCATTGTGCTCAACATTTTGGTGCGAAATTAAAAATTTTTGTTTTAATTTTTCTAGTAAACTATAGATTTAATAAAGACACTGTTACAAGTCATTCGACGCCACGTTTGGCGTAGCGGCTGAGCGATAGGCTTTTGCGCTACATGTTGTGGGAACGATCCTCACACGGAGCAAATATTTGTATAACCTATCCTACAGGTAGTTGTTCCGATTTGTGTATATAGGAATTAGTGTTTGTAAATGTAAAATTCTAGTGTGGGGCAACGTTTTTTTGTACCTACTAGATGGTGCCAGAATTTCCTAACTGACTTCTAAGAAGAAATGCTCGAAACAAACTAGGAGAATCATCATCTTATAGGTCATTTTTAGGTTTCCAGTAAGTCGGACCCCAAAAAGAGTTTTCTTGGATACTTAGTCGTAGAAGTAAACAAAATATTTCGATACTTGTACCGTAATTTATAGCGGTTTTCAGTTCCGGATCCTCGGTATAAATTTGAATTAATTTTGATAAACCTTGATAGCGTTATACTCAGTTACCCCTTACTAAATAAACGTAAAGTATGCATCAACCGCACCGCATCACATTTACAAGTCGCAGAGTTCTTTAACCTTAAAGGAAACGCTTCAGTGATCTCAATGTAAAGTTTTTGTTATATTTATTCATTCGTTCATTTGTTGTATTAGCATTAACTAGCTTTTGTAATTAATCTATTGTTGTAAAAAGGATTGTTCTTTTGCGTAAGAGCTTGATAAGTGGTGTTTTTTTTATATTTTTTTGTGTAAAATTAATGATGAATTGTGAAATTGTTTTAAAACCTTAAATTTTACTGCGCTTCTTTAAAGTAATGAATGGATTTGTCAAATCGTACAAAGATATATTACAAATGACTCCTGACATATTTATTATGATTCTTAACGTGGTGCTTGCGTATTTATACAAATTATTCAGCATTATTGGCAAGAGTTATTACCGAGGAACGTCCATACATACATAATGTACTACATTAAGCTTCCGTGTAACATCCCTGTGGCACTCGTTACTGATCTTGTAAATTGCTTGCTAACGGAATATTTTTTATACGTGTTCTCAAAAATTTTCGACATCAGACTACTTGTTTGGGTTACTGAATCAGCGTGGTGAATCACTTAATGTATTCCAGCTATATATTAATGATATGAAGTCGTGAATAACTTGTTAGAAATATTACCTATTGTACTTTGTTGTGCATTTAATTTAATTAAAAAGACGTGAGTCCATACTATGTAACGTTCTGTGGGTGCATTAAGGTTCAGGACTACGTTTTGAGACGGATGAAGGGTTTAATTACGAGAACAAAGCAGGTAATTTATGTCTGCCGGCGTTGTGTGGGTTAAGCGAGCTTTTGTACCTAGGGAGGTAAACAATGTGCGCGTAAAAGTAATTGATTTCTACTTTAATGAACAGAATTTAACAATCAATGAAGAACAAGTAGAGGTATAGATAATTTAAGTATATATTTAAGTATTTATTAAATCAATGCTCAAATCGTATTTATTTTTCAGACCATGAATTGTAATAAAATTAATACTACCTATATTGACATGGCATGGTATATTCATATTTTTATTTTAAAATTATGTTAAATGAAGGATAAAATCGACTGCGGGTAAGATTCGAACCTGCGTCTTCTGGTTAGATACACCCGAAGCTATGTGGAAATTCAGAATGTGAAGGCAAATTTCGACCTGGCCTCTGGTGTAACCAGGACACGCAGGTTCGAATCCTACCCGCAGTCAAAATTTTCCTTCACTACAATCATATATTTTTAAATAAATCTGCTTATGTACTTACTTCGTTCTGGTCCTGGTTCTGGGGAGGTGGTGGAGGGGGAGCGAAGGGCCCCATGGTCTCTGGCGGCGGGGGCATGTTGTGCGGCGCGGGGATGGCGATCACGCGCTGGACGTGGATGCGCATCTCACGGGGACCACCCATCTGCTCCTCCGAAGAGTCCCAAGGCATCTAAACAAACACAATCTTATCAATATTATCCACGTCTTATTCCTATAAATATTTTATCCTTAATTCAAAACTAATTAACCCAGTGATCTCAATCTCGGTCGGTGGCGGTCACTACATAATATGTATTTTATGACTATGAGACCTCTAAACATAACCTCGACAAATATCCATTCATAATAGAATCACCTAATAAAACGACACCAAGCAATCCGTGATAAGTGCATTAGCATCGTAATATAAAATTACCGGGGAACAAAGGATAATAGAGGCTCGATCATGTTGGTTATGAATAATGGATGTGGGTACGTTGCGCAAACGCAGCGGGAGCGTCACATCTCAGAGAGATAAACACGGGCGATCAGGAAGCAATGACCGCTGACACCCGAGGACGCGCGCCTCGCCCGCGCCCGCCGGAGACGCGCAAAACAAAGCCGACGAACTCTCCGCGTCACGCCTCACAGTAACCGATGTGTCAAAACTAATATACACCCACCGCGCAAAAATACAACTTAACACACTGCCAAGATAAAATATTCAGACATGGACCTTGGCCTATGTAAGTTCAACAAAGCCACTAATGTTATTTACAAAATTGATAAGTGAACTCTGATCCGGTACGAAAGGTATTCAAATTTACAAATGTTAGTTCAACAAAAAGATCTAGCGTAACAAAAACCTAAGCATCCTATGGACAAAGAAACCCAAAGAACATTGAATTGGGATAACTTATATTAATATTCTAACGATGATGCCTCTTGATGCGGAACGAGACAAAAACACGGAAGTAGCGACGACCACGGTATTGTCCATACATCCTTGGACGTTGGTGCTCACTCTTTGTACAGAATATGGAGACGAAGCTATAACGTGCGATGTAAGCCATTGTCAGATATAATTGATCACAGAGAACCGGCACAGACCACTACGATTATCAAGCATGATTGAATTAATTAACATCATTAGTTTAACTGACGGATTTATCTTAGGCAGACTCGCCAGTTGCGGTTCACATGGGTACACCTTAATGAGTGTTATACACTGTCATTATCATTAGATAGTATTTTACACTGATTGGTATTCAGTTTATTCTTATTAATAACATGTTAATTACAAATTTGAAAGGTTATACAATTACAATATTATATGCACTATTATTACAAGAATTGCAAAATTACAAAATAAAAATATTTAAAAAAATCTAATTAAGTAGTAGTACTTATACTATAGTAGACTTGAAATGTAAATTAATAATTATTTAATTACATACGTCATTTAAAAACTGTTATATGGTCATAATAATTATATTAATTCATAAAATGCATCCGATTAAACTTCATAATAACCTAATATCGCAATCTGTTTATAACGTTTCGAGGTGGCTCTGTCTTTAACTCCTCGCCTTGGATGCTTCTACTCCTTTCGAACCACCTTCACATCCACCTACCCGCATACTAACTGTACTTCCGTTTATAATAAAATTGTTTCCTTCCTAACTAACCGAAACTCGTTTACTCATTACCATTTAATATAAATAGAACGTTACTATTTTAACGCATTATTTATGTTAATCAACTCTGCTTATACTTGCGTCGACGGTGCTTAACTTACTAAGTATTTTACAAAATTAAAATAAAATTGCTAAGCAAAAGTTTTTGTTTTTCGGCAATTGTGTAAAATGTTCAGATATTTTGATTTGACACAATTATGCCATACTCGCCGAAAGTGTTGGATTTAAATTATTAAATAATGCCAAGACTTGACAGGTACTAATATAAAAACCGTTCCCGAAGAGTTGACCATCTGACGGAGTAGGTACTTTAAACCCACAATCAACTGCAGTATTCACAATCTTCTTATTTTAATCAGATATAATTTCAATTATTTGAATTGAAGTAAAAAGCGAATAGGAGCAAATAAATCAATACAATGCGATAAAATCCGTAAAAAGTAGTTTCATTTCAATGTCTAATATTTGCGTGTATCAGAAATCAGTAAATAAATCAGACTTTAAAATATCGAAAGTATCTTTCTGAAAGTACCTACAAGCTTTTACATTATAGACTCAAAATATATCATCCAATTAGCATAGTCATTTTCAACGTACATTTGAATTAAGTTGTCATAAAGACACGAGGCACACTGACCACTTTCATCTAAACATAAAGATTAAGTGACCTGTGAATATTCAAGATTTCCCACAATCCGTGGAAATTGTATTCTGTTTACCGTAAGTTTATTTACATTATCACCTGTTTTATCTTCAATATTTTACTTAAATGAGTGTTATGTAATCACCGGACCAAGACACATCTCGGAAGGTCGGCAGCTTGTTCTGTATTTCCTGTACATATAGGTATAATACGGGTAATATTAAAAGCATCTACACACACATTTTGGTAACAACCTCGAGCGTTCGGTTCCGGATGCTTTCTATTTTAAATTATAGCTGTAATTAATTGTTCATTAGTTTCTCTGTCAAATTGCAGAAACACAGTTCGTAAATATCTGTCAGCAGGAAGGACATTAAAACGAATAAATGCATAATAATATCGAAACACATATTATTATACAGAGCTGTTTATTGAAACAATGTTATTTCTGTTTCTTTTTTAGCATCGTGTCGCAAAAAACAACAAATATTCAAAGAAAAAGTGGGTCCTTTGAGATTTAGGCTTGGAATCGCGATTATGTACTGAACCCTCGGCCAGCGAGTTCTACTCGCATCTGAGTTTGTTAGGATGAAAATCGGTAGCAATGCCATCGATATTTAATAATCACAGTAAAGTTAGCACATAACTAGCCAATTAGCAGCGCTGTTTCACAGTGACTTTAATTGAAATAGTAAACTTAGTACACATTTTTATAACAATGGAAGATCTTCCAACGCCATATAGGTCAGGCGTTAGTAGAACTCGATAGACGAGGGTAGCGTGCATACTCACGATTTTAATTTTACAAAATTTTACATAGCTCTAGAAAACAGAAATAATATTGCTGTAAGACACAGCTGTCGATGTGTCTTTGTCAAAATGTATTGCGAGTAATACTAGCCACAACGATTATACTATTTCTTTTACAGTACCTACACAATTTTACAATAATGGATGATCTTCCATTATTATTGATTTTTTTTTTATTTATTTATGCACATAAAATATGATGTAAATTAGTTGACTAAGCACTAATAAGTACAAAGGTGCTGTTACCAATCATTATTTTTCACTAAGTATACATTTTATAACAATAGAAGATCTTCTATTGTTATAAAACAGTAATTAGTGAAAAATAAACAGCATAGTCACTATGGCTTACATTGCTCCAAACCAAAGTGACTAACTTAAATTTTTCAATGATTGTTATTGCAACTATTCTATGACAAAACAATGACTAAATGTACGTATGAACAATACAATAACTAAATGTTCTAATATATGACACTCGAGCTTCAGAGGCACTGAGCATTAGAGGAAATATTACTTTAGATACTTTATTGACATAAATTTATTTATTTATTTAAGAAGCAGAAGAAGTATAACTTTATTGACGAAGTTTAGTGCACAATAAATAGGAATGGAGACCGAGACTATAGATCCATGCCAATTATTTTATTAAATTTTTGGTCCTTTGATCCGTTTGTGCAAATTGTGCGACAGAAGATTCGGTATTACTCCAATCTATAAGAACCTAATGAATATACCTACTAATAGGTAATTTACGTACCTATATAATCAAATATAGGATATAATTTTATTGACAGCTTTTTCGAAATTAACCACGACAGGCCTTCGATGACATACAACTATTCTTTATGGAAAAGGAGTCTATGTAACAGTCATAGGTATCTTTATCTATAGTATAACTATATATCTCATAATAGTCCCAGCTTTGTAAAAATAAATTATACCTAATCAATACTAAATACAAGTATGATAATATGCATATAGTTGCTCCGCACTTGTTGGTATATTATCCTTGAACAAATCGTGTTCTATGTTTGTAAATGTGCAATTTGAGGTGATTATGCTCTGAGCACAAATTAAACTTTTAAATATGTAAACACTGCGTCAAAAATAATCTCAGTCGAGGAATAAATTCATAAAAATTAACAAACCAAGAAAAAATATATGCATTGCTATGTCTCGTAAATAAATCGAGCATCTATCTAATGAAAATAAATAACCAAGAACCAATTTCAACGATAAAAAAAATGATCACAATTGATATTGTATTGGAAGATAACCATCTACTTACATAAGTCCACCTTAACTATGTAACGGTCGCCTTGTGCCGGTGAGAACAACATCACTTAATGTTGGTTAATGTAAGTGGAACAAGGTTCATGAGCGTTCGTAACCACCGGTGCATCAAATTATACGAATAATTGCACCGCTGAGAGCGAGCGGCCAGCGCGGCCGCCGACCGCGGGGCCCATCAGCGTCCTCCCGCCAGCCGCCTGCATCTCCGCGACACACTACCAAGTTCAAGCGCGTCTCGCACATAACGATCACAAAAAATAAATAAGAACCTACACAAATTGGGCACGAATGGTATCGATCGGTGGTACCTATATATAAAAATGTGTTGTTCGAGCGCGGCTCATACACTCGACGCACACCGCATCATGCACGCGTTCCTCGCGCTCGTCATCGCGCTCGCGGCGCCCGCGCTCTATGCGCCCGCGCCGGCTCGCTTCGGCTACGACAGAGAAATACAGTCTGCTGGATTCAATCTTGTGCCTGAAGTCCAGAATCCTTACGTGCTTAACATGGATTACCTAACCTCACAGAAGAATAGATCGAAACTCATTACCAAGCCGAAGCCCGAAGACTTCGTAGTTGATGATAATGTGATATTAGAATCGAATGTGTTAAGTATAGTGAGGCCACTAGTTCGGCAAAGGCGAGGATACAATTTGGAGAACGTGAGAGTTCCAGCACGATACCCGTACCTCCCAGTACCAAACTATAACCGTTTCCGGCGCTGGGGCTAGTGGCCGGTCGCCGCCGGCGCACCCCGCCACGAAATGTCAAGGCTGCGCTGATACCACACAAGGACGGAACAGGAGCCGGGGCGCCGCGGGCGCATCCCGCAGGCACGCGGCACCTACATCAGACTGTACTTAGTTTTATGTTATTTATATGAAGTGGCTGTGATCGAACGCTCAAGTTATGCCGTTACCTGAACGGTTTAGAGGCACCGATTAACAGGAAAATAGATATGATATTAATTGCACTACGGAAGTGTAATTAGAAATTGTGGATCTGTAATACTTACTGTTAGATTAATATAATCGATTAATAACTTATAACATAGTTTTGATTCTGAATTGTGGGTGAGAGACAGTACCTACCTATAATTATAATTATGGTAATATTCAGTGCCCACCCTGCCCGTATACTTAATTGTCGTGATAAGTGAGAAAGTGTTATATATAATTTAGTATAAGGTAAACACAATTAAAGTAGTCGAGAATATTTATTTAAATGACTTTTGAATTTCATTTTTTTTAACTTGAATGATAAGTTACGTACAAATTTTTCATAATTATAATTTTATGATACATGAAGCCTAAATTAATCTGGGTTCAACAGTCGATTTAAATGTTCTCCCTGTATAATTAGGTATACCTATTCTACGTGAGTATAGTATATACTTCAGCGAATTAATCTCGGAAGGTCACGTATCGGTAGATCTTTTTTGTAGCCATTCAAAATCTTTTATACTCACATTTATTTGAATCGTGCTACGCGGGTATCTACGATACGTATATACATGTAGCAGATACCGAAGTACTAATAATACAATCAAGGCGTCGGTCGTCGCGAGTAAACACGAAGTCTCATGCACAGGGTATTACAGTAATTAGACCCTATCATTTAGAAATGGGAACAATGAAATATAATGTATGCGAGGTTAAAATGCAGTTGCTACAATCGTGTCAGCCAGGCCTGTTCTAAGGCATTATACTTGAACACTGACTGGTTTCTGAAGCCATGGTTGAATTGTTACAATAATTATACCAACAATTGTTACGCAAGCCTTGGATTGGATATCCAAGCTTTGAGCTGTTAGCTTCGCATATCATCACTAGTGAAATTGATAATTGACACACTTTCTAATTTAAACTTGGCCCTTTCTTTAGAAACGACGTAACTAATGAAAGTTGGATACATTAACAATTACTATATCTGAAGAAAATTTGTTATTAACTAGCTAGTTATTAGTTAGCGGCCCGCCCGCGGTTTCACCTACGCTGCCCCGTTCCTAAGAGTCGTAGGGTTTTGTTAAATAGCTTAAAACCTTCCTCTTGAATCACTTTATCTATTTAAAAGAAACCGCATCAAAATCCTTTGCTTAGTTTTAAAGATCTAAGCATACATAGAGGCAGACAGACAGCGGGAAGCGACTTTGTTTTATACCGTAGTGATGATTGTAGAAACTAGGTACCTTGAATGAATGTTTGCCTTTTTTTCTGAGTAACTTCACTATACAGTACCTACCTACTTTAAAATCGTACACTGAATCAATTATGATAGACAGCGCTATCTAGAGTCATTTTAATTTGAAAGAGATTTTGTCATCAGTTACATACCTACATACCATCAGCCTTGTATTCCCCGAAGGGTTAGGTATAGGCGCTCGTTTCTACACGCACATTTCGCCAGTGTGTTTTTAAAACCTATGTAATAGAGACCGAGTATATTGCTTTTAACCGGGCACAAATCCCAAATTCCAAGCTGCTACTAATAATTTCGTAGAAAAACCATATAAGACTTTTCTCGACCTGTAAGACCGAACCCAAGAACTCTAGCGTAGCAGTCGCCCTTGGGGCTACTAGACTAATGATGCAGTTATTATAAATTATATCCGTTTATCCGTATAGATTCAGATACATCGCAAATTCAAAACACGTGTATGTTATACATAGAGATCTAAGTATATATGCGTATATAATCTATGCTAAACAATCAGAAATCTTGTGTTCATTGTGTGATACCTCAACAATAATCCAAAAAAGCAGACTAGATTATATTAAGACAATTACATATAACAAAAAAGCGGAAAAATATCCTCGCAGTAGCGAAAAAATAAAGCAAACTTATATTATACATGTTGTAATATCGATATTACAACATAAATCAGGCATCACATAACACCTAAATATAATGAAATGAAAAGCTTTTTTCATTAGTTCCGATGCCTCCTACATACAAACTCACCCTCTAATCAAGAACAGCACATTTGGCGTAGTGGGTAAGCAATCGGCTTCTGTTGTGATCGATTGTGGGTTCGATCACCGCACGGAATAAATATTTCAAATATGACCTACAGGTAGATAGTTGTTCTGGGGCTGGGCTGTGTGGGGACATCCAGCCCAGCTAGTTGTTTAAAAAAACGTAAGTAGATAGTAGTAGTACTATCTACGTTCTTTTAAACAACAAAAAGTATAACGACGTTTTACCTCTCCATTATATTAGGATATAAGTATATGTAATCTGTAGTAGCGTATCTTCAAGCTTGCCTAATCACAAGTGTTTCAATGAAACTGATGTGTGTAACACAATTTTCCACTTGGTATAATTTGAACGCATAAATTTTAATACAGTCTATTAGCATTGAATACACTCAAAACGTTATGTGGTGTAGTTATTCTCTATAATAAAAATATACGTTCTTAAAGTTCCTCATTAAATATCTGAGAACTCCAAGGTAATGTATATATTTTTTTAAGTAAAATTCTAATCAGAGCTTGGTGAGTACTTCCGAATTTAAGTGCAGCCTTGACGATAACCTCATACGTAACAAGACTACAAATCTTTTATTCATGATAACTTTACTAGATATTCATAAGAATTTCACGAGACGAATCAGTAGAACGTACAGTAACAAATAGAATAGGAAGTTATAGTCAGAATGACGTTACTGGGCGCAGGGTGCAGGGGTGACTGGCAACTAGTTGACGAGGTTTGTGTCAACGTGCAGTCTGCGGCTGTACTCACTTTGCTCTCACATCGTCCCACCGTTGCCATCAGTTACCGGCCCATCTACCCTCCACCCCTCATCTCCTACACAATTACTGTCAGATGCTTTTACTGAAATGCTCTCATAATAAAAACATCACGATGAGAGTTTCCAACATTTTATTAAAATGAATGTTCATCAAGTTGATCAAGACATTATTATTGTCTTATAGATTTAGGTAGATACATTCTAAATAGCAATAGATAAACTTAAGACATTGTAGGCCGGTTGAGGATTTTAGTAGTTTGGTTATTCCTGCCCGAGATTCGACGCCTTAAAGATGAAGATTAGATCCTTAGTTAGATTTGCGCCTTTGAAGCATTCTGTGAATTTGAAATAGACAAGCTGTGTACCCCCGATGATCTGTTTTTACAAATACCTAAAATCCCATATCCCTACTCAATTACGTCATATAAAGATCTCCTGCACAAAATTGTATGTCTACATCCACTGTTTAAATGTGTGTGTTGTCTTTCTTTAAGTCTAATGAATAAAAACAAGTGGGACAGAGAAATGTTACATTTGACTTTTACACCACTGGCGGAAGAAAGTTGGAGGAGAGAGTTCAGACAACGCATAGGCTGCTTTTAAATTTGGTTCAGTTAGTTTAAAAACAAATTACTTATACCGACGTAAACAATATTAAATTTTAAACCTTTAAAGTTGGGGTTTGAATTCCAATAATATTGATAACCTTTTTAAGCATTGTAACCGGACTAAATATATTATACAATATACATATGATATGTACTGTAGACTAGGTTTTATCTCAAACATATCTAACAAAATATGACACATGCCTTTGATCTTGTAAGGTTTCAGTAGGGGTAGAGATGCGAAGGGACCGATTCAAATTTAATCCAGTGGATACCATGCAAAGGGCATAATAGATCAATAACATTTTTGGTTGTACTTGCCTAATTACTCATATGTGTGCATCCAGATCGTTAAAACAATAGATTAAAAAAGTAGGTAGGTAAAGGGAAACCTACTTCTCTTTAGAAAGGTTTCTCTTAATGTTTCACGCCTTTCAAAGATACACGCTTACAAAGGTGAACGCTTATTTCTCTCTTCAACAATAGTTGAGCTGTCAAACGTGTAAAAACTTCGTGTACAGTTAACTTTCTGTGTGAGATGAACGATTTGTCGGTTGGCCGACTGACACCTAATAATTGTCTTATGTAGATGTATGTAGTACTGGCACGATTTGGTACCGCTATCCACCAATACAAGAGAGCAGCGGTTCTTGCACTCCTTTAATAACACGTAGTTATTATATTTGCTCAACGATTATTCAGGACGAGACGCGGATATTGACGAATACAAACTCTATTTAAACAGTTGTTTAAATAAAAGTTACAACCTAAAATTGTTAGTAAATAGCTCATTACGTTTATTGCGAATTGACCTCATTTTTTCCAGCCACTAGCTATCATCTATCTTCGTACTTATTTAAAATTGGAGCTGCCATCTCGCCATCATCTTTGCGCTATCTGATAATTTATTTTCTTCGACGTAGGTACAATTGAAACGAAACATCTTTAAATTGTATGCTGAAAACTCTTTACATTTAGTAAACAGTAAAGAATCTAGATAGCATTTGATTTGCCTATCTTGTGATAGTGGTGGATTACAGCCCACCTCATTCCCAGAGGCAATCTATCATCAGAATAGGTTAATAATGATGATCCTTGATAGCTTAATTAGAAATAACGTTCAGGATTTTTATGTTCATAACGTAAGTTTTGTTATATTAAAACCGGTTTGCAGCCTAACTAGAACCTAAGTGAAATACCTACATATGTATACACTATAGATATAAAAGTAGTCTGTCAGAAACTGTATTACCTTGTGTATTACATTATAAAATATGAACATCACCATAATTTCATAAGGAACACAATCTTAATAATGGAAGTCAGTAAAATAAATTCTGATAAATGTGATAAAATATCACAGCAAGTCAGCGATATGATTTCGTTACAGGGAGGAATTAGGATCAGTAAGTATGCTAAATTTCGTGTACTAGTTTTTGCGTGGTGTTCGTAAATACGGACAGGCAAAAATTATAAATACCTAACATTGTTTTGGATTCTCTTGCTCTAATAGAAACCCTAACCCTCACCTGTAATTTGAATTTTTCTTCAATATCTAGGTATAATTGACAAACATCGGCCTGTAACAATTTTATAATATTTAACGTGTACAAAATTATATAAAATATTTTGAACTTCTTATCCATAAACTCGTACCTTAACAAATTATTAAATTATACCTTTATGCTAAATTAAATCCATTAATGATACTTATTACACTTACACAATATACTTGAGTTGACCTATCCAAGGTCTAAACTATTTATATTATATGTAATGTACATAATGTAGATACAAAATAATATGTAATATTATTCAACACATAAATCAAACTGGAACTAATCATTTATGAGTGATATCAACGTGGGATGAGGTAGATACAATAATAGCCACAGAAATTACTTTGAACAGGAAGTGTGAAATATGTATAGGTAGGTACTAGTTTAAGAAATATTGACCTGAGCGAGAAAATATTATTGTGTGCTTATGCCTATTAAATGAAACTGAATTGTTTAATAGCGTGACAAACTGTCCGAACCAGCTGTACATTTCAACATCGTGGAGAATTTATTTTCCATTATTTCATTAGTTATCATATACAAGCGTCATATCGAGACAGCCCCTTCGGTGTATTATTGTAAATGTCATGTCAGTAAATGTGTTTTTGTATGACATCGCGACTATTACTCTGCTCTTCATTGCTATTTTATGTGAGACCTTTGAGACGTCAGCACACACGTGCAGGCTTTAAACATAACATTATGAGTAATTATCTTAAAGTACTTATATCTGGTTTCTGCCTCTGTCGATACAAATCGTTATCATTAATAAGCATAAAGTTAAATGCCTGCAAAACCAACAGCAATAAAGCCAATTCTCTGACTTTAGATACAAATCGATGATATTCTGATTTAAAATACCTAGATGAGGCACCTTCACTACTTATTATAAAACAAAGTCGTTTCCCGCTGTCTGTCCCTATGTATGCTTAGATCTTTTAAACTACGCAACGGATTTTGATGCGGTTTTTTTTTATAGATAGAGTGATTCAAGAGGAAGGTTTTAAGCTATTTAATATTACGCTACGACTCTTAGGGACGGGGCAGCGCGGGTGAAACCGCGGGCGGGTCGCTAGTAAGCTTTATAAAACAAAATTTTCTTAGTTAACTATATTTAACCTCCTTACCTTAATTTGGAACCACATCAAAATCACATATATTCTATGACAAGTCACGCTAGTAATAAGCTTTTTTGTGTTAACTTTATGCTAATAATATTATTTAACTAAAGAAGTAATGATTCATCTTTCATATCCAATTAATCTACATGACGACGGAACACATTTACTATAGACGAGTTGATTAAATTAATATTCAAGCAAAAACCAAACAGGTGTAAAAACGAAGGATTATTATTAACGGCCTTCATCTTCAATCAATAATCCAGTATTCATAATATATTATCGGTGTCGTAAACGTGTAATAGAGCCGGTGAGAGGTTGTGCGCGTCTGGAGGGCATGTTTGTTTGTTGTGATCGGGAACGCTTACATTTATTTAAGTTCTCCGCGCCTTCCGTCCGTGTCCAAACTCTAAATATCCGATCCTCCACTGCACCCCATACCGCGGCGCCACCCTACAACGCGGCTCGTTCCACACGATGCGCCGAAACCGAAGCGCCTGTCACCGCCATTCCGCCAGGGATGGGGCACATCACACATTTGAACTCGCGTGACTTGAATCATTTCCTTCATATCTTCACCCTCGTCTCTTGTAAAGTAAGATAAAGTGTTAAATAGTTTTTCGAGTATTTTACAGACATGTTTTTTTTCTTTATTTTCACTCATAGATATTATATTACCTCATTAGTGAAAAGTTTCAGCTGTAATTGTTAGCAACTTAAGTTCGGTAATTTTGAGTAAATTAAAAGCAAAAACTGAGTTGGGAGTAACGAAGTTTATCATTAATTTTGTAATTACTGAAAATTTTAAAGTTTAAAGAAAACATCCATTAGGCATCTTATTTAAGTAATCCGAGTAAAACAAATATTTTGTAGGTACATAATTACAGTAATATACACGTTAGGTTATTACTTATGTAGATACTTATAACGTATTTAAAAAGTTGGTGCAAAAAATTATTTATTCTAATTAAATATTTGCGACATTTATTTGAAGTTTCAGCCATTTAAGTATTTACGCACAGGTTGTATGACAATAAATCGTTTTAACGGAAACAGGAAAAACTATTATACGAAAACAACAATGGAAATACAGAAAATTGTAGAAAATCGTAGACCAACACTACGAGCGCGCCCATTTTTATACTCAAAGGTCCAATTTTATCCCAGGTTTGTTACTTTTGTCACATAAAATGTTGCTTCTTCGACTTGTTACGCTATGACTATGGCTTGTATTAAAAATAAAATTACATTAGAAAAAACTTCTTTCTTTTCGTATATGATAGATCAGTCACTATCAATTCTACTTTTTACTGCAATCATTTACATCTAACTAATGTTCCCTAGGTACTATGTAATGTAGTTTAATTACCGCGGTTTCGTATGTTAGTAATTCGCAACACGAGACCATTTTGCCGTGTTTTATAGCGTGACTAGTTTTTTAAACTGTTCTACTCGATAATGATAAATGAAAGGGTAAAATAATGGCCGCCCGAAAACCGGAACATTCTTGATTGCATAAGCCCATGTGCACGCTGCAACCAGTGACGGGGCCGATGACCGGCCGACCCTGATTTTTTGCAAAATGCTCGGTTCATACACCGCAGATTACCTACCATGCATTTTTAAAATGCCTGCAAATCACATGTCAATACGTACCTGCGGTTATAGCTCTTTCTTCAAAAGGCCTTTTCAGACATTGCCAGGCTTTGTGTCATACAAACATATTTTGATACTATTAGGTATATAAGATTACACTCGACGCTATAAATAAAAGAGACCATGAGTCTCAGAGGTCCTCAGCTAAAGAAATGCTGGCACCATCTACTAGGTAATATCTTTAAAAAAAACATTGACGTGTAAAAGTGTCTTTATACGATCTAATTACAGAAATAAATAACATTTTAATTAACTGGAGATATATATATTTTGGTTACAAGGGCGTAATGAGCGGGATTTTAAATAGCGATCCCTGAGGCCGCGTCCAGAAATTTAAGGTTAAAAAATCACACTAGACCCTATACTTGAAACCTTAGTCATTAATTACTAACCCACGAATATCGTCGAAGCCGTGTCAGGGGTATACTTTTAACTTTTTTATGGTATAGGGTGGCAAACGAGTAGACGGATCGCTTGATGAAATAAGCGTTTCCCGCCGCCCATGGACACCCGCAACACCAGAGGGGTAAGTAGTGTAGGTACTTTTTTGCTATTGCTAAGTACATTTACTAAGCATAAAATATTATATATGTATATCTCTAACAAAACGCTTTACAACTTACTAGTGCAGCCTCGTTCATCCATTCAACTACATAATGAATGATGGAGTCCGCTTGCAGTGTGATGAGATAGATACAAGCAGGCTGCTGTCAAACTTACGATCTCAACTATGTGGGCAATAACGATATTCGAAGGAGAGACTGGGTTGTCGTGCGTTCTGGGCTTCTAGCCGCATCTTATGATTACTCTGTTGATTTTTTGGTGTTCGTATGACAACCGGGATCGACAGGTTACGTGCTCTTCGAAGCTATAAATGGGTGAGGTTGAATAGTCACCCATGCACAGACTAACCGCAGAAAGCACATGATTTATCAGCCTAGTTATTAATTAGCCACGTCCCCTTAGAACAGGTAATTATTTACGTGAAAGAAGAAAGAAAACGTGTTTATATACTTATGACAAGTGAAAGTAAGAAGAAATTCACACATGTGACGGAACTAAAGCTCATTAATATCTATATATTATCATTATCACTATATTGTAACTACAGAAATCTTCGAGGTGAAGGTACAATACATAGATGAACAGGGTATACCTACTCTTATCTTTAGAACTCCACTGGTCAAGCTAGTTTTTGTTCAGTGCAGCGACAAGTATCTACCTACCAACACCTTTAAAATAGTAGTTCTTATTTTTTCGCACAAGTTTGGTTTGTAGAATATTTTGCCAGCGTAAGCTTAAACAGTCCCAATATATTAAAACTTAATTGAACACACCTTACTTAAACTTATTGTAACCAATAATATAAATAAGTTAGAACAGTAAGAATGAGTAAGAAGCATGTTTACCTACTGTTTTAAAAAAAAAACAACCCATACTCGAAACCAATCTATATCTATACTAATATATAAAGCTGAAGAGTTTGCTTGTTTGTTTGTTTACTTGAACGCGCTAATCTCAGGAACTACTGGTCCGATTTGAAAAATTCTTTCAGTGTTAGATAGCCCATTTTTTGAGGAAGGCTATAGGCTATATATCATCACGCTACGCGGACGAAGTCGCGGGCAGAAGCTAGTATAATATAATCTGTGAAACAGGCAGATATGAACGTGCAGTCTAAGTGTTTCTTACATAGTTAATTCCACAAGACCTCGTCTGTGTAAAAATAAATCACAAAAACGCAATCGTTCCAAGATCCAAAAAAAAACCTTTTTCACTTAGGTACGCCTCAGGCTGATGGTTACACTAAAAGCGTCTTTTTCTTGGAAAATCCGTAAGTAATCCATTCTAGGTAATATTATAAATGTGAAAGCAAGTTTTTCTGTTCGTTAGTTTGCTTGTTACGTTTTCAACAGCTGAAAAATTTTATGAATTGGTATAAAGAGTTACATTTAGCCCATAAGACATAGGGTATCTTTTGTTTCTATAAGTCTTTTGGAATGTGAGAGATACCGCGGGCAACGGCTAGTTTATTTGCCTCAAACTAAATACACCTGGCTCACTTGCATAGATACATGAGAGACTTGGACATATTTATGTTATAGAGACACGATATGAGTAGAGTGAAAAGTGATTGAAATTTGATATTGTTGCAATTCTAATTCTAATAAAGTCCTAGACAGAAATTTCTGGGACATTTTGACTTCATTTATATCCATAAAATGTATCAGGTGGGCTGACATTGTTGATGTGCGGACTTTGTTGCTGTTGTGGGTATAATGCTATTGTGTTGTGGGTCACAGGTTCAAGGCACACGAGGCACGTGACGACACCCTTCTTAACTGAATTACTCTGCTCTAAGTTACACGGTTTTACACTTTGATACAATATATTTTCCTTTAAGAAAAGTGAAGCCCCTAAAAGGAAGGAGATAAATGCTTCAGAAATATACTAATGTAACATTTCATAACATTTCTACGAGTATCATACGACAATTAATTTAGTTTCCGAGTACGAAAGAAACATCTGTAGTCAAGTAATGAAACGTAATGTTGTCATAGTAACTATAAAAGGTAGGTATTATCATGAAAAGCCTTCCGCTTGGAAACGGAAGGAGATTCATGGTCGGATCTTAAGGAAAATTACAACCCCCTTATTCGTAAAAATATAAAACCTCTTATAAAATTCTTATAGCTGTAATATGTTTTGTCTTGTTTTGAATCGTGATATTCTGTTTGGGGAAAAGAAGACAAAACATAATGGCCGTTAGAAGTTTATAAGTCGTTTCATATTTTCCTGAATTAGTAGACTATGATATACTTATAGGTAGATGAAGTAAACCACTTTCATGGAAAAGTTATTTCTCCAAAGAAACTCAAAGTACCTTCTCTACCAACTTTAACGATAAGATACAAAATATTATCGTCACTGCTTACATTATTTGCTACTTAAATTTGTTTGAGTACAGAACATATAAACGTATGTATTCTCATATGATTGTACTTAGTACTTGGCAAGTATTTAATAAGTGATCGTAATTTATATGTCCTCGACCACAATTCACACATTTTTGTTACAATTACTGTGTACACACCTAACATTTATAAGTTTATCTATGATTTGAAAGTATGTTGGATACGATTTCCTTATATATTTCAGACTTTACGCCTTAGTTTGTAAATGGAAAAAATGCTACTTATCTGAGTAAACTTTCTAGAAAGTTCCGTGCATGTTTTCGAGAACATAGTTATGTAATGAAACAGCGTTATACAATAAATCTGTGTAATAGATGGACTGCCTATTTGCAGTGCCTCGCAGCTACCTATTTATAACATTTAATCTCATACAGGCACGCGCGCCTATTACGAGAATACTCTTAGTTATCAGTTAATTAATTTACTGTTATGACGTCATATGTATAGGGGCCTCCATTGTGTACATCTATGAATATGCTCCTAAAACATCCTATTATACTGTAAATAATTATATGTTCTACATAACACCTTTGTTTAACGAGCACAAATCTCAAACTCCAGGCTGCTACTGAGAATTTTATAGAAAAACCCAATAAGGCTTTAATCGACCTAGGAATCGAACCCGGGATGAATGAGGCGGTTTGAAACGATCTATACACACATAATAGCAACTGAATACTACTAATTACTATCATCTTTTGGTAAACCGTAAGAGTGATTGAATCTAAGATAGCCTTTGAAGAACATTGCCATTAAGTATTGAGCTCGATATTATTCTATTTTTTACACAATATTCAAAGCAGTATTAATTACTTAGATCACAAATTTGTATTTGTTTAAAGCATAACGAAAGTAATATCCCTTTGATAAAACAAGTAAACAGATTTTCTCAAGAAAAAACGTACCTAAATGAAAACAAAACGCTAAACAAAAATACGAACAATAATAAAACCGTATTTGGAATAGGTACTCTTAATAAACAAAGAGTATTTCGAATACTCTTCAATTTCCATCGCTCAATTTCGGCAAAGTAATTGGCTAAGGATAAAGCTGATTTAAAGTGGGTCAATCCCTGGGCTGAGTTGTGACGCACCTGACTTACTACGGAACAGACGGAAAATTGGGTAGTAAAGAATTCATAAGTACCTATCATCCATTAAACTTCGATGGTAATTCATTACGAAGCGAGAATGGGCGGCGGCAGCTGCTTATAATATCTTGTATAATTATATTGTACAAATTATTTTAATTATTACTAATTACACAAAAACAAACCACTAGCTATCACTGCTTGTCAAGCCTAGTGATATGACTATTGGACTGCCAAGTCAAAGGTTTTGAGTTCAAATCCAAGGCATGCACCTCTGACTTTTCGAACTTATGTGCGTATCGCTTAAATGGTGAAGGAAAACATCGTGAGGAAACCTGCACGCCTGAGAGATTTTCTCGACGACGAGTAAAGTCTGCCAACCTGCTTAAGCTAGCGTGGTGTACTATAACCTAATCTCTCTCTTTGTGAGAGGAGACCTGTGCCCAGCAGTGGGACATATAATGGGTTAATCATTTATCTTATGTTAAACCATTAGTTTTAGGTGCCTACATCAATTAAGCTATAACTAATCAACAATCCTAACTATCCTACTAATATTATAAATGCGAATGTTTGTGAGAATGGATGGATGGATGGATGGATGGATGTTTGTTACTCTTTCACGCCAGAACGGCTGAACGGATCTGGATAAAATTTGGCACAGAGATAGATTATAGTCTGGAATAATACATGAGCTGCTTTTTATCTGAAGTCCACGCAGACGAAGTCGCAGGCAGTAGCTAGTATTTCATAAAGCCCAAGTAAGTTAGTATAGCGAAAGACGAAAATAGGTCGATAAGTAAGTTCTTTTTGTAATGAAATAGAAATTGGGCTATTGGCAAAAGTGTAAAATAGAAAAGAAAGCTTGCATAAGAGCTTCTTATTCAATTTAAGTTTGAAGGTTAGGTTTTGGTTTTTGTAAATCCCTATGCTTAGTTTATTATATGCTTAAATGGCTAACTCGTGGTAGATTTTCGATCTGTTATAAAACAATTAAACTGATCTGTTTCTGCAAGATATAAAATGCAGACAAATCCATTTTTATGTTTATTTTTTTGTAAAGAAACAATTATTCTCGTGGATCTTTAGAAGATATCTCGTTAAAAGAATTGTTCACTAAGCATATTATGGTATTAAAAAGTATTTATAGTATTATTTCCTCACAACTGCTTAAATATTATTGTTGAAACCTAACTTTCTATCATATTGTATATAAACCAGCTCTGCCATTAGACCGATACCATAAAGTGACAAAGATGTGAAAGTATTATTTTTATCTAAATTTAAAACTTTTAAGAAAGTAATGTTTTAAATCTAACAGTGTGTTTATTATATAACAAGATCAATTGGGTAGGTGTGGAGATGCAGCTTGATCATAATCTTGATCCAGGATACAAAGTAGACGTGATGATTTGGCAGCCGGAGGTGCGCTAAAGATAAATTCTTATATTTTACCTAAAAAAATATTAGTAATGTTACAGTCGAAGTTGCGCGAGGAAGCTAGGCAATACTACAGCACCTTTTTATAATACTGAACGTACTGTGTAAGCCGTAAGGTGTCGGTTTGTTTTGGAAGAAAAGCCTAAGGAGGTAATCTGGTAAAATGAATAAAATTATCACCAGAATTATTTATTTCTCGCTTTACGTGCCTAATGGAACTGGAAATAGCTACGCAGCTGTCAGGCAATATCAAACGTGTTTTATAAATAGAAAATCGTGGGAGAAACCTTCAAAATATCTGGAACATGAGATTTAATGCTAATTTTAGAAAATATCCGTTCATTATACTTACAAAAACGTTTAAATTAACTAAATGAATTTGTATGTTTGCTTAAAAAACCCAAGACGACATTTTCGCTCACAATCTTTTCTAAATATCAATTTTGCGACGTAAATGCCACCCAGACCAGCGAGGCTTAATATGCGCCCCACGAAATAAATTTATCGCCGATTAGCTCGTGCCAAACGTATGGCATAAGACGAGAAGATAATGCGACGACATGGTTATGTCACGGGACAAATGTTATCCTGGTGTAATAATCACAAATTGCAACACACTTCTAATATACCTATCTATTACTAATCTATATCTATACTAATATATAATATAAAGCTGAAGAGTTTGTTTGTTTGTTTACTTGAACGCGCTAATCTCAGGAACTACTGGTCCGATTTGAAAAATTCTTTCAGTGTTAGAAAGCCCGTTTATTGAGGAAGGCTATAGACTATAGGCTATATATCATCACGCTAAGACTAAGTAACTATTCCACGCGGACGAATACCCGGGTGGAAGCTAGTATAATTATAAAGCTGAAGAGTTTGTTTGTTTTTTTTGTTTACTTGAACGAGCTTATCTCCGGAATTACTAGTCCGATTTGAAAAATTCTTGTTCTGTCTGTTCTTCTCTTCAGAGTTAGATAGCCTGTTTATTGAGGAAGGCTATAAGCCATATATCATCACGCGATTATGTAACTAGTCTATGTCTCTAGTCGCGCGCGGATGCTAGTTTTATCATAACAGAACATCTTAAGAAGTCTTACTGACAGGCTGGGTAAAGCGAATCGTAGGTTCCTGGAACCAATTTCTGGGTAATACCGATAACTTAAGACAATCAGCTTGTCCGTTGGAGTTATCCGTCAGAGAACCAATGCAACTGAAAGCACAGCTCATAGGAAAAGCACGCTGAAGTTGCAATGGGCCGGTCACATCTTTCGGAGACTTTTTCACGACACGTTTGTCGTAGCGGCTGAGCGATCGGCTTCTGCGAAACGTGTTGTGGGTTCGATCCCCACACGGAGCAAATATTTGTGAACCCACCCACGATACAGGAGAAAAATAAAGTGAGCAACGTTTAAAAAAAAAAACGGCGTTCGTTCAGACGCCAGAGGCCTTCGGTCAGAAGAGAGTGATAACTGGTAGTTACGGGATGAAAAGAGCTAAAGATCCAGCTTTGTGTCATTCACACTAAAACCCAACATTCAACAGTGGATGAATACGGCAGCTCAGCGGTCCCCAATCATTTTTACCTTGTCGTTGTCATATTTTTCGGGGTTGGGTAGACCCTTCTTACCTAATTTTACATTTTTGCAAATGTATTATACAAAACCCATTTAGATCTCATGGAGCCTAATTTTTCTTTCCGCTGACATAGACCCCGTTGTAGGTCGTCGTCGACCCCCTAGGGGTTAATATAGACCACTTTGGGTAGCACTGCACTAGCGCATAACTTTAAGTGATTAGTCGCACGGAGCACTAACACCACTAACTCTACTTGCTCTAAGCTGATGGTTGTCAAGTAACTTGTGAGAGCTATGACGTCATATAATATGTCATTGTTAAAAGTACTTCTCCATGTTTGTTGAATTATCAGTTATTTTAGGATTCCGTACCTTGGAGAACGTTGAGCTGTTGGTGGTGTGTGTGAAGTCTGCCAACTAGCACTGTGGGGAAATCAAAGTGTGGAGGCCTATAGCCGTACGTCATTCAGAGAAGAACCCGTGAGCAGCACTAGGTCAACAAGTGAATACGAAACAATTATCTTAATTCGCTAGTATTTGGCGCCACCTCTTAAGTTCACATTATCCGATGCGTCAATCATGTAACGACATGACGTAATGAAATTATTATAGACGTCGTAACACACATGGCAGACGTAATAAATGGTCTCTTGATGGCGCAGCACTTATTGCGCGGAAACACATCGCTTTTATTGTTTAGCACTTCAACTGCTTTGTGACCCGAATACATTACTTTAACAGTCCATCCCCACATTAGTAGGTACTGTTCTAGTCTATGAAATCATTTTATTAAATTCAGACTTAGTGAGATGGTTCCAATGTTATACAAAACATGCAGCGCGCAGCACATAACGGTCGGATTTCTAATGAAGTAGATGCTGAGTATTTATTATTTGATCAAATGTGTTAATTCATATTATCTCCAATATGCTAGTGATAGGTTTCAAATTCCTTTTTCAATATTTCACAGAATTTATCTCGGGATTCGCAGGCAAATAAATACTGTCCGAGTTCTCATTAATGAAAGAGATATATTATTATACATTGATAGATTATGTGCCTATTTATTTATATGATATAAATCGCCTAGTGTAGGTATATCGAATGACACGACCGATGATATATTATAAAACTATTTTATTTGAAGTTTGGCATGAAACATTCTGTGAAGCAACAGTTGAAGTTTGTGACTGATCAATAAACGACACGTTCGTAAGATAGATAATCCCCAGCAATCACGATCTCACTTGACCTAAATACCAATATATTATATGCCTTTCTACCGCATCAAACGTCGGAATACAAGCACGGGTCACAACACAAGCTACAGGTCACGGCCCTTTCCATCCATGATAAACCCTACCACTTAGTAATTTTCTAGTTTTATAGTTTTATTATGTGGCCATTACATTTATCGCCCGAATCATTCCTCTTCCATTATTTAATTAGATACAATAATATTATTCTTTATGGCTGCGGAAGAGAAGGCAGGCTATTATGGTCAATTACAAAGTTGTGATCTGCACATTATGATGCCTCACTCGTTCAACACAAGGTAATTCCGCGACATGATTATTCGTCCGCTACAAGATTTTCTGTACCATATTATACTGCAGTTTTCTGCTGTGAATAATAAATATATCGTACGTACGACATCCATAATGAGACAAAGAATAATCGACTTAACCACAACAACCTCATTTACAGAAGATTGTTCAATATATTGAATGCTGTAAGGGTACTTACGGGCAGAGGGAAAGGTGCTTGTCGGTGTGCCATTGGTGCAAAAGGCGGCATGCGGGGTGCGGGCGGCGCGGGGCCTGCCGCGGGTGGCGCAGGCGCATGCTCCGGCTGCGGGCGCAGCGGCAGGCGCACGGGGCCTGTCAGCGGGAAAGCAAACACCTGCGACTGTGGCTCCGGGAAGTTCATCGACCTGGAATAAATCACTTGATCAATAATTTTGTATATTATAGGTCGAGTCACAAAGGTATCAGAACTTATACTACTTAGTCAACATTATTTGTTGTTATAGATTGTAAAACATTTTGCTACTCTTGAGCATGTACGCTTAGATGGGGTTTGCCTGATACATTTAGGGCCACTTTGTGTTTAAATACATATTAAACATACTTATTTAAGAAGTTGATGCAAGTGGCTCTTACTCTGAAACCTTACCAGTCAGTACCTAGGTGTGATGCACAGAGCAAAGGCAATTCAATAATAATATTAATCACACAATACCGCTCCAGAACTGTACTAAGAAACACAATGTTTTCTTTTGAAATTGAAAGACAATATTTGATTGAGTATGAAAGATGAAACCGATAATAAGGTACCTACCTACTTAATTTTGCACATAATTTGTATCCGCTATACTACCTATACCTAATGACAGTTAACCCGTGCTCGTTCTCTGACTTCAAGATCTCCAGGGTCGTTGTTATGAGAAAAGAAAATAGAGAAAGAACGAGCGAACAAACACTTTTCGAGTTTTTGACCCTTTACCCAGTTGAATACTCAATAAAGGATTCTGTTAAAAAGGCGATCAACTTGAGCACAGGTTCGACTTAATTAGCACCAACACCACACCACATGTCAGCTGCACCTGACTTACACCAAATAGGTAGATTTTAAGTGCCGAAAATCTCCTTGCTCTCCATATCGTATAAATCTCATACCGACTAAAAACCGGACTTACTTTCCCTTGTCCTATGGTTATGGCCACGATACCTACTTACTTGTGACCACATATGTCACGACCCTGTCAGAAACCTGCTAATCCTAGCCTACACAAAAACAAAGGTTACGTTTCATTTACATAAAGTCTTTTAATGAAATGTATAGTCATAAGCACCGAGTGTCTTCTACTCAATAACTTTTACCTAAACCAGAGATTATGAGCCTAAAACAATACGTACATACAACTAACGTCTGACATATTATCACTACGAATTGGTTAGCGTCGGCGTAGCAAAATATCGACATCGCTTCAGCTCTTATCACAAGTCCTTTTGTCTTCAAGTAAACCGCCCGCTCCAACTTTGAAACTCTCTATAACTATAATACTAAGCGCAATTTTAACTCCAATTATAATGGATGTTTAAGATAATTTAAGGTCATGAAAACACATCTCTAAGGGTATATCACCGGCGCATTCACCACTTTATAAAGTGTTACCAGTTTAACACAGAATCTTACAAAACTACAAAAGATCTGATTCCTAAAAGATTATATATATAGGTTGTTTTAAATATATATTATATTACACTGTATATTTTCCTATTTATAGGAATAAAATTCCTAATTTAACTTTAACAGTTTAGAACCTAGAACTTAACTTGTCTATTGTTTAACCAAACACGGTAGAAAGCTAGCATACTTTTAGACTATAGCTAAAACGAGTAAATACTTTTATTTTCGCATCAATACTATTTACTTTTTCTCAATTTTGGATGAAATAGTCTCACTGAAACTGCCTTGTTAGTCTAGTGGTTTCAAGTGCGACCGCTACACTAGAGGTCTTGGGTTCGATTCCCAGGTATAGATAGCAAAGTGTTATTGGGTTTTTCTATGAAATTCTCAGTAGCAGCTCGGAGTTTGGAATTTGTGCCCGGTTAATGGCAATAGGCTCGCCCCCTATTACATGGGACCTAAACATACCGGCGAACTGTGGGTGTACCTTAGTACACCTCTGCCTAACCCTTCTGGGAATACAAGCGTGATGGTATGTTATTATGTTATGTAGTCTCACTGAACCGGAATTTATTAGGCTTGTTCATCTTGCGAGGTCGGTTCTGTAGAAAAACATTAATAGTTACGGCCATCTGCAGAATCATGGTCCTTTAGTGATTTAAAATCGACCTATCAAATCTTATTGTCGTATAAAATTATATAAATTAAAAAGTAGCAGTGCTATAGTAAAGCCCTACCTTACAGTACTAATTAAAAGAAAACTGATAACTAATAACGATCTGGAACAACACGCTAAAAAGCCCCTTTCCAATGATACTATTATGGTGAGAATGTTGCTAAGAATTTGGTTCGAATTCTAGACATGAATGAATTAATACCAGCTACTATTTATCGCTGTCTATTATATGTGGCGGTGGAGACTTCGCAAGAGTCTTCGGAGAAACGCAAATTAAAAAAAGGAGTGAAAAGGTTCTTACAGACTCGGCAATGTGCGAGCGACACTTCTAGTTTTGCAGACGTCCACAGGCTACGGTAACTGCTAACACTAACCATTTGTGGGCAAAAAGCCTTTGCCACCTCAGTGGTATAAAAAAAATATACTGAGAGAACGGCTATGAGTTAAATGTGTATTGTAATTTCAGCAAGTTTTGCCTCTCTCTCCAGGAATCCATTAATTCCTATTATGTATTACAGAAAAAATTGGTTACCCAACTGTATTTGCAAGTAACTGCCTCATTAGTCTTGTGGTAAGCGTGACAGCTACGATGGAGTTCCTGGGTTTAATTCGAGCAGTGTTATTGGGTACTGATTTTTAACACTTACGCAAATACTAGACGTTTTAATAAAACTACTTTCCGGAATTTATCGCGTTGTATTGATCCGAAACGTCGGGAATTATATAATATCAATACAGCGCGATAAAACGCGTAAAAAGTAGTTTCATTTCAAGTGTTATTGGGTTTTCTATGAAATTCTCAGTAACAGCTCGGAGTTTGGATTTGTACACCACTGCTTAACCCTACGGGGAATAAATGCGTGATGGTTTTTTTGTGCGTTCTGGTAAGGCCACATTTATACTGCGAAGAAACCACATGCCTTTCACTTTGTCATCAATATTGAACATGTACATTTATGAAGTAATTACGTCCCCAATGGCTGCGCATTATGCATGATGATTAGTGACACGAAATACGCAAATTGTTATAATGATCAAATGCGTGTGTGTTTGTGTTGCTACTTGATAATTATGGCGCCCAACAAATGCCTTCGCCTATGGCCGCCTGGCTGCGAAAGTTAGCCTAAGCTGACCCCGTTCTTTTTTAAATTATAAGTGTTAAAATAATTAATTAATATGAAAAAAGCGGCCTTTACCAAAGTCACAACGTGGAACATACATAATGTATTTTCCCTATTTTGAAATACTGTTTCCTTCGAATATATTGAAATAATAAAAAATAGAAATTTCTCTTAAACTTCACATACTCCAAGTGACTCATTAAGTGCAAATAAATATCGGGTATATATTCATTACTAATAATATAATATCGGGATAGAAAATAGCACTTTACAGACACTCTAGGGCTAGAATTGGATATATAGTGAATGGGCTAGAAAGCTGTATATGAATCCATTATTGGCCTGTTTTGAATAGAATTAGAGAGAATTAAATTGGAAACCCGCGAGATTTCGCGAATCATCAACACATAAAATATGTACGTAAAAATACTAATTCAAAATTAGAATGTGTTGAATTGCAAACTTAGAGCGCAATGTCGCGGGTTTTTTTCGTGAATCCATAATAGGACTAATGATGATAAAGGAAAACGCGTTATAACATCTTCACAAATAATACTTTTATGACGACTAAATCGAAATATTTATGTAAGCCGTAGGTATTTTTAATAATAAAAGTAAGTGAGTATGACTAGGTATTAGGCAATGAAAGTCTCTTACAGGCATCTCTTATTGTTTTCAGATGTATTGATACCTAGCTACTTATTTTTATTTCCTCGTAGGTGACGTACCTATTTATATACTAAGTAATACTTCACTGGGGCCTACACAAACTCGGGTGTTTTGCGGCCCTTGTCAGCGCGTAATGTGTCACTTTCTCCCTTTGGTAAACAATCAACCGACTATTTATTGCTTCATTTACCTATTTGCGCCTCCTAGGACTCTGCGTACGTAAACCGTGCTTTTTGTACCCCCGGATAAACACTGCTACGCCTACCCATGACTTTAATATTCAATGCGAGAATCTTTATCGTACATACATCTACAAATTTTAGAATGCCATATAACATAAACACGGCGCCTACAATAAAACACGAAGAAAGGAACTCCGAGCATTCTGAGGTTCCAAGAAACAGGAATAATCGGTCCACTCCGCCGCATTTCAATGCGAACCACGCAAAAATACCCAACAAAAGAATTTGATCTGTATTGTTAAATGTTTTGAGCGTAACGTAGACAGGTTAAACCTCGAACAATGATGTGAGTTTTCTTGTAGTTTCATAGTTTATTGAAGCGAAATATATACGAGTACATACCTCTATGTACGTGTAACAAATGGCAAATACGTGGGTCGCCCTTGACTACAGCTTATTAACACGAGACATTACATAATGGTATCTTTGATCTACCACGTAAAAGGTCAGCTACAAATGAAAAACCTGTCCAATGTCTTTAACGTAATCGAAAACAAAAACAATACAAAGTAAACACAAAGCGAACGGTTACCTAACTCTGTTATGAGTTTACGACTATGAGCATTGCCTTCTGTGTAGAGAAAGTTTTTTCTATAAAGGTATGTGTTCGCCCAGTGGTGTCTGGTAAGAAAGTCAAACCACTCACTGGCTCTCCAACCGTCTCGTAGGCGTCGTAAAAACAGATATGACAATTATTTATGTTGATTTGGTCATTCGTACCGACGAAATCGTTTATACCCAAATAAAAAGTAACATAACTGATGAGTGGGTAATGTAAATGTTGGAGACACAAACGGCTCGTAAGGATTAATCGAAGCTCTAGCTTTTAATTATGGCAGACGATGATGTTATAGCTCATTATGACTGTATAAAATCTACTAAAGTAATAAGACACTGCTTTTAAACAATACATAACAACTAGAATCACTCATCGTTACTAAGTGATATTAATGACAGTAGATAATTAGAAGAAAAGTCCACGTTAATAGCCGGACTAGTATAATAATATAAGTCAGTTTACCGTGGCTCATCGCCTCCGTGGCAGATAATGGCGACTCGCTCGGCGTGGGCGCTGCGCGGCGCGAAGGCTCCGAGGATATTGAAGGGGAATCGCCTCTCCATGGGGTCATCGCGGCGCCTCTCCACCACGCAGTTCATGCGGCCCCTGGAAACAAAAATATTTCATTTGTATTTACCAAACTGATATTTACCTTCTCAGTTTCTGACGATTGCCTTGATATTATCTACATCTGACTCGGTCCTCTGCTATATCTTTTTTTATACCTATTCGAAGATGACAAGCAAGCCTATCCTGCCTGATGATTAGCGGTCCATCCAACCTATCAATACCAGGGCTGACTGACATCCCTAGACATCAGTTGTAATCTTAGGTATTTTCCCGGTAATTTTGTGTTTTTATTTGTTTTTATTACTCTGAAAGCTTTTATTTATATCCGAGCCTTGAACATAATTTTAATAAAAAGACTCAACCTTCAACCTGAAATTCTTGAACAAACAACGCTAATCAAAACGGCTGATTGGTTGCTATTTTTATATAGGTACTGACCATAAAAACCTTTTTTAGGATTCATTTTATTGCAGACTTTTACAGACAGATTTATTAATATTGACTTATTGAGCAGTAATAATTTATACTTTACCAATCAACTTAACAAATGTTACACATTTTGTGATAAAAATGTTAATAGAAATGAAATGTTAATATAAATTAGGAACACTTCAAGCTTTAATAGTGTTTATAACATACCTACCGCTAATCATTTCCAAACAAATCTTTATGTATTGGGCTGTAGCAGTAAGTAGGTACTATTATATAACATGACCTAAATTAAGTACCTACATAATTTACCACTGCAAAAGAAAGAACGATATTAAAAATTTGCAAGTATTTACTATTTGTGTAGATGAAACGCAGATTAATAATTATCTCGTTACAGGGGTAAACAAACATCGGTAAAAACAGGGGTAAAAACAGTGCATCGTAGGTATCGAGCTTCGTTAGATCACAGATCAGACAGATTCCTACAGATTACCAATGAGCTCGTGTAGTGATTACACAAGGCTCTGCAACTCCCTTCCGCCTAGCACCGCTGACGTTACACAACCACTAGAAAACATTATAACTAATATGAGAACGCAGGAAGGACTGAGAAAAATTGTTAACAAGACAACTTCGTTAACAAACCTATTCATTGATATATACTCGTACAGCAGAACGCATTTTGTTAACACGTTATGTCGCACAAAAACCCAACGATTTACAGCTGGACATTATGCAGCTGTTCTTCATAGTAATTCATAAAGTATTCTCAACCGTGCGTAGTTAACACAGGGCGTGGACTAAAGATTTGACGAAAAGAAAATATTCTATTTTGTATGTGCCGAAAGATCGTGTCAATCTCATATGTATTATTTTGATTATTTTTCTGTATTGATCGGAATAATAAGCTGCAACTTCTCTAACCACAACATTCTGAGCCTCTATCTTCTCGAAGAACCGCTTTTAACAAACAATCACAGAATAGATTAAAGTAAACATTTAGGGGCTGTCCGTTATTACGGTGCTTCGACCAATAAATATTATCATTGAAATGAGTTCCAGTTGTCTCATTCGCATTCAAATTTTGTTAATTAGTAACTAACAGTTGTTTGGTCCATTTTTGTTTACATTCTTTTCATAATAAAACACACTGATTTAGCCGCTACAATTCATTTTAGGTTACTCTTGTGCACTGTGCTGTGCCATTTGTCTTGCGTACCGAGGGTAATTTTATTTAAAGACGCTTTCGATAATTTATTGGACATATTTGTACATTATTAACACAATTTATACATTTGTTATTTTATAACATTTAATGATAATAGTTTTTTGTTACAAGGCTGCCTTTTTAATTAATTCTAATTAAGAAAATACTAGCCAGAACTTTGACCTTGCTCCTACTAACCACAAATTGTTATATTTAGAACAGACCGTAATTATAAATCTATACTCTATACTAATTTATAAAGCTGAAGAGTTTGTTTGTTTACTTGAACGCGCTCAGGAACCACTGGTCCGATTTGAATAATTCTTTCAGTGTTAGACAGCCCATTTATTGAGGAAGGCTATAGGCTATATATCATCGCGCTACGCGGACGAAGTCGCGGACAGAAGCTAGTTAAATAATAAAAACACTTCTTGCTCTACAGCTCAACTATCTAGTTAACAACAGTAAGCTAACTTGAATCTAAGGAACGAAGAGGATAAAAAAGTTTCAAGCTGAAGTCCTGTACTTTGTGTTTGTTAAGGAGACTCGGAATTTTATATAGCATAAGCAAATTCGAATCAGGTCTAAAAATAACAGTAAGTATTTAAACATAGGTCTATAAGATATATGTACTCACTTTTGATTGTTAGCCAGGAAAGCTCCGGCCAGTTCATCGAGGTCGAACTGTATGGGCAGCTTGAGCATGGGCCTCACGGCGTCTAGCTCGTCTTCCTCCTCGGCCGAACTGTCAGACTCCGAGCTGTCGTCGCTCGCTGAGTTCGGCGAGTCATTTCTCTCATCGTCGATTTTCTGTAAGCAGTCATAAAACATTTACGGGATACTTTATGAAAGTTTTGAAAGTGTGTGAAATCTGCCGCGTGCTATGGCACCAATCGTCTTTGGGCCGAAAGGCTTGAATTATGAATGCATATTATCTACAACAATGAAATAAAATATTTAATTATGTACTTATAACGTTTCATTTAATATTTATTATTTAAACATGTTTAAGGTAATTAAATATGGGTCACATATCAATCTATGTCATTATAAATACAGATATGGAAGTCTGTATGGAAGCTGTACAAGTACCTACTACATACAGACGTAAACTCAGGAACTGGTTTGACCCTTGACATACTTGACCTGCCCAGTCCTAGAAACGTAGCTTTTGCTACATTCGAACTGGAAGAGAAGCGAAAGCACCGACATTTATAAAATTCATTAAAGATGCATTCACATCAAGATACAATTATATATTGTTCCGTGTTCCCAGCAATGAATAGACTGTCGGATGACGGTTGGGTGACTTGGCCAAGGGACCTACATATATGGAAAATAAATTCTGAAGGCAACTGAGTTGACTGACTAATTCCGATCCTGCTGAAAAGCTTAGTGATTGCGGTAACTTCATTGAATCGAGCATTGAGTACAATATCCAGCATTGGATATTTAAAACTACCTCGTTAGGTGGTGATGGTAGAAATTATGTGCTAAATATCATTTAACACTTAATGGAAAGCGACGTGTGAAACAAGAACATAATATATCTCGTTCTGTGCTGTTTACCCGGTACAATGGGTTCGGACATCCTGCACGAGACAATGCGCCCGCGCACCATTGTTCCACCGCCCTCCGTTTGTAAATATTACTAACATTTGGATAGATAGCTCATCGCTGAATCAGCCTATGTCTATGCAAATCTTATTATTCTATTGAATGAATATCAGTCCCTGCGCATTGTTTGCTACGTCGACTTAGCCCTGACTTCACGCTACAAGCTGTTAATGTCAGTCATCCCTTGCTAATGATAAATGATCTTTTTTACAGAGAAATTATGACTGCTAACAATGAATATAAACATATATATTATATAAGACCTTACGTGATATTCTTCTTGAAAGAAATACCACAAAACCTACCAAACGCAAAGTGATTATATTTATCATTAATAGCTAACGATGGCAAAAAAACAACAAACATAGATCTACAGTTCAACGATATGTTTAGGTCCCTTGTAATAAGAGGCGAGCTTATTGCGCTTAACCAGGCAATAACAATTTTCTCGACGTGAGAACTGAACCCAGGACGTCTAGTGCAGCAGTCGCGGTAAAGACTAATGGGGCAGTTGATCATGACTGATGAAGACAAGACATGTTGTGATTTAATACTAACTAGCTTTATTATATTCGTTTATTACCTAATTCTAAAATAACACTAAGCTGCTGCCTTTTTATTTTATCCGCATTTAAATTCTTCATGTATGTGCATGTCATTATGCGATCGTCGTCGTTATCTGGGCAATACAAATAATACAAAGTGGCCGCTTTCACGTGGTCGTGGTGCAACAGTCGAGTGGCAAGCCCCGCCGCGCCAGTCACCCGCGAGTGAAAGCTGCGTGACGTCAACACTTGCACCGACTCACAAATGCACATTTCATATATCTACGTCTTCACACAAAGCTAACGTTTTATTACATTTAGGTATATACCTACATCTGCACTCATTTATTCTATATCTATACTATAATTGCATCAATAAATTAAGTATAATTATATCATGGTCTACTTTCACAATTCCTTAATTTATTTTAATTATAACCTAGAGTCGGTAGATGAGCTGAATCTAATCTTATTTAGGTAGATTTTCCTAGGCCTTTCACGCGTGAAACTGTCGAGAGAAACCTCTCGCGGGCCTTAACCAATTGGCTATTTGCGTCACAACTTTTACTATTACTGGCAAGATAATATAAAAATGAGTAGCGTATGTTCTAGAAATCTTTAAAACAAAAGACATATTTGGTGACACAGGTCATTAACCACAGCTTCTTGGAATAGAGAGTCGCACTATAAATTAAGAGGATATTGATGAGTCTGACTCAACGTCAGGTACACGTAGGTCATAAATACACTTTTACTGTTAAGAATATTTTACGGTAGCTTATGGTTTTACTTTACACATTTTACAGATAAACCAAAAATACATAATTATATACAATTATTTATGGCTTTCAAAGTCAAAGTCAAAATCATTTATTCAAGATACATATAGGTAGTACATTTTGGACGTAATTTTCCATTATAGAAAGCCTCAAAAACGCCCGCCCTCCACCGCCTCCTAGTGTTTTCGCTGGGAAGAAGAAACGGCGCAACAGTGTTGCTGGGGAAGCAACACATTTCTGTCTGTTAAGACAAATTTAAAATATAACACCCACCATGGGAAATAGCATACCTGTAATTTGTCTTCATCAATTTTTGACTCGGCATGGTTGAGAGCGTCGTCTTTGAATTGGTTGGCGGCGGCGGGCGCCTGCTGGCTGGGTTGCGCAGGCGCATGCGCCGACAACTCCGGCGGCACGCCGTGCAGGGCGTGTGCATTGTTTATTGGTAGAGGCTCGTCCTAAAAAAATAAATAACAATATAAAGGTTTACTTCAAATTGTGTCTTTCATGTTTTAAATTCACAAAATCCTATAGAGGTAAACCGTTTGAAACATGCACAGATTGCCATGACAGTACTTTACCTCGTTGAGCCTTATATGAAACTAGCTTCCGCCCGCGACTTCGTCCGCGTGAAATAGTTACTTAGTCGTAGCGTGAAGATATATGGCCCATAGCCTTCCTCAATAAATGGGCTATCTAACACTGAAAGAATTTTTAAAATCTGACCAGTACTTCCTGAGATTAGCGCGTTCAAGCAAACAAACTCTTCAGCTTTATATAATTTAGTATAGATTAGTATAGATTTAACGCATCACAACCTACCTACACTAGTTTTTGTTTTACTATAAGTCGTGCTTTGCAATACTCGGCCGGGGATCGAATCAATTTGCATATTCGATTGACAGACACTGTTCTTCCAATGAAATATATCTAAATAAACATCTTTAAAAATTAAATATTTTATTTTCTATGCAGACACTTTTTTTTTGTATTGTGCTCAGTATAAAACAAATACACGTACCTGCTTATTTACCTATGCTTCAGCATATTTCTATTTCAAGTGTTAAATTTTACGTTTTGGTCGCGAAGTAACATGAGCATAATGCATTCAATGTACATACAACAAGCTAAAAGGTCTGAATCATTTAATCAAATCAAATAAGAAGGTCACACTTAACTCCTATTGTGGCAGTACTGCTCCGAGCAAGTTCTAGAAACGGTTTGAAGCGGCGACTGTGTCAATGTTATTTTCCACGTAACCGCTTTTTGTACAGCTCGTTTAAAGTTATTTAGGAAATCTTTGCAATATCGTAATTTCTACAACAAATTAAAGTTGAAGCATTGCCAACCTCGCCGCTCACTTTTCGCGCAAAAACCATCAAAGTGTTCATCGCAAAATGGCGGGTGCCTTTTGCATGCAGCCAACTCTTACGTAACCTATGTACGCAGGCTATGTACACGTACCTGCCTATGTATTTACCTACACTGTATCGTGCCTCATCATTGTTCATGTCAATTGCTGTATTCTCACAGGATAATGATTAAAGCTGGCCTGTGTCTATCATGCAATGTGTTTAAAAACACACATTTTACTGAGTGCAAGGCTGCCGCCAACTGGGGAACTGTGGGAACTTAGTATTTTTATAAGTATTTGATTAATTAATAATAAAAATCTCGCAATTTATTCAAAAATTCTTCAAGAAAGTTTGTAAGTTGTAGGTAGGTTACCTGACTCACGAAACGTACTTAATTTTTGACTTGATTCGAGGACGTTCTTTCTTAGCTTGTATCCAGGATCTACTTTCATAAAAAATTTAGTATATGAGTACAACCAAAGTATTTAAAAAATAGTTCATCATGTACTTAGATACGTGTAGATACAACTTGCTTATTGACGGAAAACTTTGATTTGTATCTTTAAGAAGTTAAGAAACATGGTAAAATAATAGTACAACATAGTTCTGCACAAAGAATTGCGTCTTTGATGACTCTTCATTCTAATAAAAAATTATGTATGCCACGAGGGGTCTACCCACTCACTTTTTGAAATTATGGAAAATACGTCAGTTAACAGTCAATATTGTTGTTTTATGTAGACAAGACGAAGAGTTTAGTCACCCACGAAGTCACGCGCGTTGCGAGGCTATAGTATGTGATGAATTTTCAACACGTTGTCGTGAAAAACATGTTAGGTTTTAAAGAGATAGGCACGTATCTTACTGTGCAAATGATGTTCTGTGTACTGTCGAGTATCAAGGCGCAGCAGAGCGCGAAGTGTTTGCGACCGCAACTGATAGAAAACGACGATTACATCGCCAACTATTGTCGCATTGTGCACTACGCCCACAACACTTTTACTGGATTTACGAAACATTTTAAACATTTAATAGTTATTGTTGCTTGCCGAGCCGAACGTTGCGTGATAACGAGGAAATTACACCTCTCGCAAATACCGAAAGTAAGCAATCTATGAACAAAGAGCTTAACGTATTCCGTAGGTCACAATTATATTAATAAAGTGTATGTAATACATATGTGTTGCGTGAGTAAATGGAATAAAATAGCCCAGACTTATTGGAATTCTATACGCAACTTTATTTACAAATATATAAGTAGCAGCTAGCAACGCTTGCACTGTGAATACAAATTGGGACTGTACATGTGAATGACACAATGACAATAAAACGCAAATTTTATATGAAGCAAACAAATATACAGTATCTTAAGTCTATAGGTATATTGAAATATTTTATGTAATTCTGAAGGCAGACCTGGTAGCAATACTTCCTAATCCTAAGCTAGTCAATTTGAAACGTATAATGACAATCTAATTATGAAAGTTCACATTATATAATTACTTTAATTAGCTACCTATGTAAGTCTATTCAATAAAATGTTAGTGTTATGGTAACCACCACTTTATCACATAAATCTGGATCACGAGCCTTACTTAGGTAAACTATCCATTTTTTAAATAGGTAAACCACGACGGTACTAATCGAATAGGGCTGCTGAGTAGCTGAGCTTTCACTACAGTTATTTGTATTGAATACATATTTGCGTGTTTCACGAATATTTCATTCGAGTCTGGATGTAGGTAATTCATTTGTGAGATTGTAAAATCCCGAGCGACACAAGGTTTGTTTCCAAAAGCAGACATGTCTTTTTTTAAACAAAACAGAAATAGTTGTTTCCCGTCTTCTTTGTTTGTATGATAATTGGTATTTCACGATACAAAACAATATCTTAATTTTATAGTGTGAGGCAAATCGTTTTTTAAGTGTCGATATCGTTAGTAGGTACCTACTTATAACACAGAAAAAAAATGAAAAAACTTTATTTCATCAACTTATTAATAGTACTGGTTTTTTCCTTTTAAGCAAGTTATTTGCTTGTAGTAGGAAAATCCGGTCTTCCAGTAAATAATCGAACACTACAGTTTTAATAACATTTCTTAGATACTAGTCAAATAACTTGGATGGGACGCTATGAAGCAAATTGATGCCAATATAGTGGTAATATGTATTACATATAATTATACATAATTATGTATAGATATTATGTTTCTCCGCAAAGGTCAGTTTTTCAATTGCAATCATAATTAATGCTATACGTTAATCGATTGATTACCATTATTATTTTTATTTTCTTTATTTTCTCCGGTTAAGCGGGAAAAATACCGGTGATTACCATTATTATTTATATTTGCTGAATCAAATTCTAGCGTAAGAGTTCACCTAAGAATTTGGATCCCGTAAACAGACGTAATACTTACTTACTTTATTGAAATTATGGAACCGTGAGACCTAGTAGGAACTTTCGATTAGTTCCTATTAGATTCCAGTTAATTTCCTTTGAAAGTTTCTCAACAACTTGCGTGTTTTTGTTTAGCTATGTTTCGGTTAGCTGTTCGCTTTGTTGTTTTATATAGTTGGGAACAATTCGAGAAAACAATGTTGGCATAATCCTTTCTATGAAACAATGAAACTGTAATATTTACTGACTGGCAACTGGTTATATAAATACCCTTCTATTATAGAACTACTATTAATGCGGGCAGCAGCAGCTGCTGCTCGCGGTTTCATTTCCATCCCCAAACAATGTTTTAAGATAAAAGGTAATTATGAAGGTTCAGTCTAGGTATCTCTACCTATACCAAAATTCATCAAAATTAGTTTAGCGGTTTAGATGTGAAAATATAATTAGAAACAGACAGATATATAGTCCTTATATAGCCTTAGATAGCCTCGCATAATATATAAATAATGAAAAATATACTCAAATCCCACTACTTACGATTACAAACGTGAAAGTTTGTGACGATGTATGGATGTTTATGACTCTTTCACGCAAAAACTACTGTGTGGGTTTTATGAACCTACAATAATAGGTATAGCTCATAGGTACATCAGAATAACACAGAGGCTATAATTCAAATATCTACGTGGACGACTTCGCGAGCAAAAAGCTTGTTTTACATAAACAAGTAAACAAATACCCAGTCTTCTGTTCCCGACAGGTTGCAATAATGTTTTAAGAGACTTAAGGACGATCAAGTTCTCAGAACAGCCTCGGAAAGGAAAATCGATAGAAGTGAGACTTTGAGAGAACAATACGTCGTTGTTTGTTGTCTATGACCTGAAGTGGGTTGATCCATTTGTCTCGTTGGCTACGCTAATAGTTCCAGTAGTTAACTAAAACTAATAACTAAAACTAATACCTACCAGAAATACCTCCTATACATGATATTTTTCTATTTTATCTGGGATTAATAATATTTTGAAGTTTGAAAATAAATTGATTAGTTAAGACTTAGGTGAAACTTAATGAAATAATGCCACCGATCCCGTTGTTATTGTACACCTCAGAGGCAAGCTAGCATTACATGTAATAACATACGATCGAGTCGCAAGTTAAGCACTTGTTAGAATCACCCGAGCATTAAGAATGTTAATTAAAGTACGATGGCGAGTCAATAATTAGACGATGACAGTGCAGTGGGTGGGACGCGCGGGTGGACGGATGCGAGGAAGATCATTGTGATGCGCGTGCGCGGAAAATCGGCGGCTTCCGTTCAACACGCACACACACAAACGTCAATCATTCACATAAGTATACCTATTTTTGTTGGGTCGAAAGTTATCGCAGATAAGCTGTTGCACGACACGAGCTCCATCCACCATATTAGGTGTGTGATATAAAAACGAGCACCAATATGTACGCATTTGATGAAATTCAACAACGTTTTTTTCTGGAACTATTGATTGAAATTATGAGATGCTGTGCTGACAGAATATTTACACATATTTACATATACTAATTTAAAAAGCTGAAGAGTTTGTTTGTTTGTTTGCTTGAACGCGCTAATCTCAGGAACTAGGTACTGGTCCGATTTGAAAAATTATCTCAGTGTTAGATAGCCCATTTATTGAGGAAGGCTATAGGCTATATATCATCACGCTACGCGGACGAAGTCGCGGGCAGAAGCTAGTATAAGAACATTGTTTTTGAATTTAAAAGTGAATGTATAATAATTATGCTGAGATATAAACGAGAAAGATGGGCCATGTCATTCCTTCCATTGTTTATTTATGGGAATGCTAAGTGAAGAGCTTTTAATGGTTAACAGTTTACACGTAGAAGCCACTAATGACGAACATGATGTTCTTATTTTTGAAGCCATTAAGGACAGCAACCGAACAATTGTGACTTTGTTCTAACAATAGAATTGGCTGAAAAGTTCTCATTGTAATGGAGCAGGCCAAGTACGTGCTAATTTTCAATACAATCGGTCACGGCGACTGACTCAAGGACTTCACGCCTTTTAAATGTTTACATTCCAACTCGCCGGTATTGCCGAAAACATTGTGAGTCAAAGTTTATTAAACGTGAAAAAACGTAAATATGAGAGCTGGGCACATGGAGAAAAACACTCACCATAATCATAATATGTAATACTATCCTGCATGTCTCCATATTACAAACTAGCTTCTGCCCGCGACTTCGTCCGCGTAGCGTGATGATATATAGCCTATAGCCTTCCTCAATAAATGGGCTATCTAACACTGAAATAATTTTTCAAATCGGACCAGTAGTTCCTGAGATTAGGGTGTTCAAGCAAACAAACAAACAAACTCTTCAGCTTTATATATCAGTTAGTATTAGTATAGATGAGCAACAACAAAGTTAGAACACCAATCTATTAGCACGCAACATGCTCAAATTATGAATGAAGCAAAATATTACGTGAATCTAAATCTGAATAATTATAATAATTGTTTGTAGTACAATTATATTTAAATCTGCATTATTTACTTTTGAAGCAACTTAACGTAAATTACTTCATGCTTAGTTAATGAATGAATTCTCATTACCGAAATACAAAAGCCAGTTATATAGTTCCTATTGCAATAATTATTATCAAAAACCGTAATAAATTATCTTATAGTACTTTTTTGCATTTTCCATGCTATGGTTAAAAGCTGAGTTACGCCACCTTAAAGACCTAAATTCAGAATGTGAAAGCAAATTTCGATCTGGCGTGTGACACTTGTGGTGGCTTAGTTGATCATAGCGTCTGGTGTATTGAACCGGAAGATGCAGGTTCGTATCCTGCCCGCAGTCGAATTTATCCTTTACTTAAATAACGTCATAAATTATTTTTGTAATAACCTGTGGATTGGAGGATTTCTAACTCTGAGGTTTTATAAGAGCACTAGCTTCTGCCCGCGACTTCGTCCGCGTAGCGTAATGATATATAGCCTATAGCCTTCCTCAATAAATAGGTTATCTAACACTGAAAGAATTTTTCAAATCGGACCAGTAGTTCCTGAGATTAGTGCGTTCAAGCAAACAAACAAACAAACTCTTCAGCTTTATATATTAGTATAGAAGTATAGATTTATTACTACAACAGTGTATCAGGATTGTTTATTGGCAAACTGAACACTGCCGCCGCCCGCCGATGTCAGGCAATCAACTATCTACATCATACCATGACCAACAACAGCTACATCTTATCTTATAGTTTATATATTTTCTTACTTTCTAAAGTAGTAGAATTTAAAAACTAGTATTTAATTTGACTGAAAAGATTTTCGTATTAATTAAGCTTGTAATGATAAATGCTAAAGCACGATTATCTTGCTTTATCAATTACATAGCAAAAGCCGCATCAAATTTATTATCTGTATGCGAAGAAAACTGCTACTTTCGACTTAAATCTACAGAGTTGGTTATGACCACGGTTTACGTCCGTAACAGTTGAAATCGTAACCAATTGGAAGATTTTATATAATAAGATCAATGACCTATGACTATGGAATTCGTAGTCAAAGTCACATAATAATATAATTAATATAATATAAAAAGGGTTTAGGTATATTTGATGTGACTGAAATAAATTCTAGACGACGAATAAGTAAGTACCTATATGTATAGGTAGTAGCAATCCAAGGTTAATTATAAAATACATAATAATTATATCAACACATATAAACTAATGCTAATTGTTAAAAAAATATTCTAAATTCATCACAATGACCAAAGAAACTAACTGATCATCCTTTAGATGATATCTTTTAGAGTTTAAAACTATCGAAAGAGATCTAAATTATTTTTATAGAGCCATCATAATGTCGTTACTTTAAATTTGTAAGACCATTATAATAGTTGTTGTGTGCTTATTTACCTAACAGATTCACATCCAAACTTTATATTATAAATGTGAAAGTAACTCTGTTAATATTTTACGCCTAAACTTCTGAGCAAATTTTGATGAATTTTTTGTATAAAGAATGATCAGACCCTGGAGAAGACAAAAAGTCCTTTGGAATGCGAGGAACAGTTAGTTCCACATAAATAATTAGATATACTTAGTATAAAAGTAACAAAGAAGTACCTAGTTACAATGAAAAGTAACCATGATACTTACATGTGTTGTTATGACAAACGACATTAGAAATGGTGTGCAAACTAGAAACAAAACAAAGAGAAAAGAAAGTCTATCCATTGAAAGCTTTGAAACTATTGATATGTGCCTAAATAACAGTAACTGTGTTAGCAAAGAAACTATTAGGCGACTAAAAAGCAGTAAGCTGAGTGAGGCAACGACAATTAAATAAGAAACACTAATTTACCACTAACGCTAGCACTCATTCTCGAAATAACATTTTCATTACATATGTTATTTTCGCAATATATCTAAAAAAAGATTTGCTATACCTATGGTAGGTACTTATAGCAAGTCTTTTTTTAGATATATTGCGAAAATTACATTATTTCGTCCTTTCCTAGTAGGTATCTGTAGTCATTTCAGAATTCTATATTAAATCTATACTAATATATAAAGCTGAAGAGTTTGTTTGTTTGTTTGTTTGCTTGAACGCGTCAGGAACTACTAGTCCGATTTGAAAAATTCTTTCAGTGTTAGATAGCCCATTTATTGAGGAAGGCTATAGGCTATATATCATCACGCTACGCAGACGAAGTCGCGGGCAGAAGCTAGTTAATAATAAAATAATTAATCGTTAATTAGCCATGTGGTCCTGACCGCGACTGCTACGCTAGAGGTCCTGGGTTCGATTCCCAGGTCGAGCAAAGTGTTATTGGGTTTTTCTATGAAATTCCCAGTAGTAGCTCGGAGTTAGGAATTTGTGCCCGGTTAATGGCAATAGGCTCGCCCCTTATTACATGGGACCTAAACATACCGGCGAACTGTGGGTGTACATTAGCACGCCTCTGCCTAACCTTTCGGGGAATACAGGTGTGTTGGTATGTTATTGTAGCAAATTATACAGTTCACAAGGTGACTTAAAAATAGACACAAGTAAATGTATCGTGCTTTAGGTACTGATATTGTCTCCCAAACTAAGCGAGTGCTTGTGTGAGGTGACCCCACAGGACAATGCGTGAGTGTATTTATGTATGTTTTTTATACACAAATATATACAATATATTATCTCAACATCTGATTTCTGAATCATGCATAGACACTAATAGCTCTACATTTATGTTAGAACAATGATTGTCAATTCTTTTATGTCGTTCATTATAGACAATTACAATTTTAATTACGGCCACAATGTCCACTTGTCCAGTCCATAACGGAAAAATCTGCAAATTATATATTTTATTTACAACAAACAAAATGTATGGTTGTGTGAGTTGTGTCATATCATATGTATAAATCGACATTCACTTTACTCACACATGTTTAATTATTTTGAAATGAACACTGAATTTGGAATTGCTAAAGCTTTTCTTGTTATTCAATACTTTCGAACAATATCGTTTTCCTCTAAAGGTAGCCAGATGTCAGGTAACGTGTGCGTGCTGTACTAGAAACGCACATGAGTTCACATAACATTACCATATGTCACGAAATGATGCATCCGTGTGTAGGGTTCATCGACCCCTGTCGCCGACCGCTTTCGCTACAGATACATAATCACCAACGACCAGATATTTGTGCATTACACACAACTTCTCTCAGTGAAGCGGCTGACCTTTGACCTAACCCCACTGCAATCCTCTTCTGTAGTTTCAAGTCTTTCCTGCGGCTAAAATACTCGGCTCCCGTAATGACCTCCTAAAGATTTTGAAATGTGTCTATAACACGGGACTTGCCGCATTAAATTGAAGTAAAGTTGATTTTTCGTTCATTTACAGAATTCTTACTGATCATATATTTTACCGTAAACAATCGGAAAGGAAATAAATTATTATCTATGTAATGAATACCTTTACTAACAAAGTTCGCGGAGAGGAAACCTGCCTTCGGACCGAACAACAAGATGTTTTAAGTTACCAGCTTCCACGGACTCTCAATAAAATACAGCGGATGCGTAGTTAAGATTCATCAGCTTTCGTAATGTTAGAAAATATTAGATTGAAGCTACAAGTCTACTCCATGTTGTGTGTAGAGATTCAAGGTGATCCGGTCGCAACGCAACTCGCTACGTCCTCAATGCTCCACAGACTCTAGGGAAACTTACTTACCTACAAATATACATTCGTGGGTATAGATAAGCACAAGTGCTCTCATGTAACTACCTCATATGGCAATAACATATTTCCACACCGCGTGTAGAGTTATATGTATGTTCGTTGACTTGTATAAAACTTCATGTCTTACGTCATACCAATTGGTTGTCCACCGCCTTTTTAGCCAAAAGTGAGGGTGTATACTTACCAAATGTAGTAAGGTAATTACTAACCCATTAATATTTGCAGGCAATATTTTAAAATTGATGGTTGCTTACAATGTATCTTCAAACATTCGATTTCTATGTAAATATGAGGTTATAATTACGACTATAACCGAAAGAAAATACACAATTGAAAAACCATTTTCAATCATCAATACAATCGTTAACCAGCGATATTTATAAGTATGAATACTTGTGTAACTTTAACAGTCATTGCTAGCAACGTCTTTACATTGTTATAAGTTTCCACGCGAAATAATTACAACACCTAAGTACCGGTCTGTACACGGAACCAACACATCTCCACAAAGATTACATAACCCGTGTAAACATTAAACATATACTAACTACAAGTCACAGGTGATGGACATCAAATAATATTCACATCATTTTATTCTTTGTCAGTTTTATCGTTGTTTTCCTCTCAGAAAATTTATAAAAACTGTCAAATTATTGCAAACTCAGTCAAAACATAATGATGATGTTTCCAAGGTTTTTTAAGTTAAATACATAATAGCAGACCGTATTCATTTATATTCAAACTGATAAGAAGTGTAATTACCTACTACTAATATCTAGCCACGGTAAACTAAGAACCACTGTTCAGTACGGACATACTGAACAGTGTTGTAGCGACTAATAATCAATAATCGTATCGTACTCGCTAGTACGTGCTTAAATTACTCCCAATGTTGCATTGAACAAATCTTGATAACAGGCCTTTTCGTTGTTCTGATTTTCATGCATAGTTTGAAAAGCGTTAGTTTTATATAATTATGCAGATTCAATCGTTATAACATGATCTAACAATATCTATAATAATACTTGATGTCATGCAAACTCAAGATTAGGTAACAAGAATACACGTTTGGATATCCAACGTGAATAAAGAAAGTCATGCACGAATTATATGACTTAAGAAACGTGACTTATCCTGGTTTTGCGAACTGCAGACACAATCAATATATATATTGTCTCCACAAGACTGATTATAAAACACGTAATGCACTTGGTCATAATTTGTGATTACTTAATTTTTCAAAATGCGTGTACTAATTGATTTGATGTTGGTATGGTATGGTACCTATGGTATTTGGGGATTATCTGAAAATAAAGCTACACAAGTACCTATTATTGACAATAAATAATAATGATTTTGATGATCTATTATTATCACCTGTAACTTGCCATATCGTGAAGCTTTACATTGTAAATGTTTAATTTTCCATCAGCGTCCCTACATTACTTTTGAGCCTTGCCGTTAAAAATGAAAACTATTCAGTACTTTTTATCACAGCATTCCTGTAATATATTGAAACTTAAGCTACTTGCATTCCTAATGTTCGATGGTAAACAAACAGTAATTTTGTACTTACTTATTGAATCTTAACTTTGATGTGTTTATTTGAAACTTTTACAACTATTGGACCAATCTATAAAACAATTTATTTATCATGAATAAAGATTTTCCAATTGAATTGATTAACTAACTAGTTAAGTTTGTATAGCAATATGTTTTTATAGTTTTTCCAAAAGTTTAACAAAATATTGTCTATTTATCTCTATATTATAAAATTGTAAAAAAGCTGTGTCTGTACATTGAAGATATTAAAAAAAAACAAGTGGGTTAGGGTACATAAACGTCTCCGAACCCAAAAATGTGATTTTAAAATTCTTGTCTGTTTGTTACGGGTTGGCGCAAAAACTACTGAATAGATTTTAACTTTGTTATCACTGTTAGAAAGTACTTATGTGCTCCAAATTAAAAACTGGTCCTTCTTATCTCATTTAATTAAACGGAACCTTAGATACAGCTTGACCTCTCTAATGTATAGAGACCCATACAAAGAAGAGATCATCACTGTTGGTTTTTGAGCTTCAAGTGAGCGAAGCCGCGGGCATAGGCTAGTATATTATAATATAGGTACCTTATCTAACACCTTCCATGTCTTGTGTATTTTTACCATAGCTGCGTTATATACCTTAGTATTTTATCAGCTTCGACGTACGATTTCCGTGCAGCGATCATATCCCGTAAGTATAAAGGTTGGCTTTGGGAAAGAGCAACTGATGTGTAAGTAGATATCCGTGCCTGGCTGGCAGGCTGCCACAGTATAATGCAGTTCTGCAAATTAACCCTAACATATCTATACTAATATATAAAGCTGAAGAGTTTGTTTGTTTGTTTACTTGAACGCGCTAATCTCAGGAACTACTGGTCCGATTTGAAAAATTCTTTCAGTGTTAGATAGCCCATTTATTGAGGAAGGCTATAGGCTATATATCATCACGCTACGCGGGCGAAGTCGCTGGCAGAAGCTAGTTTTATATAAACGTGGCTTAATTTGACGTGCTCTGTTCGGTGTAGTTATCGTGATCATACTATACCTACCTACCTATCGCTTTTATACTACTACTACAGTAACTTAAGTTAGTTACATAGTAACAGTAAAACCTCCTCTTGGAAAATAGCAACAGTTCAGTACCTATGGGATGTTTCTGGTTACCAAGCATACCTAAAGTCTAAAACCTGCTTTACAGAGGGATTTTTTAAAGTCTGGAATGTACCTAGGTATTTGGTTATTTTTGTAACTGGCTCATCATGAAATCTAGTACCTAAGGGCAAACTGTACGCCTCCGGAACTTTAATATTGAGGCATTAAAGATAGGTACTTACCGCTAGCAGGGCGTCGTTCCCATATGCTCTTCCTTCGAGTGCCAGCTCCTTGTCGAGCATAGCGTCTAGCTGCTCGAGCTGGTGGCAGGAGGCGCGCGCAGCCACCCAGCTGGAGGCGAGGATGAACGCTCCCAGAATGAACGAGGATGCCACCACGGTCAGCGCTGCGATCCTTGCTATTTGTACTGATGTCGACACCCGCTGCCGATACGCCTGTCACAATCACATATAACACGTTTAAGATTATGATGATATTATAGTTAATATGTATGTAATACGTATTAGGTAGTAGATAAACTATAATGTATAGATATTTTCTGAGATTGTGATTTTGTGATACCTGTGCCTAGTAAACGTATTGATGGCGGTCACAAATGATACAAGTGATCAAATAACAATTCATAGGTTATGGCACAAGGAGTAATTCATCGACTCGTCGACTTGCAGAAAATTCAAATCTCTCTCTACTATTATAAAATTGAAAAAAAGCTGTGTCTGTACATTGAAGATATTAAAAATAACAAGTGGGTTAGGGTATATAAGTAGACGTTTCCGAATCCAAAAATGTGATTTTTTAAATTCTTGTCTGTTTGTCTGTTTGTCCCGGGTGACTTAATAGTTAACTATTGAATAGATTTTAATTTTGTTAACACTGTTAGAAAGTATCTCGCTCCAGCTCCAACTTAAAAACTGGTATAAATACTTCTTATCTCAAAGAATTAAACGGAGCCTGAGATACAGCTTGACTGCACAGTTGGTTTTTGAGCTTCAAGCGAGCGAAGCCACGGGCAGAAGCTAATAGGTAAATAATATTTTCATTCAGCAACTTGTCCCACTTTTCTTTTTGTGTAGAACTTTAAATTTTATCAAAATTTGGTACAGTTAGTGAGACAAGATATAACGATATTTTTTTAAGAATTTAGTTTTTACTTTCGTTTTGTTCATAGATTCTTTAGTAAGTATTTAAAAGAAACCAGTGTCTACTAAATATTGTTTTCTAGAACAACAGACAAGACTGTAGTTGATGCATTGCTCGGCACAAGGCCTTTTAGCTTAGGTATTTTTTCTATCTATAGTTTTTAACTAGAGTAGGTACCTACTTATATCTAGATAATATATAATGTAGGTAGCTCAATTGGTTTAAGTAGTAAAAAGTTAACTGAACTTAAAGTGCGACGAGTTAAGAGGATTATCGAACTATATTTTTGATTGTAAGGCGGTTTACAAATCAAACTCATTATTAAGTAAGATCTTTATCCGATATTTTTTTGCTTCTGCAAACTTGGATGCAGTTCTAAATGTTGTTAAAAAATATTATAAGCATTGGAAATATCAGACATTCAATACTCCGCAAACATAATTAAATTACGTATTTGAACATTTGGAACTGAATAATGATAAATGGGTGTGTACACTGTAGACACGAATGTTTCGTTGGATGGAAAAATATATGCAAATAAACATACCTACATATTATGAAAATGACTCCTATACGAGTATCTATCATGTTTGATTATATAAAAAACACTAATATCTAATATCGGCTTTATATGGTCATGACATAACTAAAAGTATATTCGAGGAGTAATAAGTTCGACATACCTACTATGAAAGAAACTCTGTCTCATTACTCTAGTAGCCGTAAGCGTAACTGCTACTCTAGAAGATCTGGCTTCAAATCTCAGGCCGAGCAGTGTTCTGTGTTATTAGATTATTCTATGAAATCCTCCGTAGTCGGAGTTTGGCAATATTACATACATAATTATGACCTAAAGATACCCATGAGCTGTAGGTGTACTTTAGTACACCTCTGCCAAACACTTCGGGGAAAACAAACATGTATGATACGTTAAATTCAATACTACCTACACAAAGATAAATATCTCTCTCACACAATTAATAACCACATGAGAATTCATTACATATTGTAGCAAAACTATTGCGTTTGCCAGCGAGTGCGTTGTCCTTAGCAAGGTGTAGTTAATGAAGCTGTGATTTAGTAACAAACAGAAGTAGGTATCTCAAAAATTACATAACTGTGGACGGGTAGGGGCGGATGCCGGCGCCGCCCGCGCGCTATGCGCAAGCACTGCTGTGGCGGTGGGGGGAGTGTTCAGGTGAAAGTGCTGTTTCATTTGAGAAACCATCATCTTTAGCGAACCACAAAATGATGTCGATTTCAATCATGCGATTCGTTTGGCGCATATTCATTAAACCGCATCAAAGTTCATTATTTACTACGACTGGTCAATGACTTTAGAGGACTTTATTCTAAAATTTTTTAAAGCAGTCTTATTATAATACCTATTTTGAAACTTTTATCTCATTTACTACCAAGTCAATCTCCATCGCAACCACGCACCGAATGGGTCAAAACGGATGCCTGCATCATAGTGAGTCTTCGCCGAATTTCTGTATTTTTGTTAGTATGTGTGTCAGATAAGTTACCCCGATTTTTCTCAAAATTATCGACTTTATATGTAACATATTTAAACAAATACTCAATTAAAATTGATTTAATATGGGCAAATCAATATCCAAAAAGAAATATAATACCTACATACTTTCTAACTCTATCTCTTCTTAAAATACATACCTACATTAGATTTTGATCCTGAATATGTCCTCGAGTGTAAATAATGCATGCATGTCACCAAATAAAAATGTAGAAATTGATTATTTAAAACGATAATAATATGCAGTCAAATGCAGCTAGTAATGATGTTCTTCCTTCTTCAATGTCAAGCGATGATAGTTCTTACTAAGATGTTGAAAACTCTGACGATCCTGAATATTTACCTAGCAGGAAAGAAAGAGATCTCTCATGAAACTTCTATAGTGAAGACCAGAAGTCAAAAGAGAAAGAAACTAGAAACCACGTGTCATTATTGTGTTGATAAAAATGGAGAGATTAAAATATAGTAAATACTTTGAGCCGGTTTAATAACAATTAAGCCTAGGTACTAAGGAACATTGGACTGCTCTGAAACGAGTAATGAGATATTTAAAAGGTTCCTTACATTTGAAACTTACATTTGAGAAAAATAATGAAAATGTGACTGGATATTGTGATGCGGACTGGGCATCAAATATTGAAGATAGAAGATCATGTTCCGGTTATATTTTTCTTTTTCAGGGTGCTGCAATAAGTTGGAACTCTAAAAAGCAACCAACAGTGGCACCGTCTTCAAATTATTTTTAACCGAAATTTGTAAAAACTTGTCACAATTTACGAATTTTCCAAAGCTACAACGACTATTTTTGCATATGTAAATGATTGCACTCGGGTTTAGTTACACGCCGGCACTGCCAATTACGTTATTGAGTAACAATTTACTTAATGGCAAGCATTATATTATAGCCATGTACGACTACTATCATCTCCGTCGTCATAATCCAGAAGATGTTCTGCGCAATAACTATACTTACGTGAATCTTCACTACAGAAACATTGCAGTCATTCTTTGCTAGTTCCGTGTAAACAATTATGTTTTTTTATGACCGTTAAATAAGTACATGTATATATTTCGTGCAAATATCTAGTTTGCAAGCAGTTGTCCGGCTCGGATGTGACGCAAGTGCCATTGTGTCCACTTGCTTGACTAACCAATAACGATTTCACTCGGATTGTCGCTGTTTATATTTTTTCTGTCCCGACTTCGTTGTCGCTTACCTTGTCTTAAACTTAGTTCAATTCGTCGGCTCATTTGACGCCACTTAAGAAATGTTTACCCTATCTAAACACTTGTTAAATAAAGCCCTGTTAGCCGTTTCTAAAATAATTAGCTACTGAAAAGATGTTAGGAATTTTATACATCGTTTTAGTCCTCTTACATAGGTACATACTTACTATCACGCCTGTATTCACCGAACTCCCGAAGGGTTAAGCAGAGGCGTAGGTACTAATGTACACCCAAAGTTCGCTGTTATGTTGTCCCATGTCCCATGTAATAGCAGGATGGGGCGAACCTATTCCCATTACCCGGGCACACAGCTCAAACAGCGAGCTGCTACTAAGAATTTTATATTAAAATTCAATGACACTTTGTTCGACCTGGGAATCGAACCAAGGAACTCTAGCGTAGAAGTCACGCTCTGAGCCACTAGGTTAATGAGGCAGTTAATTCTCTTAGTTAATCCTCATATTCATTTTAAATTATAATACGTATCTACACGATTCTAGATCTATTGGTCTGCCGAAGGTGAGCGGTTATTTTAGATCACATACTTAAACGCTGCTCATACTAGATAACTCGTTAAAAATACAATAGCTAAGTATACAAGCCTCTGGTACCTAACTAGAGGTATGATTTTAGCATTACTTATATGGACCATTATTATGTCATAATTCTATCTCTGTAAGCTTATCTAGTAATCTACTGACTGATCCTACTGAGCTCCGGTGTACCTACCTACTTGCTACTTTGGCCGAGACCGAACTTTTCATCCACTAAAAGTATCTTTGAAAACAATCGTTTCCCGAAGAATATTGCGAAGATGTATAATATATAGTGACATCACTGTTTATCTAGTTAGATGCAGTTTTACTAGACTATGATGAAGTTGCGTGATAACTATGATAAGTGGTGAAGGCTATAAGCTATGTTAATATGGCAGAAACAATGGAACAATGTATTTTCCCACATAAACTTATACATATCATAATTCTCGGGAATGGATATCTGTTTCAAAAAGTTGATATAAACACATCTACCTAGGTCGCAGAAGCAAAAGAGGCATGCAAGAATCGTAGCAAGTGGCAGTCTATAGTTTCTGCCTACCCCTGAGGGAGAAGGGCGTGAGTGTATGTATGTAATGTAATCGACAATCTTGGCGGTGAACCAGCCTTAAGGCTAAAATCGCTTGCACGTGCGGCGTGCTGTGCGTTATCACCCCTTACCCTCACCCCGCCGATATCCCCTTGAGCTTTATGCGCGTTACTTGATACTTTGAATTTCTATTAAATCGTATGATGAGTTTTCGCATTTTAAACTATCCTAATTGGTGGAAGTGAAATGTGGGTGTGGCTGACGTATCGAGAGTTGTTCAAAGGATTTTGTTAGAAAAATGGTCGACCGCCAAGGTTCGCGACTGTACTTAGGTATTTGATTTGATTGCTCGAAAAACGTCAAACTTGATACAACTCTCAATTATTGAGTTAATTTAATTTACAACAACTCGTGCAAGTAGAGAAACGTATTCGTTTACGACGTGTTTGTCGGAATAAGTACGAGAACGTACGTTTTCAGTGGAATTTCTTAATGTCACTGATAAATTACTTGCCTATCGAATGAATCTATTTAGGAAAATAAATAAAAGTAAAATATTTTATTAATGAGCTTAGTGCAGAATCCAGCGCAATTCATGTACTTTTTAATATGTTGTTTAATAAATAAATAATAAAATAAATTATCTACTTACATAAATGTTATAAACAACTCATAATATTATTGAATATTTTTATTTGTGAAAAGGAGACAATTTTTGTTAGGCCCACTGGATATGGTGACGTTTATTAACCGTGTGATGCTAATCAAAATGTAACTAATTTATTATGGAAAACAGGGCATATTTTTTTGTAAAGTCTAACCGAGATCATAAATTAATAATAAAAAGGTGAAAACTTGATACATTTTGCGGTTAGGTGTATCCTGTTCTGGTCATCATTGCAAACAATGCGTGTAATGAAACATTGTTTTTACATTCATGTGAGAAAATACAAATATTGTACTGCAATGCAACAGTAACAGTAATTATCGGCTTTCGAAAAGTAAAATAAAAATATATCCGTTGGGGAGATGAACCTCATTTTAGTTATTTTATTTATGTTAAAATAATTTAGCAATAAATAGGTTAATATTACCTACCGTGGAACGGAATGAAGTAACAAATGTCATTTGTGCAAATGCATCTGTCATTTTGTGTTGTCTGTCAAGTGTCAAAAAGAATTCAGATTTTCCGTTTCTTTTAAGTTGCGTGAAAGTGTTCTTAATTCATGTTAATTCATTGGTTTATTTCAAAGATTATAATATGGCATCTGCGGCGTATATTCCAGAAAGCCGTTGATTTCGAACACTAGAGCTGCTCTTGCTGGATATTGTTGCAATTGTTTGGTGGGTAGACGTACTATTGGCTGCTGTGCACACGTAATGTCTGTAGTGTGGTATTTATCGTGGGCATCAAGATGAGGTTGAACCACCTGCATCGTGTTTGGATGAGATAATACTTACAAGAGATGATTTTGAAAATGATGATTCTTGATTAATAAATATTTATGTTACATAGGTACCTAAACAATGTGTTTTTTCTTCTTATAATAAACAGACCTAAGTACTTACTTACAAGACCTTACCTGGCTAGTATTTCATGAAATACTTATTAGAGACGACTATGAAATTATAATGATGGCTATTAGGTATTTTTGACAAGCCCTTTAGTTTAGATCTGATTTTTAGGTTATTTTGATGTTCACATTTTTGTCGTATTTCTCAGTATTCCGGTTAAACCATGTCTATCTAACTATACCATTGTAATCCAAAGATTATAAGCAATAGATCAATATATGTTTCATTACTATACACCGAAATTTATAGGGGGCCTATTCATCGAACAAGCAAAATTGTCTCCTTTAGGGAACCCTGTCTTCTAACGTATACAACGCCTGTATCTTAGGAAATAGTATTCGGCCAAAAAGTCATATACCTACTTAATATTTTCAAAAATGCGAGTACTAAATCCTAGAATTGAGATTTAGATTAAATTGAGAGAGTCCCTATAAAGATTTATAGTAAACACATTGTTGGTTAAAATACACATATATGACACGTTATTTGTGCCTAGATATGAACTTACTGGTACCTATTCAAAAATGATCAGCTCACCAAGATCAGTACTTTTGTCTTATATTGGTTTTCTGTGAGGTCGTGGTATCACTCCGGTCGAGCCGGCCCATTCGTGCCGAAGCATGGCTCTCCCACGTCTTAGCTCGTTTAGCAGAACTTGCATAATAGTTAAGTTCACTATTATAGGTATATTCATATATCTATATTTATCTAAAGCGAAATATCACCTTAACTCACTGACTAATCTTGAAATCTCGGAGGCAGGCTAAAGAAAGGCTTTAAGGAAATTCCAGGGGCTTGGGAAAAACCCGAACATCAAACTTATTATTTATGAAGATTGTCTTCATCTAATGGATATAAAATGAGCTAATACTTATTTATATGAGATCGTTTGCTTCTACGTTTTTTGCTTATCTACTTATATCTTTAAATTAAACTTTAGTAAGTTTTTGTCTTCAAAAAACTTGTCAGCCTGTGTTAATCCTCCCAGATATTTCTTACTTATGGCATCTCAAAATAGTAAATTTGACGGGAGTAAGTAGATAGTTTAATTTTAAATCATTTTTAAAGTTTGGTCATGGAAATACAAATGTATGTTATTTATTTTTCAATTGATCACATTACTAAAATTAATAAAAAAATAAGTTTGGGAAATAAATAGTTACGTGAAATATAATTAGGTACATAGATACCTACATCCGTTTAGGTTACAATTTAATGATTGACACGGTGTCCTCTCAACGAGAGGGTTTAGTGTTTAGGCAATTTAAGTTTGGCATTGTAGGCTATATATGTTTGTGACACGCTAACAATGTTATTTCGTTATTATGGCGGACTGACTTGCAGGGAGATAGTAGAGGGACTCTACCTGCCAGAGGCAACCCGACACACGACTTTTTCCAGACCTGATTATAGAATATTTAAATGATTTGTTATTCTTATATCTAACTTAAATTATCAGTGAAATAACACATTTTTTTACGGATTTTATCGCGTTGTATTAATTTTATTTAATTCCCGACGTTTCGGATCCTTACAGCATCCATTGGTCACTTGGTCACACATGGTCACAAAATTATCAGTCTTTTTACTTTATCTAATTGCACTTAGATCATTACAATTTATATGTTATTATTGCGAAATAATAAATCTTGTTTATTCTTTCGAGATTTGATCAAATCAATCTAAGTCTACTAATACTTAAATACTTATTTAAACAAAGTTAATAAGTCCTATGTGGAACAAATGAATATTTACTTTGATTTCAGGGCGCCTTTGTACCAGTATAGTATAGCTACAACCGATGTTAGCTAAAGTGGCTAAAGTATGTTTACAAACAAGCCGCTACGCGCCAGCAGCGGCCTCACTACATTTAAGTGAGTCTGAGAGAAAGGCACCTTCCCGCAGTTAAATCTCTATAATGTTTTATTTATCAGAGAAACAAAAACATCCCCAAACGGATATGAACATTGTCTCTATCACAGATGTTTCCAGTATCAATACAATTCTGTCTGATGACAGTTACTAATATTGAGCTATATTTAAACTGCACTCAAGCTATTGAATAGTAAATAATAAAGCTTGACATGTAATCAGTAGATAGGTTTAACAAAGCTTTGATTTCAAGTCACGATGGTGACGAGCCGCCAACAAACCTACACGTTACATGGATAATTATTCAAAGTGAATAACGGAAATTATCATACCGGTGGGGGTTCCGACGTGCTGTATACTTCAGATGGAGGATATTCCGGTTTCATGGTGATGGTTGCCATGGAGTCTGGTTGATGCTCCTTCTCCATCACGCGATTTTATATTCACAAAAAAAAACTTAGCGCCCTGGTATTGTTGCGCGCGTAATGTTTGACGATCGAAGTAGAAGTGCGCGCGAGTGAACGGTGCTGCACAGCGTAGGCGCAGTCGCCGCCGCCGCCGTTTCAAACGTGGTGGGGCTGCGCGACACTGCCGTAAACGCATTCACTTATGACCTATGGAGACCATTGCGGAGATTATTGCGAAGAGCATTATCCCTATCTCCCTATAGTATTGATATCGGTTATTTTTTATGCCTGACACATAAATGCATGCTACACTGAAACTTGTAAATATAATATCTACACTTACACTATCACTACGTACACTATCTTATTCAGATGAGTATTACTACATATCTCTAATATGTATATATATATATACTAGCTTCTGCCCGCGGCTTTGCTAACGTGAAGCTATATCAATGTAATAAAATGTATCATGTAAAAATGGAAAACCAACATGGATGACCTCTTTTTTGTATGAGCCTCTATACATCAGGGAGGTCAAGCTGTATCTCAGGATTCATTTAATTAATTGAGATAAAAAGTTCACCAGTTTTTAAGTTGGAGCATATACTTTATAACAGTAATAATAAAACATCTATTCAGTAGTTTTTGCTCCAACCTGTAAAAAACAGACAAACGGACAAGAATTTTAAAAATCTAATTTTCGGATTCGGAGACGTTTATATGCCATAACCCACGTGTTTTTTTTTAATATCTTCAATGTACAGACACAGCTTTTTTACAATTTTATAATAGTAGAGAAGAAGATATATATGTCTAAATTAGCTATTTATATATACAGGTTAACCTTATTGGCGAGCCACTGGCATCCTTTCACTACCTACTTGTAAATTCTTAGGACATTGAGATAACTAGGTATACAAATATATAAAAATAACTAACAGGGAAGCCCGACTATAATGGACTCATCCCTCAGAAAAGTCAAATGCCTTAAAAATAATTAACCTAAAAAGCCTTAAAAAATAATGTTAGGTATGTGCAAAACAGTTTCGGAAGTCGGTGCCTTCAGTTTGGTCAGATCTTTATTTTTGCCAGCGACTTCCGAAACGGTATTGCACTTATCATTAGTTTTTATGTTTTTGAAGGCGGTTTTACTTTTTGTTAAAAGATATTTAATTTCAACATTTAGTGGCGAGGAGAATTTACTGCACCTACCTCAACGACGTCATCATTTTATCCGATACGTACCTATTACTGTCATTTTGTTCTAAATTTTGTGATCAATTACTTAATCTTCACCAAATTGTATGCATGGGAATGGGGGAGGGAATCGCTTCAATTGTGTCCCTTTCAAACAAAAGAAGAATTTTCCAAATCTGTCCAGAGTAATCGGGAACAACCGACATAAAAAAATATTTCGACGAATAATGAACCCCGCTTCAGGACTTCAGGGAGTAAGTAACTTATAAATTTTGATGATCAACAGTGAGTGATTCAGCGACAAAATCGGGTTATTTTGATATCAATAGATAATATCTAAAGTAGGTATAAGAGCTATGCAATTGAATTTTTACATCTATTACTAATATATAAAGCTGAAGAGTTTGTTTGTTTGTTTACTTGAACGCACTAATATCGAGAACTACTGGTCCGATTTGAAAAATTCTTTCAGTGTTAGATAGCCCATTTATTGAGGAAGGCTATAGGCTATATATCATCACGCTACGCGGACGACGTCGCGGGCAGAAGCTAGTGTTTAATAAATCCACTAGTGACATCATATCCCGAGAATTTTGTATCAAGTTCAAGATATGTACAATGGGTTCAAAAAACGACGAAGCGCTTCGAGAAAAGGTAGGTAGTACACTAGCATTTTGCTTCGCTCGTCTTGACGGGGGTCCCCCAAGATATTAAACCTCAACTGGTATGTGAAAAAAACTCGGATTCCCATCCATACCGCTAATCTAGGTTCCTGTTTTACCAAATTTTCATCCGAAATACTTCACTGAAAATAAATGTAAGCGAATGCAATTCTTGATAACTTTACTAACGTTTGGAACGATTTTCCGGTCGTTTATTTCCAGTGAAAGACGAAACGATGCGGTAGGGACCTAGATTAACGGTATCTCTATCTGAATAATAACACAATTAGATAAAATATTGTTTGGATTACGCTTTATTTTAGTATTACGTTTTTATGGGCAATTCAAGCTCCGCTGGACCCTTAAAATGAAAAATCTTTGCAAAGAAACTTTGCATTCTGCCAATAAACATATTAATTGCAATTCAACAAAATTGAATTTAAAAAAACACTACTTCTTTACAACACAACTTTAATTTTCATGAATCCGAAATTATTTTTGAATAACGATTTATATTGGTATCCAAAACGTACCCATTTTTATAGGCGATTCGGTTCTTTGGAGCATATCCCATGCGTGCTCATTTGGATTGAGGTCTGGCGATTGAGCAGACCAAGGCAGAATGTTCATGCGAGCATCGGCAAAAGTGCATGTTACGACTCTAGCTGTGTCAGCAATCCTCTCCGCATAAATGTGAGCATTGAGGTTGCCCCTGACCCAAATAAAATCGGTTCTTCAACCAATCCAAATACCGGCCCAAACCATAATTGTTTTGTTCCGCCTACATATGAATGAACTATACTAATATTATAGTAAGAAGAACGAGATTCATTGGAAAAGCAAACACAACGCCAGTCTTCTTCCTCCCAATTTCTGTGTTCGCGTGCCTACGATTGTGGGGTGGAATTCATAGCGGCTTTCGGGAAACGCAGACCTGCTTCACGGTTTTGGTCGCTTAGCAGTTAGCCAGAATAGCTTAGCTGCAGTCTCGTAACCGTCATTGCAGTCATGGTACGATTCCGTCGCGCATTACCTATTGTCGATGTACCTGTCCTGTCTGCGAGTGGTGATGCGAGATCGTCTTCAATGTTGCTCGGCCACGGTGCCAGTGATACGATAGCGCTTTCAGAGGCTGTTTATGACGCTCTGTGTAGTGCCAAAAGCGACAGCCACAGTACCTACGTTACTTAGCACCAGCTTGCAACATCCCGATGCTCTCAACATGTCTTCTCGTGTCAGTCAGATATTTTCAGTTCCGTTATAGAACTAGGAATGATTGTGTAAAAACGCTATTACACACTTTTATAAGAATCCTCATTGACAGTTTATTTTCTATTTTTAATGAAAATTCAAATATTTAGTATGAATCAGTAACGATCCAAAAAAAATTAAAATAATAATCGTCAATTGCGGCGATACTTAGTCTAAAACATACTTGATGATCCCTAGACACTTTTGATGTATTTAAACTAACTTATCAGTCAGTGTTCACAATAGTACCTACATTATGATTATTTAAGTGCGTGTAGTGTAGTAGCTCACCTTACCTTTTACATATGTATTAGTATTAAGCTTAGTGTAAGTTATTCAGTAATATAAAGACCATCCAACCGTCAACACGTCTCTAATATTTGCAACGAACGCCCCACATTGCATGGCGACCCTGCCAGTGCTGCCACGTCGGCAGCGCTGAGCAATTAAAACACAACTTTGTAACTGTTGCACCTGAATGTCTGGGGCGATGGAGCGTAATGAAAATTTGGAAAAAAAAAAAATTGCTGGGTGCCGGGTGTTGTCCGCGCCCATGTGTGATGTGCTGCCGGGAGATGTTCGCGTCCATGGAGCAGTATGGACTGCCCTGCCCTGCCTGCGTCCAGGAAGCAGCGTGCAGTGCTGCCCTGCCCTACCTGCCTTTTTTCAAATTAAAAACTTTTTTCAAATTTTCAACTTACTTAAAAACACCAAACACAGAACGAAACAAACCCGAAACCAAAAACAAACCCGAAAAACACCAAACACAGCACGTTTGGTGTTTTTCGGGTTATGGAGTGTTTGGCTACAAGAAAGCAGAGGCTGTACCTAATTATTAAAGCGCACGTATGTCATACGACGTTTTATAACATATTTGCGAGGAAATGATAAAAACAATACAGCGAAAAGAAAAAGCGCGTAAATTTTTACTTGTTCACAAATTAGGGATGCGCGCCACGATGCGCGCGCATCAGCGCTTTTTTTAAGGCAAAGGCACAAGAAACAGCCAGTATTACTATAGGTACAGTAAATTAATATTTTTGTGATTTATTGTAAAAAATAATTAAAATAAAGAATTAAATGCTTATTTATTATATTTCATCTCCCAAAGTTAATTTTATTCATAAAATGTTGACTACTTTTCTGATATAAAAACTCTTTGATATGATTTAAAAAAGTACCGTTCGTTTTAGACGGAGCCTCTTTATAAACTGTGCGTTTTACACTAAACTTAGAGTAAGGAATATTGTCTTACTTCAATGACACTAAATTACCGCACAAGTGCGTAATGAGATACATTACGATACTGAAATTGGTGAAGTAAGAGACCCTTTACGAGCAAATGCAATGCAAATGAGCAAATGCGCAAATATAAAATGATCTGACGATTGTTATTTTTGTGTCATCCTCAACTTATTTTGAACCAAGTGCGATTCTGTTGTAGATAGATCTATACCAAATGGAAATTAACAATGGGTATTTCTATAAGGAATCACACAACAAAGATTTTTTCTTGATAAAGTTCAATTTAAAAAAATATATCAGCAAGCTTTTCTAGTAATCGCAAACTTTTTTGTATATTTTTCTTTTTTTTTTCAAGATCAGCAGTCAATTATTTGATCTACTATTATTTCGATTCATTCGAATGGGGCTGAAAAACTTTTTATTTATTTATTTAATAGACATGCCAACGATAATATTTTTATTAATAGTAGTAGTCATAATTTCCACATAAAATTATGTAATGATTGTTACCTTTTTGGTGAAAATGTTACTTTTTGAGCAGACCCAAATATTTGACTATCTCTCACTGGCAACACTGCAAGAAGGGCCCGCCCTAGACATGTGTAGGTGATGCGCGTAATATTACTCGGGTGATATTACTTCACAATGTGATGCCATATTACGCATTACGCGACGAAAACTAACATCACACCATCACCCGCGCATTTCCTATAATAGAAGAGTGCGAGTGTGAGGAGTGATGAAGTGATGTTTGATGATAAGTAATGTTCGTTTCTGGAACGTAATTTCGCATTCTGTGCTGCCTACTCGAATCGACTTCGCGCGACGCGCGGTAGAGTGAGACAGATGGACGTTGTTCCACAAGTTAGATAGAGAGACGAGATAAGGCGAAGACAAGAAACGTTCGTGACGGATTTTAAGCCGTAAGTTATTATGAGGTTTATTTTTATTTAGCCGGGTTTTTGCCTATGATCACTTGCATTGTTTACATTTTTTTCAGTCAGAACTATGTAGTTGGCGAAATGCATTTTGTTGGCTAGATATTCTTTAAAATTAATATCACTTCAAAGTAATAGTACAGTCGAAGTACAAACATTATCAGATCGTTCGAATACGTCGCGTAATGTTTCGAGTAATGCGTAATGTTATCGAGTAATATCACCTGACCGAAAAAGTAATGTTGCATCACATTACTTCATAAGGTGATGTTTTGCGCATGTCTAGCCCGCCCTCCCATGCTTAAGCATCTCTTAGTAGTCTGTGGCACAGAGTACAATATATGGAACTACGGATAGTCTGTGGCCCACCCTGGCCTGCTCTGCCCCTGGCAACACTGATCAGCAGCTGAACTGAAATTTCTTCTCTAAGTACCTATTTTGACTTTTAAATTGTATTCAAAGGAGATTCAAAGGTATTCAGTAACTTGACAGTTGAAGGGTTACCAGATTTGACAAAAAAAAGATAGTGAGGTAGTCAAAGAATGAACGAAATTGAATGAACTTAAATAATGTACTTACATGAACAAACTTTTTATGTATATTGAATAGTCTTCAAAACACAATATAAACTATTAAAAATAGTAGAATCTGTTTCTTAGTAGTAAGTTAATCTATAAAATGTCAAAAATTACAAAAGTAAAAAAGTTAAATTATATGTTTATTTTTTTTTTGTTGGTTTTTATTAGAAGAAAATAGAAAAGGAAATTACTTTGATTAATTATTCTTATATTTTACATCATATTTACAATTTTTTAGTTTAATTTTAACCATTTTTATCAATCAATCTTTACGCAAAATCATTCATTAACCCAACACTATTAGTTGTAGTGTGGTATCGTCCAACTATATTAATATACATACCAAAGAGTATATTAATATTATAGTTGTACATACATACTCTTTGGTGGTATCAATATTTCTTAGCTTGCTACTACTAGCTACCTATCTAATCTGTGTTTCTCTTCGAACTGTTAGTCTGTTACTGAATACAAGTCGAAGTATAGTTGAATTATTTCAGTATTTTCCTCTAGAAATAAATAATACTAAATTCTGAGGCTCGTTCAGTAAATATATGCAATGGCAAATTCCGGAAAAGGCACTTTTCAACCAGTAAGATTTTATAAAAAAGTTGGAATTTATGAGGTTAAAGTCACTCACCACCAATATCATTTTATGTATGTATTTAAATCATATGTTTTTATTCCAGGACTCAGACGTTCACATTTCGTTTGAAGATCAGCAGAAAATAAATAAATTTGCTCGTCTCAATGCAAGATTGGATGATTACAAAGAAGAACTCAAAGTGAAACAAAATGACATGAAGAATTTAGAAGAAGCAGTAGAAGAACTAAGTCTTGCTGATGATGGAGAAAAGATCCCTTATCTCATAGGCGAAGTATTCATTTGTCAAGGCCTAGAAGACACTTTGGTAAGCATTTGGTTTTCTGACTCAGAGAGTTGTGTTAGGAACGGCGATTAATATACAACTAATCGAAAATCTCTATGAAAATTGCTCTATTTGTTGCAACAAATTAGACATCGGTGAGGTACCTACTTTGGATCTGGTCCCCTGGTGGATCAGGTTACAGGGTTATAACAATCCATCATGCCTATATTCCCCGAAGGGTTAGGCAGAGGCATACTAATGTACACCCACAGTTCGCCGGTATGTTTAGGTCCCATGTAATAGGGGGTGTGCCTATTGCCATTAACCGGGCACAAATTCCTAACTCCGAGCTGCTACTGGGAATTTCATAGAAAAACCCAATAACACTGCTCGACCTGGGAATCAAACCCAGGACCTCTAGCGTAGCAGTCGCGCTCAGGACCACTTCGCTAATGAGGCAGTTCAGGGTAATAATCCTAGGTATTATAGTGGTCAAAGAATTGAAAATTAGTAATTGATGATAAAAAATTAATTATCTTTTGTATGTTTTTAACATTTTCCATGCTAAGATAATAAAGTTATTTGTTGTAATGAAGGGAATACACAACACTTACTTCGCAAGGAACACATTTATTCTACTTTCATTTCAACAGATAATCTATCATACCCTGCCGCCTTACCAACTTTCATACCTTTCAGTGCTTTTATAATTTCATCCATAACAATCTCACTTTCATCATCTCCATTTATGTCCGATTTCAGTGAACGCACTTCCGCCCAGTCACTCAGTCTTTTTTTTACACACAAGCCAAATAAATAAACTCTCAAAATATAATACCTTCCAATGTTCCAAAACCTTACATTCTTCAGTTAACAAGCATTCATCTTCTCTAATGACAAATTCAATGCCCCTTTAACTCCACAAGCCCATCTTACCTGCTTTTTTAAACAGTTTAATATTCGCCCTGAAGTTATCAGAGAATTTCCTACTATCCTGTTCCTCTTTTTCATTCTTCTTCATTCTTACTATCTCTTTTACGTTAGCTTTCATTTCGGTGTAATGTTTCTTCACTCTTTCCAAATCGTCTTTCGTCGTTGTTGCCTAAAAGATGGCAGATACATTATGATATGATGTATTAGAAACCACCTCTGCTAAAATTAATTAATTGAATCCAGTGTGCATATAAAAAATTATGGAATATATTATAAAACATATTTCAGATAGATTGCTTTCTCTGTAGTTTTTTTAAGTATATAATCTATTATAACAAATTATAAATTTAAATAACTATGCCCCTTACTGAAATGTAAAGGTTACAAGCTCAGGGGCCCAAGTGTGCTATTTTAAATAATATGTATCATAATTAGCCACCTGCAAGATTCAACTGATTGCAACTCCAAGACTAGAGAACAGAATTCTCTATGAGCTTGAATGTGACATAAGAGCTTAGGTGTCGTTGTGTGCTCGAGTCCTTTTTATGCGACGAGTATTGTTACACTAGCTTCTGCCCGCGACTTCGTCCACGTAGCGTGATGATATTATAGCCTATAGCCTTCCTCAATAAATTGTCTATCTATCACTGAAATAATTTTTCAAATCGGACCAATAGTTCCTGAGATTAGCGCGTTCAAGCAAACAAACAAACTCTTCAGCTTTATATATTACTGTAGATTTATATAGGACGGGGAAAACGGCTCAGATAAAAAAATAAAATTGGGTAATTAGGTATAGTCCAGCTATCATGCGAGACACATTGAAATTTTATTTTTTGAAATTTTATTGTTGTGCTGGACCAGTACCAGAAATAGATAATAATAATAATGCTTTATTGGTTCATGAAAAAAAAAGACTATTTAAAATACAGAGGTTACTATAATGAGATACCTACAGCTTTGCGGTAGCACGAAGAAACCATTTAAGGAACTTCGAACAAACAATTGCTGGATAAAAAGATTAAAAAATCAGGACAAAGATATATACAAACGAAGCGATATTGTAAATACAGCTACGGAGTTTTATAGAAATCTATACAGTGGCAATAATAATAGGTCTTTACCTATGAAATTGCCGTTCTGCAGTACTGGCCATTTCAAATCAAAATTATTTTTGTTTGGCTAAGAATTCTAATTTCAAATTAATTTTATTTTAAAAACATGGAATTCTTTTTCCAAAAGTAGTCATTTGTTTATTGATTAGTGTTACATTTTCATCGCATTTCAATCTTTTTCGTCATCATGGATACGTTAAAAATCGAGTAATTATGGAATATGAGTACCGTCGTGGCAGCAACGCGGCACAAGCGGCACGCAACATCAACGACGTTTACGGAGCTAACACTACAAACCAACGCACCACCCGTTATCAGGCCCGTATTTCCCCTTAGGCCCACAAGGCCCTGGCCTAGGGTCCCAGCCAGCCTAGGGGCCCCAGTTCCAGTGGCGGAACCTGCGTACAAGCTCAAAGGCCTAGGGGCCCAGCCAGCCTTGGGGCCCCAGTTCCAGTGGCGGAACCTGCGTACAAGCTCAAAGGCCTAGGGGCCCAGCCAGCCTTGGGGCCCCAGTTCCAGTGGCGGAACCTGCGTACAAGCTCAAAGGCCTAGGGGCCCAGCCAGCCTTGGGGCCCCAGTTCCAGTGGCGGAACCTGCGTACAAGCTCAAAGGCCTAGGGGCCCAGCCAGCCTTGGGGCCCCAGTTCCAGTGGCGGAACCTGCGTACAAGCTCAAAGGCCTAGGGGCCCAGCCAGCCTTGGGGCCCCAGTTCCAGTGGCGGAACCTGCGTACAAGCTCAAAGGCCTAGGGGCCCAGCCAGCCTTGGGGCCCCAGTTCCAGTGGCGGAACCTGCGTACAAGCTCAAAAGCCTGGCTTGTCGTATAAATAAACTTTATTTAAAATATTATTTAAAGTCTTGAAAGGATATTACGCATTCGAGCTATTTAAAAGTTAGTGGTCTTATTGTGGACACACTTGCCAGGACTCGTCTACCAAATTATCAAATAAACAGACGTCACCTAAGAAAGAGTTGAGTTACGGTCGTTTTAAATCTTACTCGCACGCGCGTGCACTTCAACATATCTTTACAATTCAGAAAGTACTCATTTACTAGGATATACACAGCTACAGAAAGTGTCTCTTATAACCTTTGACTATCTTAGATCAAAGCTTAAAACTGAAAGTAACTTTTTAATTTGCCGGTTCGCATATGTACTGGCAGATTTCTTTCCTCGCATAATTAATTGTAAAATGTTGTATTATCTTCTTGGTAAAAGGTAGGAGATTACTGAATTTTTTTTGAGATATTGGCCTTGTATGAATACCCATACGTGGTTGGTGGACGTCGCGCATTATTTTCATATTAAAATCAAAACTAATTCGGTTTCGTGTAGTCAATTTAGCATCATAAAACGTGGAATATATAGTGCCGGTTTTAGCACCACCTGGGCGAGATTTTAATCAGCGCCAAACCCATACGAAAAAAGGCAAAAAATATAAATTACCTATATAGTACCTATAATCATAGATGTATATATAAGCACATCAACAAAATCTAGGGATATTTTGACTAAGACTTTAAGTGTAAAAACTTTCTACAAAAGTTTAAGGGATTAATTAGCTCTTTCTTGCTAATTCTTGCTAATTTTACTAAATTATTTCGAAATAATTAAAAACAAATGATGGTGCTAAAATTGTGGAAAGGCTACAAAAATCACATTGTTTGTTATTGATTTACTGTTGTTTTTTAGAAAGAAAAGGTTGTAACCGTTAATTTTGTTTAAAATTAACTGTGGCATGTAGGCATGTGGTTAAACATGGTGTAACGCGTAGTTCCCGAGGATCTGAGTGTAAATTAGAACATGATATCCAGGTTGTGATCACGTTATCGAGCTTCAGAAGATGTAATAGAACTGCATACGTACAAGCAGAAAATTCTCCAATACCCATCACGATTTCTGCCTCTATGGTCGAAGTCGAAGCACATCAGTAGAATTGGTGAGAGGTTTGAGCGCCTTCCTTCGGGAACTCGTGCGTTCTGGTCTCTTGGGAAAAAGAAATATCTGTAAGCCATCCTTTTCACCTCTACACATGGTAAATGGTCGTCGCTCAAATCCCTCAAACTATAGACCGATAGTCATAAGAGAAGAGAGAAGAAAAGGGAGGCCTTTTCTCGAAGATAATGGAATCCATTGTCAACTGCCAGCTCCTTCGGTTCTTAAAGGATTTGCGTCGTGACCAGCAGTACGACTTTCGTAAGGGTCGATCGGCTGTTGATCTTCTATATGGTATACCTGACACATCGTTGGTCTTAGGCGATCGAAAATTAGGGGGAAGCCTTGGCGTTCAGTTTGGATATAGCGAAAGCCTTTGATCGGGTATGGAACAAAACGCTTCTTTCGACGCTTTCTTCCTATGGGCTTCCTGAGAAACTATGTGAAAAAGTCACCAGCTTTCTTGCAGACAGAATCATGAAGGTCGTAGTCGACGGTGAATGCTCGGATTCCACACTTATAAATGCTGGTGTCCCTCAAGACTGTGTGCTATCATCGCCTACTTTGTTCCTCCTCTATATGGTCGACTGCCAAGATATTTCAAACCGACGAATTGAGAACCTCCTCTTTTTTGAAGCCGGATGAAAATGGAATGATTTCGAGATGGGGGAGGGGGCCCCCAAATGCCAAGTGCCTAGGGGCCCTGGCCCCTTAAATACGGGCCTGCACACTTGCCAGGACTCGTCTACCAAATTATCAAATAAACAGACGTCACCTAAGAAAGAGTTGAGTTACGGTCGTTTTAAATCTTACTCGCACGCGCGTGCACTTCAACATATCTTTACAATTCAGAAAGTACTCATTTACTAGGATATACACAGCTACAGAAAGTGTCTCTTATAACCTTTGACTATCTTAGATCAAAGCTTAAAACTGAAAGTAACTTTTTAATTTGCCGGTTCGCATATGTACTGGCAGATTTCTTTCCTCGCATAATTAATTGTAAAATGTTGTATTATCTTCTTGGTAAAAGGTAGGAGATTACTGAATTTTTTTTGAGATATTGGCCTTGTATGAATACCCATACGTGGTTGGTGGACGTCGCGCATTATTTTCATATTAAAATCAAAACTAATTCGGTTTCGTGTAGTCAATTTAGCATCATAAAACGTGGAATATATAGTGCCGGTTTTAGCACCACCTGGGCGAGATTTTAATCAGCGCCAAACCCATACGAAAAAAGGCAAAAAATATAAATTACCTATATAGTACCTATAATCATAGATGTATATATAAGCACATCAACAAAATCTAGGGATATTTTGACTAAGACTTTAAGTGTAAAAACTTTCTACAAAAGTTTAAGGGATTAATTAGCTCTTTCTTGCTAATTCTTGCTAATTTTACTAAATTATTTCGAAATAATTAAAAACAAATGATGGTGCTAAAATTGTGGAAAGGCTACAAAAATCACATTGTTTGTTATTGATTTACTGTTGTTTTTTAGAAAGAAAAGGTTGTAACCGTTAATTTTGTTTAAAATTAACTGTGGCATGTAGGCATGTGGTTAAACATGGTGTAACGCGTAGTTCCCGAGGATCTGAGTGTAAATTAGAACATGATATCCAGGTTGTGATCACGTTATCGAGCTTCAGAAGATGTAATAGAACTGCATACGTACAAGCAGAAAATTCTCCAATACCCATCACGATTTCTGCCTCTATGGTCGAAGTCGAAGCACATCAGTAGAATTGGTGAGAGGTTTGAGCGCCTTCCTTCGGGAACTCGTGCGTTCTGGTCTCTTGGGAAAAAGAAATATCTGTAAGCCATCCTTTTCACCTCTACACATGGTAAATGGTCGTCGCTCAAATCCCTCAAACTATAGACCGATAGTCATAAGAGAAGAGAGAAGAAAAGGGAGGCCTTTTCTCGAAGATAATGGAATCCATTGTCAACTGCCAGCTCCTTCGGTTCTTAAAGGATTTGCGTCGTGACCAGCAGTACGACTTTCGTAAGGGTCGATCGGCTGTTGATCTTCTATATGGTATACCTGACACATCGTTGGTCTTAGGCGATCGAAAATTAGGGGGAAGCCTTGGCGTTCAGTTTGGATATAGCGAAAGCCTTTGATCGGGTATGGAACAAAACGCTTCTTTCGACGCTTTCTTCCTATGGGCTTCCTGAGAAACTATGTGAAAAAGTCACCAGCTTTCTTGCAGACAGAATCATGAAGGTCGTAGTCGACGGTGAATGCTCGGATTCCACACTTATAAATGCTGGTGTCCCTCAAGACTGTGTGCTATCATCGCCTACTTTGTTCCTCCTCTATATGGTCGACTGCCAAGATATTTCAAACCGACGAATTGAGAACCTCCTCTTTTTTGAAGCCGGATGAAAATGGAATGATTTCGAGATGGGGGAGGGGGCCCCCAAATGCCAAGTGCCTAGGGGCCCTGGCCCCTTAAATACGGGCCTGCCCGTTATTGGTTTGCTCACTTCTGTTCTGGGAATTTCGACCTGAAAAATGAACCTCGCTATCGTCCGAAGACTGGTCGACAATGACGAATTAAAGGCGATTGTGGAAGCTGATGATACACAATCGACGGCTGAATTAGCAGCAGCTTTCGACGTTAGCGTCTAAACAATATTGGTCCATTTGCGTCAAATTGGCAAGGTAAAAAAGCTTGACAAATGGGTGCCCCACGAACTCAATGATCGCCAGCGCGAAGTACGCGTCGAAACGTGCCTTGCACTGCTCAACAGACACACAAATGAAGGAATTATTAACCGCATTGTTACCTGCGATGAAAAATGGATTCTGTTTGGTTATCAAACAGTATCCATTTTTCATCGCAAGCGCTCAGCAAGTTGGTTGGATCCTGGTTCAGCACCTAAACAATGCCCTAAACGAAAACTTACCCTTAGAAAAGTAATGGTCACTGTTTGGTGGTCTAGCGCCGGTGTGATTCATCACAGCTTCTTACCAAACGGGGTGAGCATTACTGCAGATGTGTACTGTGAAGAACTGAACACAATGATGGAGAAGCTGGCACATCTCCAACCAGCATTGGTCAATCGCTCGTCTCCGCTGCTCCTGCACGATAACGCGCGACCTCATACTGCACAGCAGATGGTCTCCAAGTTGCAAGAACTGGGGTTGGAAGTTCTCCGTCATCCGCACTACTTACCAGACCTTGCGCCTACAGACTACTACTTTTTCCAGAATTTGGATAACTTCTTGGCGGAAAAAAATTCAATACCCGAGAGGCAGTACAAAATGCCTTTGAAGAATTTGTTCCCTCCCGTCCAGCTGATTTCTTTAAGAAGGGCATCAATAAACTGCCACTGCGTTGGCAAAGATGCATTGATTGCATGGGTGATTACTTCGATTAATACAAATAAAAAAATTATGAAAAAAATTCGTTTAAATTTTTTCAAACAAAACGGCAATTTCATAGGTAAAGACCTAATAATAATAACAACATAACAACATCAAATAATAACAAAGAAGGTAAATTTAAAAACTTTATAGAGATCAATGAAACCGAAGTTGTAGAAACAATAAAAAAACTTAAAATAGAAAAAAGCCCAGGCTCCGACAACATCACAAATGAAGCACTGAAAGCTGCTCAGTTAATTTTGGCTGCACCATTGACCAAATTGTTCAACTTGATACTCCAACACTCTGTAACACCCACTCAGTGGTCGGAAGCAAACATTATATTATTATATAAAAAAGGAGACCCCAAAAATATTGGCAACTATAGACCAATCAGTCTTTTACCTAGCCTCTACAAATTATTCTCTACAATTATTAACAAAAGAATAAGTACAACACTAGAAACAAAACAACCAGTACAACAAGCGGGCTTCAGAAAAGGCTTTTCAACAACTGATCACATCCACACAATAGAATTGATCACAGAAAAATGTCGAGAACAGAGAGGACTCTATATTTAACTTTTATCGACTACCAAAAAGCTTTCGACTGCGTTTCACACAATAGCATATGGGAAAGCTTGGTAGAGCAAGGAGTGGAAGAAGTATACATAAAAATAATTCATCGGCCCATGTTTTTCCCCTAAAAAGGGGAGTAAGACGGAGAAATAGTATTGGGCAAAGGGGGTCTCCTTTGCCCAATACAGTTTCCCATATGCTATTCGTCTCTGCTGTATTATGAGCTGTTTTATGGAATTTTAATGCAACAGCCATAATATATAGTTGTCTAACTCGTAACTACTCGTAATACACCTTATCTTATTACAGCAAGTTGGTTGAGAAGCGTATAGGTTTCTTGTAGGTTACCTTAAGAATGGCCCGTTGCGAGCGTTCTAAGGTGATAAAATTTGATTTATGTGCCATTCCCCACGAGGTAATACAATAATTGAGAATTGACTCACAAAGAGCCAGGTAAATCATCTTGAGTGTTTTTTCATTTGCTATTTGGCCGAGTCTCTTAAATATATACGTTAGTTTTCTAACACGTCCACTCACGTACTGCAACTGTTTTGTCCAGGTGAGGTGACGCCAAGATATTTGATATTGTTCACCTGTTCAAAGCTAGGGCATGAACAGCCAATACCAGTGTAATCATTACATTTATGGATTTTAATGGTCATATGTGCTATGTTACAAGAAATGTAGACAAGACGAAAGTTGTGAACTTCACAACTTTCGTCTTGTCTACATTAAGTGTTAACAAGTTGTGTTGTAACCAATTGGCAATCTGGTTAACTCCTAACTTCGCCGCCTGATACAGAAACTTTTAACGGAAACTCAGATCTCGTCTCCTTCGGATACGTCATACCTAAATTACCCAGGCTATAAAATTTAGTACAAGTTTGTGCCACGAGCCGGTGTATGCGTATACGTGAGGGACGATATCTGTGTCCGCCGCCTAGGCAGTCTTGAAGGTAGGGACCTCTCCTATATCTGGCTGCGTATGGATTGCGACGACCATCCGCGCATATACGCATGTCTCTATAGGTCCCACAGCGGCGATGCAGAAACAGACCGACTCTTCGAGCACGTCGAATTGGCCATTCATTCCGTGCTAGAACAGAACCCGTCCGCCACGATTGTGGTTCTCAGTGACTTCAACGCACATCACGTTGAATGGCTTGGGTCACAGAAAACTGACCACGCGGGTAAAACTGTTCATGCCCTTGCCATGGCCTATGGTTTGACACAGATGGTTTCTTCGTTTACGCGAATACCAGATGTGGAAAACCATACACCTTCACTGTTGGATCTTCTGCTGACCTCTCATCCGGAAGGCTTAAAGGTGACCGTCGGAGCTCAGCTCGGTTCGTCGGACCATTGCCTGATTCGAAGCGTTGTGCCACTCACGGATCAATTGCGGTCTCGCACCGCGGGTTTCCGCCGTGTTTGGCACTTCAGGTCAGCGGACTGGGATGGGATGCGGACCTTCTTTTCATCCTACCCATGGGGACAAGTTTGTTTCTCGCTGGAAGACCCTTTTAGTGTCGCTGATCTGGTGCTTCAGGGCATGGAACTTTACATTCCAAGCTCTTTGGTTCCCGTGGGCGGTAGGTCTCAGCCCTGGTTTGGTTCATCCTGCAAATTGTCATCAAGCCAAAAGCAGGAGAAATTCAAAGCCTGGGTTAATGCGATAGCTACTGGGGATCCGAAAGCTGACCACCTGAAAAAGGACTACAACTTTTCCTCCCGATCCCTTAAAAGAGCCCTGGCCATGGCAAAAGCAAAGCACATCGGCAGGATTGGTGAGAAACTGGCTCGTCTTCCCTCGGGCACACGTGCCTTTTGGTCTCTTGACAAGGCTGTCGAAGGGAACTTCTGTCGACCATCTTTTCCACCTCTACGTAGGGAGGATGACGATTTGGCTTACGATCCAAAGGAGAAAGCCGATCTTCTGGGCTCTCTTTTTGCATCCAATTCTACTTTGGACGACGGGGAGAAACCACCACCGACCATCCCGCGCTGTGACAGTACTTTGGTGGACATTAAATTTACTCAAAAGTCTGTCCGAAAAGAGCTTATCTCCCTGAACATTCACAAGTCCAGTGGGCCTGACGCCATCCCTCCTATTGTACTAAAAATATGTGCTCCAGAGTTGGCTCCAATATTAACGCGTCTTTTCCGACTCTCCTACAATGCAGGCGCAGTCCCACAGTCTTGGAAGACGGCTTTAGTGCACCCCATTCCTAAAAAAGGCGACCGCTCTGATCCAGGTAACTACCGGCCCATTGCCATCACCTCTCTGCTCTCAAAAATAATGGAATCCATTATTAACCGCCAACTTCTACGGTACCTGGAGGAAAACCAGCTGATTAATGACCGCCAATACGGATTTCGTCAGGGTCGATCAGCTGGTGATCTTCTAGCCTACCTGACCCATCGTTGGGCGTTGGCGATTGAGAGCGGGGGGGAGGCCATGGCGGTTAGTCCGGACATTTCGAAAGCCTTCGATCGGGTGTGGCACAAGGCGCTTCTTTCAAAGCTTCCTTCTTATGGGTTGCCTGAGAAACTCTGCAACTGGGTTGCCAGCTTCCTCACGGAGCGTAGCTTCAAGGTCGTTGTCGACGGTTCATGCTCCAACCCTCACCCCGTGAACGCTGGTGTCCCACAAGGCTGTGTGCTTTCCCCAACCCTTTTTCTTCTGCATATCAATGATATGTTGCATTTCGGTAACATTCATTGCTATGCAGATGACAGTACGGTGGATGCCTCTTACTTTGGCCACTCCAACATTTCTCAGGCACACGTCCTTGAGTGTCGGAACAAACTTGTGTCTGAAATCGAGATAACCCTAGACCAAGTCTCGAAATGGGGCCATCTCAACTTGGTAAATTTCAACCCCCAAAAGACACAGGTCTGCGCGTTTTCTGCCAAAAACTTGCTGCCACTGCCTGCCTGCTGCACTGCACTATTGGGATTCTCGGTACCGTCGTAGAGAGTGACGTCAAATTTCGCGGTCATTTGGAAGACAAAGCTAAGTAGGCGGTATTTCACGTCGGTGCATCGCCTCCAATTATATAAGGCGCAAATACGGCCGCACATGGAATACTGCTGCCACCTCTGGGCCGGGGCCCCACAGTACCAGCTTCTTCCTTTTGACCGCATTCAACGTCGTGCAGCTCGAATCGTCGGTGACGGGAGTGCCACTGATCGGCTTGATCCTCTTGCCCTGCGGAGAGACGTGGCGTCTCTATGCATTTTTTACCGCATTTATCACGGGGAGTGTTCTGAGGAATTGTTCGAGCTTGTACCTCCCGCTACGTTCCGCCACAGATCCACCCGCCGGAAATGGAAATTTCATCCATTTCACATCGACGAATGGGTGTCCAAGACCGTGCGTTTCTCAAGAAACTTTTTACCACGCACAACTAATCTGTGGAATCAATTACCAGCGGAGGTATTTCCGAACCGGTACGACATGGCAACCTTCAAGAAGCGAGCCTATTCATTTCTCAAAGGTCGGCAACGCACTTACGACCCCTTTGGTGTTGTGGGTGTCAATGGGCGGCGGTGATCGCTTACCATCAGGTGACCCGCTTGCTCGCTTGCCTCCCTCTACTATAAAAAAAAATAGAAGACTACCGCAGTATCATCTGCATAGGCGAAAATTTTGGCGCTTAGCAAAGGCAGTGAGCAGAGACTATTAATATATATTATAAAGAGTGCTGGCCCAAGCACCCTGCCTTGTGGTACCCCGTAGTTGAGGCCAGCACAGGAACTGATGTGATCACCTATGCATATCCTCTGAGTGCGTTCTTTTAAGTACGATTGGAACCACTCCAGGTTTGTACCACGAATGCCTATACCTTCTAGCTTTTTAATGAGAATGCTTCTAGAAACGGTATCAAAGGCCTTCGCCAGGTCTAGGAAGACACCAGTGCATTTATATCCATTGTCTAGTTTATCGATGATAAAGTCGACTAGATTTGTAATTGCGCCTGCCGTCGACCTTTTATTGCGGAAGCCATATTGATTTTCTGACAGCATACCATATTTCTCCAGATAATTTATGAGTCTAATGTTCATTATCTTCTCGAGAATTTTTGAAAGTGACTTGAGTAGGGAAATAGGGCTATAAATTTAAGCATCTTTTTTTCTCCCGACTTAAAAAATTGGGCAGACGTTTGCCATTTTCATAGCCGTTGGTACTTCCCCAGTGGTTATACTTAAATAACATAGAAAGGCAATGGGGGGAGCGAGGTATAATTTATTTAATTTGAGGATCTTATTAGTAATACCATCCCATCCCAGCGCAGAATTCTCTTTAAGGGTAGAGATAATTTTACTAACTTCATAGCCATCAGTCGCTTTGGCGTAGAAAGAGTTACTGGGACTATTTTTCAAAATGTCATGTGTGGAGGCCAATTCATCTTCAGATTTATTTAGCAGTGTAAGGGTTTCTGTAGCGAAATGTTCTCCCACGGTTGTGAAAAAGAGGTTAGCTTTATGAAGAGACTCTTTTGGGCTTGTACAAGCAGTTAGAAGTTCAGAATACTTGGAGCTACTTTTTTCATAATAATATATTCTTTATAGCTGACCAAGTTTTTTTGTTGTCACCATTAGCATTTTCCAAAGATTTGACGTCATTCGCGTTTTTAATATTTTGTATAAGATTATTGCATACGTTTCTATAGTTTTTATACCTCTGTTGGATGGCTAAATCATCCTTATTTTGTTTTTATTAGCTTCAATATGTAAACGGTCTCTTTTACGGATACATTTAATTAATTAACCCTGAGACATCCATGTTTTTTTTAATGATTTTGATAGATGTAAATGATTGAATTGTTTTATTTAATATTTCCGTAAACTCTGTTATTGCTTCCGTGATATTAGTGTGTGTGTATATGAAGTTCCAGTTAATATTTTCAATGGCCAGTGGTTTTAAGTTTAAGTAGTCAATTTTTATTACATGTTTTGTGTCAGATAGCTTACTTGGGGTATCCCTAGCAATACCCAGAATGACAGTGTCGTGGTCAGTAATACCCGAGTTGCATATTACAACCTTCGCAGCTTTTTTAGATTTTATCATTGCATGATCTAAACACGTGCGATCATGTGTTCGGTATATGTGGCCTGGTAAGTATCCATAATGACCGGTAATGTCCAGGTAGTCAGTAGATCAAACATTCCATGGTCTGATTCCGTAAAATAATTAATTCAGACATGAAAATGAGAACCATATTTCTAGGCAATAAGATGTAAATATAAATTTATGGCGGACGAACAAAGGCTATGGCCAATGCTTACTGGTGAGTACAGTACTCTCCAATCTTTTTGGCCGAGCTGTACATAGGCGCGAGCCGCTGCGCAGAATAAATATTAAGGTATCATAGGGGAAGATGGAAGAGCGCGGGTGCACGGGGCGTCTACCGCGTTCACCCGCGCGCTGCCTCCTACCCGCTCGCGGCCTTGCAACTGTGTGAGTGTTACGTCCGTATGTGAACCACACGCTCATTGCATTCTGAGAATACAGTAGAGTTCAGAATCATTCATTTCGTTTTTGTTATTGGTAGTTAATGTTTTTGCTATTATTGTTATTATTGTTCGTTAGTGTTTTGTAATTATTGTTTGTCGGTATCGTGTTGTCGGATTGGAAGGCATTATGCAATAAACTAGATAAAAAATATCGAGCAAGAATTTATGGAAAGCGACAGTATCGATAAATTTGACTGATGAATTGTGCATTCGTGGAAGTGAAATGAATCGGCTGAATTGGAAACGGATTTTGAAAACGAAGACAATCATTCTTCTGATGGAATAGACCTCTTCATAAGGGTGTGACTATTTGTGTGTATTTTTTTGATATAATAATAGGTCTTTACCTATGAAATTGCCGTTCTGCAGTACTGGCCATTTCAAATCAAAATAATTTTTGTTTGGCTAAGAATTCTAATTTCAAATTAATTAAATTTTAAAAACATGGAATTCTTTTTCCAAAAGTAGTCATTTGTTTATTGATTAGTGTTAAATTTTCACCGCATTTCAATCTTTTTCGTCATCATGGCTACGTTAAAATTTCGAGTAATTATGGAATATGAGTACCCTCGTGGCAGCAACGCAGCACAAGCGGCACGCAACATCAACGACGTTTACGGAGCTAACAGTACAAACCAATGCACCACCTGTTATTGGTTTGCTCGCTTCCGTTCTGGGAATTTCGACCTGAAAAATGAACCTCGCCGTCGTCCGAAGACTTTGGTCGACAATGACGAATTAAAGGCGATTGTGGAAGCTGATGATACACAATCGACGGCTGAATTAGCAGCAGCTTTCGACGTTAGCGTCAAAACAATATTGGTCCATTTGCGTCAAATTGGCAAGGTAATAAAGCTTGATAAATGGGTGCCCCACGAACTCAATGATCGCCAGCGCGAAGTACGCGTCGAAACGTTCCTTGCACTGCTCAACAGACACACAAATGAAGGAATTTTGAAACGCATTGTTACCCGCGATGAAAAATGGATTCTGTTTGATAACCGCAAGCGCTCAGCAAGTTGGTTGGATCCTGGTTCAGCACCTAAACAATGCCCTAAACGAAAACTTACCCCTAGATAAGTAATGGTCACTGTTTGGTGGTCTAGCGCCGGTGTGATTCATCACAGCTTCTTACCAAACGGGGTGAGCATTACTGCAGATGTGTACTGTGAAGAACTGAACACAATGATGGAGAAGCTGGCACATCTCCAACCAGCATTGGTCAATCGCTCGTCTCCGCTGCTCCTGCACGATAACGCGCGACCTCATACTGCACAGCAGACGGTCTCCAAGTTGCAAGATCTGGGGTTGGAAGTTCTCCGTCATCCGCCCTACTCACCAGACCTTGCGCCTACAGACTACTACTTTTTCCAGAATTTGGATAACTTCTTGGCGGGAAAAAAATTAAATACCCGAGAGGCAGTACAAAATGCCTTTGAAGAATTTGTTGCCTCCCGTCCAGCTGATTTCTTTAAGAAGGGCATCAATAAACTGCCACTGCGTTGGCAAAGATGCATTGATTGCATGGGTGATTACTTCGATTAATACAAATAAAAAATACATGAAAAAAAATCGTTTAAATTTTTTCATACAAAACGGCCATTTCATAGATAAAGACCTAATATATTATGTTATGCAAATGTATAATATAATATCTATCTACTTACTGATCTAATACTCAATAGGATATTTGGATTAGTAATTTACCATGCGCAAGAAGGCGGGTGCAACATCTTCAGCCCGGCCAAAAAGATTGGGGACTACACTGTACTCACGTTTACTCAAATTTTTAACATATTATCAACTTAGAGAGTAGTGTCTCAAAATATAAGGCTAGTTTTACATCATTCACATCTTTATTTTCTTAGAAATGAGCTTTTACCTAATTTGTAATGATTTATGACGACATCAAACCACGCATCCGTACCTAGCATGGTTGTGGATCACAGATTGATCACCTACATACAAATCGATACTTCTACTAGGTACTTAACTTCTCGCATCTCGAGAATACATGAGTAGATACGTAGTGAACTAGCAGAGACAAAGCTTCATACAACCATGGTACAATATGTACCCTACCATGGCCTTAGGCTGAAAAAGTATTGATTTGATTACTAGCTAGCTCGACAGATGTTGTCCTGTCCAAGTTTCAACTAAGTTGGTACCTACCAAGAAAAATCTGCTAGAAAAAAAACGGATTCTGTTTTTCCATATTTTAAATATTCTTACTACTACCTATTACCTCTCAATACCTTTTTAATAATTAATTAATTTAAAAAAATTGTTCAGAAGTATAAAAATAAATAAATAAAATGTTTATTTGTCACAAAGAATAGTTACAAGCTTAATCCATGGTACACTGGTTCCCAAACTAGGCTGAAGCCTGTATTTTGGCAGGCACTGCTCAGTCAAAAGATATGACACTGTAGGCACTATGATAAACTTTGCTTATAAAGGTATGTTATTTACGTTAATTATCTTAAATTAGTTTTAAATTGTAACTATATTACGTGATGCTTGATAATATACAATAGAAATACGGATAGAATCGTGTGTTTCGACTTTTGCGCGTAAGACCCCAGTTCCCCCTCAGTTGCTGCTGCTCTGGCAGTTTGCAGTCCGTAGGGGCTCATAAAGGTCGGCAACGCTTCAGCAACTTCACTGGCGTTGCAAGTATCCATAGGTAATTATGACTACTTACCACCAGGTGGCTCATCTAGTTTACCCATTAAATCCATAAACAAATACAGCAACTTCACATGCGAGCCTGCTGCTTTTCCTCTGCAATGAATTTTCCGCAACTAAAGAATAATACATACATACCATCACACTGTATTCCCCTGTATTCTGCAGAGGAGTAGTAATACACTGCTCGACCCGGGAATCGAACCCAGGAGCTCCAGCAGGCTCGCTTGGGACCACTAGACTAATGATGTTAGTATTAAATAACGAAAAAAAAAATTTTTTGCGGCCTGCTATAAATATTGCAACGGAATTTACACCTAATTTACACTCACTTGCTTTAATGATAAGTTTTAAAATAACGATAGTGACGTACGCCGCGCGCGTGCAGAATGAAATCGTGAACAAAATGCGATTTGAGCAGGTTGTGTGATAAAATATCACAGGTGTGACAATATGAAAAATGATTTCATATGATTTTTCACATGAAAATTGCGAAATGTTATGCTTAATTGCAACAATAGTAGTATTACTTTTAACAAAGCACTTTTATTTTCAGAAATCCTTAGATGATGCCAAATCAAGGAAGGTGAATGAAATAAGTGAACTTGAAAGCAGATGTGTGGAGCTCAAATCTCAAATGGGTGAATTGAAAGCCCACTTATATGGAAAATTCGGCAGTCATATAAACTTGGAAAATGAAGAAGAATAAATTGTATAAATTTAACATAAATGTTACTTCAATTCTAAAACTACTTTTATTAAAAATATTATGAAATAAATCTTGCTAGATTTAACTTGCTAACTAATAAAAACACATTTGCACTTAATAAAATATTTAATAATTTAAAAACTGTTAGTGTGTATTACTAAATTAAAATCAAATTACAGGTCCCAAATCGTCACCAATTATATTTTTGGAGAGTAACTTAGCCTAGCAACTTCAGTTTAAGTAAAGATTGGAATACTTTTTTTTGCAGAATTTACATTAAAAATGAAATGTTCTGGTTAATATTTCATATTAGCCATATAACTTACTAAAAAAAATTGTAAACGATTATTTTTTAACATGTAATACAAGATACATAAATATAATGTTGTATACGCGACTATGCCTCAGAAAAAGTTTCTAACAAGCAATCAAATTAATTTCTATGAAATTAAAAAGAACATGACATACTTTGCTTTAATGAGAATTTAGGTTAAAAATTAAAGCCAATTAACAACAACTTCAGTACATTATTATTTAAAGTAGGTACATACCTTTATTTACTTAAATAACATTTTAATGTGCTAGTTAACAACAACCAAACACCACAAAGCTTGACAAAATAATGTAAATGACTCTGTTACTAACAATATTTTAATATTACTAATATTGTGGTGAAAAGGTTTGCCGTAGCCATCGCAACATCACACAATTACTGTGATAGCGCCAAATTCCACTTAACTTTGGTGTGTATGTTATGAATTACTCGAAGCAAAAAAAAACTTTATTACATCACATATCTTGACTAAAATATAATACTAAATAGGAAGCGGTAATAAAATTATCCATAAAATAAAATACTTTAAGTACATACTCATAAAATTAAATTAAGTATAACATTAATATTTCCTAAGTCAATATGATTTTATTAAAATATAAAATGTTGTATGTATGTACAATGTATAAAACTAAACTTGTACCATCGTCACTTACAGTAAACCAACATTATAAATAATAATTATACATTGTGGTTTTAATATAAACCACTGTTACAAATGTGGCAAGCCAAAAAGGAATAATGACCTATAAAAGTTGCGTAAAATTGGATATCATATCAACACGCCGTTTCTAAGGATGGAGCATATTCCATCGCGTATTATTCTATACACCTCTCTGGAGACTGGTGTGTGAATTAGAATGTGAACTTTGTTGCAGACTCTCCTCTTCATCAGTTTCTCGATCATTCGATATTTTTATAGCCTGATACCACTGATTGGTGAGATCCGTCATTTGACTTTTACAATCTTTTAACTCCTGAAATTGAAAATTAATTCATTATCGAAGTTATAATGGCGTTCAGTACTCATTTTCCTAAAGACATGAATAATTTACCGTCATAGCTAAATATAGTTCGCGCAAAATAACGACCCAAAACTAACGGAGAGGGGGAAAGTTTGCGCAGTGCATTTATTTGCGTGCAAAATGTATTATAAATCAACTACTGCGCATCCGCCATTTTGGTTTAAGTTATTTTGCGCCAACTGTACTAAGGTAAGCTCGGTTATTTTTTTATACCACTAAGGTGGCAAACAAGCATACAGCCCGCCTAATGGTAAGCGGTTTCCGTAGCCTATAGACGCTTGCAACAACAGGGGTATCACTCGTGCGTTGCCGACCCTGTAAAAGTCTTTTCTGACTCTTTTTTGAAGAACTCCATGCTATAGTCCTTTGAGAAAACCTCTGCAGGGTACTGATTCCACAACCTGAGTGTGCGGGGGAGGAAATTTCTCTGGAACAGTAGCAGTATGAGACTAGATTGGTTCTAAGGTATGTGGATAAACTCCACGCCGATGACGGAGGTGTGGTGATAGAAAGTAGCCATTGGCATCATTCCAAACGATTCCTCAGAATCACTCACTGCCCATTGTAAAAACAGTCTCCTCAGACTTAGGAGTTCTAGGCCGTTTGTGAGATTGGAATTGTTGGCAATCTTAAATGCCCGTCTCTAGACCGAGTCAAAGGATCAAGCTGGTATGTTGGTGCTCCCGCCTATAAGAGACAGCAGTACTCAATATGGGGCCGGACTCGCGACTTATAAAGTAGCCGTCTTTGGCCCAGGGTGAAGTACCGTCTTGCCTTATTAAACACTCCTGAGTTTTTGGATGTCAGCTTAACCTTACTCTCCAGGTGATTGTGGAATTGAACGCTGCTAGAAATGTCAACGCCAAGGATCTTATTATGTCACAGATATTAAAGGAGGTGTTCTGGGATTGAAGAGCCATAGCAAATGGGGGTTTTCTTTGCGGTGAACGCGCAGTAAGGACTCAAAATGGACTAAGTACTAAACTTAGTCCGTCCGTACGTCCCCCAATCGGAGACTGTAGTTAGAGTACTCTCGCTTTCAGACGGCTCGTATACTAATGTTGATATCATTGAAAATAATTTGTTTTAGTTACAATTTTATGGTTTAGATGCAGTTTACAGAATATCCCTTTGGAATTTTGCGATGCGAATCAATCAGTCCCCGAAAATGACTTCCTAACCGAATCGGACATTCTGCTTCAAAGCAATTTTTAGGTAGGACAATAGGATATTTTACACCATGTAAGAAAAAATATAAAAATGCATGATTATGACAGATTTTTAAAAAAGTAAACGAGAAACGTTAGTATTTATTTATACAAATGCAATGTAAATTTTATAATTCAATTTTAAAAAATAGTCTTTTTAATCTGTTTTAAAACGCCATCCGCCATATTGGATTCCGACGTGATGTCACTCCGTTAGTAACTTGACGTTACTTGGTCTTTTGCAGTTGTATTGTTTACTAACGAAGTGACGTCACGACCCGAAGTAGCATGGCGGCTACCGTTTCCGCGCGAAAATTCAAAATCATAAATTAAAAATAGTTTTTAAGGCATTTTTCGGTTTTATAAAACTGAAATAAAATTTCTACTGGTTCAACTGGTTCTTTTTTCAACCTAAATTGTAAATTTTCTCTTGTTAAAATTATTTTTAAAAATACAAGAAAAGAAAAATACAATTTATAAAGTAAATTCAAAACAAAATGAAGAGCTAAGTAAATTTCAAATATACAAGTTTTGACAGAACGAAACTATAATACAAATTATGAAAGAGAATTAAAGTTTACAAATTTTTAAAATTACATGTATTATTTATTACCTACTAGCTGACCCGACAGACGTTGTCTTATCCACATTTCAATAAATCCAGGTCCAGTCTACCCTACCATCTATCTACCCCTACCTACCTACCTAACCCTACCTACCTGCCCATCTACCTACCTACCTACCAACCTACCTACCGTAAAAAAAGCCTTCCAATACAAAATATATGGGAAAATCATTTTCTGTATTTTTTTCAGGCAATTTTTTAAATTTTTCTCTGTAAGAACCATCCTCGTACTTCAAGGACTATTATAAAAAAAGAATTAGCGAAATCGGTTCAGCTACTCTCGAGATTTCCGCTTAACGGAAACATTCAGCGATTCATTTTATATATATAGATAATATTACGAGGGCAGCGCCGTGAGCATTTTTGACAGTGGCGGCGTCATTTGAAATTTTTATATAATTTTTGCGCCACAAAACCGGCTAAGTACCTGTTGGACCGTGCATAGTAAAGGTTTCTTGTCGAGATGAATATGCACAGAATTGATTTCGCCGACAGCAAACTTAGGTTTGTATTTTATAATATTTATTTAAAAAAAATGAAGTATAAAGTTATTCCTGCAGTTGTAAACTTAGAGCCGCGTATCTCACCATATACTAAAACCATTAGATACTATTTGGTTTTTTTCACTATTCGTTTAAATGATAGAAAATAATGTCCAGTAAAAACTTAAAATATACAATTATTATGTATCTATACAAATATCCCGCCTTTCCCTTTTGAGATCGTAGGTATAAAGGCCGACCTAGGCGCGCATCTCTGTGCCCCTGCAGTCTTTGGACATCGATCGCATGGTCATGTGGCGCGCTAGTCCGCGCTACGTATGATATTAGGAACGGGGGTGCGCGGGTATAGTGCGTTAGCTCCGCCTATACGTGCAAGGTCATTGGTGACTGTAAGCGCCTTAAATAAATGCTTCAGCATCAGTATTCTTTGCGCGTCGCAATTATTATTATTAAATACTCAATACTGTATTATGGAATGCAATAAGCATTCCATAATGTGTACAGATGTAAGGCTGAAAATTAAAGTAATTGTGGACCCTGTCGGGCACAGCAAAGTTTATACAGGTTTGTAGAAGAGAGGAGTGTTATTTGGAAAATTGTTAATATTATTTATAGTTCGCTACATTTTTAATTTAATGTACTGGTGACTGTATATTATGATTGGTAGCAATGGTATTTATACCTATACTTCGACTTAGAATTGTATTCAGTAACTTGACAGTTGAAGGGTTACCAGTTTTTCACAAAAAGAAAAACATTAAAGGTGGTATAAGAATGGATGAACCTAAATCTATATATATAAAAGAAAGTCGTGTTAGTTACTCCATTTATAACTCAAGAACGGCTGAACCGATTTGGCTGACAATTGGTGGAGAGGTAGCTTAGAACCAGGAGACGGACATAGGATACTTTTTATCCCGTTCCCGTGGGATGTGATGACAGACCGAATTCCACGGGGGCGGAGCCGCGGGCAGAAGCTAGTAATGTACTAAAATGAACAAACTTTCTATTTATATTTAATATTCTATAAAATTATCTATCGGATTCGGGAAGCGAGGTGAATCTAATGTCCTTAGAGTGTTATAAAGGCTTAGGGTCGCCGAAACATTAACAGTCTTCAGTTAATCTTTTTGGACTTAGTAGTAAAGTGCAATCTGTTGGTTTATTTGTAACAACTGTAAAAGTAGATAATCAAGTGTACCACCAAGTTAGATTTCATATTGTACCTAATGATATCATGCCATTTTCGATAATAATTGGTCAACAGTTTCTGCGTCATACCGTAATGATTATGAGTAATAGAAGAGTGTATGTTGCGCCCGCCAATGAGGAATGGTTTAGGAATTTAACGTGTTTTATGTCTGATATCGATAATATAGGTCGTGAGGTGAGTCTAGCGACGCAACAACGAGTCAGGGATATGATTGTGGCATACAAACCCATGAAGACGAAAGAAGCGCCAAACCCACTTCGGATTCATCTGAAAGATGAGGTGCCGGTGGCACACAGGCCACGGCGACTTGCCCTGAGGGAGCAGCAGGAGGTTGACAGTCAAATAAAAGAGTGGTTAGACGATGGTATCATACAGGTAAGCACTTCTGAGTATTCTAGCCCTTTGGTGCTGAGTAGGAAGAAAGATGATGAAGATGGTAAAGGATCAATATCCCCTACCGATCATAGATGACCTCATTGATAAATTTTTTATGGAAAGGGTTTTCAGTACCCTTGATTTGAAAAATGGTTTTTTCCACTTACGGGTGCATGATGAGTCCATACCATAATCCTCCTTTGTGACTATGACGGGTCAATATAAATTTTTAAGAGCTCCTTTTGGTATATCTAACTGTCCAAAAGTATTCAGTCGTTTTATAAATATTATATTTCAAGATTTGATTTCCCACCATTATCGATGATATATTGATTTTAGCCAAAGATGAACAACAAGCTGTAGCCCGATTGTCCGAAGTATTGAAGACTAGTTCTGAATATGGCCTTATTATAAATTGGAAGAAAAGTCAGTTGATGATGCGGAGAGTTGAATATTTAGGTAATAAAATTGAAAATGGTACTATCAAGCCATCACCGGGGAAAACAGACTCAGTTCTACGCTATCCTGAGCCAAAAGATATAAAGCAACTACATAGTTTCATAGGGTTGTGTTCCTATTTTCGGAAGTTTATAGAAAACTTCGCTATCATAGCAAAGCCGCTGACTGACCTATTAAAAAAGAATGTGCTATTCCATTTTTATGATGACCATAGAAGAAGTTTTATCAGTTTGAAAGAGGCATTAGCAACAACTCCAGTATTAAAGATATATGACCCACAGTTGCGGACAGAGCTTCACACAGACGCTTCAAGTACAGCTTATTCCGCGATCCTGCTACAAGACCAAATTTTTTAAAATTTTTCTTTTAAATATTCTGGGACATTTTTACACAGCACCATCTAGTCCCAAACTAAGCAGAGCTTGTACTATGGTTACTAGACAATGGATATAATACTTATATACTTTTTTTTTGTAAATACATACTTATAATACATAAGAAACACCCAGACGAACACAAACACTTATATTCATCACATAAATTTTTGTGTCCTGTGGGAATCGAACCCACGACCTCATAGTCAGCAGTCCGGTACTCGAACCACTAAACCACAGAGGTCGTCAAATTGATGACGGACAGTTGCATCCCATACACTATTTTAGTCGGAAAACTACAGAAGCTGAAAGTAGGTATACCTACGATATAGGCTACGAGTTGGAGGCACTTGCCATCATAGAAGGTGTGAAGAGGTTCCGGCACTACCTGTTCGGAATTCACTTCAAATTAGTAACAGATTGCAGAGCATTTGAATTAACATTAAAAAAGAAAGATTTAGCTGTGTCCACCAAAGTACTTTTTTTTTACTGCAAGATTATGACTTTGTGGTGGAGCACCGTGAAGGCAGCAGAATGCGGCATGTTGATGCATTGAGCAGGTTGCAGGAGCAACCCCTATGTTGGTGTAATCTTTTCAGATTTACATGAAACTATAAAGTATTCTCAAGAGAAAGGTTTGAAGGCCATAATGAAAGTGAGAGATGCTACTTTCGAGGATTATCCACTCAGTAATGGGTTGTTATATAAAGGCCCCGAGAAGAGGTTAGTCATACCCAAATCGCTGGAATATGAGATATTGAAGAGAGCTCATGACAATGGTCATTTTGCAAAAAGAAAATGATGGACCTCATAAGTACTGATTATTATATTCCACATCTTGATATGAAAGTAGAGAATTATATACTCACCTGTGTTCCTTGTTTACTGGCAACTAGAAAAGAAGGGCGCCAGGAGGGATATTTAAATTGTATAGATAAAGAAGATGTACCTTTGCACACACTGCATATAGACCATTTAGGGCCCATGACTGAGACCAAGAAGCAATACAATTACATATTCCCACTAAGAGCACAACCAGTAAGGAAACCCTAGAAAAGCTCCGAGTACATCAACAGAACTATGGAAGTCCTAATAGAATAATTTCAGATAGGACTGCTTTTACAAGCAAAGAATTTGAAGAGTATTGTCAAGAAGAGGGGATTCAGCACATAAAGATAACTACAGGTATACCAAGAGCAAATGGGCAGGTCGAGAGGATGCATCGTACGATCATATCCATTTTGACCAAATTATGCATAGAAAATCCGACACACTGGTATAAACATGTAAGTCGTGTTCAGAGGTCGCTTAACAGTACGTACCAAAGGAGCATAAGTATGACGCCATGTGAATTGCTCTTAGGAGTTAGGATGAAGAATAAGGAAGATTTAGAAATTTACAATTTACTGGAACAAGAGAAATTGGAACAACGAGATGAATTGAGAATGAGGGCGAAACAACAAATATTAAAGATTCAAGAGGAAAACTTAACAAGAGACGTAAGGAAAGTCGTAAATATTCCCTAGGAGATGTAGTGGCGATCAGGCCCGTATTTCCCCTTAGGCCCACAAGGCCCTGGCCTAGGGGCCCAGCCAGCCTAGGGGCCCCAGTACAAGTGGCGGAACCTGCGTACAAGCTCAAAAGCCTGGCAAACTTTATAGAGTGTCCATGGAGTTTCTTGCCGGATTCTTCTCCATAGGATCGACCTTTTGGAACCGTGCAACTAGAATCATAACGTTTCAAAAACGCTTGTAAAAGCTTATCTTCTTATCTTATCTTATCTTATCTTACATATAATAAGAATGTAAGTGAGCCGTGTCTGTACATTGCTTATATTTACAAAAAAACTAATTTGGGGGACTCAGAATCGGTAACACAATCCATTTCTATTATTTTTGGAACTTTTGTCTGTCTGTTTGTCTGTCGGTTTGTCTGTCGGTTTGTCTGTATGTTTGACCGCGCATCAAATGATAACTACTGAAGAGATTTGAAGGAAGTGGGCAGGAATTCATAGCCTGTTTCTTGGATTAACATTTAGGCTATTTTAAATTCAAATCGGTTCTTTCTATCAAAAGTTATTAACATTTTAATTATTGAAAACGTTGACTTTTAAAAATAACCATTGAAGTCAATTTCTTTTTCAAGTATTTCTGTACTAGACTAGCACGGATCAAAAATTATAACAGAATCAAGTAATAAAATTAAAAAAATACATTTACAGGGACTAAATAACGTAAAACAAGAAAATAAAGCAGATCAATCAGAAACCATTATTGTGACCAAGAATTGATTATTAGTACAGTAATTCTAACTCTACTTATACAGGGAATCACGGGACATACATAGGATTTATCCAGCGAGCACAAGCCGGTGTAAAAACTAAATATTTGAGTAGGTTAAAGAAGTAAACAAAAAATTACAACTTATTTTCTAGCGGACTAACACGACATCGTTATTACCTCAATGAAATTTGATTCGATAACAGGTGTCATTTTGAGTTGACAATTTTGACAATATTATTGTTTTCTTCTTTAAAGCATCCAGCCATATAGTAACTCATTTTATAATGTGAAACCTCCATAGTGTAGATACAGTGCGCACACTTTATTTGAGAAACTAAAGAGTTTCCGTCTAATGGAATAATTAAATACATAAATAAATATAATAATAAAAAAATTGCAACGTGCGTTAATCTTTACTGATGCCGAAACAGATATTTGAGATTTTAATCTATGTAGGTAGGTATGTCTATTTATATTTCCATGCTTCACGTCAATACAATGTGAACAAATTTTTGAAATTAAGTAATTTATAGATCAGAAATAAGGTATTCAGAAATCAATGGCGCTAAGTGTATTACAAATATGGAAAACCAAATTTTTCGAGATGGTTAATTGAAACTTGGACAGGACAACGTCTGTCAGGTCAGCTAGTTTGAAATAAAAACATTTGAACTTGAACTTGAATTGAAAATATTATTTAAAGTCTTGAAAGGATATTACGCATTCGAGCTACCTATTTAAAAGTTAGTGGTCTTATTGTGGACACACTTTTGCCAGGACTCGTCTACCAAATTATCAAATAAACAGACTTCACCTAAGAAAGAGTTGAGTTATGGTCGTTTATCTTACTCGCACGCGCGTGCACTTTAACATTTATCTTTACAATGCACATATTCAGAAAGTATTCATTTACTAGGCTATACACGGCTACAGAAAGAGTCTTAGATAGTCAAAGCTTAAAACTGAAAGTAACTTTTTAATATGTAGGTACGGGCAGATTTTTTTCCTCGCATAATTAATTGTAAAATGTTTTATGATCTTCTTGCTAAAAGGTAGGAGATTCCTGAAATTTTAATTGAGATATTGGCCTTGTATGAATACGCATACGTGGATGGTGGAGGTCGCGAATTATTTTGTATTTAAAAACATAGATTCATATTAAAATCAAAACTATTTCGTGTAGTCAATTTAGCATCATGAAAAGTGGAATATACAGTAACGGTTTTAGCACCACCAGCAGGGCTAGCATGGGCTGGGGATAAACATTTTATCCACCGGATATCTCCACTGACAAGGGACAAAATTATTTTATCCACCTGCCAAAGCACGGCAACTGGGGGAAAGAGAATTATATCCCTTTTTGACATTAGACGTGGATATTCATGCCCCGCCTATAGCATGGGGACTAGTGGAAGAGAAAAATTAAGTTATTTTGACATGACAAAGGGACAAATTTATCCTCTTCTTTAGGAGGTGGGTTTAAGTTTCTCTCCAAAGTAAACTTTGTAAAATAATATTTTTAAAATGTCTCGTGCTTACTGGAGCTTAGTGTTGTCGTCGGAAAGGAAGAAAATCGAGCGAAAACTGCACCGGCGTTCGATTCGCGATTCGAGCAATCCATTTGAATTACCCGACACAGAATTCCGCCGGCTATTTCGTATGCACAAGGATTGTGTCCATTATTTGTGCCAGGAACTAAACGAGGCTTTGAAACCATCAAACACAGCAGATGGACTACCAGTGCACATCAAAGTAAGAACCCGTAATCGTATCGTATATTTACCATAAGTAGGTAGCAGCTACTGCACCTTCATAGTTTCTACATTTATACTCACCTACTTACTTGTATTTTAGGTACTCACAACCATAAGAATACTGGTTTTCTTATAATGGCAACAATTTCGGGGATAAGCGTTTCCCCTGTTTTATCCACCGTGGATAGTTTATCCACCCATGTCGCCATGCTCGGAGGGTGGACAAAACTGAGAAAGGGAAATAGCATTTTGTCCTCTCCCCGTGGATAAAATGTCTCCGGCCATGCTAGCCCCGCTGGGCGAGATTTTGATTAGCGCCAAACCCATACAAAAAAAGGCAAAAAATATAAATTATATAATCATAGATGTTATATATAATATAAGCACATCAACAAAATCTAGGGATATTTTAACTAAGACTTTTAGTGTAAAAACTTTCTGCAAAGGTTTAAGGGATTCTCTCTTAAACTCTTTTATTCTCTTGTATTCCAGCTCTTTTATTCTTGCTAATTTTACTAAAATATACTGAAATATTTAAAAACAAATGATGGTGCCAAATTCTGGAAAGGCTACAAAAATCACATCGTTTGACTTTGATTGTTTGATTTTCTGTTGTCTTTTAGAAAGAAAAGGTTATAACCGTTAACTTTATTTAAAATTAACTGATTACGTAACACGCGTACCATGTCGTTATTTAAGCCGGTAAGAAATGCTTCTAGCTGTAGGCATGTGGTTAAACATGGTCTAACGCGTAGTTCCTGAGGCTCTGAGTGTAAATTACAACATGATATCCAGGTTGTGATCACGTTATCGAGCTTCAGGATATGTAATATTACTGCATACGTACAGGCAGAAACCATGATACTTCTCCAAAACCTATCACGATTTCTGCCTGTATGGTCGAAGTCGAAGCACATCAGTAGAATTGGTGAGAGGCTTGAGCGCCTTCCTTCGGGAACTCGTGCGTTCTGGTCTCTTGCCAAAGTTCTCGAAGGAAATTTCTCTAAGCCATCCTTTTCATAAAGAGAAGAAAAGGGAGGCCTTTTCTCGAAGATAATAGAGTCCATTGTCAACTGCCTCTGCCACTTCCTTCGGTTCTAGAAGATCTGCTTCGTGACCAGCAGTACGACTTTCGTAAGGGTCGATCGGCTGTTGATCTTCTATATGGTATACCTGACACATCGTTGGTCTTAGGCGATCGAAACTAAGGGCGAAGCCTTGGCGTTCAGTTTGGACATAGCGAAGGCCTTTGATCGGGTATGGCACAAAACGCTTCTTTCGAAGCTTTCTTCCTATGGGCTTCCCGAGAAACTATGCGAACAAGTCACCAGTTTTCTTGCAGACAGAAGCATGAAGGCCGTAGTCGACAGAGAATGCTCGGATTCCACACTTATAAATGCTGGTGTCCCTCAAGACTGTGTGCTATCGTCTACTTTGTTCCTCGTCTATATCGTCGACTGCCAAGATATTTCAAACCCACGAATTGAGAACCTCCTCTTTTTTGAAGCCGGATGAAAATGGAATGATTTAAAAATGGGGGAGGGGGCCCCCAAATGCCAAGTGCCTAGGGGCCCTGGCCCTCTAAATACGGGCCTGGTGGCGATCAGAAGCACCCAGTTTGGGGTGGGCATGAAGCTGAGGCAGAAGTATTTAGGCCCTTATAAGGTTAAAGGGGAAGGACCGGTACGAGGTCGAGAAGCTAGATCACTCTCAAGAGGGTCCAAGGAAGACTCACACTGCGGCAGACTCCCTGAAGCCATGGCCTGAATATCCTGTGGTGAGCGACTATTATTCTGGTTAGTACTCGTAATTTAACTTCTTATATTGTTTTGTTCTATAAAGTTATTCAGTGAAGGAAAAATTCGACTTGCAGGCAGGATTCGAACCTGCGTCTTCAGGCTAGGTACGCCAGACGCTATGACCACTAAGCCATCGCGAGTCCCTTAGTGGTCATAGCGTCTGGCGTACCTAGCCAGAAGACGCAGGTTCGAATCCTGCCTGCAAATCGAATTTTTCCTTCACTGAATAACTTTATAAAATTAGCATGAAAAATGACAAATAAGATGTTTAGTTCTGTCAAGGGGTGATGTTGACGTTGACCTTGACTTGTTATCAATTTTGGCGCAGTGTTAATTAAGATACAAAAAATTGAAAAATGTCTTGTTTTTTAGTGAATGATTATGTAGGGGTCCACACAGTCGCACTCACACTCAGTCTGAGGCCAGACTGTATACAGGATGGCCGAATGTGGGATAAGATTAATTAGAAAAAAAAAAGATTGTTTTGTATGTAATCGTAAGAAGAAAAAAATAAAAGTTGCCACTATGGTCACTAAGGTTCTATGATTGTTTTTGGGAAAAAAATATGTAACGGATTGTCTACGGGAACGGGGCGTAAAAATGGAGTTGTAATGATTGTAATAATTGAAGCTTAAAAATAAAGTTTTAAGATTTTAAAAAGGTTTTTTAATATATTTTTTTACGCACGTGATACGATACTTAACACAAAAAAATGCGAGTTGAAGCTATAAAAAAGGGATTATAATAATATGATTGCGTCCAACCATACACAAACCAAAAAAAATACAACAGATTCATACCTGATGAGTAAATCGCCGCGTAAAGAATGGAGTTAAATACTTCATATCTAGTCTCACAAAACCTCGTAGTCGAGTTGCGTGGGAATAATTAACCTGAAACAGTTTGTGAGTATTATGTAAACCATCGATTTCTGAAGTGAACGACCGCAGAGGGGATTCACGACCCACTGCAGTAAGTGGTGCGGCGCTCCACTTCGCACGTTTGCTCTTGCCGGAATCATAAACATTAAAAAGAGCTGTTTGATTTTGGGCCAGCACCATGCACACTACACAGATATTAAAAAGTTTATCAAAAAGAAATTAATGTTTATTCAGGAGATGTTTTATTAAGATAACCCTATTTTTATGGCAGACATGTCTACTTCTTCTATTTTCCTTGTGGCAATTGAGTCGATGGCGACTATTTTGCCAATGTCAGTTGTTGGCATGACGTTTAACGTCTTTGACAGTTGTCCCAATGGTATGTACTTTTTTTATTATTATGGCGCCACCTCGGATTAAGTATTAAAATAGATAGAGTCCTAAATTAAATTCAATATATCCGTCCTATTCTTTTCAATACCTCCATTAGTGTAACAGAAAGAAGCCGACATACGGTTGTCAATTCTACAATTTGTACTCAGTTGAAACGTCAAATTTACCTCTTTTATGACGCCAAATTAAAAAGTTATTTAATGTCTTGACATTGTCTTGGTTTTTGTCGATGACGTAAGTCACATAATTTGGTCGCATAATACATCAGATTTTCAAGCATACGAGTGTTGCGCTGTTAATCGCAAATATATAATTAAAACTGATTATTTCATAGTTAATATGTTAGACCTCAAGACCAGTAAATAAGCAATGTCGTGCGCTATTGTCGGATGTAAATCTCGTGCAAATTATAAAGAATTCATGCCGGAATCATCAGCTTCCATCGGTAAGTTGACATACTGTGGATATTTTTGATACTTTGCATTGTTTTAAACTTATAAAATATAGGATTTTCAAAGGAATCTAGATAGTTATAGGTAACTGTCTTGGAAGACACAAGTTTTATTAATGTTTAAAAATAATAAAGTTTTTTTAAAAATATCTAATTTCATTAAAATTACAAGTGTATTGTAATTTTAATGAATTTAGATATTTTTTAAATTGTGTTGCAGAACAATAATAGTGCTGGAAAGCTAGCTAAGCTAAAGTTTTATCCATACCTATTTGAGCATTTTCAAATTATTATGAATTATCATAGGGAATGATAAAAGAGACTATTATACGTATTATATATTCTATTTGTTGTTTTATTCCAGTTTTCCCCGCGATGTTGAAAGAAGACATAAATAGTTTCATGCAATTGCACGCATTAATTGGGAATGGAAAATCTTATGTAGGTGTAGCATAGTCTTGGCTCACGTCTATGCACTATCTGTGAAAACTTGTAATTGGCCCTCTCGCAATATTATTTTTACTATCTGTACATTAGCTGTAAGTTTTCTGAAGCAATAAAATAAAATAAATAAAATAAAAATAAAATAAAAAATATCATCGTAATTGCGATGTCTGTTGAAAATAAAGTCATTACGGCAGAAAGGTCGTGTAAGACTGCGCTAAATAAACTAAACAGAAGAGTAAGCTAATTAATGTGATTGTCTGGAATAATTAAAATTTAAATGAATACAATTGTTTTTATTCCAGTCTATTAAAGGGTCAGACCATTCTATCCCTAGTTTTCGTACTCGCCACGTGTACTATAATATCAGTGTAAAAAAATCCCATTTGCATAGAAATAAAAATAAATAAAATTGCATATTAATTCATTGAATTGATAAAAATAATAGTCCGTTATTCTGGCGGACAAGGCGAGCTGAAGGAAACAGGGCACTTCCAACCATTTCTTAAAACTTTTTAATGTATGTTAAACATTCAAGTTCTCAGAATAAAATGTAAGCTTGTCGAAAACATAATTATGAACACTGATAATTTATTTATTTTTCAAACTTATGACAACTCTACCTCAAGATTTCTTGAAATATCTGGCGGTCGAAATAGTTTGTTGCTTGTTTAGGGCAATGCACTTTGATATAAAGGAAGATGTAAAACATGTTGGTTGATGTTACCTTAAATTAAAATCCGTATGAATGTATCGATAAAATGAAATATAATGATCTAGTGTTTATTTTTATAGGTTCCAGACACCCGAAGCTTACTACTAGTAAGCTTCGGGTGTCTGGAAGCCTACTACTAAATCTATACGAATACTGGACCAATGTAGTTTAATGTTTTTCAATTACTTATTTTCTTTTGCTGTCGATTCGATAAAAAGAAGAAGACTAAATGGGTACACGAGTTGCTTAGTTGTATCATCGTCACCATAGTTATAATTAGTGTCCGACCGAAAGTTCGGTTTCGGTTTCGATATCGGCCGAGTTTCGGCCAAAAATCAAGTGTCGGCGGCAGTTTCGGTTTCGGCCAAAATTGCCCGAAACTTTTGCCGAAACCGAAACTGTTTTTTGGAAGTTGTCGTACACGCTTGCCTAACTTTGGCGGACGCTGGCGGCCCTGTTCGGGAATTGTCGTGCGCCGATCGGGTAGCTCTGTAGCAACACAACCACTGTTGCCAGCTGGTTATATTTCTTACATTTTTCGTAACTTTTGACCCCCTCGCGTAACATGTAAGTAATTTTTATATATAAGGCATTATTAGTAACTTTTGATAACAACGAGATACTAGATTTTTATTGCAAACAGTATACGAACGCATCCAAATTTAAGTAACGCTTTTGCTTCCTGGTAAGAGAACACGGAATTAAAAAAATCATCATAGCTCCCGATAAGACACGTAGATAAAAATAATAATGAAAAATTTAACTTTTCCACCAAAAATGTAACTTTTCAGGAATCGAAACGTAACTTGACGCCCTGGCAACACATACACAACTTAGTCAGTGCGTTATCGCTCGACGTAAACATTCTTTAGCGGTTATGTTTTGATGGAACTGATTACATGTAAGTTTTTGTTTCGTTTCTGTACTTCAATGATTTATATAGTTAAATATTGAGTCAGTAACTTTGTTTTTTTTGTTATCAACATATCAAGTCACATGTTAAAAAGAGATTGTGATAACTGATAAACATTTTGCTATGAGAACTTAATTTGAAAAAATAATAACAATATTATTAAAAGTAAAAGTGTAAAGGAGCACACAGCTGATGTCAAGCACCGCCGTTCCAAGAAGTCAGCAGTTTGTGAACACGCACTTGGCATGGCTCAGCACTATATCAGATTTGACAAACCACAGGTCCTTGCAAAAGAAAATCGATTCCTACCCAGGATGATTCGTGAGACCATTGAGATCAAAAAGCACCCAAATTTCAACAGAGAGGACGGATGGGTATTGGCACCTGCTTGGAACCCTATTATAGATTCTATTAGGTCTAAATGCACGCCCAAAACTGCAAGACAGAAAGATACGGTGAGCTCATTCTGCATGAATCAAATAACAAATGATTAATGTAAAAGTGAAAGGGTTAATGGAGGGGAGCTATTCAATAAATACAACGATAAGACGCATGACACCTCAGTCTGCCCGTGACCATGGACGCTGTAAAGGGTCCGAAACGTCGGGATTTGTATTGTATTTGATACTAATATAACGCATTATAATCCGTAAAGTTGTTTTATTTCAATAAATATTATAATATTTTTTTATATTATATTTTTTAAATTATTTAAATTATTACAATTATTACAACAAAATTAATATACTGTGATTCCATTTCATATCCTAATTAATGCAGAATAATGGGTAAAATGCACCAAATTTCAGTATTTTAAGGAATTTTATACTTGACCACGTGAGTTTCGGTTTCGGCCGGAAAACCAGTTTCGGTCGGACTCTAGTTATAATGTTTAAACGTACTAATGCCTTCTATATATATATTGCAGTAACAAGATTGAGAAAGGAATGTTCAGGTGGTTTGGTGTAGAGAGGATTGGTGAACGGAGATAGAGACGAATCGGGTATACGTGGCGAGTACGAAAAGAAGGGATAGAATGGTCTGAGCCTTTAATAGACTGAAATAAAAAACAATTGTATTCATTTAAATTTTAATTATTCCAGACAATCACATTAATTAGCTTAGTCTTCTGTTTAGTTTATTTAGCGCAGTCTTACACGACCTTTCTGCCGTAATGACTTTATTTTCAACAGACAACCCAATTACGATGATATTTTTTCCATTCCCAATTAATGCGTGCAATTGCATGAAACTATTTATGTCTTCTTTCAACATCGCGGAAATCGGGAAATCTGGAATAAAACAATAAATAGAATATATAATAATTATATATAGGTAATAGTCTCTTTTCTTATTCCCTATGATAAATCATAATTCTTTGAAAATGCTCAAATAGGTATCGATAAAACTTTAGCTTAGTTAGCTTTCCAGCACTATTATTGTTCTGCAACACAATTTTTAAAATAGCTAAATTCATTATAATTACAAGTGTAATGTTCATAAAACTTGTGTCTTCCAAGACAGTTACCTATAACTATCTAGATTCCTTTAAGAATCCTATACCTATTTTATAAGTTTAAAACAATGCAAAGTAACAAAAATATCCACAGTATGTTAACTTACCGATGGAAGCTGATGATTCCGGCATGATTTTCTTTATAATTTGCAGGAGATTTACATTCGACAAGAGCGCACGACATTGCTTATTTACTGGTCTTGAGGTTTAACACATTACACTATGAAATAATCACAGTTTTAATTAAATATTTGCGATGAGCAGCGGAACACTCGTATGCTTTAATATCTGTTAAATTAAGCGACCAATTTATGTGACTTACTTCATCGACAAAAAACCAAGACAATGTCAAGACATAAAATAACTTTTTAATTTGGCGTCATAAAAGAGGTCAAAGAGGTAAACATGACGTTTCAACTTTGTACAAATTGTAGAATTGACAACCGTATGTCGGCTTCTTTCTGTTACTCTAATGGAGGTATTGAAAAGAATAGGACGGATATATTGCATTCAAGTTAGGACTCTATCTATTATATACTTATTCTGAGGTTGTATTGCATTTTACGAACACTGACAGACAATGTCAGTGTCATTTATTTTGAAAACTTGACATAAAAATGATTGATTTCCAATACGCTCCGTAGGATCCGCCATATTATTTTTTTATGTGTTGTGTTGCTTTCCTTTACCAAGATATTTTAATGTACGACAAACGAAGTGAAGGTATAAAAAAATAACATTAAAACGGTTCCTATATTTTATACCTATAATTACGTATAGTGTACATGGTGCTAGCCCAGGCGAACATCTCCTGTAACATTAATAAATAGTTTATGTCATGCACTAGACTGTTATCGTTTTTCGTTTATCTCGTCCAAATTCAAATCGCAGTTTTCAAAACTGAAAACAAAACTTTTTGTGTATATACAACATGTAGGAAAATAAATGTTGATACTGAAAGATGATTAATATGAAATTTTGATGCTAGATATTGTTATTTATTTAAACCTTCCCTAGTCTAGCACTTCAACGGTAACTTCTCTAAAATTTTAATAATATCTCTGAATTCCTTTACAGTTCAGTACCCTAAGCACGAAGAACTATCGAATTCGTGTGGTAAACATATCGAGTTTTTTTTCTGCTACAGATCTCATAAATACATACATATTTACACGCCTGTCCCCCAATTGGGGTAGGCAGAGACTATAGATTTCCACTTGCTACGATCCTGGCACACCACTTTTGCTTCATCTACGTTCATTACCCTCCTTCTCGTACAAATTATTCTCGGCTTCGCAAGTTGTTCGTGCTTGCGCTACAGTTCTTTAAATGGTGAATGGTAATGATTTTGTGCGTATACAAACCGAAAAAAAATTAAAAAGAAAAAATAACAATAATTTATATACCTACTTATTACTTTTTAATTCTAAAGTCCGTTTTTTGGACTTGGCATTTTTGGTAAACAAACCCTGCCCGATGCGAAAATCACAAGTTTTTCTTTAATCGCGCACATGATGTAGGAAAGGATTTTATTAACACTTATAATAAAGACATACACTTTAAATTACACCAAAAACTGCTTCGAAATCACTATAAAAGTCTATTATTTTTAATAAAAACGAAATTTTATGTAATTACATTTTCACAGATTAAAATAATCATGACAATTTGACATTTCAAAACTCTAGATTGTATACCAATTTTAGGGATGTGACAAAAAATGAATAATTTTGATTTATGTGAATGAACAACTGAACTGTAATTTCAAGTTCAAATGAAATGGCAACCAGTAAAAATGTTATTGTATTACTCCTTCCGCCTTATCATTGCGAATTAAATCCCATAGAATTAATATGGGCACAATTAAAAGACCAAAAATGTTGGCAAAAATAATAAATCTTTTAAAATGGCTCAAGTCAAGTGATTGATTCAAGAAGGCTTAACAAAAATAGGCACGGTGTCATGGACCAATTGCATAAATCATGTAATCAAGAAAGAGGATAAAATGTTGCAGCTCGATGGCATAATAGATATTGCATCAGATGCACAGACCCAGAGGTTCATAATACATGTGTCAGAATCTGATGACTTCAGAGCCATCAGATTCTGACACGTGTATTTCAGAGGAATACGACTAATAAGTTAATGTTTCGCTGTTTGTCGTTTTATTTCGTTCATATTCATACATTCACTTCATATTTAAATTAAAAGATAAATTCAGTATGTACTCGTCAAGGTGAGAATCATTCAGTCTTGGCTAAGAGTATTTAGTTCAGTCATTCATTCATGATTTCCCAACACTATCTAACCGCTATCAATTGTCTCTGGTTAATAGGACGCCATATTTGTTTACCAAAAATGACAAGTACACTGGGATAGACTGTAGACACCAAATTATTATTTTTGCTAATAGTATAAGCAAGACACAGACACGTGAAACTTACATTTTTGATATTATGTATTGATTATCCTGCATACATTGTATACTTATGTTATGTATTTAAGCGAAATACTGCGAGTGGTATTGAATAAATATGAACTTGAATTTAGACAGATTAGTTTGTTAAAAGCATACTCATTTCATGGTAGAACTTTGATATAAATATATTGTTATTACCTCCAATTCTTCTTCAGTTATCTCAGACAAATGTTCAGAGTCTATAGCTTGACCCCACTCCCGCGTCTTAGACAAGCTCACTTCTTTCTGTTTTCGTAATGATCTCGAACGCTTCGGTTTCTTGTTGGCCTTTATATATATAAAAAAACTAGATAAGTACTTTGAGTAGATCCTCATACAATCATATTATATGCCGGCGCAAACTGTTCCATCACTAGGAGTCATACTAGTAAATTGAATTTGAGGGGGTTCGCCGTAGATAATGCTACTCTAACTCGATTTTACACATTTCATTTATATTACCTTTTAAAACAAGTTGATTTTATGGCGGTGGAGTCACAACGGAAGCACGCGCGCACCTTTTTTGTTAGGGAAAATCTTTGATATTCACGTTTTGCGTGTAGAAATCGCTATGGACACCCGAGCGACGGGGTATATTGGTCTCCATCTACATTATATTAGAAGACGTACCGACTAAAACACAGCTATGTTCGCCTGGACACTTTGGGCTGGAGTAACAAAAACAGTTTGTCATTCAGCAGCGAGTCAGCACCACTTAAATCTTCCCGAAGTCAGTTGACGCCACTTAGTCAAGTCTTAAGTCAGTTGACGCCACTTAGGCAAGTCTTAAGACAGTTGAATACACGTTTGGTGTAGCGATTAAGATGGTCTCACTTCGAAACTGCAGCGAGACGTGTTCTATTCTCACCCAAGACAAATATCTGTGTGTTCGACTACAATTGTTTCTAGTGTATTGTGTCTGTTAATTATATGTTTGTGAAGTGACACAAGGCTTGTAGCCTAGCAAGCTGGCTATGTGTAAAAGAAAACCAACCAAGCAAACTCGAGTTCAAAATCAAAATGCATAATTGCGCTTACTTACATACGTCAGTGATATTTACATGTAAACCAGAGTATAATAAAATAATGTCATGTCAATACATAATAAAAAATATTAATTTAACCTAACGGATAAATATGGTTGAATAGAGTACTACCTTATGACATTATATAGTTATTAAGAGGTAGACACGTTATCTTCCTTCAAGCGGGAAGATTCATTTGACGGTCAATGTATTTTCTTGTGTGTCTTATGCGGTTGAGCGAGTTAAGCAGTTTGACAGCGCTATTGACAGCAGTTAATAAAATATTATTTAGATACACCTACGGTCCTGTGCTATTAAAAATTGTTATACTAAAGTAAGAAAAGAGCATGGAGCGGGTTGGCAGGCTTCACACGCCGTCGAGAAAAACTCTCAGGCATGCAGGTTTCCTCGCGAAATTTTCCTCCATCGTTTAGGCGAGTGACAATTAAGTACGCATATGGATTCGAAAAGCCTTGGATTTGAACTTTTGACTTGGCAGTCCATCAATGGTCATATCACTAGGCTGCGTGTTAATAATTATAATTAATTATCAGGTGCTTAAAAGGTTAAGGGGAACTTTGTGGTGAAACCTGCGTGCCTGAAAGATCTTCTCGACGATGAAATCTCTCTAACTTCCCTCCCTCAATCTGAGAGAACTGCTCAGCAGTGGAAAATATAATGATTTCAGAATATTATTTAATAAAACTTGTGGTGAAATTAGAATGTCTCTATTTGTGAGTGCATCGGACTGCAAACAAACAAAATATAGCACAGTATGTTCCCATTAATTATAACCAAATGCAATTCTTGATAACTTTACCATGATTGGAACGTTTTTCAGGTCGTATATTTCCTGTGAAGTAGTAGTAGACGAAAAGGTATATTTTAGGAACCTAGATAACGGTATCGCAATCTGAATAATAACAGAATTTGATAAACTATTGTTTGGATTAAGATTTATTTTGGTATTATGTTTTTCTATTCAATGCAGGGATTTTTTTCAAAAAAAAAGATGTATGCGGGGCGGAAGCTTGTACCTAGTAGTAGAGGCAGCTTAAAATAAATTATTTTACTTACTCTCAAAAATTTTAGTAGGGGCATTGTAGATCCACCGAAGAATAATGTCGTGAACAAGACAATTATCAGAGTAGTAGTAATAATCACATGTCGAGTTTCGTCGGAGAAACCAAGATGAAGTGATAAAGCGTAGGATATTGCTCCTCTGAGTCCTGTAAAATATTGTCACAAATATTACGATTACAACTAAGTATATCCTCATACATACATTAAATTGACAAGTATAATTTATAAGATAATAAAAAATATAAATACAAAATTGAGATGAATCAAATACATACTTTAAATATTTAATTCAAGACATTTATTCTCATATAGAACAAAAACAGCTCCCTTAGAATGAGATTTACAAAATGTTTTAGCATGCAGTTGAAATTAAATTTGACTCTGTGAGTCAAGCAAGCAATTTTAATAATTTAATTCACTATGTTAGTGTACTAGGTTTTTAAACCCTCTAAATTACTCAATACCTGTGTAAATTAAATAATCCTTTTATATGACTTACATTTTTTTGTGTTTATGTTAACGGAAATGTATGTAGGTAATCCGTCATTGTATAAAATTCCTAGGAATTGTATGTAATACCTAAAATCGCCCGGAAATGTGTGAAATAAATTATATTAGACACATTTCCTAGGAAGACTATACATTTCCGAAATAGCAATCGGAAATGTAAAACATTTAAGATTTGAATGGGTACGCGGGGATAGCGCGGGGCGAGGGGAGCGTATTCCATACGGATTTTTGCAACAAAATTTAGTTTTGACGGGTAATTTCGGGATGAAATATGTTTTAATTGGTTAGGTTAGGTTAGAACTGTGACTTGGCGGGGTCCCTCCCTTGGGACCTGGACGCCCGGGTCCTTGCGTCACTCTTTACATGGCGCAAGGAAACGCGGGATTATGGGGAGATGGCGGACCCAAGGGAGGTGGACCAGTGCAGGGCACATTTGCGGCGGGCAGCGATCGCAGAATGGGCGGCGCGGCTCGAACGGCCGGGGGCCGGTATCCGGACGGTCGAGGCGCTTCGCCCCGTTCTGGAAGAGTGGGTGGACAGGCGTCACGGCGTGCTGACCTTCCGGCTGACACAGGTGCTGTCGGGGCATGGATGCTTCGGCAAGTACCTGTGCCAAATCGCCGGGAGAGAGCCGGACGCCCGCTGCCACCACTGTGGGAGCCTCGAGGACACGGCGCAGCACACACTGGCCGAGTGCACTGCTTGGGCAGAGCAGCGCCGCGTCCTTAACGCTGAGGTAGGAGAGGACCTCTCGCTTCCGGTCGTCGTCTCAAGTATGGTCGGGAGCGAGAGCGCGTGGCAAGCGGTGGCCTCCTTCTGCGAGGAGGTCATCGCCACAAAAGAGGCCGCGGAGAGGGAGAGGGAGGCTGCCTCCATACTGCCAATCCGCGCCCGACGAACAGGGCGCAGGAACAGGGCAAACAATGCCCTGTTTCATCCACCTTAAAAAGGCCACGGGCGGCGGACTTGGGGAAGTCCGTCCGCCCATCACGCAAGGCCCGAGATGGCGGCGCGGTAGGTGTTGCCGCGCCCCACTCAAGTGGATTGGCAGGTGGGGGATCAAAACAGTCCCCCTCAACAGAGCCGGAGACCGCGCAAAGGCGGTCTGCCACTGCTGGGGTCGCGGAGGAATGAAACCTCGCTCCCGTAACCCCAGCAAAAAGTGGTGAGGCGAAACACCCGTGTGGTTTTAGTCGGTAGGTCACCCATTCTGGGTGGAGTCCGACACACCCCGCCGCCTTCCCCGGGCGGCGGATGTCCATGAGGATTTCCACACGCAAAAAAAAAAAAAAAAAACTGTGACTAAACAGCGGCCGGCGAGTGCCGGAACATAATAAAAAATATTATTCTCATTTTAACAACGTGTTTTATTATAGAAAGTATTCTTTTTATACATTTCCTAATACGATATTGTAATTATATACAATTCCTAGGAAATGTATATATACATTTCCGAGGATATGTATGATATAAAACAATATTTTATACATTTCCTAAATAGCTTCGGAATTGTATACATTTCCAATTCCTAGGAAATATACATGTAACAGTTCCTAGAGTTCATACATATCCGGTAACATTTATACTGCCTGTAATGAAGACAATAACCTAGTGATATGACCATTGGACTGCCAAGTCAAAGTATTCGAGTTCGAATCCGTATTAATAGTTAATTAAGGCGCTTAAACGGTGAAGGAAACCATCCTGAGGAAACTTGCATGCCTGAATGTGCCATGTGAATTCGGCCAACCCGCATTATATCTTATGTTACTATGTGTGTGTTGACTATTTTGCTTGTATGAAGCTTTGACTCAATAAAATGAATGGCTTGTTTCCGTATTTTCATAGAGAAATGAATAAAATAAGTAGATAAAAAACCATTATTTTTGTGATTTTTTTTGCATTCTCCATGCTAAGATTAGTATAATATAGTTATTTTAGTGAAGGAATAATTCGACTGCGGGCAGGATTTAAACCTACGTCTTCTGGTTAGATACACCAGATGCTATGACCACTAAGCCACCGCGAGTCCCACCGTATCTCTTAGTAGTCTGTGGTCCCACCCGCCCTGGTCGAAATTTGCCTTCACATTCTGAATTTATTTACTTATTTATAGTAATCGCTCATCTGAAGCTATAGTAGGATTAGAAATGGATTCCAAAAATAATTTAATAAAAACCAACAGTGATGATCTCTTCTTTGTATGGGCTTCTAATAATACATCAGAGAGGTGAAGCTGTATCTCAGGATCTGATTAATTAATTGTGATAAGAAGTTCACCAGTTATTAAGTTGGAGCATATACTTTCTAATAGTGGTAAGAAAATTAAAATTTATTTAGTAGTTTTTGCTCCAACCCGTAACAAACATAGCTTTTTACCCGACTGCCGAAGGAGGAGGGTTATGTGTTTGATTTACAATTCTACAATAGTAGAGAAGAAGAAGAGATGATGATTATTTACATCTTAAAGGTGACGCAGTAACATATTGTATTGAAAAGCAAGTTACTTCGCTTCTCAACCGACTTGACTACGTTAGTTCTAATAGGTCTTGAATGACCTATAAAATTGCCGTTCTGCAGTACCTACTGGCCATTTCAAATCAAAATAATTTTTGTTTGGCTAAGAATTCTAATTTCAAATTAATTTTATTTAAAAAACATGGAATTCTTTTTCCAAAAGTAGTCATTTGTTTATTGATTAGTGTTACATTTTCATCGCATTTCAATCTTTTCCGTCATCATGGATACGTTAAAATTTCGAGTAATTATGGAATATGAGTACCGTCGTGGCAGCAACGCGGCACAAGCGGCACGCAACATCAACGACGTTTACGGAGCTAACACTACAAACCAACGCACCACCTGTTATTGGTTTGCTCGCTTCCGTTCTGGGAATTTCGACCTGAAAAATGAACCTCGCGGTCGTCCGAAGACTTTGGTCGAAAATGACGAATTAAAGGCGATTGTGGAAGCTGATGATACACAATCGACGGCTGAATTAGCAGCAGCTTTCGACGTTAGCGTCAAAACAATATTGGTCCATTTGCGTCAAATTGGCAAGGTAAAAAGGCTTGACAAATGGGTGCCCCACGAACTCAATGATCGCCAGCGCGAAGTACGCGTCGAAACGTGCCTTGCACTGCTCAACAGACACACAAATGAAGGAATTATGAACCGCATTGTTACCTGCGATGAAAAATGGATTCTGTTTGATAACCGCAAGCGCTCAGCAAGTTGGTTGGATCCTGGTTCAGCACCTAAACAATGCCCTAAACGAAAACTTATCCCTCGAAAAGTAATGGTCACTGTTTGGTGGTCTAGCGCCGGTGTGATTCATCACAGATTCTTACCAAACGGGGTGAGCATTACTGCAGATGTGTAATGTGAAGAACTGAACACAATGATGGAGAAGCTGGCACATCTAAAACAAGCATTGGTCAATTGCTCGTCTCCGCTGCTCCTGCACGATAACGCGCGACCTCATACTGCACAGCAGACGGTCTCCAAGTTGCAAGAACTGGGGTTGGAAGTTCTCCGTCATCCGCCCTACTCACCAAACCTTGCGCCTACAGACTACTACTTTTTTCAGAATTTGGATAAATTCTTGGCGGGAAAAAAATTCAATACCCGAGAGGCAGTACAAAATGCCTTTGAAGAATTTGTTGCCTCCCGTCCAGCTGATTTCTTTAAGAATATATCAATAACCTGCCACTGCGTTGGCAAAGATGCATTGATAGCATGGGTGATTACTTCGATTAATACAAATAAAAAATACATGAAAAAAAATCGTTTAATTTTTTTCATACAAAACGGCAATTTCATAGGTAAAGACCTAATATGTCGGACGATGCTACCATACCTATTAACTATCATTTTGTGATTTTTGTGCATTTTCCTACTAAGATTATCAAGTTATTTTAGTGAAGGAAAAGTAAGTAAGCTGACTTGATGGAGTGTTCTAAGCGTAGAAAGTCTGTGAAGAGTATTATTTTAATTAAATATACACCGAGACTTTACAATTCATTGATAAAACCGTGTACCTACTTAATTCTGACACATAAGTATAAGATGGTTACATCATTTTGAAGCACAGTTTGTATAGTTTCTTTTGGAATGTAGTGTGTTGATATGAATTTGAAAACTTGTTTTTGTATACATTTCATTGCAGCTGACTGTACCTGCCTATACCTAGTATTAATATATTTATTAACTTTAGGTAGATCCATAACTACTTTGATAAACAGATGTAACTATGTTGGTAAATGGTAACTGATACCATCTAAAAAACATTACTTACCACTAAACCACATGATAAACATCATTTTCTTTGTTATTTTATGTTCACGAAATTTGTTGCACAGTAGGGCAAGTGGGAAGATATTAGCTGCTCTGCCAACCAAACACATGACTATACTCCACACTACTAGTGCTGGTTCCACTCGATGTCTGAAGCTGTAATGAGAAGAGAAAAAAACTAAATAAGACAACTTCAAGATTCTCTGAAGAGTTAATTTTACATTAGGTAGGTATAGCTAAAGCGTGCACCTGTGACTTTTCGAAATAATGTCAGTTTCTTATTTGGCATTAATGCAGTAATAAAGAAAACAATTTCTTCTTTCTTTTTTTGGACCTTTTTTTGTCCATATCCCTACAAATATTATAAACGTGAGTTTGCGAGGATGCATGATGATTAAATTTTTTGGTGAGCGGCCAGGTGGTCGTTTTCTGACTCGCGCAGTCTTATTTTGTTTTGCTTATAATGATTTCAGTGTTTTACCTAAGGTTACAAAATTTAGGATTTGGTGTTGTAAGAGCATAAAGATGCAAGTCTTTAGCTAACGACCACACATTTTCTTGATAAAATTTTGTTTAATTCACTCACAAACATTGGTACAATAGGTAGTCGCTAACTGACACGGTTCGAAAATTAAGATCGTAGTAGGACCACCAAGATTAAGTAGGAACGTAAATAAATATGGCTTCCAACTAAAATCTTCAGTATTCAACCACATGTAATTCGTATACAGAATCAGGTAGGTACAAGGGCGGACATTACTTATATGCAAGGGGCCACAAGGTCAATCAAATAATGGGCAAATTGGCTAGTTTTCCAAGTGGAAATGGAATATGCTATTCTTGCCTGTGTATGTACAACAGATAGAAAGTAGCTTTGAGCTATTCTTGAGTGATAGCCAAGCGGCACTCAGGGCCCTGACCTCCTACAGGATCAATTGAAGGCTGGTCATGAATGCTGCCCTGGCTCTAAATGAACTCGGAAAGCGAAACAAGGTAAGGCTTGTATGGGTCAGAGCTGGTTACAGGGGGATTATGGGCAATGAACATGTTGATGTGTTCATTTCTCCTCAAATAACAGTATTAACTACATTAGGTACCCACATATACTTCTTGTATTTTTTTATGTAGCCCATATGTATGATTTTTTCTTAAATAAGAGGAGTAGGTAAATACCAATTTGTGTTGATGATTATTTGGTATTTAATTGTGTTCATTTAAAGAGAAAAATGAGACATATTGTGAATCAATAGAAATTGTTTTATTACCTTATTAGTATTTAAAAAATAATGGTTGCTATCTAGCACAGTAGTGGTCGCCAACCGACAAAAGTGGTCGTTGTCCAGCCTTTTAGCTATTTTTGCACATTTCCAGTAATTTCTCATTTATAAATGGTAATATAATGTATTATACTTTGTATCACATCTTGAGTATATTACAACCCATTTACATAGATGCCAACTATTTTGCATGTAGATACATTGCATGTACATTATTGTACATATTGTATACTGTGACCCACCAAAGTTAGCAACTCAACTAAGTGGTCGCCAACCACTGTAACGACCCTATATATGTTTTTATGAACAACAAACATTTCACACAAATAATATCAAGTTTTTGAAACGTTTTCAATGTTATATTGTGTTGTCTAGGGCAATCATAGGTACTAATATTATAATGCCAAAGTAACTCTGTCTGTGAGTTACATTTTCAATCCTAAAAGCTGAACTGATTTTGGTAGGTACAGAGATAGATTGGAAATTGGAACTTTGTGAAGGACTTAGGCTACTATTTTGTGTCAAAAGTGTTTGGGGCAACAGCCAGTTCCAAAATAAAAGGATAAGTAGGTCCATTAACTACCTGAATATAGCCAATCCTAAGTATGCAAATACACAGGTCTCAGCAATAAAGGCCAATGTTCTCATGGTCTGCTGCATAGTGACCTGTGTCACAGTTGAAAGGTTGAAATGTGTGTAATGAGACATCACAACACCACAGAACAATATTGCCATTATTCCTGTAACAGAATGCTATTACTTAACTTTAATTCACTAATAACTTGACTGCAACCTACAAATATTTATAATAATTACCTGATAAATGGATACCTTCAGCCAGTACATATGGAGCATAAGTAAACACTAACATCATGCCAAATTCAAGAGATGGATTTTTACGAAGATCAACATGTTTTAATAACAGTGCACTAACAAGTGCAAATAAGACTCCTATACCCGCTGATGCAAAAAACATTAACCAAAACCTATTGATTGCAGAAAGTATAGCTTCACCCGTGGACATAAGGGGATCATTAGAGTCTAAAACAGCTGTTGTTAAAACAATAGCAATAGCATCATTTAGTATGCTTTCTCCAAAAACTAACATGTTAAGTACTGGATCTACATCAAGAGCATGGAATATTGCCACAGTAGCGACAGGATCTACTGCTGATATCAGGGAACCAAAAGCAAATGATTCAACAAAACTCAGTTTATACACTACTTGTGCCAAACCTAATAAATAAATGCCTGCACCAATAACAAATGCTGATATAGCAGTTCCAACTATAGCAAACAATAAGATTGAACCAATATTTTGAAAAAAATTACCCTTGTGTAAATTATAACCAGATTCGAAAATAATAGGTGGCAACAGAACTAGGAAAAATGCAGTTGGCGAAAATGCTTCTTCCTTTCTCCAGTTTGCTATATTTTTAATAGACATCAAGTTGATTATCATGCCAATTAAAGCACCAAGAAATACTATTACCACACTCTCAGGAAGATATGAGAATCCAGTTTGGAGCATGAGGTGAATAAGCAAAATTCCAAGTGCTAAAACACATAGTACGAAAAATATGGCCATAGAACTGTTGTGTTCATCTTCAGCCGAACTTTTTTCTGGTAATGGTGCCGCATCAGACGGACTGACAACTGAAGTATTGGGGGTCGCGGATGAAGATATATTAACTAGCACCACGGATAGAATGGATGATTCTTTCTCATTTTTGTCCGTAACAATATTTGAACTTTCAGTTGGAGTTGCACTTGAACTTGGTGTATAATTCACAAAACTACCAATAGGCGATTCACTAGAACTAGACACACTCTGAGCTTGTACAGTATCTCGTTTTGACCTTGATAGCCCAATTTCGTGATCGTGGTTGAAATCGGTAAATACTTTTCCCTGCAATGTATTACTTGCGTCAGTAAAAATCGAATCAGAATTTCTCTGTTCACTTAAAGATGGCTTCAAATAATCTCCGTAACAAAAACTAAATAAACATATTATGCCAATCCAAAACACGTATCTTCTGATACAAAGCATTTTTAACAGATTTCAAGTATTGTGAAAATAAATCGCTATCGATGACCACTGTCTTTTTTTTTTTTTTTTTTTTTTTTCTTTCGCCCATTATGGGCAGGCTAAGGTCTGTGACCATACCGCCTCGTCATAATTATTAAGGTCTCGTCTTCCGTGATATTTATTTAAGGGCGAACCCACGTCTTCATTAAACAATGTTGTAGGCCAGAGCCAAGTCTTCAGTGGTTTATTGTTTAAGGCCGAAGCCACGTCTTCAATATTATAGGGTATATAATTTTATCCGAGAATTTCAAGTCCAGGTATATCAATATCCAAGTAAGTAAGTAAATCCTTGTGTGATCTAATCAAGTCCCGATTGGCTATATTGACCAACCAGATGATTCAATAAATCTATAAATTGGGATGACCACTGTCGTCCTCGTTCGTTTGACAACTCATATGTCACATCACAGATGACAGGATAGATAATGGGATAGATAAATAACGAGAGTTTAGGCGGGAAAAAGAAAAGTAAACATTGTCGATTTTATATTATTTTTCAAAACTTGAATTTCTCCGAAGTTTAATGTGTAATTATGGTAGATAATTAACCATTAAGTGTTCGTGAACGTGTGAGTGTAGGCAAATGATATAAAATTGAAAATCGTGACTTTTTGGGTTCACACCTAAACTCCATGGAAGCCTCAATAAAGTTTCTACCGTTTTATTGGGGCAACTTAACATTATACTTGACACTGGCGAACACAAAAAGTGTGGTGCCATAATACAATTCCATGATGGGAAATAATTATTACCTACTTGATTATTCTAATACTTGACACTGGCAAATACACAAAAAGTATGACGCCATAACACAAAAAAAAAAATAGGTATACTGACAGAGTGACAGTTGAGAAAAGTTTTTTTTTAATTTGCCTCGGGTCTATAGGCCTTTACGCCTTGACAAGATGAGAACGTAATGAGATTAAAGATTATAGAGGGCAGATAGAATATTCTTTATTGCACACCAAAACAAAGTAAAGTACAATAAGTTATATTATAGAATGGTACAATGGGCGGTCTTATCGATATCAGCGATCTTTTCCAGACAACCTTTGGATGGACTCGTAAGAAAAGGAGAGCTCATACTAAGGTAGTCTGGCGCACTTAAAAAGAAACAGGATTCATAAACATAAATGAATAAAATTTTATAAGAAAAATAAAATAAAATAATAATAAATAAATGGATGGAAAGGAATGGAGAACTAGTCATTTACATACATATATACATACATATTTTCACGCCTGTCTCCCATTGGGGTAGCAGAGACTATAGATTTCCACTTGCTACGATCCTGGCATACTACTTTCGCTTCATCTATGTTCATTAACCTCCTCATGCATGAACGTCGGTTTAGGGTGCTCTTAACCTAGTCATTTACAGCGTTAGATAATGCTCCTTGGCCATTTTTTTGAACGTAGCCAATTATTATTATTATTATTATATGTTTGTGCACTCCTAACTGACACCGGCAAGGAATTCCACAGCCGTGCAGCCTGTACTGTAAAAGATTTGTCAAATTTGTGGAGTGCATTGGCAACTCAAGTCTCAAATTTTCCGATGATCTTAGATATCTCGTATGTGTGTCATGAAGGAACTGAAAACGTTCTTTAAGATAAGGGGGAGTTATGGGACTGAACAGAATATTGTATAGAAGGGTCAATACATGTAAGTTCCGGCGAAGACGTATTGGAAGCCACGAGTTTTTTTTTACGATGGTGAATCCAAAAGGCATGAAATTGGTGGCGCCAGAGTAGCAATGGGGAAATAGTGTTACCAGCTCCCAATCATTTTTATCGTTTCGCTGAGCCCGCCAAATTCAAATTACAATTGGTTTTTCGCAATTTGTAGGTCTATAACACATCCTAGATTCCTAGCTGTAGTAATTGCGACATTAGCTATACAATATTCACAACTCAGCATTAAAAACTTTAACATTAACTTAATAAACGTTAAAGAAGCTAAAAGTAGGGCCAATCGATTGACACTACTTTTAGCTACAATACCGATTTACAAGCAAAGGTTGTATCTGTGTGCTTTCTCTACACGCAATTCTTGCACACACTAGCTCAGAAGAGGACTCTGAATCAAACAAGATATTTTTCATTGAAAGACGTAGGAATTTTATCTCAACTAAAACAATGTATGGGCGGCTGCCATTGTTCTTTCAATCATTCAATTTTTTTTTTAATAAATAAGCATATTATGTGGAGGAGTAACGAAAATAAACAATATTATAAGAAAATACCTTATTTAAGATCCCTACAGACTCGAAGAAAAGAACGGGACTTTTTTTTGTATGTAGATTATTTTTATATTATGAGGATGAGATGAGAGTTCAGGGGTTTCAATAACGAACACTGTCACTGAAGTTAAAAGAAATATATTGTAAAAGAAAGGTGTGAGTACATATACCCTTAAAGTTATTTAAACTACTCGTGTAAACTATAGGTACGCGGCGGTAAGCGCGGAGAGGTAGCGTCACGTGTGCGCAGCACACGGTCGGGCGGCGGACTGGCGCGGGAGGCGCGCGGCGCGAGGCGCATTCGAATTCGAACGACAAAATATTACTGTAGGTATCGCTGCGGCCGTTGGCCTTGAGTACCTCGTACTGGCCGGGAAGAGATGTGGGTTGCTATATACTCCCCCTCCAATCCTGGAGAACGCCCTCGCTCTTGGATTGGTAAACTATCAGACTTAGCTGGACGTCCGCGATTCCTCTTAGGAATGACAGGTTTTGGAATGGATTCCCTACTACCTTGGTAACGTGTAAGGTCCTGGGAGTGATATTTCCCTAAAACAATATCAGGCTGTTCTGTGCTTACGATAGTGTAGGTTGTGGGACTAACCTTTTCTAAAATTGTATATGGTCCATCGCGGCGCGGGTAAAACTTGGATGTGAGGTCTTTGGAACCTTTGCTCAACAGGTGCGACTTAAGCAAAACCAAATCACCTACCTCGAAGGTGTTAGAAGGTCGGCGTGATGCATCGGCGTACTGCTTCGTCTTATCCTGTTGGATTTCTACGCGTTCACGAACTGCTGATAGTGACTTCAGGAATGTCCTGAGATAAGGCGTTATTTGAGGGACAAAGTTTTCTTTGTCCAAGATTGCACGAAGGTCATGAACGACCTCTGTGGGGGACCGCATTTCCCTGCCAAAGGATAAATAAGCTGGTGAACTACCTGTTGTGCGACATTTTGCGCTATTTAGGGCGAAACGGATCACCGGCAACTTCTTTGGCCACGAAGTATGGTCTTCTTCCACGAGGTGTGCAAGCATTGCTTTTAAATCGCGGTTCTTTCGTTCAGCAGGATTAGCTTGTGGGTGATAAAGTGGAATAAAATTTTGCGTTGCCTCGTTACGCTGATTCATAACTGGTGTCTGGAGTAGACCCGGAGGTTTGGTGTTGTTGGCCTTGTAACGTTGGCAGTGGATGCAGGCTTTGACATAATCGGTGATTATTCTCCGCATCCCTGTGAAATAATATAACTGCGCTACCTTTCGGTAGGTTCTGTCGATGCCTGGGTGGCCAGCTGTTGGGGAGTCGTGCAACTCCTGAGGGGGATGCAACTGAGGGGATTCATTGTCCGAGTCCGGGTTGAGACGGTACAGGACACCTTGGTCCATGAGGTAACCCCTGTCTAACCACCTTTGGGCTGCGACATCATCAGGCCTCTCAAGCTCTTTAATTATCTTTTCCAATTCAGGATCTGTATTCTGTTCTAGGCGGAGCTGGCTAGGTGTCTTCGTGGGTAGATCGCAGATAACGGAGCATACACCACAAGTGCCGCGAGAGTCGCCAGAACAAATTGGTCTACTCAGCGTATCTGCCACGACGTTTGCCTTTCCAGGGGTGTACTAGAATTGGATGTCAAAAGATTGGAGCTTGAGAGCCCAACGGACTAATCTTCCAGCTGGTGATTTGAGAGATAGCAACCAGCGAAGACGTTGGTGATCACTGCCAATTACGACCGGTTGGCCGTCTAGGTAAGGTCGAAATCGCTCCACCGCCCACACTACAGCAAGTGCTTCACGCTCCGTTGTGGAGTAATTGCGCTCTGCTGCGTGGAGCAGTCGGCTGGCGTATTCGATTGGCCTTTCCTGATTGCCGTCGCCCTGTAATAAAACTGCGCCTAAGGCGTAGTTACTTGCGTCGGTACGCAGAATGAAGGGACGAGAAAAATCGGCTTGAAGCAGTATCGGAGCCGTGGTCAATAGACGCTTCAGCTCATTAAATGCTTGGGTCTGTTCTGAGTCCCAAGACCACACTTGGTTCTTTTTAGTCAAGCGTGTAAGTGGTTCGGCAACCTTTGAAAAGTTCGGTATGAACTTTCTGAACCATGAGCATGTTTGTAAAAAGGTTCTCAGGTGCTTTAAGTTACCTGGTTCCTTCATCTCGAGGACAGCACTCACCTTCCCTGGGTCGGTGGAAACACCTTCTTGTGTAATGACGTGGCCGAGATATTTAACACTTTCTCTAGCAAAAGCGCACTTCTCCCTATTGACGTGGAGGTTAAACTCGGCCAGACGTCTAAAAACTGCCTCGAGGTCTTGTAGATGCTGTTGGTATCCCTGTGATATAACCAACAAGTCATCTAAATATGCAAGTAAAGTTACATCTTGCAGAGCAGAGCAGGAGCGAAGACGATCTATGAGACGCTGGAAAGTCGCCTGCGCGTTCTTGAGACCAAACGGCATTCTTTTAAAGCGAAAAGTACCTAAAGGACAGATAAAAGCTGTCTTGTCCCTATCAGCTTCACTTACTTTCCTTACCTGCCAGTATGAAGATCGAAGGTCTAGCGTGCTCATGTAGCAGTCCCGTTTTGTGCTCTGTAGTAACTCGTCGATGCGTGGCATCGGATATGTGTCGGACTTGGTGACTGCATTCAGGCGCCTGTAGTCGACGCAAAAACGTATACCACCGTTTGACTTCGGCACCATCAGCGCGGGTGAACACCAAGCCGATTCACACTCTTCTATTATATCTTCTTGTAACATCTTACCTATTTCAGCTTTCATCAGCTCTTTCTTTGAAGGATTTAGGCGGTAGGGAGGTACCGCTATTGGTGGGTGCTCACCTGTTTCGATGCGGTGTTCCGCATACGGTGTTGGGCCTCCCCCTGCTCTAAAGACGTGTGCGTGCCTGGTGAGGATGTCAGCGAGCGCCTGTCGCTCAGCTGGTTTAAGGTGAGTACCTTCATCATCCCTAAGTACATCTGTAGAGGCGCAGGTCACGCTACGTGAGGTAGGTTCGAAGCACAAGTTATATTTTACTACATTATTATTACTAAAGTACCATAGTTCCTGACGAAAATCGATTACTACCCCAGCGGTGGTTATAAAATCGATACCTAATAATGTCTCATTATTAGTCGAATACGGAAAAATTAAAAAAGGAATTGTGATACGTGTGGTTTCTAAGCACACCTCTAAAGTGGTGGTAAGTACATCCATCGTACGGACTATACCGTCGGCAAGCTTAACTTCTCGCGAGGAAGAGCTGAGGGGATGACCTTGACGTAGAAGGAGAGTATATAGCGTATGACCCGCAATGCAATGTTTGGCAGCTGTATCTATCAAAGCAGTGCCATTAAAACCTAAAACATTAATTTTGAAAATAGGGCGTAAATCACGACCAACGGAGGGTCTCGCAATATTATTATCACGTGATACTACTTCTCTACTACATACACTAATATCACAATCATATAAACACACATTAATATTTTTATCAATTTGTGAGTTACAGTAGTTTTCCTTACTGGGATCAACACATGGTACATTTGTTAAAAATTGTGGGTTGTTACCCTTTTGCATGTGAACATTTAAGTTAAAATTTGAAAATTGTGGGTTAGGGTATGTTTGCTCTAGGCGATCGGTTTGTTTACATTAGATAACATCTGAACATTTTTGCGAAACGGAATTGAAATGAAACCCATTATTTATTTTTGAGTACGAAACCGATTGAATTAAATCGTTACGATTATCTTCCCGCGGGCGAAAATGTTCGGCAACCACATAGTTATTATTATTAGTTTGAATAAAATTATTATCATAGACATTGTTATCACATCGACTAAAATCGGAAAAACACAGACAATGCGTGTTCATGGTGTTGGATGCATTAACATCATTATTGTTATAACAAACACCGGGATGATAACAAGTATTATTACAATTATTAACCTGCGAACTACAATTCGACTTTTCAACGACAATATTATTATTTTGTTGAAAAAGACTCGGGTTCGATTGATTTGAGATGAACTCGGTATTATTATTGCATGCATCACCATTTAATGAATTACGTAAAAAATTAACATGGTTATCATTATTATTATGATACGATACGATGTTTTTCGATCAAAAACACTGATTAGAATTTACGGTTGGCGATGAATATTGTTTTTGTTTACGTATTTCGCGAGATTGAACACAATAGAAAGATTGACTTTGATCACTGAGATTTTTATCACTATCACCATTATCACGCACTTCCGCAGAGTTATTATGAGATTGGGACTCACCTTGATTCTGCAACTTACGACACTGGTCCCTGGTGTGACCATACCGTTTACAGTAGGTACAGGTAGGTCGTTGCTTCTTCGCGGCAGCGGTGGAGTCCTGAGTCTGCAGAGAACGCGCGGGCGGCGGTGGGGGTCGCGGTACCGCAGCGGCGGCGGGCGGAGCCCTAGCGGCCGGCGCGTGAGCGGTCGCGCTATCGGACGATGTCGATGCGCGAGCGGTGGGTTGTGTACGAGACGTCGAAGTGGATGGCGAGCGCGTATTTACTTGAGTTCGCCGCTCACTCGTCTTTTGTTCCTCGTCGAACGAATCTTCAATATTACGTGCGAGGCGGAGGAGTTCTTGGAAGTTCTTGCACTCTTCTCTACGCAGCCTTTTCCTGATCCGACTGTGGAGGAGGCCGTATGTCATGTCGATTTGTGCCGACTCTGTGACATCACCTGTAGGTAATCTGGCCAAAAGAGCGCGAACTCGCGCCACAAATACATCCGTATTCTCTTTTTGTTGTGGGGACGCGAATATCTCTAGGTATATACGATGGGGCGGCCGGCGGTCACCGTAGGCACTTATTAGGTTTTCTTTTGCCTGGCGCCACGATGTTACGGAATACTTTATCCCTTGCTACCACTAGGCCGCGTCGTCCTTGAATAAATACGCTAATCCGCGTATAATGTTTGAGTCCGTCACCTGCGCGCATTCACTATAGGCTTCTATTGCATCGATGAATGCCTCGACCGATTCCTTTGGTCGGCCGGAGAAGGTGGTTTTACAGCGGGCTAGGGTACTATGCCCTGGATGACCTAGTGATTCTGGGGTCGAAGCGTTCGCGCGTGTCACGGAGAGTAGCAGTTCCCTAAAGGCTTCTGTCTGCGAGCGCTGGAGGGATGCTATAATAGTCGCCACATTTTCCCCAGAAAACGAAGCGTTCGCGTCCGGACGCGGCGAGTAGGACGCGTCACCGCCATCTTGTTGGTCGGTGGACGGCGTCGGCGTGCTTGAGCGCGAGAGGTCGGGTAATGCCTGCCGAGCATCTTCTCTCCGCTCTAAGCTAACCGCTCTGCTTCTTGTCACTGGCATATTACGACTTTACGAGTAAAACTTCAGTGCAAAACTAAGAGTAGGTAGGTACCACCGTGTCCTAACAGTCACACGAAAAAACGTTGGAGCGCCACATATTTTATGAGGATGAGATGACAGTTCAGGGGTTTCAATAACGAACACTGTCACTGAAGTTAAAAGAAATATATTGTAAAAGAAAGGTGTGAGTACATATACCCTTAAAGTTATTTAAACTACTCGTGTAAACTATAGGTACGCGGCGGTAAGCGCGGAGAGGTAGCGTCACGTGTGCGCAGCACACGGTCGGGCGGCGGACTGACGCTGGAGGCGCGCGGCGCGAGGCGCATTCGAATTCGAACGACAAAATATTACTGTAGGTATCGCTGCGGCCGTTGGCCTTGAGTACCTCGTACTGGCCGGGAAGAGATGTGGGTTGCTATAATATGTAATTATTTATTTGCAAAATTAAAATCATCCATAGACACCTTTTTAATATCTTGCGTCATAATTATTTTCAATGCAATGCTCTCATTGCATGCTAATGAAATACAAGACAAAGAAACTATTTAGGTATAAATAAATACATACTATGTAATTGGAAAATAAACGCACGGGTGAGAGAAATCGCTAACTTTTTCGAAATACATATTCTATAGCCTATGTTAATCCTGAATAATGATGCTACATTATTCAGGATTAACATAGGCTCAAATGGTGAAAGAATTTTCGAAATCGGCCTAGTACTTTTTGAGTTTATTTGTTACATACATTGATACATACAAATCTTTCCTCTTTGTAATATTAGTATAGATAGAGCGGATATTGGGGACGTTTTATTACAAATACTTTGATACCAATTAGTTTGATTCTTTTCTTTGCCAGGCTGACACTAGACAGAGCGTTTTGTTTCCCACGAGTTAAAAGTAGGAGTAAATACGCTTTTGTTCATTATGTCGCGCGTTAATATGAACAGAAGCGCGACTGCTATGCTAGAGGTCCTGGGTTCGATTCCCCGGTCGAGCAATGTGTTGTTGGAGTTTTTCTATAAAATTAAGGGTCCGATTAATGGCAATAGGCTCGCCCTAATAGTACGCATCTGTCTAACCCTTCGGGGAATAAAGACGTGATGGGATGTCGTGTTCCGTACTCTCATTATTTCTTTGAGCCGGATATCGAAAAAAGAAAATAATGTGTTTGAATTAACACCCCGAGAGGCAGGGCACAGTGGAATTGAATAACTCCACTTACAATTGGAGCTGCCCAACTTGGGAAATACCTACACTTTGCAGAAAATAGTAGCCAAATAACATAGCGCTGTACTATGTTGTGTTCCTAACGGTGAGCAAGATCGCCAGAGCTCCGCGAGGAAGCGTTATGTTGGCAGTGGGGGTACCGGTGTTGTGGGTTGTCTACCGGGTGTGAAAAGATTTGTACAGGGTCGGCAACGGGCGAGTGATACCCCAGGTGTTGCAAGCGTTCATATAACATATTATTATAACATATTCATATTTTAATTGTTCATATTTTAATAGGCTACGGTAACCACTTACCATCAGGCGGGCCATGTGCTGGTTTTCCACCTAAGCGGTAATAGAAACCCCAGACCTTCAAACCGTACCGTATCTTAGAAATCATGAATTTTTAAATACGATTTAAATATGTTAATTTATAAATTCTTTTGTCAACACATTTATCCACAACGGCTAATCTATTATTTATCAATCACACCTACTTTATTTTAAATGAAGGTCTTTTGTAGATCTGAAAAAGTAACAAATAAAATATCTAATAGCACTGGATATCAAAAATAATCAATAATCTTAGTTACGTCAATTCCAAAAATGTTATTTTATTAAATTTTATAAAAAAATAATGATATCATAAATATTAATGATATTCATCTTTAGTGATATTTAGCAATTATTATAATTTGGTCTTACATTGAACACGAAAATAATATCGATATCGATTCGAAATCGTAAACAATCACTATAACATAATTAATTAAAATGACAAAACAAAAGACGGACATAGTCTCGCTACACTTTTTAAAATCCGAGTTTTAAGCATTATGTCGTAGTATATATAAGGCCTATAATTAGTTTAGTATTAGTACCATAGCCAAGGCTCTTGGGTATGTGTCGCTCAGCGTATGGCAAAACCTGGGGACTTCGACAAAGGTTGTGCAGTGGCTGTACACCATGATGGTTAGACCAATCATCACATATGGCAGCATTGTTTGGTGGCCCAGGACGCAACTAGGGATATGCAGGGAAGCCCTCGCTAAACTACAGCGAACGGCATGCCTAGCTATCACAGGGGCGTTCAAAACCACACCAACAGCGGCGATGGAAAAGGTACTCAACCTTGCACCCCTACATATTGTCATAGAGACTGAGGCCCGTCTTGCACTACACAGACTGGCAATAAATGGCCTGTGGGATAGTTCTAAGCCTAGAACTAGACACACAAAGCTTAGAATACAGGAAGGCCTTGACGAACTAACGAACATGCACTGCGACAAAATGCAGCCCATGTTTTGGTTCAAGAGATCTTACAAGGTTCATCTACCATCAAGGGAAGAATGGATGAAGGGACTTGACCCACCAGAGGAGGGCAGTCTGATATGGTACACTGACGGTTCGAAAACCGAGTCGGGTACAGGGGCGGGCATATATGCAAGGGACCATAAGGTCAGTCAAAGCATGGGCAAATTAGCTACAGTTTTCCAAGCGGAAACATATGCTATTCTTGCCTGTGCACAACAGATGGAAAGTAGCGGTAACACAGGTAGGTCCATCTACATTCTTAGTGACAGCCAAGCGGCACTCATGGCCCTGACCTCCTACAGGATCGATTCAAGGCTGATCATGGACGCTGCCCGAACTCTTATTGAGCTGGGAAAGCGAAACAGGGTCAGGCTTGTTTGGGTCCCTGGTCACAGGGGTATTGTGGGCAACGAGCATGCTGACGAGCTGGCTAGGGAAGGTTCTGGGACCTCACTAATTTGACCGGAACCATTTGTACACAGTCAAAACGGCATTTCGGGAGTACGCAAGGGCGAGGCACATGGATGAGTGGTTGAGCCTCACGGGACTTGCTCACTCCAAGAAATTCATAGGTTCCTCATTGAAATGGCAAAATGCCATTTGGAACTCAAGCAGGCGGCAGGCTCGTCTTTTGATGGGGGCGCTGACCGGACACTTCGGGACTAATGCTCACCTACAAAAGATGGGTCTAGCAGAGACATCAGCCTGCAGGGCCTGTAAAAGGGAAATTGAGAGCATGGAACACCTTCTGTGTACATGCGATGCAAAGGCTAGAAAGCGAATGTGCCTCTTGGGTCAGGGTTATCCAAGACCAGAGGACTACAGACTCATTCCCCCAGGCCTCATTATAAAGCTCATGGAAGAGCTGTTTGTAGAACTGGGAGGGGATGAGGAATAAGTTATCTAGGGGAAGCACAAAAGATCCCATTGGGTCGAAGTGCACTGAGGCCTTGCTGCCTCGGCCCTACACAAGATAAGATAAGGCCTATAATTGCCAAAAAAAGATGAAAAAGGTAATTCTGCATTAAGACATATAATTGGAAATCATAAATGGTGACATCCTATTGGATGATATATAATTGAAAATCAAAAAATGACATTTTGATGGATATTTCAAATTTAAATCTTACGTTTATTAGAAGAAGGCTGATATTGTTAGTAAAAAAAAATTTGCTAGTCTCGTGGGGAGTGCGGGTAGTCTCGTGGGGAGTGCGGGTAGTCTCATGGGGAGTGCATGCTTGAACTAAACGATTATGTTATACTCGATTATTGAATCGGTAACGTCCTCGATCTTTATTAACAAATTGTATTATGTGATTTAAATAGAAATAAATGAACTTTAATACTTACATTCGGAAAATAACTCCATCTTTATCTAAATAAGATATAAGATATTTTTTTGCATACATTAACTGCACGTATATCGGTATTTACACGGAGCATTTATGATGACCTTACTGAGCGGAAACGATTCTGTATATGAAAAATCGATTTCGGAATCAGTTTTTATAAACGCGTTAGATTTTTGAATCCTCTACCTTGACAGAGGGGAATGATCATGAGAGGCGGGTCCTTATAGATAGATAGTCAAAGATTAATGCCCGCAAGAAATCTTTATTCTATACTCCCACTCCAAGAATAGGGTATTTTACACCATGTAAAAAAAAATATGAAAATACATTTTTATGATAGATTTTGAAAAAAGTAAACGAGAAACGTTAGTATTTATTAATAAAAATGCAATGTAAATTTTATAATTCAATTTCAAAAATCGTCTTTTTTAATCTGTTTTAAAACGCCATCCGCCATAATGGATATCGACGTGACGTCACTCCAATAGAAAACAATCTAGACGTTTGTCTTCTCAGAGTAACAATTCAACAATAATTGGTTGTCGTGCTCTATGTTAGTTTGATTAAAACCGCATCATGGAAGACGGTTTTGTGAAAGCAGAAAGTACAAATCTACCAATGATCAATACGTTGATGGTGGCAATTTTTTTTGCATCCAATCCCGATTTCTGTTCTGCCGAGTTGAGAAATATTAAAACAGTAATGTAAGTACCTACCTAACTATCGTATCAAGTTTTGTTTAACAATAAGACACAGTTTCACCAATTTCTATGTAACAAGGCATTAACTAATCAGCATTTAAAATTAACAAAGCTGTTAAGGCTGATCGTTCACCAGAGCCCGCCAAATTCCCGCCAAAAATTGCGAAAAACCAATTGAAATTTAATTGGTTTTTCGCAATTTGTAGGTCTATAACACATTCTAGATTCCTAGCTGTAGTAATTGCGGCATTAGCTATACAATATTAACAACTGAGCATTAAAAACTTTGCTTAAAAAACGTTAAAGAAGCTAAACTCACTACTTAATATAGGTACATAATATAACCTATAAATACATTAGGTACAAATTATGAAATTGTAATAGTTTTTTTTTGTTTATTAGATAACATACTATTTATAACGTATACTTACATCAAAGCGGTCTTCACAGAAATACAGTATAGTCTTTGTGGACAATAATTTTGGATCTCTTCTTGCCAGTTTCAACCAAGTGTTTCTCATTATAATATCACTCTTGGCAATTGAATTCACAATTTTTGTGGCGTTTTTACACTTGTATTATTGCATTCAGGCACAAGACACCAATGATAAACATTATAACTCATTATTTTCACAAATCGTGTTACTTGGTCTTTGGCAGTTGTATTGTTTACTAATGAAGTGATGTCACGAGCCGAAGTAGCATGGCGGCTAGCGTTTTCGCGCGTAAATTCAAAATCATAAATTAAAAATCGTTTTTAAGGCATTTTTTGGTTGTATAAAATTGAAATAAAAATTCTACTGGTTCATTACGATCTAAGCATTAATTTAAACAGTTTTCAAAAAAGGTGTAATACCCTATTCGTTTATTGCTAGATCTTTCCGCTTGTATAACGACCTCATTAGTGTTGGCAATGATAACATATATATTTTTCACATACATAACTGTTCCCAAATTTAAAAAATCAGTACTACACAACTGTCTGGTTTCTGCTTATATTTAAAGTAAAATTATATGAAAATTATATGAAAATTATACTTTCCCCTTAATTTAATACGTACATATGAAAATACTTCTGTAGTTGTATCTTTAATTTTAGGTCATGTTTAATTTTGTTATGGCGCTAATGTACCTATAGTTATGTAGAAACTATTTTGGATTATGTATGGCATATTTTGTATGTATTTCTCATAAAATGTATCTGATTGTTTCACAAATAAAATAATAATAAAATACCTACCTACTGTCCCTAGCTAGGGATGGGGACAAGACAAGTGTTCAATACGTTCACAGAAGTAATAAATAAAGGTAAATAATTAGTAATAATTTACGCAAACACGCAAACACACGTCAACAAATCGGAACTCTCTTTTGCACTTACCATTTATCAAGCCCAGTACCGCTCAACTTGATTGGGAAGGGAACGTCTTTTACGGATTTACTACCAACTTCATTGCTTTTGCTTGTTATTTCTTGCAAGCAAAGTCGGCGGACTTCTTTTTATATTTTGTTGAATTTTGTTGCAATGGATTCAACTTTACGTGAACAGGTCATGATAAATCAATTTGTATTAGCGGCAGGATGTGCTCAAGAACAGGCAAAACAGTTATTACAAGCTGCACACTGGCAATTCGAGGTAAATTTTGTAATATATGTAAACAAACAGTATGTAATCATGAAATGGCTGCTACATATTTTGATTTACAATAGCCTTGCTCTCGCACATTGTTATCAATATAGATAGGTACATGATTACGTATTCTGTTTGTAATCTTTGTCCTAAGTGGATTATGAATAATGTTTAAAACAAGTATTTGATAGTACCTATAAATATTCCAATAGGTATACATTCTACTGACACAAATATTATTATTTAAATTTATGAATTATACGAACTTACTAAATAGTGTTATAGTCTTGATTCAAATATTAAATCTCAGTAATTGATAAAGCTGCATTCTTCATTCACAAATTGTCTCCTTCCTTCTTCCATAAAGCCATAGTAAATAAATAACCGTTATTTATTTACTGTGTTACTCATCCATTTATAAATGACTCCTATCTTTGTGTGATGTAGTTGAAAGAATATATCTAAAATTATTTTGATCTCATGATGAAGTAAACATTCATGTAAGTACTTTCATCATTATCTACTACATACAGTACATAATGTTCATAATATGTTTGAGTGTATAACATTACTCAATTAGCCTTATTGTTTTAAATAATCATCACACCCGTTCACACATATTCCTCGAGGGTTAAGGCAGAGGAATACTAAAGTACAGCCAAGTGAAACAGTTGTTACAATAAGATTAAAATTCATCACCTAATAATCACTTTAATATTGGTTAGGTCTTAGGTTATGTTTGAACTCTGCTGTACCACACTAAGCCATGCATACTTACACAGAAGAAATTGTCTCAAAAAAGGTTACCACCAATAAAACAATTCATTAATATGAATATTAATATAAATATTCTTTGGTATGAAGTATTGATACATCAAGTGCAATAATACCTATGTCCTCATTAACTATATCATAAACATAAGGTATGATACCATTGTAAAGTGAATAAGTAATCATCAGTAAAATCAATAATATGTAATTTCACTGAAACTCAAATTTATGAAAAGCAAGTAGGTAAGCATACATTAAGCTTTTAATGCTTCTAATTGTAAGGGTGGTACTTACTGTTACCATAAAAACAGCCAAAAGTATGGCAAGAAATACCTACAATGTTATAAAAAAATTGTATTGTTGTCGCCTATGTATTGTTTAAGGATTTTCCTTTGTTGCTTTAATGTTTTTTCTGGGTACATATAGAAAAATTGATAAACTTAAGTGTATTATGTTTTCTATTTAATTCCTTTACAGACAGCACTATCAATATTTTTTCAAGAAGTAGCCATACCTGCTGGTGCTAATGGGATTGCTGCACCACACTATCGTCAGGTGAGCCAAGATTCCCCATTCTCCATGCACAATAAAAGATTTTGATATTTTACTATAAGAGGTACCTATTCCAAAATCAAATCAAAATTATGGTTACCCTGTTCAAACATTGTATGAGATAACATCTTTTTTGATATTACATGTGTTGAAAACTGTTCTGAGGGCAAAACAGTATGTCGTTCTAATGATGTTAATATGTCAAATAAATGGATGTTCACACCAAAGTCCTAGCAATTATAACATAAAACATACCATCACGCCTGTATTCTCCAAAGGGTTAGGCAGAGGTGTAGTAATGTACACCCACAGTTCGCCGGTATGTTTAGGTCCCATGTAATAGGGGGCGAGCCTATTGCCATTAAACGGGCACAAATTCTTAACTCCGAGCTGCTACTCTGTCTAGCGTAGCAGTCGCGCTCAGGACCACTTGGCTAATGAGGCAGTTCCTAGCAATTATAGATAATGAGATATCAGCGTAAAAAGAAATGTTTTGACTGCATGGCCATGTACCTACGGTTTGTTTTGGAGTGATTTCATCTGTTCACTAAACTTTGCAACAAACAAATTAATACCTTTCTTTTTGTATCAGTTTTACCATAGCTTATACTTTGTGAAGTCTAGTTTACAGTCTTTATTTTTTTTATCAATGTGACACCGATTTAGTGCCATTTTAAAAAGAATTACATACTTACTTCTCTAAATCGTAAACATAATCCCAAATTCGTGCCGTCATACGCAGAAATCGAGGCGTTCGACGAACTTTATTAAGCGATTCGAAGTGTTATGCACCAACTTAAGCCGGAAAAGGTTGCAACTAAAGTTGAACCAGCTGTACCTGACTGTGATGACCGTCCTAGTAAGAGGCGTATAAAATTACCCGAATTACAAATATTTAAATTTGACGGCAAACTTGAGAATTGGACTACGTTTCGTGATACATTCACAAGTCTCATACATAACAATTCTAGTAGGTACCTATTAGCAATATCGAAAAATATTATTACCTGCTGTCGTCTGTCAGTGGGCCAGCATTATCAATTGTCAAGTCTATGCCTAATGCGGATAATTATATGATAGTTTGGAGTTTGGGGTCCCACGACGTTAAAAAATCTGATGTAAATAAATCTGATTCTCAAAAGCCCACGTTGGCTTCGGGTGTAGTCAATACAAATAAAAGTGAATCAAAAAAGGTACCGTAAAGGTAGGTAGGTAGGTTGTAGTTTTGGAAGTCCCGCTGGAGTAACGTTCCTCCAGCAGGAAAATTCTAAACGAATGATGACAAGAACTATATTTTGCTACTGTTGACGCATTACCCTTAAGTACTTAAAGAAAACGCGTTCAAAATGTCGGTGAATGTCATGTCTCCTCGCTGCTTGCGCATTTTTTGACTGAGTTCGACGAACTGGTACTTTGAACAGACTGTTTAATGTAGAGCCACCTGTTAGTCGTGCTGCAACTCCAGTTAGAGCGCCGATCTCTGTAACCTACTTTAACCTTTAACCTACCCGTAACATTAACGCTTAACTTGATTTCTCAGCAAGTTATACAAAATGTCTTTCCTGTTCCAGCGCCCCACGCTTTTACAATCAAATATTATAATTAAAAGTACATAATTACACTTCAGCCCAGAAATAGAGACAACTTGAACAATCCATAATTTATTTTTGTTTTTACGTTCATTTATAAAACCGTATTTTTCTAGTATTTTTAAACTAAGTATTAATTTATCGTCTATATGTATAGCGTCAGACGTGAAATTCTGAATGACTTCATATCTGCGCTATGAGTAAAGGGTAACAGGTCGATGTCGTTTGCACAGATTACAGCAAATGTTTCTGTTGCTTGTTGTTGAACAAACGTTTAGAAAACCATGTTGTAAACTGCATTTTGGAGCGGCAGACTACTGGTTGTACCTATACTATTTTTTCAAAGACGCATAATTTTGAGACTGGCCTATAATTTGTAGCATCTGATTTAGAACCTTTTTTATGAATTGGTGTGATGTAAACAGATTTCCATATAGCTGCTACAGCGCATTCTGTTAGGGATTTTTAAATAGTAATCCAATTGGTACTGCGATTGTATCACGCATTTATCTAAAAATGTAGGCGGCACATGGTCTGGTCCACATTTTCAAAGAGTCAAAGTCACACCACGCTCTAATACGTGAATAATATAATTATATTCACGTAGCTAAGAGTCAGAAACCAGTATCCATCCCGTTCACAAGGCGACTAAAAATAAAAGCATAGATGGCCATGTTTGGCTACTCAATCTAGTAATAGCAACTGTAAAACACCGATAGATGCTGACTCACTATTGACTGTAATATGCAACACTTTCTATATAGGTAATCTATAAAGTGTTGCATATAACAGTCTGATGATATGCTAGTACCTATACCTTTAAAATGCAACGATCAACACAAATCAATCCTGTATAATCCTATACATGCAAACAACCTCATTACCCTTAAGCGCAACTGCTACGCTAGAGGTCTGAGTTCGATTATTGAGTTTTATTCGAGTTGTATGAAGTTCAGGTCAGCAACTCGGAGTATGGATTTGTGTTCAGTTAAGGGCAGTGGGCTCGTCCCCAATTAAATGGGACCTAAACATATCGGCAAGCTGTAGCTGTAGGTATACCAGACTGGCATACCTACACCTACAGTACTTACACCTCTACCTAAATGTTCATGAGAAACAAGCCTGATGGTATGTAGGTATGTTTATTCCTTTTAATAATAGTTTTTCAGCCAGGATAAATCCTATTATGAATAGGTCTTACCAAAGTAGGTAATTTTAAGCACCAATTAAATTTGTATTAACATGAAATGAACAATTGTTTCAGCAACTGATGACACCTTGCAATACTCCAGCTACTCCACCTAATTTTCCCGACGCACTAGCGGCGTTTTCGAGGCTGTCAACGACGGGTACCCCGAACAATGCAGCCGGGGGATGTGCAGGCGCCGGCGCGCCGCCGGTGTCCCCGCTCGCGACGCACCCGCCACCGCCTCCACCACCACCTCATGTGCAGATGAACGTGTTTCCTGCTTCTCCAAGTCCTCAGACAAATTATTCATCAATCTCCTGCTCAACTGCTGTTAGTAACGTAATTATCTTTTTGTTGCTTTTTACAAGATGCGTAGGCACATTTTCGTAGTAGATTTTCGTTTAGATCTTCTGAAATTAATAAATATTAGTTCTGTATACTTTTCTTTAGTGCTACTAGGTATACTACTTTCGAAGCTTGAAAGCATTGGCATTCGCGGTACGGCTCAGGAGATGTACAAAAGTTATCTGTTGGATCGAAAACAGTTTGTTAAAGTGGAAAACTACTACAGTAAACAAGAATCATTTACCTTTGGTGTACCACAGGGCAGTGTTCTGGGGCCAACGCTGTTTCTTATATATGTGAACGAGCTGTGTCAGCTACCATTATCAAATTGCAAAATTATAACTTATGCAGACGACACAGCTCTCATAATTCACGGACACGACTGGGATGATGCCTGTAGAAACGCTGAACTGGCTCTCTGTACTGTCATGAAGTGGTTAACCAAAAACCTCCTTACTTTACTACTAAGACAAAGTTTATTACCTTTTCTACTAATCTATTAGGTCAACCGTCAAGACCCATTGAAATCAACGTTCATAATTGTTTTAATGTTGCTTATGGTACAACTTGTAGATTTCCAAAATTAGAAAATACTCAGACAGTCAAATACTTTGGCGTCGTAGCCGATAATCACCTTAAATGGAAACAACAAATCACTTCCATCGTAGCAAGACTAAGAAAGCTAATTTATATCTTTAAAAAACTAAGAGGCATTGTAGATTTTAATAGCTTAATAACGATCTATTTTGCACTTGCCCAGTCTGTGATTGGGTATTGTCTAACAGTCTGGGGAGGAACTCATAAAACGACAATGATGCGAGCTGAGCGTGGACAACGAGCTATTTTGAAGGTGCTAGCGAGAAAACCGATTAGATTCTCTACGACAACACTACTCTATCTGCCAAGTCTTGACTGTCAGGCAGCTATTTGTTCTTCGATCTTTACTACGTAAACATAGCCAGCTGACATATGATGCAAATATATATATCAATGGACGTCGCTCTGATAGAATATGTGAAATAAAGTCCCTTAGAACCGTAGCAGCAAGTCGTCACTTTAAACATATAAGCTCTAAATTCTATAACAAAATAAATAAAACATTAAACATATATTCCTTAACAAAAAGTAAACTAAAAAAGAAACTTGAAAATTGGCTAAAAACTCTTACTTATGAGGTAACAGAAAAACTTGTTGAAATATAAAATACTCAAAATACACTCAGGCAGACACACACACCTACACACACACACACACACAAACACACATTTTTTTGTTAAAATTTCCATTATTACTATTTAAATGTCTGGAACAACTATCCCCACTAGGAGCAGGGCGATATAGCTACGCCACAGTTTGTAACTTTTGTAGCTATCATCGTTTAAAGTGTTATCTATTTGTAATGTGTTTCTTTGTTCCTAATAAACGATTTATTTATTTATTTATTCTTTGAGCTAAATTTCAAATAATTAAATACGTAATTTTATTTTCAGATGTGCAGCGAAAATATGCCAAGATAAATTCGAAGGTTTAGTTTAGGAGCATCTATAATTTATTTTTCTAATGGTGCGCAATGTGAGCTGTGGAATTGTGTATGAAATGTATATTACTTTAGTAAACACCCTATAGCAGCGTTGGTTTGCTGGACAATATTTAGGGTGCTATACTGTAGTCAATCATGTTAAATTTATTACAAAATATCGTATATCTAATATTATAATTATGTATACAGTGGATTCAGGATGTGCACAATAAACTTATGAATTGTAGTATTTTGTCCGTAATCAAAATTGTATTCATATTGTAACAGAAATGTATTGGAATCGTTAAGTACCTAATCATAACTAACTAATTATAATAACATACAGAGTGAGAATTTTGCTTTAGCTTCTAAAGTTATCGTCGTTCTTGTTTATTATTACCTATACTTATTAAATCCGAAATTGTAAAAAATATATCAAACTACAAATCGTAGCACCATAAGGGATATAGTGTATTATCTATGCATAAGGGGCACTGGAAGTCGAGTTTTTATTATACCTTTACTTCGATTCAGTAACATGACAATTCAAAGAAAAATCATGATTCCACACTACAACTAATAGTGTTGGGGTAGTGAATGATTTTGCGTAAAGAATGAACGATAAAACTGGTTTAATATAAAATCAAACTAAAAATTCGTAGGATGTGAAATATAAGAATAATTAATAATTATTTATAAAAGTAATTTCATATGTTGTTCTAATAGAAACACTAAAAATAAAAATGTTATTTTACTTTTGTATTTTTTGACATTTTATAGATTACCTTACTACTGAGGAACAAATTCTACAGTTTTTAAAAGTTTATAATGTGTTTTAAAGACAAGTTATTAACCCTTCAACTGTCAAGTTACTGAATACAATTTATTAAAAGTCGAAGTATGTATAGATATTCATCGTGACAAAATAACTTTTATCTTATTAATAACCTTGCGATAATGACATTGTCTCAGTTGTTTCTTGTATATTTAGGAGCTAGCTAGTTCAAATTGATGTGAATCTTACCGTCTGTGTCACGTAGGCACACATAATGTTTGAATAACAATCGTCTATGTAAATCTTGAAATTGTAAAAACTAGTCTGATAATAATAGTATCTTTAATAACTGGTACTTGATTTTTTAAGGGTAATTATTAGGCACTTTAAATATTTGTTTAAATCATACATTTGTTATAATAATTTAAAATCTGTCTATTGTTATAGTCAAAATGTACCACTAATAATAATTGATAAATGGAAGATGTCTTTAGTAGCCACAGCATCTTTTGCACCTGTATGTTTTCCCATGTTGATATTACATTTTTTTATAGTGTCATTTCATAAAGTCTTACTTTTATAAGACATAAATTTGCTTATTTCGGTTGTCACTAATAAAAGTGATTAAGTAGGTATATTAACTTGTAATATTTTTCAAGTAAAATTATGGGGTATATAGATAATACCATTACCACAAGCAATCGAACTACTTTTAGCCAGTTTTGTCTTCCTCTGTACCCCTTTTCTGTTGACGGTGGGTTAGTGGGTCGTACTGTGATTAAAGATAGGTATACAAAACCGATCAATTAATGAACCGGGCTTAGGCGCCGCTGGCTGTATGTTCTTTTACATTATAATTATGATTGTTTGACGGTTAGATATTATAGATATCGAAAAGTGCTATTAAATTAAAACTGTCTAAATATATTTTAGTGTTTTCTTTTAGAGCCTACGAAGCATGCACGAACTAGTACGCGTCATAATATTTTGAAAGACGAAAACCGACCAAGGCTGTATGAATAAGCCGCCGAATTCTGCAAGAAAGATTTGGCTAAACAAATATTCGCCAATTTAGGAACCAGTTCGCTTTGTACGCACCGCGCAGGGGGTTGAGTTTTTTGGTCCCTTTCATTGTCGAGATCGGATGGGTCCCTGGCCCACAATGCTGCGCCAAGAACTGGGATGAGCGAGGATGGACTGCTGATTTCGTATTATTTATAAAAATACAATGTAAACCTTATAATTTTTAAAGGTATAAAAATATTTGATGTCTGTACTAGGATAGTCCTGTGTCACAGGCGACAGGAGTGCTAACAGTTGCTATTTATAAACAAAATTCTAAAACCATATTTAAAGAATTAGGGATACTTAAATGAAATTTTTTGAAAAGTAATCTAATGATAAACTATACCTATTTGACTTCTTTAATAACCTTTAACACTACTGGCGCCGTGGGCAAGATTTTCATCGGCCAGTAACGATTCAAACTCATACGAAAAAAAGGCAAAAGATATTCATCTTCTCTACTATTATAAAATTGTAAAAAAGCTGTGTCTTTACATTGAAGATATTTAAAAAAAAACAAAGGTTTAGGGTATATAAACGTCTCCGAACCCAAAAATATGATTTTTTAAATTCTTGTCAGTTTGTCTGTTTGTTTTTCAAACTTCACGTTTTCATCAAACAATACCTTTAAACGATCAAACCAAAGATCAAACAAATTAATTAGGTATAAAATTTATTATTAAGTATAAATTTATATATTTTTATTTAAGTATTATTATTCTTGTCCATATAATATTTCCATTTTATTTTCCATAACATCGGCATGTCACGATAAACAGATATGAAATGCAACGTAAATTCTTTGTCAGTAATATTGCCACCTAGCATATTATTATCATCACTGGGCGAAGCGTCCTCCATGATGCCAAGACAACGAATGAGATCTTGTTTGTTTGACAAACACCGCCGTTCTCGTTCAAACTTGTTTGTCAAACACAAAACGCAACATCAATCAAGATTTTCATCAAACTTAAGCGCCCTGGGGGCGTATTATGAACTCTTATTTCCAGTCAGGAATTGCCTTGCAAATTCGTATTATGAACACATTTTCCAGCCAGTCAGTAGTCACGTGACATTTCAAGCCGTCTTCTGCCTGGCTAGCTGGCTGGCTGGCATTAATATACGTATTATGAGCGCTAATTTGACATAAATTCTCCTATTTCAAATGTCAAAAAGTAACAATCTTAGCGATTCAGTTTACGCTGCTTCATTGTTACATAAACAGAATTGTTGAGAATTTAAAGTAATATTAGGTACCTACCTAAATATCATTCATCCCGAATTTACCTACCTACCCACTCAAAACTAAATTTGACTGCCAAAATACATAAACAGGTATTATAGCTACTTGTAATAGTAGGCCCATTTTATTTCTTTCTAAACCGGGCATGCTCACTTTTACCTACCCTGCTCACTTTATCTTTTGCACTCTAATGGTACTATGTTCTTATTAACCTTAATCTCAGATTTTATGTCAATATTTGCATGCAAATATCATTAAATTAAATGCAAGAGAAACATAATAAGTAGGTACTACTGAGCACATCTTGGTAATAAAATAGTTTACTCACAACGGATCGTTCACCTGACCTGAGCCCGCCAAATTCAAATTTCAATTGGTTTTTCGCAATTTGTAGGTCTATAACACATTCTAGATTCCTAGCTGTAGTAATTGCGGCATTAGCTATACAATATTCACAACTCTCTCTCAACTCACTTAAAAACCTCATCTCACGCTATTGCAACTTAACATTAAGAAGTAGTTATAAATTATAATCCAGCTATTAAACTTGGATCATAAAGAAAAAGAATAATACTTACCTAAATCATAATGTTGTCAGAACGCAGAAAGTGTCTCAACTTGACCACTAATAAAAAAAATTAACCGACTTCAAATTTATAAAAATTGAGGAGGTTCTATGTTCGTCTATATCGCCGTTATCATCTCACAGTTAACATTCGATAACACTATAGAGTCCATAACGGGCGAAGTCGAGATTTTTGGTAATGCCGAGTGCATCTCACTGAGCGATTCTAAGCTATGTCCAACTGTTCTTAACTATAATGAAAACCATCATAAATTCCTGGCGGTGCTAACCATAAATATTAGAAGTATAAATTGTAATTTCGACCTATTGCTAGCCTTTATAACGGCCATAAACATGCCGATAGTAGATAACCCGCCTCCAAACCTTGGCAACTATAATGTTCACTGGACCCAAAACAGCCTCAACCAAAACGACGGAGTAGTGGCCTTTGTCAAAAGCGATCTCAGAGCCTCTTCCTGCGAGCCAGACTTTTCGGACGGGACTGTCTATTAATTACCATTAGCTCAGAATACACAATAATTTGTTCCTATCGCCCTCCCTGTTATAAAAACATCAATAAGTATCTCGACTCGCTTGAACAAACTTTACTTAACATCAGAACACAAAATATAATATTTACAGGAGATATAAATATAGATACCTTGGGCGTAGTGTTGCCAACCCTGCTATATAATATAGTATCCTACTATTTTAGGGGTCCAACTACTGTATTTTTTTAAATAAAATATAGTAGGCCAAACTACTATATTTTTTATCATCAAAGTCGCTAAAATTGGTCTTCATTATTTAAAACGAAACACGCCCATATTATCACACTTAAAACAAACGATTTGCCGTTGCCGCCTAAAGTTCTCTAGTCGTAATCTATTTTAGTTTCTAACAGAAATAACAGTTTTAAAGCTCAAAGCAGCAGGAAATATGTATTTAAGAAATAATTATATATATTTTTCCACATACTATTTTTTTATTATTAATTCCCCAACTACTATATTTTTATGGGTACTGAATTCAAAACTACTATATTGGGTCTAAAAAAAGTTGGTAACCCTACTTGGGCGAGACCCTAAAAGGATCAACGCAGGACTACCTGAACCTTATGGCGATGTTTGGACTTAGGCAAGGTATTACCGACAAGATACACCACATGCATAGACCACTTTAAGGTTAAAACCCACAAAGAATGGAAAACTATTGTTTTTGAGCAGCAGCTAACAGACCACTACTACAGACACTACTGTACATAAACAATACAAGAATAAATAAAAAAAATTCAGTACCACAAAAAGTGGCAATTAACTATGAAGGAATAAATAAAATACCTACTATGTAAAGAAAAATGGGATAACCTATTAAACACAACCAATCCTAACATAGCCTGCGAAATGATAACAACCAAGCTCCTTTCAACTATTAGCCTAAACACGACTATTAAAAACAACTCGAAACGCTCTCATCCCTTGAAACCATGGATTACCTACAATATTGTCAGGTGCACAAGGAAGAGAGACAAACTTCATAAGCAAGTAAAAAAGCTACCAGAGGACATAATACTAAAAAAAAATATACTATCTATAGAAACACGTGTAACAACCTAATTAAAAAAATGAAAATAGAATACTTACTATCAAAAAAATCTTAATCACAACAACGGCAATATTAAGGAGACTTGGAAAACAATCAAGGAAATATGCCACATGAAAACAAACAAAACCTACCCAGACGAGCTTCTCCAGCTCTCTGATTCACCTGTTCCAACGGTTTCCTACACGAGAACCAATATGGTTTCAGAGCTGGTAAGTCGACCGAGGATGCAGTTTTGGCGCTCACTACGGCCCTGTCTTCTTCACTGGATAGAGGGGACAAATGTTTGGGAGTTTTTCTTAACCTCCAGAAGGCATTTGACACTGTCCATACAGATCCTGCTAACGTGATTGGAGAACTTGGGTATCCGGGTTCTGACGCTGGGATGGTTCCAAGACTATTTATCGGGCAGGTCCCAGCGAATAAGAGTGGGGAACCATGAAAGTGACCACTCTTCTTGTAGTTACGGGGTACCGCAGGGCAGCACACTTGCTCCGACCTTATTCCTGATTTATATCATTGAACTATGTGCTGCTGCCTCGCCGGGACTTGACATAATTATGTTCGCTGATGACACCGTTCTCCTCTTCCACAACAGGACATGGGAGAGAGTCTTTCACATGGCGGAAAATGGTCTGTCTAACGTCACAAACTGGCTAGAAAAAAGTCTTGTCACTCAACACCACCAAAACAAAATAAATCTGCTTTTCCCATTCCATTACAACAAGTGCAAGTAAAGATCTGGAACTAAAAATACACACATACCCATGTAACCGCTCAGAAAATCGCGTGCTCTGCCCTTTCTCGCGTCCCACACATCAAATACCTCGGCGTCTTTCTGGATGAAAAACTCAAGTGGAATATACACATTAATGCTCTGGCGGGGAGGATTAGAAAAATGATTTATATTTTCAAAAATCTGCGAACAGTTGCAAACGAACATCGTCTAATTCTAACCTATAGAGCGCTATGTGAATGCTTGATAAGATATTGCATCTGTGCGTGGGGCGGTGCGGGTAAGACCTTCCTTATCACGGCAGAAAGAGCACAACGCGCAGTCCTCAAATTTATGATGCACCTTCCATTTAGACACCCTACAATCTTCTTATATTCTAAAGCCAATATACTTTCAATAAGAAAAAAATTCATTTATGAAATAATCAGAAGATACCACAAGAAGTCCATTCCTGGTCCTGCCCTACTTGAAGAACCCAAAAGAAAAATTCGCTGCACGATTCCCCGGGTAAACACGTCCTCTGAACAAAAACACTACTCGGTAATAGCCCCGCGCATATACAACATCCTAAATAAAAAAATTAAAACTAGGAAGCTTATTGAAATAAAACAACCTTACGGATTATATCGCGTTATATTAGTATACAATACAAATCCCGACGTTTCGGACCCTTTACAGCGTCCATGGTCACGGGAAGACTGAGGTGTCATGCGTCTTATCGTTGTATTTATTGAACAGCTCCCCTCCATTAACCCTTTCGCTTTTATATTTGATTCATGCAGAATGAGCTCACCGTATCTTTCTGTCTTGCAGTTTTGGGCGTGCATTTAGACCTAATAGAATCTATAATAGGGTTCTAAGCAGGTGCCAATACCCATCCATCCTCTCTGTTGAAATTTGGGTGCTTTTTAATTTCAATGGCCTCAATGCTTTTTAATCAATAGAAGTTGAAAATAATAACAATATTATTGACAAAATTGTACAACACTCATGCATTCTGCTCACAAAACTTCAGACATTTCAACAATAACAACTTCCATTCATCCGCAAACAAATAAAAATCTGGATTTGAGTCCAGGAGAGTATTAAGATCCCTCAATGATCTCGGCAGAGAGCATCAATCCGCTATATTGATGAATGCAAAACGTTCATTCCATATCGAGTGTTGAAGGTCACCAATTATGCAAAAGTGCTGAACGTATTTCAACTATTTTACATAACAGAGCTATTTTCTAAAGCGGCTAGCGATTATGAAAAATAGCGAATTATAACTACAATTCTACTACGACATATACACAACAAATCTAGGGATATAGAACATCATTTATAGCTTTTAAAGAAAACTACGTAGAACTAGATAAGAATGGAGAATATAATAGGTATTACTCTTGTCCTTTCATAAAAAAGACAAAGAAAATAGTCGTGTTTTGTTTAATGAAACTTCTTTTCTTCTAATATAAAATCATTCTCAATATCAATCATCTAAAATCGTAAAAAACTGTTACGGGGTGGCGCAAAAACTACTGAATAGATTAATTTTTTTTTATCACAAGTATATGCTCCAACATAAAAACTGGTGGACTTCTTGTCTTAATTGAACGGATCCTGAGATACAGCTTGACCTCTCTGATATGACCCATACAAGGAAGAGATCATCACTGTTGGTTTTTGATTAAATTATTTTTAGGGTCTATTTCTAATTCCAATATAGCTCTAGGTGAGCGAAGCCGCGGGCAAAAGCTAGTAATTAATAAAATTAATTACACCGTACACTTGATGACAAAATCAATTTAATGTCTATTAATCAAATGAGATCAAATTTAGTAACCACCTTTAATCATACTGGACAGGATAGTAGTCTTGCTGGGTTATGCAGTCCTATGTTTTTCTAAGATGGCGATATTAGATGGGAAATTTCGCCGTGCCCTTCTCTGCAACATGTCCATGCGTATTCGATTGGATTCAACCCGAGCGACTGTGCCGACCCAGGTAGAACATGGATATCGTGTTCCCTTAGGGCCAGCCATTACGCACTGCGACGTATGAAAAGGGGCATTATTGTAGATACCTTATCATGAGTTCTTTTCTCATTTGGACTTTTTGCGGGATACCAAGACTCAAATTCCGGCTCTAGTTCTGTTGTCTTTTTCTTCTTGGTTATTTAGTAGGTATCTCATTATCCAACGAGTTTGCATTATGATCGATTTCAATTGTCTCATTACTTTCTATATGACTCATATTTGAATGCTTACTTCTTTTGAATATAAGCTAGAAAAAAAGACTATCATCTAGCTAGACAAATCTCAAACGACTGCAGGTTGAGGCCTTTTGTGTCAGGGTTATCCAAGACCAGAGGACTACAGACTCATACCCCCAGGCCTCATTATAAAGCTCGTGGAAGAGCTGTTGTGCACTGATGACTGAGGCCTTGCTGCCTCGGCCCTACACAAGATAAGATAAGGTTGAGGCCTCTGCCTCAGCCTGCAGTTGTAAAGTAAAAAGATTGTGTAAAGTAAAAAGAAAATCTATTGATATCGTGTGTGTAATCTATTGATAGGTATAATGCGATTGTGCTATTGCACTCATTTCACTGCACAATCGCATTTTTTTCACGATTTGATTGTAAGCAGCAAAATAGCATGTGTGGTGATGAATGAATGATTTTAAATGAAAATTCGTTGCAGGCGAAAAGTAGAAGGCTAAAAAATTTCGCCTGTGAAATCGCTGGGAAAAACAATCATAATTTTCATTAAATGAAAAGTAGCCATCACTTCCATGCCCCGTGCACATTGTAGACCGACATTGTAAGAAATAAGTACCGATGTAGTCCAGATGACAATTATATACAGATAAGTACCTATCTGATGATGATTATGGCTTGACGCTGCAGCCAGGGCTCACCCTGCCCCCTACATAAGAGTCGCGCGGCGCTATGGCCCCCCTTGCCCTCCTCACGCTATGCCACTGGAAAAACACTGAGAATACTAGGTATAACATTTTCATTGTATACCTATGGCATCTTTGTTAAATTACATACTTTCTTATTTTAAAGATGCGAGAATTTTATGTAACTACTTCGTAAAGAATAGTAAAATTTAAAACTCAGAAAATGCAAACAGCGCCGCACCGGATCCAATATTACATAATGTAGGTAGTACACAATAAATAGTTAAGTCAGACGTCCTTCAACGACCATTGTAGTTCCCTGTTTTCCATAGAGTTGGCGCACGGATTTTTAAAGCACAGACAAAACCAAAAATTTGGAACGCACTGACATCTCCGTGGCTACTGCTGTCATCCCGGAACTCATTCCTTTTAACGCGCAAATGGCGCACGGCGTAAATTCAACTTTTATCTAAATAAAAAGTGTTTTTACGATAAGTTATACTAAAACTAGCAAAAACCGGAGCTTTATGAAGGCTCGCGAAGTTTTATCAGCCATTTTTTTTAAACTGGAATATGATGTTGTAAATGTTTATCGTACGTATCTACGAACAATCGCTGATTAATTACAAACCCTTTAGATAAGGAAGATTCTGTTGCAATTGATATTATCTCTTTAGTTTTTAATTTATAGCTTTGTGTTATTCATTCTTTACGTTCCAACAGATGCGTTCCAACAGAGGGCGTTAGTTGTTTTGTTGATAGAAAATGATTATTTTATTTTTCAAGTTTGTTTATTTACTTATTTAATCATAGATAACACATCTAGATATAATTTTAAATGACTATGGTAAAGCCCACACCTCAAAGTGTAGTAGTTTTTTCATATTACAAACGCAGGTGTCAGGTGTGCATGATTTGTCTCTCCGAATAATTCCTGGAACAATACCTACGAACGACTTTAAAAATTATAATAAGGATTGCGCTGCTTTAGTACCTAATTGTATAAAATAGGTTAATTTTAAAAGTACATATGAACTTGATAAGATGTCGCAATGCGCAGGTTGCCGTCAAATAATCCATAATAATAAGTATCTTACTTGTTTTATCTGTGAACAAAATTACGTAGATCGTAATTTGCTCAAATGTACCAGAAAATCACTACATCAATTTGAGTTATGCGAGCAAACAGACATGGGAATGCCAAGAATGCAACTGTAAAAAGCCTAAAAATAATAACCCTAATACCCCCGCAAGACCATAATTATAATGTATCAGAAATTAACCTCAACAATACACTAAACTCAAATGTCACGGTGAGACGAAACCCTAGCCAGAAGAAACAAAATGACTCCATTGCTCAGAAGACATAAGTATACTAGGTGATACAATAAACAATGGAAAAAATACGGACATTGAAAATATGAAAGTAGAGGTAACATTACAAAAATTAAGTGAAATGATATCATCGAAATTGGAAGAAAATAATATTTCTATAATAGCACAGATTCAAACTACAATACAAACAGAAATAGACAGAGCTATATTGAAATTAAGAAAAGACGTGAAAGAAGAAACAAATGCCCTACTTCTGCAAAATAACCAACTTATGTCAGAAATAGCGCAAATTAACACCCAATTAGATAAATTAAAACAAGATGCTAAAACAGGAAATAAAAGAATTACATAATAAAATACCTTCTGAAATACAAAGTAGGTACAAATGAAAATAATGCCAAGAAAATCGTTCTCTATGGCCTCACAGAGATCTACAAAGAGCCTGAACAAGACTTACATGGAAGGATTATAAGTATATTCCGGGACATTCTACAAGAAGACTTATTAGGATACATTGAGGACACACAAAGAATTGGAAAATACAAAAATTACACTCGACCTTTAGTACCTAATAGAACTGATTAGCAAACGGATGACGAAATATATACTTAACAACAGTCGCTATTTTCATGGAACCGGAATACATATCTCTGATCTATTAAACGAGGAAGCGCGGAAAGATAGGAAAAATATACGTGAAAAAATGCTACTAGCACGGAAAAAAGGACAACATGCTGTTATTCGAAATAACCAACTATTTATAGAAGGGGAGCTAATCAATTGTAATGATATAATAAGACACCAGCTCCAATCATTGCCCGAAACCGAACTCAATAAGACGTTAAATAATAATAGAAGTGAAACCCATGACAATTCTACATTTCGATATAACAAAGAAACCTATGCATTTCGAAAGCAAAGACCAACTATTTAATATATTTTTTCAGAATACACAAAGCCTATATAACAAACAACATATAATGGAAGCTTTTCTTAATCAAAACCAAACCCACCAAGCAATATGAATTGTATTACTGAGACATGGGTCTCCCAAGAAAAATTAAGCATGATCCAATTTACTGGCTATAAAGTAGCAGCGTCGTACTGTCGAAAAGACAGTGTAGGAGGCGGCGTTTGCATCCTATTAGATGAACACATTGGCCATAAAGAAAAATGTGACATCACGGAAATGTCACTAGAATATATTTTAGAAGTGTGCGCGACAGAATTACCGAACGAAAATATTTTATTGATTACTATGTATTGGAATAGGAGAGAGGAAGAAATATTTTATAAACAGCTTAACCAAATATTGACTTACATAAATAAAAAATACTATAAACTTAATAGAATTATCGGAGGAGATTTTAACATAGATATTTTAAAAAACAACTTAAAGACAAACAGCTTTTTGGATCTTATGAACGAATATAACTTTAAACAACATATAAAACATCCTACTCATGTAACGCAAACCACATCAACCTGCTTAGATCTAATTTTCACAAACTAATAATATAAATTTAAATGCATATGTAGAAGACCTAGGGTTTTCCGACGACAGCGGCACAATTCTTAACTTTAGCGTACCAAAAATATGTCAAACTAAAATATGGTATACCGAGAAACGCTTATATAATAAAAACAATATAGATCTATTCAAGTCTACACTAAAATCGACTAATTGATGTGAAATTATCCTAGAAAACAATAATGTACCTAAATGAAAACTACAAAGTCTTTAACGACAAATTAATACATAATATACTAAACTAAACCATACCAAAACGTAGAATAAAATTAAAAACACCTTATAAAAAATACTGGCTGACTGTAGGTATAAAATTATCTTGTAAAAATAAAAGATTATTAAAAATCCTAACCACAAAAACCAACGACCCAATCCTTAAAAAATATTACAAGCAATATGAAAATTTTTTAAAACATACAGTAAATACTTACAGCTAAAAAAATACAATACATAAATAAAATAAAATTATCGCAAAATAAAGTAAAATCAATGCGTGGAACATTATTAATGAACGCGCAAACAAAAAATCAATAGTAGAAAAATATAATATTAAATTAAAAATAAATAACGTGACAGTTTCAAACCCAAAATTAATAGTTGATGAATTCAATATTTTTTTTGCTTCAATAGGTGAAGCAAACTCACAAGCAATATGTAATGAACCGCATAAATTACCTATTAGTAACTCCATAGAAAATACCCTTTTCCTTAGACCATTAGATTGTAAAGAAACCCATAAAATTATAAAAAATCTTAAAAATAAAAATAGTCATGGAATAGACGAATTACCACCTTCACTACTCAAAAATTTTGCGGATGAACTTGCACTTCCATTTTGCGTACTCATAAATCAATCATTTGAAACAGGTATATTCCCCGAGCTCTTAAAAAAAAACATTATAAAACCAATTCACAAGAAAAATAAAAAAACAGACCCTAATAATTATCGGCCTATAGCACTTTTGCCATCAGCCTCAAAAATGTTTGAAAGATCCATGTGTGACCGGGTATACAACTTCTGTGAGAGATACAATATTTTTGATGACTGCCAAAACGGCTTCCGAAAACAACGATCTACAGTGCTAGCCATCTACAAATATATATATTTCGTGCAAAATAACTTGACCCAAAACTGACGGAGAGGTCCCGGAAAGTTTGCGCAGTACATTTGCGAGCAAAATGTACTAAAAAACGACAACTGCGCATCCGCCATTTTGGTTCAAGTTATTTAGCGCCAACTGTACAGGAGGTTATTAATATAATAAATGATAAAAAATACGCAGTTGGATTACTTCTCGATATGACTAAGGCATATGATAAAGTACAATTCAAAATTTTATTACAAAAATTATATAATATTGGAATCCGCGGAAATACACACAAATGGTTCGCATCATATCTGAAAGACAGAGAACAGTACGTGGAAATGGAAAGCTTCGATTACGCTAAAAAGAAATCATAAAAATTATATCAGACAAAAAAATTATAAACGCATCGATCCCACAGGGCAGTGTCATCGGATGTCTTTTGTTTTTAATCTATGTTAATGACCTCCCAAAGATCATGGAATCTTTGTGGACGATATATCGTTATTAACCTCATGCCAAAAAGAAGATAACATAAACGAAAAACTTTATACCATACTCAATAAAACAATTAAATGGATGAACGAACATAATCTAGAGATCAACTATAAAAAATTTAAAAAAACCCCCGACACAAAAATAAACCTGAATCCCTATAAAAAGAAAAAAATAATCTTGAAATTATAATCCTTCGTAAGTACGTATGAAGTTTTTTGATTAAATTTTGTCGCGTCGGGGGACCGCTCTCTAATTATGTGAATCCTTTCCTTTCCTTTTGCTTCCCGAACGTGAATCGCGCGAATTCGGAATTGATGTGGATGGCGCGTACATCGCCGCGACGCGCGGGAGGGCGTAAAGTGGGCGGAGCGTAACATATTCAAGTTTGGCGACCCGAGCGGGCAGACACGCGAGAGCTAGAGAGCGGTCCCCCGACGCGACAAAATTTAATCAAAAAACTTCATACGTACTTACGAAGGGTTATCATTTCAAGATTATTTTTTTCTTTTTATAGGGATTCAGGTTTATTTTTGTGTCGGGGGTTTTTTTAAATTTTTAATTTAATTTGTTATTTTACACTTTTTGTAGGGACTCCTTAGTTATTTTGTTTAATTTCTTTTATTTTCTTGCGTTTTAATTAGGTATTTTCTTCGTTTAGTTATTCAACTTTTGTACAATTATTTCATAGCTATTAGATATCTTATATCATAGTGTATAGTATTCTACTAGTCAAGCCCTTTCATTTGATACCTTTATTGAGGGAGTAGTGAAAAAATTTAATAAATTCACCATTTCGTGGAGGCCGCCATGTTGGATTTGAAATTTTTCATAGTGTATAGTATTCTACTAGTCAGGCCCTTTCATTTGATACCAATATTGCGGGAGTTGTGAAAAAATATGTAAACCGCCATCTTGTGGCGGCGGCCATCTTGGGCCGATTTTCATCAAACATAGCTAAGAACACTCCCCACTTATTCACCTTTCAAACAAAAAAAAACAAAATCAAAATCGGTTCATCCATTCGGGAGCTACGATGCCACAGACAGACACACACACACACACACACACAGACACGTCAAACTTATAACACCCCGTCGTTTTTGCGTCGGGGGTTAAAAAACGAAAATAATGACTTTTTACCCTTACCAAAAATCCCCGTTGACAGTTAACTTCACCATTAACGGTAATAAAATAGACGTCGTTAACGATTTTACTTTATTAGGCCTATCCATAGATACACATATCACTTGGAAAACTCACTTAAACAATATACTTACGATCAAAAATATCAAAATTTACATACGCCCTTAGAGAAATTAAAAAAACTACTGATTTAAAAACTGCTCTGACTACGTACTATGCCTATGCTTATGCGTGGCTAAGCTACGGTATTATCATGTGGGGAAATAGTACGGATGCACCTACCCTTTTCATTTTGCAGAAAAAATTAATAAGAATAATTACAAATATACAACAAACTGACAGCTGCCAACCATTCTTTATTAAACATAAAATCTTAACACTACCATGCATATACATTCTGGAGATATGTAAATTTGTCAGAAGATATATTTCATTTTTTACAACACGTGCCGATAAAAATACCAGTCGTTCCTTAAGACATAAGAATAGACTAATGCTACCAAACTCCCGCCTAACAATACACTCAAATAGCCCATATGTGATGTGCATAAAAATATTTAATAAGCTACCAGACACAATAAAAAATTAAACTAGTGATTTATAATTTACAAATAATCTAAAGAAACTTCTTATTAACAAAGCCTACTATACAATCAACGACTACCTCAATGATACTCAAATTAAATAAGACGTACACAAAAATATTTAATAAAATGTAAAAATTACATACCTAACTATAAATAACGGAATAATGACGTAGATAGATAGATACTGACTTTTATTAATAGCAGGTTCATTCAAACAAAAAATATGATAAATAATTAATATAATATGTATAATAAATTAAAATAATAATATATAATTAATATTTAATAAAACTATTCGAATAATAATAATATCACGTGTTACTTTTAATAAATAAATATAACATAAAAAAATAAGTTATATAATTACTTATAAGTAAATATTAACAATAATATTAAATAAAGTAAGCCTAATTAAATGAACCAAAAATCTCTACAAATAAAATAATGTAATACGATAAATAGTACCAAAAAAAAATAAACTAACATATCTGTATCGTAATATTCTTGTATATATACTTAATAATTCAAATAAATAATATAATGTAATGTAAAAAGACAAAGCCTATAATTAATATAATAACATACCTTTATTTTATAATACCCAATAATTTATAATTGGTAACTACCGTAGCTAGTAAAATAAATCCTCCTCTCTTCTAAAATTGCTGTGCCCTACAGGGTCCATAATGATTCTTGTCTAATTACACCACCTTATTGTACATTATGGTATGCAATAAAGAATATGAATATGAATAAAGTGTACCTACCACAATGTACAGGCTGTGGACTATAGATAGGGCTCGGTTCACTCGCCCTAATAAGCATGCCGAGATGCCGGGTGCTAGTGATTAGTAAAATTTCAGTGCAATTACGGAAGTTTTTGTGTTTTGGATTGAAAAAGTACCTACGACGATGTGGAATAGGTACCTATAAAAATCGTCGTCACAATCGCCGACCACTCCCCCAACGGAAGAAACTGCAAGGCCTGAAATTCCTTACCACCAGAACCAGAGGTTTTGGTGGTAACTCTTCCACTTAGACATAAACCTTCAATGTTCACACAAGCTGCTATCGCAATATTGTACCTGCGTGAAGATTGTAACTTTATTTATTTTAAAAGAGTGTCCATGGAGTTTCTTGCCGGATTCTTCTCCATAGGATCAACCTTTTGGAACCGTGCAACTAGAAGCATAACGTTTCATAAATGCTTGTAAAAGCTTATTTGAAATAAAAACATTTGAACTTGAACTTGTACATATTTACATCAAGAATTCAAGATACTTACCTAACAAGGTACATAGAAGCATAAGCTCCTTCATGGAAAATGCGACACGTCGCCATTGATGTACAATGGGTTATAGCTGTTACCTGACCCACCCTAAAAACGGACGAATTTGAACCCTCTGCTTGTTACATTAAGAGTTATTCAATGAACGAATACAATAATAATACAGATACGCAAAACGTTTGCGTTAGGATATTTATAACTACTTGTTATTCAATTTAGATTTTTATGCTGTAAGACTAAAGGTTTATCTTCGATAATATAATTAGTGTCATTGCTACTAATAGCTTATTTTAATTAATATACACAAGTAGATCTGGTCTTGTGGTTCGTGTGTAAGACTGAGACGAGCAAGATGCGAGTTCAAATCCTGCATGGCGTATATTATTTTGTTTTCAATTTAGAATTTATTCAAGAAGTATTTCTTACATTATTGTAAAGAAGTATAGACGGACACATTCTCCAAATATAAAGTTTCTAACTTGGTTATATTTTCACTTAACTTGTAATAAGTGGGTAGATGAAAGACAAATACGCGTTAATTATAAAACTGGTATTCAAATGTTACTAAGTTTCAGGGTAGGAAAATAAAAATAAACCGTGACAACAAAGCTAAAGCCAGTCTACGCACAATTGCAGTGACTACGCGCGAACACTTTTTACCTTGCCTTACTAAATTGTGAAAAACAACGTATTTTTCCAATTTTTTTATTTATGTTTTGTAGTAGTTTTATTATCATGTCATTGTCTGTGATTATTTAAAATACAAAATAAACTATTTACACGATGAGAATGTTGGCATCAGAGAAATTGCTAGGAGACTTATATAGCAGTAAGTGTATTTTTATAATTTTAAATTTCATTATTATACCTAGCTATTGCTTAACACGCTCACTGCGTTAGTCAAATTTGAAGACTTTCAGTTGGTGCGGCATGGGGTCTTTTATATCCGGAGCAGGATTAGTTCCTGGTGCGTTGCTGGGTCGAAAAGACCCGTTCGACTTCCATCTGTTTAGAAGGACGTATCTTTATAGGTATCATGATTAAAGCATATTCCTATAAAACAATATGTTGACTAATAAACACTCAATAAAAGGCTAAAATCGTAGGTACCTGCACTAAATTGTTTGTTTGTAAATAAAGGAATTGCCTGTCGGATCCTTACGACCCGTTATCCGCACTGGTTAGTAAAAGTGTCGATACATTTTTAGTGTTGTGGATGATAAAAACAACATCGATAGCGATAAAATTTACCTATAATTATATTTTTGAGATCTGTTAATTAAATATAATAACTTTAAAAAAAAAAGGTAAACCGACTTCAAAATTACAAAACATAAGTAAACTAAAAAGCTAAAAATAAATGCTTTATACAAGATACCTACTTAGAATTATGAAGTCGGTGCCAAGTTTCAAGTTCGCTGTCTTATATCGTATTTACATGACACCGACTTCATCATTCTAATTTATTTATTTGGTATTTATTTGATGTATAAATATAAGTGTTTGTGTTTGTCTGGGTGTTTCCTATGTATTGTTTTTTGTAAATGCATACTTATAATACATAGGAAACACCTACTAAACACATAATAGACAATGGATATAAGTATTATTAGACATACATTGACATTTTCCTAGATCACTTCATGTTAAATTCACTTTCTCTTCTCAATAGCGTCAAAACTCATCTAAACACAAAGACCTCACTAGCTCAACTAGTATGTAATCTAGTGCGGCTATCGGGTCATCGGGCTTCGGGTCGTTTAGAACCGATAGACGCACTAGATGTTGAAAATTTTGCTTCAGTCGGGTCGGTCGTCATCGGGTCGTAAGAACCCGATGCAATTTTTTCTTACCTATATTATTTATTTAACGAGGCAATTCCAAAACACTAACTGTCTCATTCATATTCATAGGGAGGCCAAATATATCTGTCCCGCACCAGCGGTTAGAACGGTAATTTTTACCCCGCACCGGAGGAAAGTTGGGCATCGGATATAATCAACCCGATACCGCACCGAACGTGTTAATCAAACCTATTTTTATATGCCTTCTTTGTTTCAGAGAAATACCGTCAGATTGTGGTGTGGTGACGTTTTGAAGAAACGGGAAATGGCCGATTTAATAGTCACTAATATTTGGAAATATTACGTGACAACACGGATATTTTCTTCATGAAAGATAATTGCGCCATACACCGAGCTGCTGTGGTGCAAAATTGGCTGGCCAGTCAAGAAGGTGTCAAGACAATAAATTGGCCATCTAAAAGCCCTGCCTGACCTAAACCCAATAGAAAATTTGTGGGGTCAAATGATTTTAAATTGGGATTCATTAGAAGTCAGGACAAAAGAAAATTTGGCACAACTTGTGACTTCAACATGGGAACTGATATAAAAATAGAAATATTAAATTATATTTCTAAACATTTAACATGTTGATTCACTACATTGACTACTGTTTAAAGTAGGTATGTATTAGATTAATTACCTACTTTAAAAATAAAAATGGGTATTTTATAGGCAACTTTAAAACAAAGAAAATATTTAGTAAGTAACAACATTAATCAAAAAAAACAATCTTTCATAAGTATTAAAACTTCTTTTAACGTTTTTGCTTTTTAATATAAGTATATATATTATATATATAATATAATATATATAATTATATAACTATGACAAGTAATTGTGTATTCTTTAATTAATAAAATCGTTATCATAATAATTAATATTTTTCATTTCTGTTGTTATTTTTATTTAAATAGTATTTAAATATCATATAAAAACATTTGGAATTCAAAAAACAATATATTTGAATATTGTAAACATAAAAAGCTAAAAGAAGCGCAGGGCTAGTTTTGAACTCATAACCATGATAACATAGATACACTGTTGCAACCACCAGACCAAATCACCTTAACAAGTATTTTCGAAATTAACAACTGCTCAATCATGTGACAAAACAATATTCAAAGATTACCTACCCTAACGTTACGTGTTAAAGATCAAATTGGCACAACTGTAGTTTATAATATTTGCCTATCTTGAACAAGTCGCTTTAAAACAACGACCTAGGTCGTTGTGTAAAGATCAAAATTGCTTAGTAGGTAGTCTGTATTATTATTTTATTTGTCATCGAGTAGCGCTAGTCTGATTACCTCATACAAATTGAATAACCCGTAATATCACAAGCAGAGGGTTCAAATTCGTAATTTTTTAAGGTGGGTCAGGTAACAGCTATAACCCATTGTACTATACCCGAAATAGATAACAGACCTAAGATCGATACTGTGGGGTCGTTTAATGGTCATAAATATGTCTAGGACCATCATGTGGGGTTGGTCGATGTCTTTAACACGCCAAGGATTGTCATTTACGGCGTAGTTTATTGCCTAGGATTGGTACTGGGGGACAATTCAATGGCATTATTTTGATGCAACAAGATGCATACGATAATAAAGTGTACTTGCATAAAGGTATTAATTACGTGACTGAAAAGAAAAGGAGGGGGAGGTGTATACCAGACCAAGGATCAGTGTGAGTATATCAGATCAAGAATCATAAGCATGCTCAGATGATTGGGAGGCAGGGAAAGGTTATAATTATATAAACACATTCATAAACTAATCCTTATGTTGTTACACTGTTGACTGCTCGCAATTCATTATGTAGGTATTCCTAAATTGTATCCTGATTGCTTGCTGAATAGGTAGGTACCTACCTACATCAAACTTAACAAAACGGAATTGTACAATTGATGTAAACTAAGCTATGCTGGACTGCACTTACAGATATATATGACTGCAAAGGTGTTAAATTATTGGAGGTAGAACCAAAACAGTTTAAATTAAATTAGGAATACCTTCCATCATACAATGCTGGGAGAACATAATTATAGTGTTGCCAAATCCAGTTGAAATCAGATAATTTGAGGACTCTAACCTCCTTACAAACCAAAAAGATAATAATAAGTATATTTATAAAGGTTACATCCTTGACGAAATTATATTAATAAATCGGCTTAATCTGCGAGCCAGGAGGTATAATCGCAACCTCCTAATAATACACTCAAAAGGTACACAACCCCCAGTGAGGTGAGGTTTCTGAAAACATAAGCAGATACCTACCAAATCTTATATGTACTAACAAAAATTGCAGCATGCACATCAAATTGATATCTCAGAAGCGAGCCACAACAATGACTGGACCACAGTAGTGTGAGGAGGTAGCGTCGGCAGTGTTATGCAGATCAGTGTTATCATAGTCAGATCATTAGGATTTTGTCTTTATTAAATCTGTAATTCAGTTATTTTATGATTTTAAATGCGTATTTGTTATTTTTCGGTTTAATTTTTTTACACCGACTTTTTGTTTATATTTTGTCACTGCTAAGTTACTTGCTGCTAACTTCAGACGCGCACATTTATAAATTTTGACCGTACTTTAATTATGTACATACGTTAATACGGACGATAGAGGTATTCTTACGGGAGCCGGATCCGGACGGGTTATGTCACGAAATAACTCTTGGAAACTCACGAAATACTCGTGGGCCACGAACATGGATCGAACACATCAAAATACATGTAGATGTACCTTGTAAAACTGAGGCTTTTCATATATCCATAATAGTAATATAGACGTTATAATAATTGTGATTGTAAAGAGTAAATAATTTGTGGAATAAGTATAAGCATCTAAAAATATTCCATACCAACAACTAGCACTGTCACTTAGCATACTTAGTTTTGTTTTATTCTTTTATTTTATTTACAAATCCTTTGTAAAAATATTTTTTCAAAGGAATTACATTTTAATTTGATTAAAATAATATTTTGAATAAAACCGAAAAATAAACATATTAAATATTGTGTCGATCTTGACAGATATCAAGCACAGACTACTTAAACGAATGGATACAGTAATCCCCAATCTTTTTGGCCGGGCTGAAGTTGTTGCAACCGCCTTCTTGTGCATGGTACAGTCGAGTGGAACATTAATGCAAATATCCTGTTTAGTATTAGATCAGTAGGTATAGTCCGTTTTTTTGGACTTGTCTTTTTTGGTAAACAAACCCTTCCCGATGCGAAAATCACGAGTTTTTCTTTAGTCACGCACTTGATGTAGGAAACGATTTTATTAACACTTACATTATACACATACACTTTAATTTACACCAAAAACTGCTTCGAAATCACTATAAAAGTCTATTATTTTTAATAAAAACGAAATTTTATGTAATTACATTTTCACAGAATAAAATAAAAATGACAATTTGACATTTCAAAACTCTAGATTATCTACGAATGTTAGGGGATGTGACAAAATAATGAATGATTTTGTTTAAGTGAATGAGCAAAATATCCAAGAAGTCCTTATCTTCACAAAAATAATATTGTTAATGTACAATATTATCCATAGCATTTTTTTGCTATTTAGCATACTACGTTTTTAATCATGAACCCTGTGCTGACATCAAAATATGACACACAAAATATGAAATATTACAGATGGAATTAACATGAATTAGAATTAAGAACAATCATAGTTTTAGCTAGGAATTTTGTCAAGAAGGGGCAGACATTCCGATGCGGACCACAGTGACGACGTTGTTCCCGAGGTGAACGGCGTAGAAATGACTGGTGGTTGAAGTCTCAAGGCCAGAAATACTGCTCCAGGACCCGACGGCTTGCATGGCAAAGAGTGAATCCCGGCCTTGGCGGCTCTCGGGCCTCGATTGAGGGAGTTCCTTAGCGCACGAGGGGCCAATTCCACTCCGATGGAAAACGGGGAAGCAGATCCTCTGCGAAGCCGGGAGCCATGCTGCTCGTCGAGGTGGGCAAGCTAATCGAAAGTCCTTGTGGACTGCCTTGTCGGGCACCTGGTGGGGGTGGGTTTACTCTATCGGGTACAATGATACTGCATCAGATGAACCGAACCAGAGCTTCATAATACATGTGTCGGAATCTGATGACTCTTCAGAGCCATCAGATTCTGACACGTGTATTTCAGAGGAACTACTAATAAATTAATGTTTTGCAGTTGTCGTTTTATTTATTCATATTCACTTCACAAATTCACTTCATATTTAAAATTAAAAAACAAATCAGTACTCGTCAAGGTGAGAATCATTCTTCAATAGTCTTGGCTAAGAATATTTAGTTCAGTCATTCATTCATGATTTCCCAACATTATCTAACCACTATCAGTTGTCTCTGGTTACTAGGACGCCATATTTGTTTACCAAAAAAGACAAGTTAACTGGGATAGACTGTAAGTGGATACATTTTTATTTGATACAGCATAGCATTATATCTATCAAAATTATTTATTTAAAGCAGGGTTACACCTTCCATAAAAGTAACACGCTTATAAAGTCATTCCTCCATTTGACGACCTCTGTGGTTTAGTGGTTCGAGTACCGGACTGCTGACCTTGAGGTCGTGGGTTCGATTCCCACAGGACAAAAACATTTATGTAAGTGTATGTAAGTGTTTGTGTTCGCCTGGGTGTTTCTTATGTATTATAAGTATGTATTTACAAAAAAAAGGGAAAAAGTATTATCTTGTCTTGGAGTCTTGGGAGGCTATTCTTCTCTCTCAATAAATATCCCTTCCGGTGTACCCCAAGGATCCTTATTGGCACCCTTGCTTTTTACTATTTTTGTAATAACATCTCCTCATACTTTATACATTCAAAAATACTTCTTTACGCTGATGACATGAAGATTCTGCACCAAATCAATAATGCTAGTGATACTCAAAAACTTCAGGCAGACCTCATCAGATTCCAAAACTACTGTACTCTTAACAAATTAGACCTTAACGTCTCAAAGTGCTATGTGTGTTCCTTTACTCGAAAACCTACTAAGTTAATCTATAACTATAGTTTCTATAGCTCAGAATTAGCAAGAGTTGACAAAATTAAAGATTTAGTAGTAGTAGATTTAATTTTTTACAGTAAATTGTTATTTGATGACCACATCAATTCCATAGTTAAAAAAGGATCCCGTGCGCTTGGATTTGTTTTAAGAATGTCTGCTGAATTTTCTAATATAAAAACTTTTAAAATACTTTACTGTAGTTACGTAGGTACGTAGTCATCTAGAGTACGTATCGCCGGTGTAGAACCCCTGTTATGATGTTTACTCCTCTCGTTTGGAGTCTATACAAAAGAGGTTTCTACGCAACTTGCAGTATCGAGCCCACATATCTCTTCCGGACTATGAAACGCGATGTTGCAAATTTCATTTTCTTCCTCTTTTTAAGCGTAGAGAAATAGCTGATCTATCCTATCTTTTTGGTATGACTCTCCAGAACTCCTGGAGCAGGTGGGACTGCGTACGAATACGGTTGCATTGAGAAAGCCAAACATTCTTCATATTCCTATGGTTAGAACTAATTATAGACAACTCGTTTATTATAAGAGCTTCTAGCTCGTTCAACACATTAGTTAAGGCAAACCCTGAGCTGGACCTATTCCACACATCAATAAGTAAGCTGAAACGCTTACTGACTAGCAGCTTTTTTGCGTGCAATTCTTCTTAATTAAGTACCTAATCATGGTGCATAATTATATATGGGTATATTTGCGTGTGTTGTTGTGTTTTGCCTATCATTTTTTTAACTACTGTATATATATCGTATCTGTCGTCTTCATCTATTTTTGTATATCTCTCTATCCGTGGAAACTTGTAATTGGCCTTCTCATATATGTAACAATAGTTACATATATCTGTAAATTTATTAATTTTGTTAACCTAGCTGTAAGTCTTCCTAATATTGTTAAAATAAATAAATAAAATAAAATATCCATTATCTAGTACCTATAGTACAAGCTCTGCTTAGTTTGGGACTAGATGGTGCTGTGTAAAAATGTCCCAGAATATTTATTTATGTATTCCTTAGGAAGAATGATCGTCTTCGTCTTCAAAATCAGTTTCCGATTCATTTCGCTTCCACGAATGCATAATTTATCAGTCAGTTGTTTTATTTCAATATGTCTAATATTCGCGTAAACTTCAGAAATCAGCAAAACACTAACGAACAATAATAACAATAATAGAAAAAACACTAACTACTAATGAAAAAACAAAAACTAAATGAACGATTCTGAACTCGACTGTATTCTCAGAACGCAATAAGCGTGTGGTTCACAATGTTCACATACGGACCTAACAAACAGTTACAAGCATAGATCAATATACCTTCTAGTAACAAGGACGCGATCGGGCAGGAAGCAGCGCGCTGGTGACCTCGGTGGGCGCCCCGTGCACCCGCGCTCTTCAATCTTCCAATATGATAGGGGAGAGTAGGGTAATGGGAGTCAGCGGGTAATGGGAGTCAGCCTCACATCCACGAAACAGTATGTGCGAGCGACTCGTAAACGGCATCCCTACCCCCGCCCTGGCCCCCAAGCGCTGCCAGGGGCCCAAGTCTGCTATTTCAATTGCCTCAGAATGACCGTCCAATGGCACTAAATGACATAAGAAATGACAGATTTCGTAGAGAAAACTGTCAAAAATCAACCATTATGAAGTCACTGAATCACAATTCTGACACAACTGAATAGTAGACTCGGCACCCTGGAATGGCTCGCGTCAGTCAGCGCCCGCGCTATTGAGATACGCCGGTGTTTTGTTTTTGTGCTCCGCTGATATAATTTTACGTAACATACCATCACGCCTGTATTCCCCGAAGGGTTAGGCAGAGGCGTACTAATGTACACCCACAGTTCGCCGGTATGTTTAGGTCCCATGTAATAGGGGGCGAGCCTACTGCCATTAACCGGGCACAAATTCCTAACTCCGAACTACTGGGAATTTCATAGAAAAACCCAATAACACTTTGCTCGACCTGGGAATCGAACCCAGGATCTCTAGCGTAGCAGTCGCGCTCAGGACCACTTGTCTTATGCTTTACGTCAATGCAAATTACAAGGTAAGTTTCGAATATCTTGCAGTATGCGATTAAGACTTTTACACGAACTTAGTTAGACGTTCTAAATTGTGATGTGCAGTTCAGATTATGTCAGTGTTTTAAAGTTTTTATTTTATTATTTTTCTCCTTGGTGTACCTAACTGTGGGAAATGAGAGTCAGGTGACTCCCATTACCCGCAGATGCGGATGAACCCATCCTTTTAATACTAGACAACGGAACCATGCTAGTCACATTTCTCTTTCCATCTACGAATATTGCAAGTCCTACGAATATTGTCTCTGCCACCACACACGTCACTCCGCTCAAAATGGCCTATAAAAAGAATGTGACTTATTTTTGAAAAGTCATCTTGCAGAAAAGTTAACTCCATAAGACGTAGCATCCTTGATGAGGAAAGCATTTGTGCAATAATGTTGCGTCTGGGTTTAGAGCTACTGGAATAGTTCCACTATATCCGGAAGTATTCACAGAAGAACATTTCATGGCTGCACGATTCCCAGCACATCAAAAGAAGGTCACTCACCTGTTCCGAGCACTTTAAAACAAATTGATCCACCGGTTCTTAGGATGTCTTGTAACCTCCTCCCGTCTTATTTCTCCTATTAAATTCGGTTTGAAATAAAACGAGCATGTACAGCTATATTATATTATAAAATAAAATATACAAAGTGAATATATACATATATTTAATACTGGCTCGTCAGTGGAGGCACACAAATATTTGTGGGTCGTGGGGTTAAGGCCGTCTGTAGTCACCCTGAGTGCTAGGTACTCCCCTGTAAGTTCCAGTGGAGTCCCCTGGCCGGAGGTGGAAGGTGGCCCAAGTGTCTGGTGTGCCGGCAGCGTAAATAATAATTTGTCGATCGACAGGACAAAGAAGCGGCAACTCGTTGCTCGCCTTCTTGCCACTCGTATCACGCAGTAGGTAGAGTGGCAGATTGTAAGATGAACGATGAACCCTAATGCGGGATTACAATATGCACACTTACGAAGATGCACAAAACTCGTAATAATTAAAATAACTAAAAAACCCGACTGCATAAAAACACTTTAAAAAAAACTAAAAAGACAAAAACAAGTCTAGTAGTCCAGGCCTATGTAAAGTAATATCTCTTCGTCTATATCTTTCCGTCGGGACCCATTCAAAATCGTGACCGTCTCTAAAATTGCCAGTAATGGGTCCCGACTGCAAGATTGACTTTATTCTACGTTATAATTTATTATTTTATGTATTTATCGATCATGAAAACATTTAAATGGTGTAGTTATTCAATATTACTTTACATAGGCCTGGACTACTAGACTTGTTTTTGTCTTTTTAGTTTTTTTTAAAGTGTTTTTATGCAGTCGGGTTTTTTAGTTATTTTAATTACGTAACTTGTTTCCGGATTTTTAGTGCAAAACTACGAAAGATCTGCAGACGCTTAATTTAAAACTGTATTTGATTATAATATGTATTTAAGTAATCTGTTTGATATATTTGATTATAATATGTATTTAAGTCATTTATTTCAGTTATGTAATGGTTTACTATGTGTATGTATGTGTGTATGTGAGTCACCCACATATTACGTAAAGAAAACTAAATAGGTACATAAGGACAGTAAAAATAATTCAGAATGCTTGATAAATAAATTATAACAAACAAATCGTATTTCCTAACCTCAATCTAAAACTACCTACGGACAAATTATTTATATGAAAAAGTAGATGATTTCCTACAATTCTCTTAATTAACAATAAAGTAATGTAATGCTTTCGCTAATTGCTACCGAAAATTTGAGAATACATGATACGGAATGCTCAAAACATATTTTTCAGCCCACGCATTAAAGCGCATAAAATCCGCCATATTGTTTTTTTTTTAATTTCATGTACCCAGTGACACTCGTGCCATCAAGACAAATCTAATGAGGTATCATTTATCTAAATCGGTTGCACCGTTGAATAGTTACGAGCGGACATAGGAACGGACATACATACATACATACATACATACATACACGTCAAACACATAACCCTCCTCCTTCGGCAGTCGGGTAAAAACAAAACGACTGTGAGCGCAATACTATGACGCCAACGTCTGCTAGGGCGCCCGACAAGGCGCAAAGCGACACGTCCACACTCACATCAGCCTAGAAGCGACTCCGTGAAGTCATGAAGTGCCGTGTCATTGCGAGCCGCGCGGGCGCAATCGTATGCGAGCACTCCCCTTGCCCCTCGCTCCGGCTTGTGTCGCGTTCGCAAAGATGCATACTCGCATTGAACGAAACATTACTTTAAGTTTTAATAGCGATGTAAACAATCATGTAACGCTTCGTTACAGTCTAAACCAGTAGACCCACTCGATTCTGAACCAGATATTGTATCACCAGTACTAGGCACGTCAAACCAAATTAGTACTAATTTTCACGATATATCAAGTTGCCAGAGAAAGCACCTGATATAAATACAAGAAAGGGCCGAAAGTAGCAACACGCTACAATTTTAACTTCAACACCAATCAAAGAAAACCTGATAGAAAAATAAAATAAGAAAATGAAAAAAACAAGGTAAAGAAAAAGAAAAGAGATGGAAAGGTAAAGCTCAGGGAAGAAAGACTACAATACAGAAGAAAGGTCCTGAAAAGGCAAAGCGCCAAGTACTGCAAAAAACGAACGAAACTTCTCTAGCAGATGTTAGCACTAACGACTTAGGCCAGGACGATTAGGATGACGACGCAGAAGATGCTCGAAACGGATGCCTGGTATGAAACGATTTTGGAAAAAAACAACGAGATGTGGTTCAGGTGCACCTCATGTGGTGGGTGCACCTGAACCACATCTCGTTGTTTTTTATACATATAGGCTCACGCGAAATGCACTGGTTGAATGGAACTCACCTGAAGGTTATGTCTGCGATATGTGCTAGATTTTCTTTGACTCCGATTGTCCCCAGGTTGAATACCATTACCCCCATGTTGGTGTAATGGAAGTCAAATCTGTTTTATTTTTTAACTTTTATAATATCCGAAGTTGATTGCCAAAGTAACTGATAATTATTTCTAATGATAGTTAATTATGTACCAAAATTATGTTTAAAGGCGGTTGCAATAAATAGTTTGTAGGTATATGATTAAAATTTTATTTGAGTTCTCGCTTAAATGACCCCATTACTCTCTTTTACCCTATTGTACCTTAAATTGCATTCTGCGCAGCGGCTCGCGCCTATGTTCAGCCTGGTCAAAAAGATTGGAGAGTACCTACTGTACCTCTGTATATATTGTTTTTCTAGTTAAGTATAATAAAGATGACAAGGAGCGCTTTCTGCTCGTCACTAATATTCTATTTATTATTATTAGAGTTGTGTAGTTCATGTAGTAAGTAGTAAGTAAGAACCTACTATTAGGAATTCATTCCCGACACAGACTAGTACGAACTCCTTTTTTTTATGGGAAAGCGGGCAAACGAGCGGACGGGTCGCCTGATGGTAAGCGATCACCGCTGCCCATGGACACCAGAGGACCAAGACACAAGACACACGAGACCAAGTGCGTTGCCGGCCTTTTAAATCCGTCCGGAAATACTGCAGGCGGCAGTTCATTCCACAGTTTTGTTGTGCGAGGCAGAAAGTTTCTAGAGAAACACACAGTTTGGACAGTTGTGGACTGCCACAACTTTTTAGTATGATTCCTTTAGTACTCCGTACGTTAGTCGTTCGCGATTTTTTTCTCTTATCAAATTAGCGATGTATATTTGTCGTAGTAGAATTGTATAATTCGCTATTTTACATAACTGCTTGCTGCTTTACAAAATAGCTCTATTATGTAAAATAGCTGAATGGCTTCCAGCTGAATTGCCATTGCGATACGTTAATTTTGTGTACGTAATGTTGAATACGATAATTTTAATTTCATAGAAAAAAGGACTCGGGTTTTCCATATTTTTAATACACTTAGCGCCATTGACTTAATTTACAATTCTTAATTTTAAAAAAATGTTCGCAAATATAAACAGACATACCTACCTACATAAATAAAAATCTCAAATAACTGTTTCGGCATCAGTAAAGATTAACGCACGTTGCAATTATTATTATTATTAAATGACCCATTTTTTAAATTTATTATACATAGGTACATACGTGGTATAATTATTAATTTATGAATTGATTAGATGGAAACTCTTTAGAATCTACACTACGGAGGTTTCACATTATAAAATCAGTTACTTTAAAGCTGGATGCTTTAAAGAAGAAAAGAATAATTGTCAAAATTGTCAACTCAAAATGACACTTGTTATGGAATCAAATTTCATTGAGGTAATAACGTTGTCGTGTTAGTCTTCTAGAGAATAAATTGTCATTCTTTGTTTACTTCTTTACCCTACTCAAATATTTAGTTTTTACACCGGCTGATGCTCGCTGGATAAGTCTTATGTATGTCCTGTGATGCCTTGTTTAAGTAGAGTTAGAATAACTGTACTAATAATCAATTCCCGTTCACAATAATGGTTTCTGATTTCTTTGCTTTATTTTCTTGTTTTATCTTATTTAGTACCTGTGAGTGTATTTTTTTTATTTTATTTATTTCTTGATTCTGTTATGTTTGACCCGTGCTAGTCTAGTACGGAAATACTTAAAAAGGAAATTTGTTTCAACGGTAATTGTTCAAATTCTACGTTTTCAATCGTTAAAATGTTAATAACTTTTGATAGAGTGAACCGATTTTAATGAAATATAGCCTAATGTTACAGGCTATGAATTCCTATCCACTTCCTCCAAATCTCTTCGGTAGTTATCATTTGATGCACGGTCAAACATACAGACAAACCGACAGACAAACAGACAGACAAAAGTTCCAAAAATAATTGAAATGGATTGTGTTACTGATTCTGAGACCCCCAAAATAGTTTTTTTATAAATATAAGCAATGTACAGACACGGCTCACTTACATTCTTATTATATGTAAGATAATAAACTAAAATATAAGATCTATGACAGATAAAACTTTGCACTGTTGTTTACCTGCAATTACAAAAATAATGTTCGCGCAAGACGTGGAAGAAATTTCGTGTGGGGAAAGGGATGCAGCATGCACTATCCCACTATCCCTTTATTTGTCATTCGTTAGTAGCGCCATAGTATAATAAAATTAGATTTTATGACACTATGGTAGCGCACTCGTGCGGGCGCTGGATGGACTTTTTGGAGCCACTTGCGGTTATCAAGGAAGACCGGCGATTTGACCGGCGTGGCTCCAATGAAAAAATTCTTACATTTGGGCCACGCCGGGTGTAAATGACCGGCGGATCAAAAAAATATATTATATTATGTGTATATAAACATATTATAATACATTCATATATCTTATAAATAAGTAATTTTACGTCATTTAAACAACTGATGAAAAATGAAAATATATTCGGATTTCCTTATGGCAGCGAACGTGTTACCATCGGATTCGGGAACAATGAGGCCGATTGTTACACCGCGTCGGAGGTCACACCGCGGCTTTCTATGGCTAGAAGGTATTTAAATAAACACGTTGAAACTCGGGAAAAAATCAAGTTTAATTACATATCCTAAAGCGAAATACAAAACCATATTAGACGGATATGGTCGTAATAATCATTAAGTAGGTAGATATAATATGTAGGTACACAAAATTTACATATTATGTGTTTACTTAAAAACACACAGCGTCGATATGAAGATGATTTTGTGACTCACCATAAATTCCTGCAATGTTGGTACTTACTGATTCTGCTTGTCACCAATAAGGCGCAATCTTCCTAGTGGTAAGGTTCCGTGAGATTGGCAATACTGAAATCTGACATAGCGTTTTGTGAATTTTTCCTGCATAACGGATAAAAAGTTTTCTCCGGGAGAAATTACGGAAAAATTAAGTTATAAAGTAAATATTGTGAGTATTTCTGAGTGCTGGAAGGCACTTGGGTAGCAGTGCTCGGAAGCAAGTGTGTGAAGTGTAGTTTTTCATAGAGTTATGAGTGAGAGTGGTGAGCAAGAGGTGGAACCATGTTCTCGCGGAGAAAAGCGGGTACGCAACTCTTCAGAGTCCAGTGGACAAGCGGATTCGGAGTCCGAGGGGGAGTCTTCAAGACTCCCAAACAAGCGCTCGCGAAAAACCACGACTAACTACACCAGCGACCCACGTATAGACGCACTCATGGAACAAGTAGGTAAGATTTCAAATTACTTGCAATTTTGTGTTCCTTACAATATACAATCGCAATCTGTTACTAGTCAGGTCAGATCGCCTGATACAGCGGATGTACAGGAACAGATCGGCTCCACGGCGGAGTTTTTGGTCAATCCTAGTGCTGGGAAACTAGACTTAGGTGACCATCAGACTATAACAGATTCGACTAAAATGGTCAAAATGGCGCCGCCAGACCGCTTAGATACATTAATTAAATTACAACACTTTAATACAGATGAATGGAAAGAGGTTAAATATGCCAAGGTTTTATAGGCATTATTGGCCAAACCAGGTTTCACTGACTTAAAAGTTAATGACGAACTGTGCCACTTGAATAAGGGTAAAGATTATTTAATGAGCACAGAAAGGGTACTAGCAGGTCTTACAAATGGTCTCCTGGAACATAAGGAGATTGTCCGAACGGGCTTACAGGACATTGTTAATTGGGCCAATAATACACCAAGTGAACTGAATGCAGACAACCTGTTTAAAAAAATAATGAGTTTATTTGGCCCAGATTCTCAAAATTATAAAAAGACAGATCAAATATTACAAGTCATTTGTGGTAAGAGAGCTGAATGCATAGAAATTAGGAGGGATCGATTGATATCAGAAGTGCATAGTAAAAATTTGCAGGCAACCTTAAAGAGAGTTCCCCCAAGCACGGAACATCTTTTTGATCACAATACATTGTCATCTAATACTTGGCTGAATATGCCAAGTTACCTTAAAGAAAATAAACCAATTAAAAAGAGGTTGAATGAATATGAACCTGTACCGTCAACATCAAGGCAGTCCACTCAGGGCAGCCGTGCAGCCTCTCGACCAGTTAAAAATAAGTATTTCAGTAGAAATCATTCCAAAAAAGAGAACAAGGCTAATAATAATAGTAAGAGCAATTCCTTTCGTGCCAGAGAGAAGAAATGACAATCAAAGGGTATTCAAGGGGGGGTGTTTAAAAAGATTTATACCTGCATGGGAAGCACTCGGTGCGAATGGTTATATCAAAAAAATTATATCTGGGACTCGGATTCCCTTAGTAGGCAAACCCCCTCTCATATATCCGAACAAAGGTGCAAGAGCAAGATACAGCACCAGAGTTACCCCGGAGATGACACAAATAATAAAAGAATTAAAAGCTCAAGGGGTTTTAGAAAAACCAGAACAGGTAAGTCCGAGCTTCTTATCAAAAATATTTTTAATACCAAAAACCAATGGCAAACTTCGTCCAGTGTTCGACCTGCGGGGGTTGAACAAGTATGTGCACAGCAAACATTTCCGTTTAATATCCCATGCCACGGTACCAGAATTCCTACAGGCCCGAGACTGGATGGTCAAAATAGATATCTCAAATGCATATTTTCACGTCCCCATAACACAGTCCCATCGTTGCTACCTGAGAATGTGTTATCAGGGGGAGATATTACAAATGTCATCCCTACCCTTTGGACTTGCATCGGCCCCAAAGACCTTTGCAGCCGTAACGAATTGGATCGCGGAGATCCTTCGTTCCAAAGGAAATCGTGTTCTAGTCTACCTAGACGATTTCCTCCTGGTCAATCAAGACCAGTCTCAGTTGATCTCTCAGACCGCGGAGGTTGTGAGTCTACTGGAATCCTTGGGATGGCAAATAAATTACCCGAAGTCAGTCCTCAAGCCAGTGCAACAGATAGAATATCTGGGAATAACTTGGAACACCAGGACAAACAAGATTTCTTTATCAACAAAGAAAATAAAGAAAATAAAGAACTCATTGTTACAAATGATAAGCAGAAAGAGATGCACTCTAAGACAAGTGGAGAAGTTACTGGGTCAATTAAATTTTGCCAGCTTCGTAGTGCCAAAGGGTCGACTGCATTGCAGGTACACTCAGATATTCCTGAGACATTTCAGAAAAAACTACACAGTGAACCGCAATCTCCCACCACAGGTGTTATCAGATCTCAGGTGGTGGAACCAGGCAGTCAAGACCATGGTTGTCCTACATCAGCAGCCATATACACACTTCCTAACAACCGACGCAGCGGATGTGGGTTGGGGAGCCCAACTAAACGAGACACTGATGTCAGGTACATGGACGGAAGAACAGCAGAGATGGCATTCGAATTGGAAAGAGCTGTTCGCAGTATATGTATCGATCCGGACACAACTACATTGTCTTCAGAACGCCCACATTCTAGTCCAGTCCGACAATCGGACACTAGTGGCATACATTCGGAACGAGGGGGGCACACACTCCCTGAGTTTATTAAATCTAACTTACAAGTTGTTGAGACTGACAGACAGGCACAACATCTCCCTGTCAGCCCATTACCTCCCGGGGAGGTACAACTGCACCGCGGATCGCCTCTCCAGGCACCAGCGGCTATCCGAATGGCATCTGTTGCCCACGGCAACAAACCGATTGTTCCATCGTTGGGGCACTCCAGACGTAGACCTATTCGCGTCTGCAGAAACATCCGTGGTCAACAAATACGTCTCGTTAGACTGCAAGGATCACTTAGCGATCTACTCAAACGCCTTCAGTCGAAGATGGACATGTCGCCTGGGGTGGATATTTCCTCCCCCCGATCTCATTCCTCGAGTGTTAGCACACCTAAACAGTGCCACAGGCCAGTACATTATAATAGCTCCCAACTGGGGGAAGACGTTTTGGCTAGCAGACTTACAAGCACGAGCCCTTGCACCACCAGTGTCAATCCCGAGACTCTCAGAGAGTCTAATAGACGTGACGACAGGTCTGCCCCCACCACAAGTAGACCAACTGGCCCTACAGGCCTGGTTAGTTGGAGGTGGGGAAAACAGACCAACAACTGGTCAATTGGCGAGAAACAGTTGTTGAATACCAGCTGGAGAAAGTCTACCATGGACACATACTATCCAGCAATCAAGAGGTGGTTCAAATGGTGTGATGAGAATGGAATAGACAGTCAAGAGCCACAATTGAAACAAATAGCGCGATTTCTCGCCTACTTACATCTTCAGGAGAAGCTCTCCTATAGCACTATTTTGGTGCATAAATCTGCTATATTTACATTTTGCAGTATCAAGCAGGGAAATGTTGAAGATCAATCACTATTGAAACAGATACTTAAGGCTATAGCGACTGCACAACCAGTCAGATCAAAACCACCAGTGTGGGATCCCCAAGTGGTGTTCGACTGGCTCGCAATTCCCAATACTAAGGAGACATTCTTTGAAGTGTCCCGAAGAACAGCAGCTATCCTTCTGTTAGCTTCTGGGAGGAGGGTACATGATCTGACCCTATTAAGAATGTCTAAATCCCACATATTTCTTTCAGATGAGAAAATAATCCTTTGGCCAGTGTTTGGTTCCAAGACTGACTCTGGAGGCCAGAGACAATCAGGATGGTTGTTATTAAGACACCAAGATGAAAAAGTTTACCCAGTTAGATGGATCAAACAGTTGATTAACTTCTCACAGGTCCGAAGGAGCCAAGCGGAAGGGCTGGATCACTTATTCATCTCAATAATGGGAAAACCACGCCCGGCTTCACGTACCATGATTGGTGGCTGGGTAAAATCTGTTTTAAAAGATGCAGGGATTACGGCAACCCCAGGTTCCTTCAGATCAGCCGTAGCCTCAGCCAGCTGGATGGAGAACCATACACTTGATGAGATCCTAGCCAGAGGCAATTGGAAAAGTGAACAGACATTCAAGAAGTTCTATTGTAAAGAAATAGAACGTAACACTAAGGGGTCTCAATTACTCTTTAATAATTTTAAGCCAGAATAATAATTTTTAAATAATGTTATGATTACAATGAAAAGAAGGGTGGATTATTGTGTTGATTCTATATAATAACAAAGTAAAATTTTAATTATGTTATACTTGATGGAAATGTTATATTACAACAAGGAGATTATGAGACTGATTTAACAGTATTTAGATTATTGTAACGGTTGGAGGTTACTATGTTTTCTGTTATAATAAACATTTTATTCTTTCACATAGCGTTTTGTGTTTGTCACCAGCAGATACCAAACAGGTCTTCATATCGACGCTGTGTGTTTTTAAGTAAACACATAATATAATATTTTGAATAACAACAAAATTGTTATTATGTGTTGAAAGAAAAACACACAGCGTCGCAGAAAGGGGCTTCCTGGTGAATGAAGACACTATGTCAGATTTCAGTATTGCCAATCTCACGGAACCTTACCACTAGGAAGATTGCGCCTTATTGGTGACAAGCAGAATCAGTAAGTACCAACATTGCAGGAATTTATGGTGAGTCACAAAATCATCTTCATATCGACGCTGTGTGTTTTTCTTTCAACACATAATAACAATTTTGTTGTTATTCAAAATATTATATTATGTACATTAAAAAGAAGATTGTCTAAGTTTGTAAAATAATGTTCGAGTAAAATTGTAAATTGACGAAAAATTGAGAACAGGCAATCAACGCTTACGAGACAATGAATGAACGAATTTATTATATTGCAGCGAAAAAACGTTATTTTTTTAATAAAAATGTGTACATTCATAAATTACTATAATTGGAACGGATCGATTAGTCGTATGGATTTTCTCGTGTTATCGAATGAAGTTGTTGCGAGTTCCGGTGGCGGGGGAGGCATCACATTGGGCGACGCCGACGATGCGGGTGAATGGGCCCGGCCTTGGAATTAGCTGGTTCCAATAGGAGCAATATTAGGCTGCGTTCTCATCACCATAAAAGTATCCACACAGCGAATTCGTAATCGTAAATGCAACATCTTTGCCCCCTCTCTATTGTAATAAGGTTTTTTCCCAGTTAATTTAAATGTACATCATTTCAGCCATTGTTGACATTTTTTTTGGTATATGAACCAAAGTTTCGAAGTAGCTTGCTAATTCATCAATAGTGACATCACACGGAGGGTTAAGGGCTTGCTGGGAACAACTGCCTGATCTATTACTCCTTTTTTGTTTTGGTTCTTTATATTCCTGTAAGCATGAGACATCACTTTTCCACCATGTACTCGCTCTGATTGCGTCAGACACTTTTTTTGTTTTTTGTACATTAGCACTAGAAGATATTGTTAGTTGATTACAGTTATCGACAAGTGTGCATAAACTTATTGGATCACATGTCTCAGCTTGTGTCAAGTGTTTATTACTTGTCGATTCCTCTGTTTCTAATGTAATAGTATTGCCACATTTTTTTAATATGGTTAAAACAGGTTCTTTAAGTATCTTACTCTGTTTCTTTTTGTAAATTCTAGCAGGTTTAGCTTTTTTTTGTGAGAGACATGAACATTTTGATTCTTTAAGAAGGGTAGTACTTTTAGAACCACAGCTTTTGTGCAAAATAGGATTTATGAAAGGATTTTCGTTATTTCTATTCTTATTTAATTTTACTGGTTGTATTTCTAGTCGTCTCATTTCCATTCCTAGCAATATGTCTTCTTTTTCCATGATAAATAAATCTGTAACAAAAAATTAAATCAAGATGAACTTTTGTTTAGACGAAGCGGGTGGAGGAAGGGAGGGAGGGAGGGTTTAGTTTCGTAGATACTCTTATCGCCTCATTAATAGATTGTATAGAATCAGCTCGGTAGAGGGTTTAATGACATTTGTCCTACATTTGTATAGAATCAGCTCGGTAGAGGGTTTAATGACATTTGTCCTACATTTCTTCCATTACAATATAGTTTAAGTTACCACCGATTGATTTCACCGTCCCGTCAATCGAGTTTTTAATTTATTTTTTAGATGACCCGACCCAAGAGACGTTGTTCAAATTTAAATTATCTTTAATTTCATACAAAATCCATAGGAAAAAGTAATTTGCTTCTCCAGAATATTGCAATTTTCAGGGCAGTTCCTATACCTACAAAACTCTTCATGAACCCTATTCAAACTATTACGATTCTCAAAAAGAAAACGTATGCGGTTCATTCACGCGGTAGGATGCCGTAGGTAGGTACTAATATAAGTACTTAAGTAACAAATATAAGGGCACGACCAACATGTCCTATTCGCATGTTATCCCGCAGGCGCAAACCCCAACGTAAAGGCATGTATTCAATAAGCAACATTACAATTTTGTTTATAAACTGTTTAAGAGTTTATTATAAACAAGTTTACCGTAAACACTGTTTCTGAAACTTGACAGTCCACACTTGTCAGTTTTTGTCACTTGTCCGCAATGTCGGCCCAAGCATCATTTTTTGTATTTTTTTTTGTACTCCCTGTTTGAGGCATCCCAAAGGATATTTCTCTGTTGATAAAGCTCTATGAGCTTCAAAACTTGTTCGTTGGACCACACTACTATTGTTTTAAAACTACATGTTTCGTCTTGCTCTCCATTCAAAGTGGGGAACACGGCAACATGTATCTGAAACAATGTTTCATCACCTTTGTTTATATAAATACTAGCTTCTGCCCGCGACATCGTCCGCGTAGCGTGATGAAATCCTATAGCCTATAGCCTTCCTCAATAAATGCGCTATCTAATAAGTGTCAAATGCAATTTTTAAACAGAGAATTATATGCCGTGCCGTAATAGTAATGTGAGTTTTAGGTTCCAAAGTGTCTCTGCAAAAGATGTAATAACAGTTATAGATAAATTAACAATAAATAAGTCACCGGGTTCCGATGGAATAAGAGTCATTGATCTAAAGCATATAAAAAATTACATAAGCCCGGTAATTGCGCATTTTATTAATCTGTGTCCAAAAAGGAATCTATCCCAGTGAATTAAAAATGTCAATAGTCAGACCAATTTATAAGCGACCGCGCTGGAAAAATTTACAGATTGCATTAACTCGTCTATAAATCAACAAAAAATTGTAGTTTTAAAAAAGCCTTCGATACTCTGGATCACTGTGTCTTATTACAGGCAATGGAGGAGTTAGGGATACGAGGATCAATGAATAAATGGTTCAGGACATATTTATATAAGAGGTTTCTTAAAGTCAGTGTGGGAGGGACATGTAGTAAACACGGCGAGATTAAATACGGTGTACCTACCGGCTCTGTATGTATATGGTCCAATTGGATATAATAGGTCTTTACCTATGAAATTGCCGTTCTGCAGTACTGGCCATTTCAAATCAAAATAATTTTTGTTTGGCTAAGAATTCTAATTTCAAATTAATTTTATTTTAAAAACATGGAATTCTTTTTCCAAAAGCAGTCATTTGTTTATTGATTAGTGTTACATTTTCATCGCATTTCAATCTTTTTCGTCATCATGGATACGTTAAAATTTCGAGTAATTATAGAATATGAGTACCCTCGTGGCAGCAACGCGGCACAAGCGGTACGCAACATCAACGACGTTTACGGAGCTAACACTACAAACCAACGCACCACCTGTTATTGGTTTTCTCGCTTCCGTTCTGGGAATTTCGATCTGAAAAATGAACCTCGCGGTCATCCGAAGACTTTGGTCGACAATGACGAATTAAAGGCGATTGTGGAAGCACACAATAGGAAGATACACAATCGACGGCTGAATTAGCAGCAGCTTTATACGTTAGCGTCAAAACAATATTGGTCCATTTGCGTCAAATTGGCAACGTTAAAAAGCTTGACAAATGGGTGCCCCACGAACTCAATGATCGCCAGCGCGAAGTACGCGTCGAATTGTGCCTTGCACTGCTCAACAGACACACAAATGAAGGAATTTTTAACCGCATTTTTACCTGCGATGAAAAATGGATTCTGTTTGATAACCGCAAGCGCTCAGCAAGTTGGTTGGATCCTGGTTCAGCACCTAAACAATGCCCTAAACGAAAACTTACCCCTAGAAAAGTAATGGTCACTGTTTGGTGGTCTAGCGCCGGTGTGATTCATCACAGCTTCTTACCAAACGGGGTGAGCATTACTGCAGATGTGTACTGTGAAGAACTGAACACAATGATGGAGAAGCTGGTACATCTCCAACCAGCATTGGTCAATCGCTCGTCTCCGCTGCTCCTGCACGATAACGCGCGACCTCATACTGCACAGCAGACGGTCTCCAGTTGCAAGAACTGGGGTTGGAAGTTCTCCGTCATCCGCCCTACTCACCAGACCTTGCGCCTACAGACTACTACTTTTTCCAGAATTTGGATAACTTCTTGGCGGGAAAAAAATTCAATACCCGAGAGGCAGTACAAAATGCCTTTGCAGAATTTGTTGCCTCCCGTCCAGCTGATTTCTTTAAGAATAAATTGCCACTGCGTTGGCAAAGATGCATTGATTGCATGGGTGATTACTTCGATTAATACAAATAAAAATACATGAAAAAAATTTGTTTAAATTTTTTCATACAAAACGGCAATTTCATAGGTAAAGACCTAATATTATTCATGTAAATAGCATGTGCAATGTGATTAAAAACTGTATATCATGTATGTACGCAGATGACACATGTCTCATAGGTATATAGTGATAAGGACGTAGGAAATGCAAGAAGATTTGGACAACATTATAAAATGGGCGCATGATAATGGAATTATTATTAATATTGATGATCCATCCCCCATATACCCATTGTAAAAAATTATCAGTTTCCAAAAGGTCATACATACGATTGTCTTCATAATAATAAAATAAGCTGTCATAGTAAAAATCTAGAGCAAGTAACGTCATACAAATATCTTGATTTAACAGTGGATAAAAACTTTACATGGAATCTCCACATAGATAATGTATGTAATACATTGAGGTCAATATTAGGTACATTTTGGACATTAAAATCAGTTGTTAAAAAAGGCATCCTTTACATGCTGTACTACTCATTGGTCGATTCTATTATAAGCTACGGGCTGGGTGGTTATGGACTAACGTTCAACACACACTTAAATAGAATTAAATTACAATACTCCTCGAACAACATAACATTCTGAAAAATAAAAATAAAAGTGTTTTGTTTTAGGTTCTAGGTCTCTTCAAACCTACAACGCCTATATACGCCACGTGGTCCAGATTACAAGCAAAATTTCTTCAGGGGGTAACTTTTTTTTTGCTTATCGGAAAAATCCAAGAGAAACATAATGTTGAGGTTCCAATGAAGTACTAAAATTTAAGGAATGGATGAACAAAGTATAACCCCTACAACTAGGTGATAATGACGGGCCACTCCTCGTAATAGATTGCCCTCTTCAGCGAGCTACTATTATTTGATGTCTGGTACCGAACAGGTACTTGAACTTGGTATTGCTCAAACTGCCAAAATCTCTCTTGGTCCAGTCATCCTGACGTATACGAATTGTCAAAGTAGTTTTTACATGCATGGGTACAAAGTACAAACCTCCCAGTACTTTTTTGGGAAACCTTTGGTTTTATATGCGAGTAATGGGAAATTAAGAAAGGTTTTAATAAATTTATACGTCTTTTACAATATTTTTATTAAAATAATCAAAATTCGTTTAGTTTTAAAATGAAATGAAGAAATGCAATAAAACTATTTTTTTTTATTATTTATTTATTTATTTATTTACACACACAAGTTAGGTAACATACAGACAGAAAATACAGTGGGAATCATAGCAATACACAAGAAGAAATAGCCGTGGGCCCCAAACTAGGCACAGCCTGTATCTTGGTGGCCCAAAATAAAGATAATAGCAAAATAATGAAAAAAAAGCATAGTAATTAAATAAGCATAACAAAACAAAAAAAAAACAGAAACTAGGCTAAAATATTTAAATACACGACTGGGAGTATAATGAACACATGGTTGTTCGACCAGAAATAAACACATCAGAAACATAACTTACTTACAAGAGCGATGAAAGAGAGTAAGGTTTGTGCTGTTGTGTGTGTATGCGCGTGTGTGTACGTACGTGGATGGGAATTAGAGTAGCAGAAAAGGTGTTAGTTATATCAATGAGCACAGCAATTTTTCTGTATCGTCATAGGTCAGATCCCGAAGCCATGCCTTTAATGTCGCCTTGGCTTCGAGTACGTTTCCAGGGATCCTTAGTGTGGATTTGTTGATGGTATTAAAGACACGAACAGGGAGAAAGAGTGAAAACTGGGTAGCAAATACCGTTCTCACTCTTGGGATTGGGAGCCTGTCAGCTCCTACCCTCCCTCTTTGGTTGTAAGTGAATTGTCTCCCTGACGCTGCAACAAGTTTAAGAAGAGATTTCAGGATGTAGAGCTGTCGGACGCGCAAGACCTCTGCTCCCTTATACAGTTCGTCTGTGGAATATCGCCGCGGCTTTCCAAGAGAGACTTTAAGAACAGCCCGTTGAGCACGTTCGAGTTCCAGCATATATGATTTAGCCACGCTACCCCAGACGCCCACACAGTATTGAAGAAGCGACTGACACAGGGCTAGGTAGACTTTCCTGCATATGTCTTTCGGGGCACTGGCACGGAGGAATTTCATTATATATACAAACTTACGGACTCTTTTGGCCAGTGTCGAGATATGTTCTTTAAAAGACAAGTTCTGGTCAATTATGACGCCTAGGTATTTAATTGAATCGACTCTGAGTATATTGTTACAGCAGCAATCCATGGCGTGACAGTATGTGTTATGGATTTTGATATGATTAATGTCCGGATGGCAGGGACTACTGGTGTAGAAAGTTGGTTTTTTCAACATTCAGGGTTAGAAGATTTCTATTAAGCCAGTCAGATATAGTACGCATGCCGTTTTCCGCGGCGTCTGTGGCGTCTGCCCATGTATCACCATGGAAAATGATTGCCGTGTCATCTGCATAACAGATCATATCCGATTGTGGGATAGTTATTCTCAAAATGTCGTCCATGTACATGGTGAATAACGTTGGCCCGAGAACACTGCCCTGTGGCACACCAAAAGTCACTGGAAGGCTTTCGCTAACACTGTCCCCGATCACAACATACTGCTGTCTGTCCGTCAAGCAACTTGCTGTGTTTTTCCAGAAAACTAATGAGGCGGTTATTCACGAGCTTCTCCAAGATCTTAGACGTGACACACAACAGAGAGATAGGCCTGTAGTTGTTAACACAGTCTTTAGAACCCTTCTTATGAATCGGCGTGATAGCTGCCGTCTTCCAACAGTTAGGAAAAGTGCCCGTTGACATGCTCAGGTTACAGATATGTGATAAGGGACTCAATATGAATGGTTTGATGTGCTTGAGTAGAAGTGGACGGATCCTGTCAGAGCCAGGTGCACTATCATCTTTCATGCCAGTAATGATATTGTCAATTTCGCGGTTGTCAGTTGAATGAAAGAACAGAGAATGCCTGCATCGATTTACGAGGGTAGTATCATAGCAAAGCTTGCTCTCAGTAGTTTGGAGTTTGTTTAGAATATTGTGTGCCAAGCGTTTACCTACTGAGGAGAAATGGTTGTTGCAGTCATTAACGGATGAAGAACGTCATTTACGTCATGTCGACGTAAATAAAAAGTATTTTCTTTCTTTCTTTCAACTATTCTCTTCGGATTTAAGCAAGTCCCTATTATCGTTGGACTTCTTCGGGAATTCACAAATGTCCTTTATAACTCACCAAAGCTTTTTCGGCTGGTTGGTGTAGTTTCCTAGCTCTTTACTTTCATAATCTGCCTTGCGTTTGTGAAGGATATCGTTACAAAAGTTTCTATATCGTGTATACACGCGTTTTAACTCGAGGTTCAATGGTTGCATTTTCACCTGGGCATGAAGCGAGTCACGATGGTGCATGCACCGCATCACGCCAGCAGTGACCCATGGCTTCAAGTTAAACTTTGAACGGCTTATTTTAATTTTTTCCGTGTGTTTCTTTATGATATCCGTTAAAAGTTTGTTGAATATTAGGACCGCGTCATTTACTTCTGTTTTAGACATGACTTCACTCCAGTCAAGTTCACTAACTTCATTCGAAATCTTAGAGTAATCTATTTTTATTTTATACCTGTTGCGTGGTGGATTACTTACTTTTGACAGGTGGGTACTTAAGATAACAAGGTCATGGTCTGTTATTGATGATTTGCAAACCAGTCCTTGCGTCGACCCTTTAGTTCGAATAAACGCGTGGTCCAAGCAAGCTTCTCCTCTAGTTGGTTTAGTGATTGAGGGAAGTAGCCCGTGTTCCGATAGAAGACACTGATAGGCGATAAAACTGGCATTAGGGTTATTATCAAGCCAATTTATGTTCATGTCCCCTGTTACAATCACGCATGGACTTTTATTTAGACTGGTTAGTAAGGTTTCTAATGAATTCAGAAATCTATCAGTGTTAATAAATGAGGGAGAGCGATAGATCAGATGCCCAGAAGTGTCAAGTCTGCGCTAATTTTGACAGCAAGACAATTGGCATCATCAAACTCCGGTTCGTAAATTGAGGCAAGCCAAGTATCTCTTACATATAGTCACTCCACCGCTTTTATTAATAACTCTGCTGGTGTGATAGCAATTGTACCCTGGTACTTTATTGACTATTGAGTTATCGTTAAGCCAACATTCCGTTAGGACTATAACATCGAATTGGCAGCCGAACCGGTACCGTGACAAGCTCAGGAAAGTTTTTCTGTAAGCTCCTAATATTACATGTCAGTACTTTAAAGTCGTGGTCAACTAATAAGTCCCGGCACAGCTCTGGTCCATCAATGACGCGGCAAGGTAACGTTAGAGTTTTGTCTATTTCGTCTGACAGTTCCAGTTTATCCATTAAGTATAAGTGTTGGAAAAATACAAATATCTGAAACAAGGGGACTTGTTGCCGCAATTGTGTCGGTGGGACAGTGTCGACTGACTTGACCTATGAGTTTTAGGAATTGACTGTATGACTGATGTGAATGAGAGTGTAACTGGGTGTTTGATTTGTAATTATATTGGTTTTTTCGTAGCTGGTAGTGTGACAATCTGTTATAAAGACCTAAATTCCTGTTGATGAACATGCTGAATAGCTCTGCGAGATTAGATAATTCAAATATTAAAATATATAGGTGAACATCCATGTTATTCTTAATATCTAATACAGTAGATCGCGATCCATAGTGACCATCCCTCTCTAAAAAGCGAGTTACTAAATTGTACATACAATCGACATGTGTTATGAGTGCAAAATTCCTGTTGATGAAAATGCTAAATAGCTCTGCGTGATTGGATAATTCGAAGATTAAATTATATAGGTGACCGTGCGTGGTATTCTTAATATCTAATACAGTAGATCGCAAACCATAGTAACCATCTCTATCCATAAAGCGAGTTACTAACTTGTACATACAAGCGACATGCTTTATGGATACAGGAATATAAAAATCTAGAAAAATATCAACCCTTATACATCGAGAATTATTACACAAATAGAGTTTACTTCGATACAGCCGGAAAGGGAGTTGGCTCTGAGGAGGTTGTGCCAAGGAAATGGTCCAGGTCTCTAGTGTTTTTAATTTGAATAGCAGTTTTTCCTTCGATCTGGCGTATGAGAATTTGGCCTCTGCTTGTCCAGCAAAACTTGAATCCAGCGTTCTTAGCTCGGGTTCTGGCTTCACGAAATAATATACGATTATCTTTAGTGAGATGTTCGTTAATGAAAATTTTCCTATTGGGCCCTTTGATTTCAATGTCCTGGGACATCAGGTTGCGTCTAGTTTTGAATGCTTTTATAAGCTCATCCTTCTTTGCTCTACGCAGAAGTCTGACTATAATCGGTCGGGGGAAATTCGAGTCTGGGTTAGAAGTGGAACCTTTTCTCAGACCTGGACGAACAGCCCAGTCGATATCGTCTACGGCTAAGTTTACCCCAATTTTAGTTGCTATGACCAACGCAATATGTTGAAGATTTTCATTGGTAGTTTCTTCAATCCCTATGATCTCTATTTCATTCCTCATGCCCGCCTGTAACTGCTGATTCAGTTGGTCCTTTAGTGAGCCTATAGTAGCGTTCATTGCAGCTGCTTGAATGGACCCCTGTTCGAGCGCAGCGATACGTTCCTCGAAAAGATCCAGTCGGGCATTACAACTGGCCATTCCCTCATACAGTTTCGTTAGTGTTGATTTGACCTCTGCCATGTCCGAGCGCATGAGGCGAATTACAGTTACCAGCTCGGAAAAAGACGCGGACTCTTCAAGGTCATCCCGGCTGGGTGAACCAATAGCCATACGCTTGTAAGCACGAGCTTGCGTATTGACGTGTGTAACATTTAGCTCAGCAGTAGTTGCACCACATGGGTAGACAGGCGTGTTTCTTTTGTCTGTCCGTGGTGTTTTAGCGCGGCAAGCAGGACAAACCCAGTTCTCATTTTGCCTTGAGGGGTCAAGGGTTACATTCACACAGATCGGGTGGTAATTATTTTCACAAAGGGCGCAGTGTATTAATCTGCTAGAAGTAATCTCTTGTTTACACGCATCACAAATCGTATTCATTCTGAATGAAAGCAAAATAAAGCGCGCGCTCGTGAACAAAGGCGGTGACTTAGCTAGCTAGAACGGCGCGGAGCGCACGCGTACAGTGCGTGATACGTAGGTGAGCAGCGAGGCAACAGTCCGTACGCGTAGGAGTGACAGCGACAGCAATAGCGTAACAGTTGAACCGGTCGGCGCATGCGATGACTCACCCGTGGCAAGCAGCTGATCAGTGTTTACTATTTTAGTTTTAGTTAATATTGTAAAATCGTCTATAATACGGGTCCGACTTTAAAGAGCACTATCACATGGCACAGAACTATTCTTGAGCTTTATATTGATATAACTTTTATGTTTACATATACACTTTACACTATATATTATGGATATTAAACACGGAGAACGTAAGTTGTGATGCACACACGAACGAGTCCGGCTGGCGAGTGAATGATTAATTAAATGCTTGGCTAATAATAATTATGCTCTTCAGTGTATCATTCTATAAACTATTTCTAAGTATTCTTTTGATCCACAATCTGCACTAGAATAGGGCAAACACAATAATTTTAAAGTATATTAAGCCAGTGTTTTCAATTATCAAATAGGTTTTTGATGACGCCCCAAAACTCGAGTAAAAGATCTAGGCACGCGGTAGGTAGGTAGTTGAAGATTTCCTCGGAATAAATGCTTGCCAGTGGATGACGTTAGTTTCATTATCAAATGTTTGCGATCCTAAATGAGAAAAAATGTTAATAAATCGTATGAGGACGATTAAAATCGTACATCTGGCAGCCCTGACTTTACTATTATCGTCGTTACATTACATATTAAAAAAAAAATGAAATAAGAAACGACGTTTTATTTTATTCGCCTTTTTCGTAGTAACTTTATTGATAAGTTCACAAGAATGTATAATAAGGATACATCACTATTGTAGGTATGCGTGACACAATAGTATTCATTCAAAATTTTCTCTTAGAACCAGGGCTATAGTTTTATACGAAAAAAAGTTGTGTAAATGCCATCTAGCGTGGAGTAGCGGTACTTGATTGTATTGATTTTAATTCCAAAAGAAAATAGTCGTAAAGGGATATATATACATTTTGTAATGTGAATTATGTGCAATGGTAATAAGGTTGAATTTAATGCAAATAGTTTTGTGTGTTACATCTGAACGTGATTATTCGTGATTTTTATTTTTGACCAGTCACAATCCAGTTACAATAATACGTTAGTGTACCACGCAAATGTGTGAGTTTGGCAACACTGGTTTTCATAGAAAACGTGCATTATGCTCCTTCCACTGTTTTTTATGTTCCGTGGAGAACGCGTCTCCGACTCGCCCGTACTTACTTCTGATACATACAAAATGCAGCTTTAATGCATTGCAATAAATTCGATTTTAAGCGAAATAGTTTTATTTCCGCAAATGGCAGAAGATCAGATTATTATTCTGGCTCTAGGCAGGCACAAGCTGGCAAAATCATAGTGCGCAGAGCATTTGCAAAACGGGCTCTATAATATTGAAGTATATAGAGAAAACGCCCTCGCCGACTTGCCCGATTAGGGCATCAATGAATATGCGTGGCTTCTACGTGGACGTATTTAGTCACGTCACGTAAGATCAAAGTGTACTACTCATACATTCTGATAAATAGTAACCACACAGCAGAAGATGTCATCTTACAACACTACTTCACGTGTTTGACTGGAAGACGTACTGTAGGCACCTGAGCACACATATCAATTATTTGGTATTCGGGATTGGGATATGCCAGACGTGAAAGTTTCGTTGCTCCTGCAATGTTTTTAAATGATGTAATTGTAATAGATATTTATGATTAAGTTTAGTTACATAAATAAGTAATTTTAGTATCCTGAGATGACAATCATGGTTTGGATGATGATTTTCCCTTAAAAAGCGATATTTAGTAGTGATATACTCCATCACAAACAGTAAATTCGACATCAGTAATAACAGAAAAAAAGTTCGAAGTCAATTATCTCCGAATGGACAACAAATCGAGACAAGCGCCATATATACTAGTGTAATAGCTTTATGTAATAGCTGTATGTAATAGCTTTCCGGTCATATAAAAATTATAGCTGTTGGAACAGGTACCAGGTTCCATAAATTTTTGCCCATTGTCCTTTATCCAAAAAAAAAACATTTTGAAATCCACCCTTAAGGAGACTCAAGGCGAACAATGTATATATAATATGAGTCATTTTGGCATTTTTAAAATAGAATAGAAGAAAAACCTACCTTATCTCTTCTCTATACTATTATAAAATTGTAAAAAAGCTGTGTCTGTACATTGAATATATTTAAAAAAAATACACATGGATTATGGATTATGGTATATAAAAGTCACCGAAACCAAAAATGAGATTTTTAAAACTCTTGTCTGTTTGTTACGAGTTGGAGCAAAAACTACTGAAAAAATTTTAATTTTATTATCACTGTTAGAAAGTATATGCTCCAACTTAAAAACTAGTGACTAACTAAACTAATGAATCCTGAGATACAGCTCCCTGATGTATAGAGACCTCCCTGATGTATAGAGACCCATACAAAGAAGAGGTCATCAATGTTGGTTTTCCATTTTTACTCCTGATAAAGCTTCACGTGAGCGAAGCCGCGGGCAGAAGCTAGTCTAAATTATAAATACTGTTTTGTGATGGCAAGCAATATAGACCAAATATGCTCGACAGCTAGGTACTATACATCTTTATTACTGTGACATCTCTTTTCTGAAAGTTATATAAGTACCTACATACCTACTACATATTCTAGGATGTTTAATATTTAAATTTTGCTTGTTTATTGTGTAACATTATCATTTACATTTTGGAAATGACTTGTTACGTCAGAGTACAAATTATTGCTATATTATATCTAAAAGTTACTCACCATTTGAGACTTATGATAAAATATTAATATTATTGGATATCTAAATTAATGATATCAAAATTACACATAATCACAAACAAAAACACTTTCTTTTGTATTAATCACGGAATTGCTTGGCAATGCTTGGTAACCATCCACAGACTAATAAACAAAGAGTATAATATTATAGTTGTATCTACCCTTTGACTATCTATCTTTAGCTTTGACTATCTATCTATAAGGACCCGCCTCTCATGATCCTTCCCCTCTGTCAAGGTAGTGGATTAAAAAATCTAACGCGTTTATCAAAACTGTTTCCGAAATCGATTTTTCATTAACAGAATCGTTTCCGCTCAGTAAGGTCATCATAAATGCTCCGTGTAAATACCGATATACGTGCAGTTAATGTATGCAAAAAAAATATCTAATATCTTATTTAGATAAAGATGGAGTTATTTTCCGTATGTAAGTATTAAAGTTCATTTATTTCTATTTAAATCACATAATACAATTTATTAATAAAGATCGAGGACGTTACCGATTCAATAATCGAGTATAAAATAATCGTTTAGTTCAAGCATGCACTCCCCACGAGACTACCCGCACTCCCCACGAGACTATCCGCACTCCCCACGAGACTAGCAAATTTTTTTTACTAACAATATCAGCCTTCTACTGATACACGTAAGATTTAAATTTGAAATATCCATGAAAATGTCATTTTTTTATTTCAATTATATATCATCCAATAGGATGTCACCATTTCTGATTTCCAATTATAGGTCTTAATGCAGAATTACCGTTTTTTAGCAATTATAGGGCTTATATATATTATTACATAATGCATAAAACTCGAATTTTAAAAAGTGTAGCGAGACTATGTCCCTCTTTTGTTTTGTCATTTTAATTAATGATGTGATAGTGTTTGTTTACGATTTCGAATCGATATCGATATTATTTTCGTGTTCAATGTAAGACCAAATTATAATAATTGCTAAAGATCACTAAAGATGAATATCATGAATTTATGATATCACTATATTTTAATAAAATAACATTTTTGGAAATGACGTAACTAAGATTATTGATTATTTTTGATATCCAGTGTTAGATATTTTATTTGTTACTTTTTCAGATCTACAAAAGACCTTCATTTAAAATGATTTAGGTGTGATTGATAAATAATAGCTTAAGCCGTTGCGGATAAATTTGTTGACAAAAGAATTTATAAATTAACATATTTAAATCGTATTTCAAAAATCATTGAAAATGATTTCTAAGATACGGTATGGTTAGAAGGTCTGGGGTTTCTTTTACCGCTTAGGTGGAAAACCAGCACATGTCCCGCCTGATGGTAAGTGTATATATAGTGTTAATGTACCCTATTATATGAACGCTTGCAACACCTGGGGTATCACTCGCCCGTTGCCGAACCTGTAAAAATCTTTTCACACCCGGTAGACAACCCACAACACCGGTACCCCCACTGCCAACATAACGCTTCCTCGCGGAGCTCTAGCGATCTTGCAGCACAAGGAAGGAACACAACATAGTACAGTCACAGATAATAGAATACAGTACATTATTTTCTTTTTTCGATATCCGGCTCAAAGAAATAACGAGAGTACGGAACACGACATACCATCACGTCTTTATTCCCCGAAGGGTTAGACAGATGCGTACTTAGGGGGTGAGCCTATTGCCATTAATCGGGCATCAACCCTTAATTTTATAGAAAAACTCCAATAACACATTGCTCGACCGGGGAATCGAACCCAGGACCTCTAGCGTAGCGCTTCTGTTCATATTAACGCGCGACATAATGAACAAAATCGTATTTACTCCTACTTATATCTCGTGGGAAACCAAATGCTCTGTCTAGTGTTATTCCTAATATATCAGCCTGGCAAAGAAAAGAAAAAATCAAAATGAAAGAATCAAACTAATTGGTATCAAAGTATTTGTAACATAACGTCCCCAATATCCGCTCTATCTATACTAATATTATAAAGAGGAAAGATTTGTATGTATCAATGTATGTAACAAATAAACTCAAAAACTACTAGGCCGATTACGAAAATTATTTCACCTTTTGAATGCTACATTATTCAAGATTAACATAGGCTATAGAATATGTATTTCGAAAAGTTTGCGATTTCTCTCACCCGTGCGTTTATTTTCCAATTACATAGTATGTTACACCTATTTATCTATACCTAAACAGTTCCTTTGTTTCGTATTTCATTAGCATGCAATGAGAGCATTGCATTGAAAATAATTATGACGCAAGATATTAAAAAGGTGTGTATGGATGATTTTAATTTTGCAAATAAATAATTACATATAAAAATAATTTGTAATGTTGTTACGTTTTTCTCTATTCTTCCTAAAATAATCTATCGATATAAAATATCGACATAGTAGCTTCCAATTATTTTTATTGTATTATACGTTCGTATTGTCGTCAATTCTTGTATGTTGACGTATTTGACCTCTATGTGTGCGTAAATTGTGTTAGTGGTGAAGAATTTAATATGTGTGAGTTCGTGGCGATACAAAATGATTTTGAGTATGTGTGCAGCAATGTCTATGTAGTGTTTCCTCCCCCCGCACCAAAAGTGACAGACTTTTTTGTTCATAGAATTAAGCGCGTCACTTGTCCAGGGATAGATAGTCAAAGATCTTTAGGGACCCGCCTCTCACTTTGACTATCTATGTATAAGGACCCGCCTCTCATGATCATTCCCCTCTGTCAAGGTAGTGGATTAAAAAATCTAACGCGTTTATAAAAACTGTTTCCGAAATCGATTTTTCATAAACAGAATCGTTTCCGCTCCGTAAGGTCATCATAAATGCTCCGTGTAAATACCGATATACGTGCAGTTAATGTATGCAAAAAAATATCTAATATCTTATTTAGATAAAAATGGAGTTATTTTCCGTATGTAAGTATTAAAGTTCATTTATTTCTATTTAAATCACATAATACAATTTAATAATAAGGATCGAAGACGTTACCGATTCAATAATCGAGTATAAAATAATCGTTTAGTTCAAGCATGCACTCCCCACGAGACTACCCGCACTCCCCACGAGACTAGCAAATTTTTTTTTCTAACAATATCAATTTTCTTCTAATAAACGTAAGATTTAAATTTGAAATATCCATCGAAATGTCATTTTTTTATTTTCAATTATATATCATCCAATAGGATGTCACCATTTATGATTTCCAATTATAGGTCTTAATGCAGAATTACCTTTTTTTGGCAATTATAGGCCTTATATATATTATGACATAATGCATAAAACTCGAATTTTAAAGTGTTTTTTTTTTTTATGGGATAGGGGGGCAAACGAGCAAACGGATCACCTGATGGTAAGCGATAACCGCCGCCCATGGACACCCGCAACACCAGAGGAGTCGCAAGTGCGCTGCCCGCCTTTAAAAGGGTTTGGGCCTCCGGTAACCTCAACACACTTGGCGAAACACAACGCAAGCGTTGTTACACGCCGGTTTTCTGTGAGGCCGTGGTATCACTCCGGTCGAGCCGACCCATTCGTGCCGAAGCATGGCTCTCCCACGTGAAATAAGTGTAGCGAGACTATGTCCCTCTTTTGTTTTGTCATTTTAATTAATGATGTGATAGTGATTGTTTACGATTTCGAATCGATATCGATATTATTTTCGTGTTCAATGTAAGACCAAATTATAATAATTGCTAAAGATCACTAAAGATGAATATCATGAATTTATGATATCACTATATTTTTATAAAATTTAATAAAATAACATTTTTAGAAATGACGTAACTAAGATTATTGATTATTTTTGATATCCAGTGCTATTAGATATTTTATTTGTTACTTTTTCAGATCTACAAAAGACCTTCATTTAAAATGAAGTAGGTGTGATTGATAAAAAATAGCTTAAGCCGTTGCGGTTAAATGTGTTGACAACAGAATTTATAAATTAAGATATTTAAATCGTATTTTAAAAATCATTGATAATGATTTCTAAGATACGGTACGGTTTGATATGAACGCAATGGCACTAGTTTGTATGAAGATTTCATTGACATCGACGATTTAAGAATTGAACCGAGACGAGCAGACTTCGCTTACGAAATACCAAAACAGCGACTGCATCGCGCGACGATATAGGGACCGATAACTGGTTACTCTTTTTACGTAGTTACCCTGCGGATTTTAATTTCTTATTTTAATCTGGTGTTTATTTTTCTAGGTTTAGTAGTAAGCTTCGGGTGTCTGGAAGCCTACCACTAAATCTATACGAATACTGGACCAATGTAGTTTAATGTTTTTCAATGTTTTTTCAAACCAAGACAATGTCAAGACTATTTTAGAATTGACAACCGTATGTCGGCTTCTTTCTGTTACACTAATGGAGGTATTGAACAGAATAGGATGGATATATTGCATTCAATTTAGGACTCTAGCTATTATTATACTTAATCTGAGGCTCAGACTAAGTATATATGTATATAGATAGAGTCCTAAATTCTACATCAGATGGTCGCTTAGACATCACATGTTCAAACATACGAGTGTTCCGCTGCTCATCGCAAATAAATAATTGAAACTGTGATTATTTCATAGTGTAACGTGTCGTGCGCTATTGTCGGATGTAAATCTTGTGCAAATTATAAAGAAATTCATGCCGGAATCATCAGCTTCCATCGGTAAGTTGATATACTGTGGATATTTTTGTTACTTTGCATTGTTTTAAATTTATAAAATATAGGATTTTCAAAGGAATCTAGCTAGTTATAGGTAACTGTCTTGGAAGACACAAGTTTTATGAACATTACACTTGTAATTTTAATGAATTAGCTATTTTTTTATTATTTTTTTAAATTGTGTTGCAGAACAATAATAGTGCTGGAAGCTAGCTAACTAAAGTTTTATCGATACCTATTTCAGCATTTTCAAATAATTATTAATTATCATAGGGAATAAGAAAAGAGATTATTATACATATTATATATTATATTTATTGTTTGATTTCAGTTTTCCCCGCTACGTTGAAAGAAGACATAATAGTTTCATGCAATTGCACGCATTAATAGGGAATGGAAAAAATATTATCGTATTTGCGATGTCTGTTGAAAATAAAGTCATTATGGCAGAAAGGTCGTGTAAGACTGCACTAAATAAACTAAACAGAAGATTAAGCTAATTAATGTGATTGTCTGGAATAATTAAAATTTAAATGAATACAATTGTTTTTTTATTTCAGTCTATTAAAGGGTCAGACCATTCTATCCCGTATATATCTTTTCGTACTCGCCACGTATACTCGATTCGCCTATCTCCGTTCACCCATCCCCTCTACACCAAATCACCTGAACGTTCCTTTCTTAATCTTGTTACTGCAATAGATATAGAAGGCATTAGAACGTTTAAACATTATAACTATGGTGATGACGATACTAAGCATTTCGTGTACCCATTTAGTCTACTTCTTCTTTTTATCGAATCGACAGCAAAAGAAAATAAGTTATTGAAAAACATTAAACTAGATTGGTCCAGTATTCGTATAGATTTAGTAGTAGGCTTCCAGACATCCGAAGCTTACTACTAAACCTAGAAAAATAAACACTAGATCATTATATTTCATTTTATCGATACATTCATACGGATTTTAATTTAAGGTAACATCAACCAACATGTTTTACATCTTCCTTTATATCAAAGTGCATTGCCCTAAACAAGCAACAAACTATTTCGACCGCCAGATATTTCAAGAAATCTTGAGGTAGAGTTGTCATAAGTTTGAAAAATAAATAAATTATCAGTGTTCATAATTATATTTTCGACAGGCTTACATTTTATTCTGAGAACTTGAATGTTTAACATACATTAAAAAAAAATAAGAAATGGTTGATAGTGCCCCGTTTCCTTCAGCTCACCTTGTCCGGCAGTATAACGGACTATTAGTTTTATCAATGAAATGAATGAATATGCAATTTTATTTATTTGTATTTCTATGAAATTGGATTTTTATATCCTGATAAGGCTTTTGTTATGTTTGTCCTGAAAATAATTGTATCAATAAAAGTCTACGTATTCATATTCAATCAAATTGAAGATTCTTTTATGATCAAGTATGAGTGTTTTGTTGTACTTGGGTCTTTTTCCTTTTTGTGAAATAAATTACATCTTACCACTAATATTAGTCACCAAGGACATAGTCTGGTTAGCGAGACTAATAGCTTCCGCCCAGAGGACTATAGCATGAATCCCATGTTGAGCGGACGCAGCCAATCTCTAGAATGCAGATTTTTTGGCTTGAATTTTGTGCAGCGCGCAGTGTGGTGTTAAACGCGACAATGAAATACGTTGAACTCCGTGCTGCATGCTGCATAGAGTAAAAAATCCTTCCATTCTTGTGACTAGCTGCATGCGCTCAGTGCAATCAACATAAAATACCAAAAAATATCATAGATTCATAGACCAGTATCGATATCGATAAATTATTTTACATCCCTTTTGCACTAGTTAACTCTATTAATTATACAGAATTTGCGGGCTAGGCTCCAATCTGAGATTTTTGCAGTCATATTAAAAAAAACAAACGTCATATGACACTAAAAATCCATAAAATAAAATCCCGAGCACTACGTCAATCAATAGAGGTTAAATTGATCTATGGTTACTACCATAGTAGTAATAATATTATTCGGTACTCTGTAATTCTGTACCAAACTGTTTTACAGATTTAGGTATTGAATGTATTGATTTTGTAAGTTTTATAGCTAAGAAGAATGGAACCGAATCCTGTAATTATTGCTGCTACAGCTAAACAAACAGCGTCTGTAAGTTTTTAATGTGATATTTTTTGTGTTGGTATTTTTTGTGGTTGGTAGGTCTAATCTTATATTTCATTATGATTGAGTAATTTAATCATTATCCGTATTTATTTCAGCTTATATTTCTACATGGTTTGGGTGACACAGGGTTAGTTTTTTTGTTTAGTCCTTTTGTATGCTAGGTAAGTTGAAATGCTATATGTAATAGTTATAAAAAAATATTTTCTAGCCATGGTTGGGCGAACACCATCGCTGCTCTACGCGGTCCCCACGTTAAGGTCATATGTCCAACTGCAGCGACGATTCCTGTAACACTAAATGCTGGTTTTCGTATGCCATCGTGGTTTGATCTAAGGACACTAGATGCCACAGCTCCTGAAGATGAAGAAGGAATATTAAGAGCCACTGATCTGGTTCATCGCCTTATTGCTGATGAAATAAAAGTAAGTAAAAACTATTTGTACCTATGTCCTGATAAATTACATTATAAGTACTACCTACTGTGTTTATATTGGCTATTATATTATTTTAACTGTGTTTGTTTGAGTAAATGGCATTGTTATATCGGTAAAGATGTCCCAGATAACAACTTGACTAAAATTTTTCTTAGGTACACACTCCTGTGTTAGAAAAATTTGAGTCAAGTTTATTATTACTTATATATTGCAATATATAACCATGGGTAGTTCTGTTTGCAATCAAAAGACTTATATTTAGTCTTTTAACCACATGCCTTTCATCAAGGAAACATGCCCCTAGCGCCAGGCACTTCATTACAACTAAAAATACTAGTGATGTGAAACATTAATTGCATTTTATATAAAGACAAAGACAATTATAAATAAAAAGTGTCTTTTATTTAAAGTAGCCCATAAAAATAATTATACCAATATATCTGGTCGTTTTTTGATGAATTACATAGAAAATATGCTAAGAAATTACAATATTGCTTTTAAAAAATTCACAATCAATCCACAATCCCTTGTTCGAAAATGATGTTACAAGTGGTCGGATATATAAGAATCCGGCTCTGGCAAGTTTGAAAATGTTAGAATTGATAGTGAGAGACACAAATAACCATACCGACCAATAACAAAATGATCTTGGTATTGAAGTAAGTTATTTATTATCAATTAATATCTTTGATCTTAACACATGAGTTATACAGTGCCATAGCAGAAAGAAAAAATAGTAGGTGATACTGTAGAGGCCGGGTTAGATATAATGGGGGGTTTTTGCGTTTAATTAAAGAATGCACAATAAGAGCGAATACTGCGCGTTTATTACTCAAGCGAAAATTCTTATAGAATCACAATAATCAAATTCTTTCTAGACATTTTTAAACTACTTACTTTTTTGTTCCAATGTACTACGTGCCTGGGCGCGCACAATAAAAACTCTATGATGCAAACTATTACATCAGCTACGCCCCTGCATTTGGGTAAAACAAGGCAATAAAACACAAAAAAAAAGTTTTACCCAAATAAAAACAAAAAAGTAACTAACTACCTGCCTATGTCCTAACTCGAAACATTAACAGGCGAAAGGAATTCACTTACAACCATGCATGAGGCTCGCCCCTCAAAGCAGGATAGTCTATGGCATGTGTATGGTTAAGTTATCATTAAAAATTTACAAAGCTTTAGCATAATTAATAAATACTACACACCATAAACTTTGACGCACCAAAACGCCTGAAAAAGATGCGCCACGGCCTCCTATCCAATGATGCTTCAAAATTAATTACATTGAAAGCTAAGCATCATGCCTGAAGGGTTAATGAGACTGAATATAAAAAGAATCAATATCATATGCAAAGACTTTAACTTCTTCTAACGCAATTGAGTCAGAGAGAGGGAAAGTTTAAGAAATCATATTAATCCTGTCATGAATTCATTCCGAACTATAATTAATTAATTTCCATGACTAATCTTAATACCCCTCTTTATTATAATATTATATAATAAAAATAAAAAATATTTGCTGAATCATATGTGTCCAACTCAGACACCCTTCGCAAGGACTATGTCCATTTCACGAAGTCGATACAGCATGTGCAGGGTCCCCCTCCTGCTAGATAAAATAAATCCCTCTAAAATTTTTATATATTCGGAATGCCTTCAACCGAAAACGCAGTGGCATCTTTCCCCTCTCTTGGCTCGTTCAGACAGCACATCAGACATGAAAACAAACACAAATATTAGTATCATACTTTTCGTAAATAAACAATAATTATTAAACATATAAGTACTAGGTTTTAAGTCTAATTTTATTCAAACTTTCCTTTAAACATTTTAAATTATTAACCCAGCTTAGTATTTTATACGGTTCTTTAAAAATATTGGGAAACTTTTCCATTCTACAATTATTTATAGGGACAGTTCTATAAATTCCAATTGTTCCGTTACAAATCAATTTACTAAATATTTTTTTCCTAATAAAATCTCTTTGTATAAACCTATTTCTCAAATTATATAAACCTTTTCTGAACGGAACTTTACGAAAATATTTGTGTCTTCTGACACTGTCAGTCTTATGACTGTTACTCTTGGTAACCATTTGACCAAATAAAAATAAGGGCTTGGTCACGCCAACCTTCTGTAATAACATGTTTTCGGTTTTAATGTTAACTACAAAATATTCTTTTAAGACCGACTTTACCTCAGATAACTGAATTGAAGTTTCTTTCTTAATCTGCAGAGGTTCATCCTCTACCTCTGCAATAGTTGCTTTTAGCAAATCATCGTCACTTTTTGGTGACAAAAGCTCTAAATTAACAGATTGTCCCATATCATCATAACCGATACTCTCTTCCTCACCTTCAGTTACAGCTATGTTCATATCAACATAAGCTACATCAACTGGTTCCTCAATGACATGGGAATCCAACAAATCATTGTTATTTACTTCATCTACATCTAAACCATATACATAATCAACATTAGCATGATCATTTATATCATTGCTATCATTATCTATTTGGTTACAATGATCATCATACACGATAGAGTGAGATACAATCGCGTCTTTCTGTAGACAAGCCTTATCTAAAAAATTCACATTAAAACGACCCTTTAATAATAAACAGTTATTATAAAAATCAACTAAAGCATTATTTTTATAAAAGAAGTCTTGACCTAGCACCAACTCTTGGTTAATGTCTTTTATGATAATAAATCTATTAGCAAAAAAACAAGAGTCAATCGTGAAATTAATAATGGTCTCACCCACAACATTCAAATAAGAACCCGAAATAGATTTTACAACACGTCTGTCTACAGGTTCACACGTGTAACGCAGATTCAGCTTCATTACTAGACGCTCGGATATACATGAGATTGATGCACCTGTATCTAATAGTGCACCATAGGGTTTATTACCAATAAATAACTGAATAAACGGATTAGACTGACCAGTATTCACATTTTCTTTATGTAGTTGATCAGCCTCTGACACAGCAAGCACACTGCGTGGGCTGCATCTTTGGACTTTTGGAGCTCGCGGCTCCCATCTTGAGCTAGAATTATAATGTGTTTTATTATCTAAGTTCACAAATTTATTTCGTTGTGATTGAAAATTATATTGAGGTCTATGGTCTTCATAATGTCTTCTTCTCATCGGTGACATTGTAGACCTTTGCTCGCATCGAATAACTGGGGATTCATTATCTTCAAATAACTGTTTTATTTGCATCATTGTGGCACGCAATTCTGCTTTCGATGAATATACTCGTGTGCCCAATCTTTGTTTATCCCCCGGTAATAAACCTTTTAAAAATGTTTTTATAAAAATATTATCATCTAAAATGTCGGCTTTCGTAGCCAAATCCGCTAGACGATAAAAATATGTCATGGAGTCTTCTCCGACCTCTTGTTTAGTAGTATAAAATTTTTCTACATAATTAATTCCGGAGGGGAATTCTGCCCTCAACTTATCACAAATAGTTTTATAGTCAATACCATCGTGATATGAAGATTTAAAAAATATAAGCGCTGGTCCTTGCAAATATGCGCCTAATATCAGCGCAAGCTCATCTTGCGGCCATTTATTAATAGCGGCGACCAATCTGAACTGAATTAAAAATTCATCTAAGGACACATTATTGACACCAGAAAAGAAACACATCTCTTCCGCCATCTTGTAACATAAAAACAAAACTTAGCTATTTAATTCCTTTTTCTCCTCGCGAAGCGACATCCGCAAATCGCAAGCTTTAGGGACAATATTTTCTTCACAATAGAGCAGGCACTTCCTCTCTGCTCCGTATCTCGATGTGTGCGGGGGAGAAACTTCCAGCACAACAATATGGTTTTCACTTTGACTACTGCAACATATAATTATTCGATATTACTATTCGCTTTATGACATTACCCGGCGCCTCCACCAACTTGTAGAGGCCGGGTTAGATATAATGGGGGGTTTTTGCGTTTAATTAAAGAATGCACAATAAGAGCGAATACTGCGCGTTTATTACTCAAGCGAAAATTCTTATAGAATCACAATAATCAAATTCTTTCTAGACATTTTTAAACTACTTACTTTTTTGTTCCAATGTACTACGTGCCTGGGCGCGCACAATAAAAACTCTATGATGCAAACTATTACAATACCTACTCATATTACACAAAGGAATACTCGAGTCTTTCATGTATATTATGGCACATCTACCCAATTAAAAAATTTCAAAAATTTTAGTTTTGTTTTTATGGATGTTCCATTAAACGAGAACAGTTTCTAAAAACATTGATAACATTCGGGAGATTAAAAAATCTAACACAATTTAATAAAAGTAACATGTTTATACTTCATCTTTAGAAACATATCTTCGAAAAATATTAAGACGCTGACAACAGCTAAATGAAATTCGATGTTTCGGTATTTTAGCCACGCCCATTATTGCTCCGATAACTTAGCGCTTTTTTAAAACAGCGGTGTTACAGCGAACTACCTAATAAGAAACAGTGACGCGATCAATAATGAACAATCAATAGATGGCGCTGTTGTGTATTTATTGCTCTGTATGAAGAACTAGGAACAAATTAGGCAGGAAAATTGAAAAAACAAGTAGGTTATTACCTACATCTTTATATTTTTAAATATTTTATGAAATTGTATTTACAATGAATTAACAACAATATACCTAAACTTAAGGAAAATAAAATCACAAACTAGTTAGATAAGCAAAATTTTCATTATTTTTACATGATGTACTATTTATTTGCTGTTTTATATATATTATTAATTATATATAAATTAATAATAAGACAACAATAAATATATAAACATTTTCGACTCCACATTCCACGTGCTGGGGACCTCCTGAGGTAGACCAATATATTTTTAACCGACTTTAAAATATGGAAGTTTACCCCTTTTTATTCTTTAAAATAAATTAATATTCTGGGACATTTTTACACAGCACCATCTAGTCCCAAACCACAGATAAAAGAATACTAGTACAGATGCCTCATCCCATACAAAGAAATGGGACCTTCCTATCGGGCGAGATTCTTCGGGCAGAATTGTTTTTCTTTTGTAGGCGATAGATGTCGCACGTAGCACGCGCGTTCACGCATGCGACATCTATCGCCTCGGGTTGTATATTCATATTCATATTCGTATTCATTTATTGCGTTCCATAATGTACAAAAATATATAAAACAGATGGTAGGCTTAAATCTAGGAATCAATTATGGACCCTGTTGGGCACAGCACAGCTTAGTAGGAGAGAGGGAGACGTATCAAGTGTTTACTATATATTTAACCAATAGATGGCGCTGGTGCGCCGGGATGTAGGTAGGTACCTAAAGTTGCTACTTGTTGTTATTACGGTCGCTCACCCCGAACAGGTACCTACCTCCTTCTCGGTAGCGCGTAGGTACTTTGTAATACATTTAATTTTATAAAACTACTTACCTATCTTCTTACGCGTAGTTTATTTTCGTTATTATTTAACGTAAATTCATGTAAAAATGTAGGTGTCATTTTCAAGGTTTCTCAGGATACCTACTGATTTCATAAATGGCATAATATATTTTTAATAGCCGACATTATTTTTTTTAAATATAACATGACGTGGGTGTCAATTTCATAGTTTCTGATTGTGAAAAAAAACAAAATGTTTATAATCCAAGATTGTGAACATCTAATTATTATTTTTTATTTAATAAGTATTATAAAGCTAAAAAGTTTGTTTGTTTGGTTGACTGCGGAAATCTCAGGAACTACCTACTGGTTCGAATTTAAAATAGGTATCTTTTGTGTTAGATAGTGCATTTATCGAGGAAGGTTATAGGCTATAAAATATCACGCTATGACTTATAGGGCATCAATGAAAAATGTAGCAAAAACGGGTAAGTTATTTCTTTTGAGGGCTTCCATTGCGTGCGCTGCGTAAACGAAGTCAATGGCTGCATAATATACCTAGGTAGGTACCTACCTATCTATCTGTTAAGGTTGACTCACTACCTATAACCTTTTTTGTTGTAGGTACCTAATCAAATTTGTTCTAAAATAATGCATTATTTGCGAAGGTGTTTAACACAACAAAAGTGTAGTATATACCTACACTTTTGTTGTGTTATGGATTAATATCATTAATCCATACCAATTAGGTACCTACTTAAATACGTTATTCATCACAAGTAGGTACCTATTTAATTTTGAACAGAATTGCCATTGACATCATTTGGTTTTAATGAATATCGGAGATAATTATCATAGTTTTAAAATAACTCCACGACAAAATAATGATCAAGTAGGTAGGTCGGTACTTAGCCTACCTACCACTAGCGCTGGCCGGCCGTTTAAAACGAGACTTTGTCGCGGTTTACTAGAATATTTTCTAAGTAAGTAGGTACCTAGTTTAGTGATGGAAAAAATCGACTGCCTGAAAATCGAGCCTGCGTCTTCTGGTTAGATAAGTACACCAGACGACCACTGAGCCACCGCGAGTTTAACTATTGAAAAGCAAGCTGCCTACTTTGCTTGTCAACCGACATCGGTGTAGGAACCTACCTACCTATTTAGCCAGAAGACTCTACGCAGGTACAATTCCGCCCTTCAAAGTTTCCTATATAGCATAGAAAAAAAAGCAAAATATTACAAAAAAATAGTTTAAGTAGGTAGGTACTTACTTAATTGATTATTTTGGGCTGGGAGGTGACAACTGACAAGTGTCCGTGATAAAGACCGAGTGACAAACCGAAATCTACGCGAGCAAAGCCGCGGGCGGAAGCTAGTTCTTATATATCTTTATCGCAAAATGATAATAAAGTTATTGTATAAATATACCTAGGTACCTACCTACCTACCTACCTACTTACTTACAAATGCCTACTACCTACATGTCGCACTCGCAACGCAACTCAAGTGGCAAGGCAACGAGATCTTCCCGCAAAAAATAAAATAAAATATTTGGAAGAGATTACTTACTTACTAAAAACACAGAGTAGTATATCTACTCATGTGCTAAAAACTAGGTAGGTACCTACCTACCTAGTTGCTTTAAAAAATAATTTTAATGTTACGAAAACAAACATGATTTTCCGACCTGCTACTAAATGCAAGAGAATTTATACCAAAACAGGCTTGTTTTAAAGATTAATTTTAAAATAACGAAAGCAAAAAATAATTTTGTGACCTGCTACAAATAATTTTAAGGGAATTTATACTTAAAGTCACTACGATTAGAGCTTATACTGTGTAACTCGTTCGCCTCGCTATTTATACCTAAGTACATCAGTCATCAGTTCATCACAGACACATACTTGCAGCTAGGCGGCTTGTGATTTTTTTTCATGGGGTTCACAAAAATAGTCTAGTGTTTGTTGAACGTGACAGGTGAACATTATGAGGTCCAGGGTTCGATTCCTAACTAAATAATTAAAGTTTTAAATTAAAGTTTAATTTAGATAGATCTATAAATGTTTAGTTAGGAATCGAACCCGGGACCATACATTTTTATCTAACATAATTATAATACATATACCGAAGGGTTAGGCAGAGGCGTGCTAATGTAGGAACACTCACAGTTTTCAAATACTCGCATGCATAGAAAATTGATCCATATTGCGATACGTCCAACGTGCATAATCGGATTGGCAAAAAAAAACTTTGAACTACGAGTATTTTCAACCCGCGCTGCCGGGACGCCGCGCCCGCGCCGCCCGCGCCGCCGCGACGCGCGCCGGGCCGCGCCTTACGCTGCGAGGCGAGGCGGGCTGTGGCTAGGGTTGCCAACTCTTTGTCGGTCAAAAATAGAGGGTAGTTCTAAAATTATTACCCATAAAAATATAATAGATAACGAAAACATGTAGTAGTTTTGCCTACTAATACTTATACTTTTTTCAGAAATATTGTAGGATAATATTTATATTATATAGTAGGGTTAGAACTCTAGCTGTGCCAAATACTTTCAAGTAGGTAAGTACCTACCTATTTTGATACTTGGTTTTTGACACTGGTAAGTGTATCTCATCCCTACGCGCATACCTAAGACATCATGACAATGAGTAGATAAACGTATCTACTCATGATGACGTAAACACGCTATAGGGCTTCCCGCCCACAGTATTTTAATGTCATCTACCTACCTACTTGCATAGCGTGTGAGCTACCTACAGCAATGAAAACCTCTTACTATTCACTACAAAAGCTTAGGTACCTACTTAAAAAGTAAATGATAACGTAAATCTTATTAGATATGTACCTAGGTACCTCTACCTACCATTTTAAATATCTAAGTACCTATCATAAGTAATTATTTCAATATGATAGGTAAGTACTTCGTAAGTACATAAGTAGGTAAGTAAGTAAAACTAGTAAGTACCTACTACGTGTCTCACTTTTTACCCTATTCACTATCTAGGTAGGTAGGTATTTTGTTCGGTAGAAGAAGCGAAATACCGATCTATTAAAAAAAACAAATACTTAAACGTACGTAGGTACTAGTGCCTAAGGTAGGTACCTACTTAATATTCTTCGTTCTCTGGTAGGTATATAGGTACTATGGTATATATAGGTATGCTTACGGCTTTTAAACACAAAACCATCACGACACCGTTCGTTCGTTACGTAGGTAGGTAGGTACCTACTACGGCGCATTCGCAGCTGTCGGACTACCGAGTGTATATCTGATCTACCGAACTCGAGCGAGACGCGATGGTATGATACCTACGACTCGCGTTCCGTTCCATTCCGACCGTCTGCATGATGCATTTATTGATGATAGAATACTGATATTTACCTATTTTGTGATATATATATATATCTATACCTAGTAGATACCTACTTGAACTATGTAGGTATCTACTAGCCTACCTTTTTTATTATGTAAGTACCTATATTCGGTACAAGGCACCTACACGAAGGTAACCCTAACTATTAGGTGTAAGTCGCTTTCTAGGTAGGTACTACCTACCTAGGTATGTTCGTGTTGTCATCATAGTAGACTATCGTATGTATTAGTGCTTCGCCCCCGATGGTACAAAAAGATAATACATCATTAGAAAAACTTCGTCTGAAATATAATATTCTTATAATAATACTTGATTTAAAAAAAAAATTGAAATAATTATAGACTCAGAAACTGCGAACAGCGCCATCTTTTCTTTTTGTAAAATGAGCGAAAACAGCAAACAGCGCCATCTATTTACCAAAGAAAGCGAGAATCACGAGGATTTAATTGAATATCATATAATTGAAGAAATTAGACTTAAATTATATTGTCCTATGTATAAACATTTGATATATGTAAGTACATATTTTTTTAAGGTCTTTCCTCGTAAGAATTTCGAAGCCAAACACACGAGGTTTGGGAATCGATACATGCAATGCCATCTATTAACAATTCATTTGAACTATGTTTCACTTGTTCGGGATGAGACCCCATGCCCAAACTAAGCAGAGCTTGTACTATGGGTACTAGACAATGGATATAATACTAATATACTTTTTTTTTGTAAATACTTACATACTTATAATACACTAGCTTCTGCCCGCGGCTTCGCTCACGTGAAGCTATAATATATCAGGAGTAAAAATAGAAAACCAACATTGATGACCTCTTTTTTGTATGGGCTTCTATACATTAGGGAGGTCAAGCTGTATCTCAAGATTCATTTAATTAATTCAGATAAAAAGTTCACCAGTTTTTAAGTTGGAGTATACTTTCTAACAGTGATAATAAAATTTAAATATATTCAGTAGTTTTTGCTCCAACCCGTAACAAACAGACAAACAGACAAGAATTTCAAAAATCACATTTTCGGATTCGGAGACGTTTTATACCATAACCCACGTGTAACGTAGCCCACTTTTTTACAATTTTATAATAGTAATAAGAGAGAGATAAGAAACACCCAGACGAACACAAACACTTATACAGGGTGTTTGGTAGAACGTTGAACATACGAAAATGGTGGTTAGTTGGGGTCATCTGCTACCCACTTGGCCCAAATTATTTGACCTTGGCCGCACCGTTTTTTTTTTACTTTTTTACTATAATAGTAGGGGTAACTATAATATCACTTTCTGATGTAACTGCAACTGGCACGTTTTCTAATCTGCAAAAAAAATATATTCAGACTTGTAATACCTTTTTTCAGCACTAAACGTACCTCTCATGTCTAATAAAAAATAACAAAGCCTACACGGTGATTTATAAATTGGGTCAACATAAATTAAGTAGGTACAGTATCTCCGCAGACGTTATGGGTATCGATATCTAAATAAGTACGCCAAAATAATAACTTTGTTTTTTTGGGGGGTCAGTAACCGCTGGTGTTGTTACTTCAAATATTAGCTGAGAAAATTATGTTACCTTGTTGTTTAGATATCGATATTCATTACGAACTGTGAAGTTTAAACAAAAAAAAAACAGATTTTTCAATTCGCACCTGGATGTGTCTTTTTGATCATGTACCTATAGACCCATCACGACTGCGGAGTTTCGCAAGCTAATTTTGACCTGGTTCAGTAGGCAAAAAACAATAGACAAAGCTGCTGCAATAATTTTCCTATAGGTCCAGTTCTAAGATAGTCATAGGTCTATGCAAATGTTTTAGTTTATCACTGGACTTATTTGTGACTTTTTTTCTAAAAGTAAAGGGGATGCTATTTTTTGTCGTTATCCCCGCTAAATAATAAAATTATTATACCTACCTACGCTACATATCTTACTATTATAAAATTGTAAAATAGCTGTGTCTGTACATTGAAGATAATATTTAACCTTTTGAACGCCAATCACTTGTATACAAGTTCGAGATTTTCGTGCCCTCAGCGCCACTACTTGATTAGAAGTAATAATAGTATAAAATAAATTTACGACTTTTACAAGACCTTTTATTTTGTTTTTATGGAAAATTGGCCTGTATTAAGTCATATTTTTAACTTTTTCACACATAATAAGTTCTTGTTTGTTTTATATTCAATAAAAAAAAAACGCCAGAAAATATTTTAATGCCCCCAACGCCAAGTACTTGATATAAAGTAAGCCAGTGATGGGACACGATGAAGACCTCGCTATATTTCATCTCGTGGAAACGTTCATAAATACTATTATTGCAAGAAAATTACGTGAATAAATAATATTTCATAAATATTGTAAACTATAAACTACGTTTTATTCACCTTAATCAAGAATAAATAGGATTTCTAATCATTGTCGATAGTGAAACACCGTCTGAAAAACCCATCCTTACAAAGTGGCTAGTTGTCAGTGCGCACAACGCCACGAACTTCTATAGAAGTAAATCTGTGACGTCATAAGCGGACGGGTTTCAAGGTCATAGTGACTTTGTGCATTTTAGTGTAGTGCAATGTTTACATCTTGCGTTGGCGCACGGGTTCTTACAAAAAAATGAGGGACGATGAATATGACGTTTCAGGAATGTACTTTCGTTTTCTATTAGTTTCTAAAAACAAGAAAAATCATTGCTAGTATTTTGCGACACCTATACCTACCATTAAAAAAAAAGATCTGTAACATCTGCGTAAAACAGTCACTTACCCTCCATTTTAATTTAAAAAAAAACACGTAGAATACCACGTTTCTAGCTTCTTTTGATTTCATTCAGCTTCATTGATTGTATTTGGTTCTATTTGTTGTAAGTAAACGAAATAAATTATGCATGAATCGGTTGAGGTTATGCACGTGTAACTCGACCACAGTGAATAAAAAAAAGAAAAATACCATAGACATCGACATCTAGACATCCTTATAACAAAAAGGATTTTGACGTGCCTCGAGCGCCAACGACTTGATATGAAGTAGAAGGATTACATTTGGAGACAAATAGGGATGTGCCTTCTAGAACACACGTCTAATAAATTTACAATTCTTTTCTTTTATTATGGGAAATATATCCAGGTTTTCATATTGATTTTTTTATGAAATAAAACAAAATATGAAAATACGGTATCAGTTTTTATTTAGCTTCGTAAATTGGCGAATAAACATTAATTTCAACTTATAATATTATTTATCGATAGGACATTAATCCCATCCCTACGTTTTACTATAGATACGTTATACATTTGTAGCGTGGCGCTGGAGGACACATCGCGTATTATATAGATGGGTGTCGAAAAGGAAGCAAGTGGGTTAGGGTATACAACGAACCCAAAAATGTGATTTTTAAATTTCTTCAAGTTCAAGTTCAAATGTTTTTATTTCAAATAAGCTTTTACAAGCGTTTATGAAACGTTGTGATTCTAGTTGCACGGTTCCAAAAGGTCGATCCTATGGAGAAGAATCCGGCAAGAAACTCCATGGACACTCTTTTAAAATAAATGAATTACAAACTTCACTGGTCTTGTCTGTTTGTCTGTTTGTTACGGGTTGGCGCAAAAACTACTGAATAGATTTTGATTTTGTTAGAAAGTATGTGCTCCAACTTAAAAACTGGTATACTTCTTATCTAATATAATTAAACGGAACATGAGATACAGCTTGACCTCTCTAATGTATAGACACCCATACAAAGAAGAGTTCATCATTGTCGGTTTTTGAGCTTCAAGTGAGTGAAGCCACGGGCAGAGGCTAGTCTCTACTATTATAAAATTGTAAAAAAGCTGTGTCTGTACATTGATGATATTAAAAAAAAACAAGTGGGTTAGGGTATATCAACGTCTACGAACCCAAAAATGTGATTTTTAAAATTCTTGTAATAGGTATATAAACTTACTGGTGAATTACAATTTCCGACGCTTCACCGGTTTCTATATTGTTCTCCAAACGTCTCTTTTTACTGTTAAGAAAATTAAATAATTCAAGGAAATAAATTATTAATTATTCTAAATAAGTAAAATCTTAAAATAAAATAAAAAGTTATTTAGTAAAGGAAAAAACTGACTCGCAGGCAGGATTCGAACCTGCGTCTTCTGGCTAGGTACGCCAGACGCTATGACCACTAAGCCACCGCGGGTCCCACCTGCCATGTCGAAATTTGCCTTCACATTCTCAACTTACGTCCATCTATTGAAAGGCAAGTTACTTTGCCTCTCAACCGACATGACTTACCTTACGGTTAGTTCTATGTCGTACGATGCTATCATACCTAATAACTAACTTTTTGTGATTTTTTTCGTCTTCTGGCTAGTCGATGTCTGCGAGTCGATTTTTTCCTTTACTAAATAACTTTATAAAAATTAGCATAAAAAATGCAAAAAATCACAAAAAGTTAATAAAATAAAAAGTTCATAATAGAAAATTCCATTAGTCGACATCAGGTAGCGAACTCGATACTTCTAAACCCCGAGTCATTCCACTTACCACTACGCCAATCGAGCACTGCTTCTAATCATGAATTTACGCTATCGGTTGTAGTGAATAATGTATAGTTTTCATACCTAGTTATTTGGTTATAATTTCATTTCTGTTCGTGTACTGTTTTGTCAATATGAAATTATAAAAACTGTACTTACTTTACTACTTCCATGAGATGTTTTTGTTTGTTAGTATAAAAACGCTTTTTAGCTGGCTTCCGGGATTTTTGTTTGTTTCCCATTGTCCACCGCAAATATTTTCACTACTTACCTAGAACTTTATTATATAAAATTTACTCTAAATGTTTATATACAGCTTAGAACTATTTATAGTACAATTATATCGTTTACCTATTGTCAATTTTATAGGGAACAAAATAAAATAAAGTAGGTATGTTTATGTTCGAAATTGTCATACAGCATAATACGTAGGTAATGAACGGATAGCGCGCGGCGTGAAGCTACACAGGTCCGTCTAGCAGCGCGTCTATGCGATCACTGTCGGACTGCATAGAACAGAAAGAGAAGCGCGTTGACGCGACGCTCGCAACTTTTAACAAAACCTTAAAACATTTAATTACTTATAAAAAAGTTAAGTAGTCGAAAATATAAGACAACGAAATTATGTACTTAAATATGATACGTTATTGTTATTAGTTTTACCAACTAACATGGACTAGTAGTACAGATATTTTATTTGGAAGATCGTTTTAAGAGGTCAGTTTACCATTTTTTTGTATCGAGAAAACTTTTCAAAAACGTGTTTTAAATTCAACGAAATTTTCCGGAATACGTTCAAGATTAACATAAGTACATTTTTTTCGCTGTCACAAACTGTATGGATTTGGCTAAAACTTGTTCGAGATATGGCCTATTTAGATGTTGTCAGCGCCTTATTTCAGCATTTAAAACATACTAGTGGTCAGCCATTTCTAATTTGTGATCTGATTCAAATACTTCCGTATTTTTTTTCCTGACCTTCCAATATTCTAATTAGTTCATCTGCACTCAACATGTTGTTGTTTGGTCGAAATATATTCTGACTACCCACTTATAAATAGTACTCAATGCATTATAGTTATTCATCACTTGCTCTCGCTATTCCAATCTTTTCTCCGTTTATGACGTTTAGGCGGTTGGATATATACGACTCCGGCGCTGATACATTGAATGTTGTTAAAACTTGTGAGTGTTAAAACTTGTACCCATTAAGGAAAATTTTAACATATCAATTACCTAATGTTTTAGAATTAGAAGCAAACAAACAATTAAATAATGTATGTTAAGTTAAAAGTCCCACTACAAAAAGTAAAAATTCATAATAAGTATTTTATCATTGTTTTCATTAGGTATGTAATTTATTATATTTTATGCATATTCATCGACGACTTGACACTACTGTCGGATATATACGACTGCGGCGGTGGAAATCTTATCAAATACTCTGTTTAGCTCTTCTTTACAAATAAGCTTTTTTTTTTTGTAAGTATTGAAATTTAGGTCTTTCGACGGGTTATGTATGTTGAAACAAAAATCTAAATAATGTTGTTAGATTCAACTCAAACTCCGTGCCAAAATGGAAAACAGTTGTGCCAATCTAACAAAAAGAAAAAAAAACAAAAAATTTGAATTTGGAACCATACACAAATCATCCTTTCCCGATACTTTCTTGACTGAATGTATAAATAGGTCGGGGCAAAAGTATTTTCGTATTTTTCATACAAATAGAAATACATTTTTAGGTAAGTAATTTTTTTTATCTATATTTATAATACTAGCGGACCCGACAGACGTCCTGCATGAAATGAATGCATAAATGCATACACATAAATTCATTCAAGTCGATTCAGCAGTTTACTTGCATCTGCCGCTTATTTGTGAAAGTAAACCATCCTCGAATCCACTTAAACACTTAAAAAATCATTCAAATCGGTCCAGCCGTTTAGGAGGAGTTCACTGTCAACACACGTAACATAACATAATCAACCCATTATAATTATGTCCCACTGCTGGGCAAGGGTCTCTAACAACACAACACGTACAGAAGAATTATATATTTATAGATGTATGTGCCATTTTGATCGGTAACTTGTTGCCATCTTGTGGGTAGTGCCATGATCCCATGTCATGTGATCATGGCATAGCAGTGCCATTGCTGTAAATATTTTGAGATATTTTATCAAAAAAATCTTCAGGTAGTTTTCAAACTGTTCTTTTGAGGTTAACTTTATGCTTCCTAAAGAGTTCTGAAGTGACCTAAACAGGTGGAATTCTGATGGAGCAAGATCAGGGATAGCCCTGATCTTGCTCCATCAGATTTCCACCTGTTGATGAAGGAAGATAAAGGAAGGATGCATTAACACATCTCAGCCAAGTTCTTTCAATTTTTGCTGAGTTGCTGTCTATGAGTCTTTCTTTCTTTCATTCATTCTTTCCTGTTCACCAGCTCCGGCCGATTTTTCTCAATGGCTTCTTTTAACCTCACCAGTTGCTGACAGTAGATGTCAGAATCGATAGTTTTACCAGGCGGCAAAAGTCAAATGATGTCAAGGGCGATTTTGTTAAAAATGAAATACTTGCGATGAATAACGTATTTATTTGGATAAGAATTAATATCATGTTTATAAAAAATCCTTCGTAAATAATGAAATTTTTTGAACAAATTTGATTACCATTTGGTTACCAAATTAGGTTATAGTGAGTCAACCTTAAAAGATAGACATATGCTGCTACTGACTTTTTTAGAACTTTTCATCATCATCAGCCTATATTCGTCCACTGCTGGACGACCTCTCCTAGTGAACGCCACAGAGCACGAGCTTCGGCTTTCCTTATCCAGTTACTGCCAGCTGTCTTCCGCAAATCGTCACTTCAGCGGGCGCCCTACATTACGTTTGCCTAGTCGCGGTCTCCAATCGAGAACTCGTTTGCTCCAGCGATTGTCGGTTCCCCGACAGATGTGACCGGCCCATTGCCACTTCAACTTGCTAATCCTTTGAGCTATGTCTGTAACTTTAGTTCTCTGACGGGTAACCTCGTTTTGGATTTTATCCTTCAGAGTGACCCCGAGCTAGCTCTCTCCATAGCTCGCTGAGCGACTTTACTTTTGAACCAGTCTCACCGTGAGTGTCCACGTTTCGGCTCCGTATGTCATAACAGGTAGGACGCACGCATTGAAGACTTTTGTCTTGAGGCACTGTGGTATGGGTGACGAGAAGACTCGACGAAGTTTGCCGAAATGTTCATCCCGAGACCAATGCGTCGAGAGGCATCACCTAAATCGGCCATTATCCAGGTCAGTTAGAACTTTTAATGAGGAAGAATTCCGTGGTATATGATATTTACGTAACTTTAATCGTTTAAGCTGCGCACGCAACGGAATCTCTCAAAAGAAATAACTTTTTCCCGTTTTAGCTACATTTTTCATTAATGCTCCGTTCCTATTGGTCATAGCGTTATGTTATATAGCCTATAACCTTCCTCAATCGTGTTCAACCAAACAAACTCTTCAGCTTTTTAAATAATTATATCACTTGTATCTTGTATTATGTGGGGATATGCACTATTCAGGCTGGAATAAGACTTCGGAGATGGTGAAATTTTCTTAAGCTTTTTTATTTTCGTCTTCAAAAATACAAATCAACGTCTGTCGTCTTTCTATCTTTCGATCGTCCTCCTAAGCTCTTCGTCGTCTGTCACTCATCTGTCATTCAACTGTCATCTGTCAATCATCTTTTAAATCATTCACATCCTCAAATCATACATTCTGAATATAATTAATTATCTCACTCACACCTTACCTGTCATAATACTTCATCTCTTTCACTCATCACGTTCCAGTCTCCGGTCAGGTTCTGGGTCCCCATACGAGTACCTTAACATAAATACATGGTGAAGATGGTAAATTACGATTCATTTTAGTATTACGTTTGTACGGGAAATTCGGTCTGCCGTACCCTTATAGATAAGGGATAAACTAAACGACCATGAAATATTCATCAGTGGTTATTCCTTATCTTTATGCCTCTGACCTGAAAACTCTGAAAGGAGACCATTCTATCTCAAACAAAGTTGGACCCAAAATGGAAATCCTTTCCACAAAACATTCCGGTATTTCTATGATACTGTGACTTGCTGTACCGCAAAATTGCATACCTACCGTAAGCCCATATGCACTTGAGAATAGCCTTGTAGACCGCTATTTTTTATGGCACGGCGAGTCAAGCTGCGTTCTAAAAAAGGAATGAGTAAATAAGTCCATAGTACATACTTAGATGATATGTTTACATTTATTTCGGACTGATGTAGCCGCTACAGTAATGGTTCTATAGATTTGGTGCCATAGTACCAAATTCTTAAAACATTTTTTTTACTGGCTGGTACTTTTGATGGCCCCATATGAATGGTCAATGGTCTCCTTTGAATCGTCATATTTTTTTTATTACCTGTGTTTGTGTCAAATAAATGATTATGATTATTATTCACAGCGATTTGATGTGAGTCACCATGTAGACTTTGTAGTGCAGTGAAATAGGTTTCTAATTATTATACAAATATATTTTACCCCTATTATTCCGCTGACCAGTTTTCATACATTTTTGCCGATGTCTTTTGTTTTTTCAGGCTGGCATACCATCAAATAGGATATTACTTGGTGGATTTTCTCAGGGAGGGGCACTGGCACTTCATGCTACTTTGACATATCGGGAACCACTTGCTGGAGTAATGTCACTATCTTGTTGGTTACCTCGACATGCACACTTTCCAGATGCAGTGAAGGCACCATTGGAAATTCCGGTAAGAACATTGAGGAATAATTTTTCTATACGTATCCTTTATATTTTTAAAGGTGTTAGTATCAGTAATCAAAATGGGTACCTATAAAATTATATTATAGTGCTAATCCTATCAAAAACATAAAAGTGAAAATGGAAACCAAGTTCAATATTAAGAAGAATAAGCGTGGTTGTCACTTTGCCGACATAAAAATACAGATCTGAATGGGTGCCAAGTTCTGTAGATATTCTGTAACTTTTTAATCTATTCACAAATAGTTACTTAGTACTTATATTTGTTTACAGTTTTAATAGTTATTTTTAAGTTAATGTACACAAAAGTGTTAGCATAATATGAGGCCGAACTAGGCATAGCCTGTACTTCAGACCTCAACGCCTATCCCCTAGTTACGCTTAAATCGCAAGGATATAATTACTTAATCGCTGAATTAACATGTACTGTACAATTACAAAGAAAAATATGGCAAAAATAATTAGCATATACTAATTAGAGATTTAAATGTCTAATTAGCATAATTGTGCTTAGAATTAAATATTAATAACTTAGATTGAGGCATATTTAATATTATTTTAGCCAAACCGATGTCACCAGAAGCTGCATTAGTATATTCATTAGTTGCTATTTAATTTGAAGTATTTAGTTTAGGTTACGATGGAACTGGCGTAACACTTAAGTCCACTTTTATCATGACGCAATGTGAGCGGCGGTAGCCTAATGGCTAGGGCGTCGGACTTGCGATCATGTGGTTGCCGGTTCGAAACTCACCCATTGCGCTATCGACGTGAACCCACTCGTAACACAAGCATTTTAGCTTAGCACGAGGGGTTAACAGGAATACTAGTGATGTGCAACCCACATTGCTAGAAATCTTATAAAAAAAAATGTGGAATGCGCTTGCCGAGTGGGTTTTCCCCGATATATATAATCTGGGTGTCCTTAAATTAATAACGAGTGAATCGGTTTCTTCTAGACAAGCGTGCTCCATCGTAGGTCGCAGTATCGCTTAACATCAGGCGAACTGGTGATCAAGCGTAAGCCAATCAAGAATAAAAAAAGTGTCAAAAGTAGCTCGAAATGGTTCGTGTAATATTACACACTGCGTCGCCAGTTTATTTTTGTTTGAATTTGGCTTGGCTGGGTGTCTAGATTTACCTAATCTTCGGAGAACAGAAACGAAAAGTGGCAACTTCCTTACGTATTTTATTTTTCTGCGACCGAAATTGTCCCGGGTTTCAGGAAATTTTTTAATTACCTAGATTAAAATTAATTTTATGAATACAGTAAAATAACACTAGTCATAAAAAACTTAGTGTTATTGCTCTCAGGTGAGACACTACTATTACTTATAGTTACGATTACTTATAGTTTTTTTTTATGCTAAATCTATATCCGGCAACGGGACACAGGACTCTAGGACGTCAGAATTTAGAGATATACCAATCTCAAAGTGATATACCAGTCTCAAAACACACAGCAATACTTGCCGCAACTCGGTTAAATTTCGTCCTAGAATAAAATTTGTCGTTTCTGACCACAGTTGGTGGTCTGGTTATTATCAGTCACATTATGTCTAATCGGTCACAAGTCGACGTTATATACACCGACTATGCAAAATGTTTTGATAGAATAGATCATGTCGTCCTTATGCGTAAACTTCTATCGATGGGCATCAGGGGAAATCTTTTCCGGTGGTTTAAATCGTACGTGGAGGGTAGATGTCAGACTGTAGTGTTGAATGGGTACGTCGAGATCTCTACGTGTCCCATCTGGAGTGCCTCAGGGATCACTTTTAGGCCCATTCCTGTTCAATGTATTTATCAACGATATTGGTTCCTGTTTCTATCATTCCAAAATACTATTGTACGCGGATGACATGAAAGTCATGAAGCAAATATTCTCGGAATCAGATGCGTTATTACTGCAGGAGGATCTAGACAGATTCCAACGCTACTGCCTTGTCAACAAGCTCCACTTAAACGTCTCAAAGTGCTACGTGTGCTCTTTCACCCGGAAACCCGAACCCATCACGTTCGACTACACACTCCTGGAGAGTTCAATAGCCCGGGTCACCACAATTAGGGACTTAGGGGTGTTGTTTGATTCCAAACTAATGTTTGATAAACATATCGACAACATAATTAATAAAGCAGCAAAATTGCTGGGGTTCATTTTAAGAGTCTCTTCAGAGTTTAGGAGCATCAAAACTATTAAAATTCTCTACTGTACTTACGTTCGCAATCATCTCGAGTATGCTTCTCAAGTCTGGAATCCTAACTACAACATATATATCAATAGGCTATATACAAAGGAAATTTTTGAGGTGCATACAATTTCGCTCTAAAACTTATTCCCCGACTTATCTCCATCGTTGTAAAAAATTCCATCTACTTCCTCTTTTTGAACGGAGAAAAAATGCAGACTTGGCTTTCTTATCTAAAATAGCGAATGGATCAACTGAACTTCCCGAGTTAGTGAATAAAATTGGGCTACGAGTACCCTCCACCTTTCAACGCAACCCGCGCTTATTGTATACTCCTGCGACGCGAACAAACTATAGGCAAAACTCATATTTAATTAGAGCCTGTCGTTCGTACAATGAGGCCTACCGGGACGTCGACATCGATATTTTCAATACTACCAGTATTAAAATAAAAAAAGTTATGTGTAACTTCTTTTTCGATAACATACCGTAACTCTTAATAAATATATAATGCTGTTCTCTACCTTCCAGTACCTATATAATATGTGTATTTCTACCTGTGAAAACTTTTAATTGGCCTTAATTTTGTTACTCATTCTTTCTTTATCTTTGAATCTAGCTGTAAGTATTCCAAATAATGTAAAAATAAAAATAAAATAAAATTATATTTTTGAATTGTTCAAATTACCCTAGAGACTTCTTGTTAATATTAAAAATAAGTGCATAACAAAAGAGCAAGGGACATAAAGATATCCAAAATTAAATAAACTCTGTGGCAATAAGAATAAGATATATCAACTGGTGGGTGAATGAAGAATAAAGAAGAGTTTAGTTAGATAAAGACAAATATGATAGCTTAGCATAGATGGAAATATTAAAATGAATATAAACAATACAAACTTATGGCCTTTGAAAGAAATGAATAAAAGGTAAGAGCGTGGAAAAAGTGAATTAGTTAATTTTTTTAGGAACTATATTTTATTGGGCATAACTATTATATTATTTTTTTTTTAAAAAAAAAAGGTTACTAGCAATGCGGATCGCGCATTACTAGTATTCTTGTTAACCCCTCGTGCTAAGCTATATGCTTGTGTTACGAGTGGGTTCACGTCGGTAGTGCAATGGGTGGGGTTCGAACCGGCAACCACATGATCGCAAGTCCGACGCCCTAGCCATTAGGCTACCGACGCTTCTAATTGGATACTTGGATACTTCTAGTTTGGATATCTATTAATTAATTCAGAGTTGTACGTACGTAGTAAGTATTACCATATGTGTATTTTATTTATTCAATGCTCATTGTATTCAATTTTAAACATAGCATGCTATAAATATTTATTGTATTTGTTTATATTTACAGGAAGTCTAGGTTATTCAACTGATCTTTGAATTCTAATGTAATATTGTCAAAGGAAAATCGGAAAAATGCATGTTAGCTCATCTGTGGACCTATACGGACAGGTGAACTGGCGGTCAAACGTAAGGCTATCAAGAATAACAAAATCTCATGTTTAAATAAATATTATATAGGTTTAAATAAATATTGTAATTAGAAAGCTATTTCTAGCTAGTTCCAATTACATCACTGTGTTAAAAAAACTATCTAAGAATCTTAACTCTAAGGACAATAATTATAAATAATACAAACTACAAATATTCAAAAAAATAATACTAAAAGTCTTTGGAAGAATTCGTTTTAATTTTCTGTAATGATAATGATTCTGAACTTTTCGGTACAAAATTAGTATGCATCCTCCACGTCCATTCTAAACCAATGTTAATGCCAAACTGCTCGCGTAAAATGCTGTCATGTGAGCGCTTCCACCGCGCGGTGCCGCGCATCATATGAACTTGCCTTATTACTTCGTTGTTATTACTTTAAATGAAAATTGTTCCATTATACAGCTGTCATTCGTGTGTCATTCACTGATAAGTTGACAATTTTTTTCTTTATTATGAAGACCTCTATGTAGTAGACACAGTGCTAACCTACACTATATATTAGAATCGAAATAATTAAAAACAAACCAAATCATCACAATTTAAAGGAGACCATTCATATTGGGCCCAAAAACGAAAGTGCCAGTAAAAAAAAGTGTATCTATTTGGGACATCATTTTAAGCATTTAGTACTATGGCACCAAAACTATAGAACCATTATTGTAGCGGCTACATAAGTCCGAAGAAAATGAAAACATATCATCTAAGTATGTACATGAGTTATTCAGTACGTCATTTCTTTTTTGCCATGACTGTAATTCTGTAAGCAATACATGAAAGAAGCACATTTGGAGGAAACGGAAACAACTTGACACCCGCATGCGATCTATGTACTGGTTGTTAGGACGCAGCTCGAGACTCTCCAGTGCCAGAAAAATGGCGATCTAAAGGCTATCCTCAAGCCTATAACAATTCACAGGTCAACAAGTCACAGGAACATAAAAAATCCTGGAAAGGTTCCAAAGTATAACCGTGCGAACCATGATGAATATCCCATATCTACTATGTTAGCAATAAATAGGGTAATCCATCGAAAGAAAAAATAAGTATAAATCAACAAACGACAAATCGGTTCACACACAGTTGATTTATCCTTATTTTTGTAATGCTATTTTAATGATTACTTGTGCTAACAAATGGTTTAATAATGAAACCTATTCTATTGACCTCTTCCTCCTCGTGTGTTGATTGGTGATTATTTAATCTTTTCTTTTTTATGTGCATATTTAACCATGTGATGATTAAATATTCCCTAGCAAATATTTATTTTTATTATTTCCACACTAACACTTCCGCTGCTGATTGTACCATTTCTAATTTTGATAGTTACGTGGGACGAGTTGCAGAATACAAATATTACATACACAACATACCATCACGCCTGTATTCCCCAAAGGGTTAGGCAGAGGCGTACTAATGTACACCCACAGTTCGCCGGTATGTTTTAGGTCCCATGTAATAGTGGGCGAGCCTATTGCCATTAACCGGGCACAAATTCCTAACTCCGAGCTGCTACTGAGAATTTCGAAGAAAAACCCAATAACACTTTGCTCGACCTGGGAATCGCACCCAGGACCTCTAGCGTAGCAGTCGCGCTCAGAATCACTTGGCTAATGAGGCAGTTAATCAGCCAAGTCAAAACAAAATTATCAAAACAAATATTATTTATTTTCATTTTCTGCAACTCGTCCTAAATGGGCCGTAGGCATGTGGGACGAGTTGACGAATTACTCAAAAATGTATAAAAATAAATAATAGGTAATAATAATGTCACCACATGATGGCAGATGATGTATATACTTACCTACGGTATATCTTGAAGAGCAGAAAAGGATAATGTTAGTGAAAATATTATTTTTAAAAAAAAACAAGCTTTTTTAAATAAGATAAATTTTGAAATAAATCAAATAGCGAACCCATAATTTTGTATTATTATAATATGACTGCATTCTAAAAAGCTTGCCACAGGATTTCATATGTAAATGTATTCGGGAAATATATAATATACCTAGGTACCTACTTTCGTCAAATGCAGGTATATATTTTTTGAAATTTGGAGGGCAAAGCGAAAAGGTAAAGTCAAAGTCAAAGTCAAAGATATTTATTGCTTAAAACTGTGTACATAATGGTGTTTAACAATTTTTGGTAGGTTTCAACAGTCTACCCAGTCGGGTGTAGCAATATAAAATAATAAAATCTAATAAACATAGGTGTCTGTGCTAACAATCTTATAAACAGTCTTGAAGACAATTATTATTTTTTGGCAAAATATTCATGCATATTATAAAAAACATTTTTGATTAACCACTTTTTTAAAACTCTCTTGAATAATTTACCATTTAGTTTTTTTAAATCTACAGGTAAGTGGTTATATACTCGTATGGCTGTGATATATGTACTTTTATAATAAATCATATTATGTATATTTGGCAAGTTTAAATCATATTTGTATTTATTACGTACATTGGGTTTAGATATGCACTTAGGACTAAAGGAGTGAATATTATGCTTGACAAATAAACACAGCTCTAAAATATATATACCAGTTAGAGTGAGGAAACCCTTTTCACAAAAGATGGATCTCAATGATTCAGTGTTTTGCATGTTGTAGATAACGCGTAGGCATTTCTTTTGAAGTACGAATGTGGACTGAACCTCGCAGGAATTGCCCCAATATATGACACCGTAAGTTAGAAGGGGGTACACGTAACCAAAATATGCAGATTTCGCAATGTGTAATGAAGTTGTTTCAACTAAAATAGATAAAACATAACAATAACTTGAAATTTTTTTGTTAATTTTTTCTATGTGGCTTTTCCAATTTAAGTGTTGATCTATTGTGACACCAAGAAAATTAATTTGTTCTACCTCTTCGATTTTTGTGTTTGATTGATATATATTTAGTTGTGAATCCTAGTGGTAGCTATCCATCTATATTAATTTAATAATATCTCTCGAATTTGTTCCAGATATTTCAAGCCCATGGTGATTGTGATCCAGTGGTTCCCTTTAAGTGGGGACAGATGACTGCCTCGTTTCTTAAAACATTCATGAAAAATGTTGAGTTCACAACATACCAAGGATTGACACATAGCTCTTCAGAAGCAGAACTTAAAGATATGAGAGCATTTATAGAAAAAACGTTGGCCGCATAATAAAATTGATTAATTTATAGAGAAAAACATTAAAAAGTACAGATAATATTTTTATTCAATTTGTAACTGTGGTTAAAGCTCTTACATTGTCACGTTAGTTGCACTAATTGCTAGTTAAATCCCGATATTAAGGTACCTTTATAGATGATAATATCCTGGTAGTTTTGAGTTAGCTATTTAGAATAAGTTTAATATTAAATAAACATTATTATTTATGTTTTTGTAAGATGAAATTATGGACCGCCAAATAAATTCTTATTCGAAACAACTTCGTTTTATACTATTACCTATACAGCTGCGTATCCACTAGAGGTCGCTTCTGATCAGCCGCTGCCTTGACCCGCGGCAGCGCATGACATAGAGGACTTGCTATGCTACGAGTCGAGGTTTGCCACTTCTTGAACCAAACCAAACGAGACTGCCGCACAGTGGGTCAAAAACATGATTTTTACCCAATTAGACAGAGTTTCTCGTCTCGAAGATACGATTATCGAAAGAATATAAAAAGTTTCTTCGTCTAAAGTTTAGTGGAAGAGCGAGAGGTGTGAATGTTTAGACTCTAAACATTCACACCTCTCGCTCTTTCACTTTGGCGATAATAGCTTCACAATAAATAAATAAATATTCTAGGACATTTTTACACACCACCATCTAGTCTCAAACTAAGCAGAGCTTGTACTATGGGTACTAGACAATGGATACTCGTGTATCTTGGATATATATGCAGACTCGCGAAGTAGGAAGCACACACTCAAACAAAATCAAGTTTTAATCCGATGCAATGATTGCCTCGAGCTAGCCTAGCTACGCTCTAGGCCTTTCAGCTTGGCCATCATTGCAGCCCTTGCTGTACTCGCTGTAAAGGCCTTGACCTACGGTCTCGGCCTTTATCTCAGCTCGTCCATCAAGTGCTGCACGCTGACCGCGTTGTGTCGGCCTGGAGCTGCGCTGTCGGCCATCATCAGCGCGACCAGCAAAGTAGTCATTAGGTATAGACCGCGGCAGTAATGTACTATTAATTCTCTTTATATGTGCGCCGCAATTAACTTTGCCGCGCACTTTTTGAATTTGGAACATCTTAGTGTTCAGCGCCAAAGAAATCGAACACAAGTATTTTTGAATAAAGACTGGCTGGTACGACGGCCTATAGTCGCGCCGCCGGTTGATGAGACGCCTTTTATTATCTCGAGAGTGATGATAAGTAGAATGTAGGTAGGTATCACTCGGGCGCAAAATATATTATTGGCTCGGGCGACGTACTTTAAATCTCTCGCTACGTTCAGGGATTCTACTCTAAAATCCCTCACTACGCACTGGATTCAAAAATTAAAAAAAAATTGAAATCAAATGATATCAAGAGTGATTTGGTTCGAAATTAAATTCTTGTGATGAATAACGTATTTATTTGGATATTGTCATGTTTAAAAAACACTTTCGCAAATAATGCATTAATTGGCAATGACATTTATAGATACTTCATTGTTATTTCAGAACAAATTGGATTACCTTAGAAAAAGTCTAAAAGGGGTGCAAAAAGAGAGCCTCCAAGAGTGACGGTATATAAATGATCGTTCTCTTAAGACGCTTTTGATAGCTGCGCTTCATTAGACTCGCCGCAAGTATGTTCGGGTGATTTTCTAGCCGCTTTTGATATTTTAATGTCGAGGTCTGCATTTCCTCTTTTACAGTAGTCATATTTAGGTGTGCGTGGATTTCAGAGTTGGTCATAAACCACGGCACTTGCGCTATTGTTCTTAGTATTGCGTTTTGCATTCTTTGCAATATTGCGATGTTCGAGTTACTTGCACTGCCCCAAAGCTGAATGCCGTATGTCCAAGTTGGTTTTAGTATAGACTTGTATATTAGAAGTTTGTTATCTATCGATAACTTGCTGTTACGACCCAGCATCCAGTAGAGCTTTCTGTGTCGTATTTTGAGTTCTTCTCTCTTGTTTTTGATATGCTGGTTCCAAGTCCAGCGGCGATCCAGGTGCATGCCCAGGTATCTTACACTGTCTTTGTGTGGTAATGTGGAGTTTTCAAGACTTACAGGAGGGCAGTCTTTTCTCCGAAGTGTGAACGTAACCTGCACTGACTTTGTTGCGCTAGCTTTAATCCTCCACTTTTGAAGCCACTTAGTTACAGCATCCAAACCATGTTGTAATTGCTCTGTGGCCAGCTCTGGCTGCTTGTTACTTGCCATAATGGCTGTGTCGTCAGCATATGTAGCAGTCATGACTCCGCCTACCTGTGGTAGGTCTGCGGTGTATAATGTATACAAAGTTGGTCCCAACACCGAACCCTGGGGCACGCCTGCTCTTATACTGTAGAATTTAGAGGTAGCCTCAGATTCTTTCACCTGGAAGATTCTCCCTGTGAGATATGATTTCAGTAGAATGTAGTAGCTATGTGGAAGACTCGTTTTTATCTTACAGAGAAGTCCCTCATGCCAAACCCTGTGAAATGCCTGCTGTATGTCCAAAAATGCACAAGAACAGTACTCCTTTTCCTCTAAAGATTTCCTTATTTTCTCGACTACTCTATGTACTTGTTCAACAGTAGAGTGTTTTGTCTAAATCCAAATTGGTGGTTCGGGATGGCATTATTGATTTCCAATAGAGGCATAATTCTGTGAAGGATCAGTTTTTCACAAACTTTTGACAGGATAGGTAAGAGGCTGATGGGTCTATACGAAGTGGTTTGATTTGCTGGTTTCCCTGCCTTATGTATCATTAGAATTCCATTGTACAACATTGTTCTTGTCTTTGAGGTCATTAATGGTCCTCCAAAGTTCTTTTACGGTGATAGGTGCGGGGGGGGGGGCGACATTTGTATGGGCTGGGAAAGAATTACTTCAGTCTCTCTCTCGGACTCTGTGTCGCTGGAGTGATTCGGGCTAAATACAGTGTATAGATGTTCTGCGAATAAGTTTGCCTTATCCTGCGATGTGCGAGCCCAGCCATTGTTGTTTTTCAGCGGAGGTTTCGCCAACTGTGGCCTGTCGTACGACTTTGTAAACTTCCACAGTGAGTAGTCAGCGGCTGCAGTGGGTGTAAGCGATTCGAGTTGAGCCTCTAGAGTCTCACTGTACCAAGTCTGTAGCATTTCTCTTGAGGCGTGATGCTTGCCTGTTAAAATTTGTTTTATCTGATGCAATTCTACTCAGTTGCCAGACACGGCGCAGTCTGCGTCTTTCTAGGACTGCTTTTTTAATTTCAAGGGGATAGTTATTTATCCGCTTTTTTGGGTCTAGTAATGGGGTACTCTTCCAGCAGGCCTCCTGAATAAGGTTCGTAATGTATTTGGTTGCAGCTTCTATATCTTTAGGCGTTTTAAGAGCAATTTTTAACTTGATGTTTTCGTCAATAAATTCTTTGAAAGATTCCCAGTCCGTTTCTTTGTTATACAGTCGCTCTGGGGTTTCCTGTTCTATAAACTTTGTACTTAGAGTGAGCAGTACTGGCGTGTGATCAGATGAGCTGTCGTAACAGGATTCGCACTTTACATAGTGACTAGAAAAACCTTTCATAACGAAGAAATCAAGCAGGTCGGTAGCCGGCCAGTATGTGGGTTCACACGCGGAAGCTGTAGATAATTTATTAGCATCTATGCTTTGTTTTAGTTGTCTTCCTCTGGTGCTAGTTAACCTGGATCCCCAGTGCGTATTTTTGGAGTTCCAGTCTCCCCCCGCAATAAACCGATTGCCGAGTGTCTCCAAGAATTCTGTGTACATGTCTTTGGATATGTTATGTCTGGGTGGACAATATACTGAAGAGATATTGAAACTGCCATTTTTGTCTTCAACTGCTATTGTAGTAGCCTGGATGTGACAGGTTTTATATTCAGGCATTATGTGGTGTTTCACAGATTTCCTAACGATAATCGCAGTACCAGCATGTCTAGTCCCATCTGGGTGCAGGGTGATGTAACATTCGTAATTATGAAATTTGAGGTTTGAGGCAGACCTATGTGAAGTTGAAAACTAACTAAGCAATAATTCATATTTATCTATTCTATTCGTTTGTACCGGGTTTGTACCGGATTGTACCGCTTTTCAAATCGTTTGTACCTCAAAAGGGTAAGAAATATAGGGGTGGGAAAATTTATGGTAAAACTAACTTTGCAATAATTAGTTTTTATCTATTCTATTCGTTTGTACCGGGTTTGTACCGGATTGTACCGCTTTTTAAATCGTTTGTAGCTCAAAGGGGTACGAAATATAGGGGTAGGAAAATTTATGGTAAAATTAACTTTGCAATAATTAGTTTTTATCTATTCTATTCGTTTGTACCGGGTTTGTACCGGATTTTACCGCTTTTCAAATCGTTTGTACCTCAAAGGGGTAAGAAATATAGGGGTGGGAAAATTTATAAAACACTAAGTATGCGATAGTAAGTGTTTATCAATTCTATTCGTTTGTACCCGGATGGTACCGGACAGTACCACTTTTCAAATCGTTTGTACCTCAAAGGGGTAAGAAATATAGGGGTGGGAAAATTTATAAGACACTAAGTATGCGATAGTAAGTGTTTATCAATTCTATTCGTTTGTACCCGCATTGTACCGGACAGTACCACTTTTCAAATCGTTTGTACCTCAAAGGGGTAAGAAATATAGGGGTGGGAAAATTTATAAGACACTAGGTATGCAATAGTAAGTGTTTATCAATTCTATTCGTTTGTACCCGGATTGTAACGGACAGTGCCACTTTTCAAATCGTTTGTACCTCAAAGGGGTAAGAAATATAGGGGTGGGAAAATTTATAAGAGACTAGGTATGCGATGGTAGGTCTTTATCAATTCTATTCGTTTGTACCCGAACTAAATCAGACAAAACCGCTTTTAAAATCGTTTGTACCTTAAACGGGTAACAAATATAGGGGTGGGAAAATTTATAAGACACTAGGTATGCGATAGTTAATGTTTATCGATTCTATTCGTTTGTACCCGGATGGTACCGGACAGTGCCACTTTTCAAATCGTTTGTACCTCAAAGGGGTAAGAAATATAGGGGTGGGAAAATTTATAAGACACTAAGTATGCGATAGTAAGTGTTTATCAATTCTATTCGTTTGTACCCGAATTGTACCGGACAGTACCACTTTTCAAATCGTTTGTACCTAAAGGGGTAAGAAATATAGGGGTGGGAAAATTTATAAGACACTAGGTATGCGATGGTAGGTCTTTATCAATTCTATGCGTTTGTACCCGGATCGTAACGGACAGTGCCACTTTTCAAATCATTTGTACCTCAAAGGGGTAAGAAATAAAGGGGTGGGAAAATTTATAAGACAATAGGTATGCAATAGTAAGTGTTTATCAATTTTATTCGTTTGTACCCGGATTGTAACGGACAGTGCCACTTTTCAAATCGTTTGTACCTCAAAAGGGTAAGAAATATAGGGGTGGGAAAATTTATAAGACACTAGGCATGCGATGGTAGGTCTTTATCAATTCTATTCGTTTGTACCCGGATTGTAACGAACAGTGCCACTTTTAAAACGATTATAAAACGATTTTAAAAGCGGTTTTGTCTGATTTAGTCCGGGTACAAACGAATAGAATTGATAAACACTAACTATCGCATACCTAGTGTCTTATAAATTTTCCCACCCCTATATTTCTTACCCCTTTGAGGTAAAAACGATTTTAAAAGCGGTTTTGTCTGATTTAGTTCGGGTACAAACGAATAGAATTGATAAAGACCTACCATCGCATACCTAGTGTCTTATAAATTTTCCCACCCCTATATTTCTTACCCCTTTGAGGTACAAACGATTTGAAAAGTGGCACTGTCCGTTACAATCCGGGTACAAACGAATAGAATTGATAAAGACCTACCATCGCATACCTAGTATCTTATAAATTTTCCCACCCCTATATTTCTTACCCCTTTGAGGTACAAACGATTTGAAAAGTGGCACTGTCCGTTACAATCCGGGTACAAACGAATAGAATTGATAAACACTTACTATTGCATACCTAGTGTCTTATAAATTTTCCCACCCCTATATTTCTTACCCCTTTGAGGTACAAACAATTTGAAAAGTGGTACTGTACGTTACAATCCGGGTACAAACGAATAGAATTGATAAATACCTACCATCGCATATCTAGTGTCTTATAAATTTTCCCACCCCTATATTTCTTACCCCTTTGAGGTACAAACGATTTGGAAAGGTGCACTGTCCGTTACAATCCGGGTACAAACGAATAGAATTGATAAACACTTACTATTGCATACCTAGTGTCTTATAAATTTTCCCACCCCTATATTTCTTACCCCTTTGAGGTACAAACGATTTGAAATGTGGCACTGTCCGTTACAATCCGGGTATAAACGAATAGAATTGATAAACACTAACTATCGCATACCTATTGTCTTATAAATTTTCCCACCCCTATATTTGTTACCCCTTTGAGGTACAAACGATTTTAAAAGCGGTTTTGTCTGATTTACTTCGGGTACAAACGAATAGAATAGATAAAGACCTACCATCGCATACCTAGTGTCTTATAAATTTTCCCATCCCTTTATTTCTTACCCCTTTGAGGTACAAACGATTTGAAAAGTGGTACTGTCCGTTACAATCCGGGTACAAACGAATAGAATTGATAAAGACCTACCATCGCATACCTAGTGTCTTATAAATTTTCCCACCCCTATATTTCTTACCTCTTTGAGGTACAAACGATTTGAAAAGTGGCACTGTCCGTTACAATCTGGGTACAAACGAATAGAATTGATAAACACTAACTATTGCATACCTATTGTCTTATAAATTTTCCCATCCCTATATTTGTTACCCCTTTGAGGTACAAACGATTTTAAAAGTGGTACTGTCCGGTGCCATCCGGGTACAAACGAATAGAATTGATAAAGACCTACCATCGCATACCTAGTGTCTTATAAATTTTCCCACCCCTATATTTGTTACCCCTTTGAGGTACAAACGATTTGAAAAGTGGTACTGTCCGTTACAATCCGGGTACAAACGAATAGAATTGATAAAGACCTACCATCGCATACCTAGTGTCTTATAAATTTTCCCATCCCTTTATTTCTTACCCCTTTGAGGTACAAACGATTTGAAAAGTGGTACTGTCCGTTACAATCCGGGTACAAACGAATAGAATTGATAAAGACCTACCATCGCATACCTAGTGTCTTATAAATTTTCCCACCCCTATATTTCTTACCTCTTTGAGGTACAAACGATTTGAAAAGTGGCACTGTCCGTTACAATCTGGGTACAAACGAATAGAATTGATAAACACTAACTATTGCATACCTATTGTCTTATAAATTTTCCCATCCCTATATTTGTTACCCCTTTGAGGTACAAACGATTTTAAAAGTGGTACTGTCCGGTGCCATCCGGGTACAAACGAATAGAATTGATAAAGACCTACCATCGCATACCTAGTGTCTTATAAATTTTCCCACCCCTATATTTGTTACCCCTTTGAGGTACAAACGATTTGAAAAGTGGTACTGTCCGTTACAATCCGGGTACAAACGAATAGAATTGATAAAGACCTACCATCGCATACCTAGTGTCTTATAAATTTTCCCACCCCTATATTTCTTACCTCTTTGAGGTACAAACGATTTGAAAAGTGGCACTGTCCGTTACAATCTGGGTACAAACGAATAGAATTGATAAACACTAACTATTGCATACCTATTGTCTTATAAATTTTCCCATCCCTATATTTGTTACCCCTTTGAGGTACAAACGATTTGAAAAGTGGCACTGTCCGTTACAATCTGGGTACAAACGAATAGAATTGATAAACACTAACTATTGCATACCTATTGTCTTATAAATTTTCCCATCCCTATATTTGTTACCCCTTTGAGGTACAAACGATTTTAAAAGTGGTACTGTCCGGTGCCATCCGGGTACAAACGAATAGAATTGATAAAGACCTACCATCGCATACCTAGTGTCATAAATTTTCCCACCCCTATATTTGTTACCCCTTTGAGGTACAAACGATTTGAAAAGTGGTTTTGTCTGATTTAGTCCGGGTACAAACGAATAGAATTGATAAACACTAACTATCGCATACCTAGTGTCTTATAAATTTTCCCACCCCTATATTTCTTACCCCTTTGAGGTACAAACGATTTGAAAAGTGGCACTGTCCGTTACAATCTGGGTACAAACGAATAGAATTGATAAACACTAACTATTGCATACCTATTGTCTTATAAATTTTCCCATCCCTATATTTGTTACCCCTTTGAGGTACAAACGATTTTAAAAGTGGTACTGTCCGGTGCCATCCGGGTACAAACGAATAGAATTGATAAAGACCTACCATCGCATACCTAGTGTCTTATAAATTTTCCCACCCCTATATTTGTTACCCCTTTGAGGTACAAACGATTTGAAAAGTGGTACTGTCCGTTACAATCCGGGTACAAACGAATAGAATTGATAAAGACCTACCATCGCATACCTAGTGTCTTATAAATTTTCCCACCCCTATATTTCTTACCTCTTTGAGGTACAAACGATTTGAAAAGTGGCACTGTCCGTTACAATCTGGGTACAAACGAATAGAATTGATAAACACTAACTATTGCATACCTATTGTCTTATAAATTTTCCCATCCCTATATTTGTTACCCCTTTGAGGTACAAACGATTTGAAAAGTGGCACTGTCCGTTACAATCTGGGTACAAACGAATAGAATTGATAAACACTAACTATTGCATACCTATTGTCTTATAAATTTTCCCATCCCTATATTTGTTACCCCTTTGAGGTACAAACGATTTTAAAAGTGGTACTGTCCGGTGCCATCCGGGTACAAACGAATAGAATTGATAAAGACCTACCATCGCATACCTAGTGTCATAAATTTTCCCACCCCTATATTTGTTACCCCTTTGAGGTACAAACGATTTGAAAAGTGGTTTTGTCTGATTTAGTCCGGGTACAAACGAATAGAATTGATAAACACTAACTATCGCATACCTAGTGTCTTATAAATTTTCCCACCCCTATATTTCTTACCCCTTTGAGGTACAAACGATTTGAAAAGTGGCACTGTCCGTTACAATCTGGGTACAAACGAATAGAATTGATAAACACTAACTATTGCATACCTATTGTCTTATAAATTTTCCCATCCCTATATTTGTTACCCCTTTGAGGTACAAACGATTTTAAAAGTGGTACTGTCCGGTGCCATCCGGGTACAAACGAATAGAATTGATAAAGACCTACCATCGCATACCTAGTGTCTTATAAATTTTCCCACCCCTATATTTGTTACCCCTTTGAGGTACAAACGATTTGAAAAGTGGTACTGTCCGTTACAATCCGGGTACAAACGAATAGAATTGATAAAGACCTACCATCGCATACCTAGTGTCTTATAAATTTTCCCACCCCTATATTTCTTACCTCTTTGAGGTACAAACGATTTGAAAAGTGGCACTGTCCGTTACAATCTGGGTACAAACGAATAGAATTGATAAACACTAACTATTGCATACCTATTGTCTTATAAATTTTCCCATCCCTATATTTGTTACCCCTTTGAGGTACAAACGATTTTAAAAGTGGTTTTGTCTGATTTAGTCCGGGTACAAACGAATAGAATTGATAAACACTAACTATCGCATACCTAGTGTCTTATAAATTTTCCCACCCCTATATTTCTTACCCCTTTGAGGTACAAACGATTTGAAAAGTGGCACTGTCCGTTACAATCTGGGTACAAACGAATAGAATTGATAAACACTAACTATTGCATACCTATTGTCTTATAAATTTTCCCATCCCTATATTTGTTACCCCTTTGAGGTACAAACGATTTTAAAAGTGGTACTGTCCGGTGCCATCCGGGTACAAACGAATAGAATTGATAAAGACCTACCATCGCATACCTAGTGTCTTATAAATTTTCCCACCCCTATATTTGTTACCCCTTTGAGGTACAAACGATTTGAAAAGTGGTACTGTCCGTTACAATCCGGGTACAAACGAATAGAATTGATAAAGACCTACCATCGCATACCTAGTGTCTTATAAATTTTCCCACCCCTATATTTCTTACCTCTTTGAGGTACAAACGATTTGAAAAGTGGCACTGTCCGTTACAATCTGGGTACAAACGAATAGAATTGATAAACACTAACTATTGCATACCTAGTGTCATAAATTTTCCCACCCCTATATTTGTTACCCCTTTGAGGTACAAACGATTTGAAAAGTGGTTTTGTCTGATTTAGTCCGGGTACAAACGAATAGAATTGATAAACACTAACTATCGCATACCTAGTGTCTTATAAATTTTCCCACCCCTATATTTCTTACCCCTTTGAGGTACAAACGATTTGAAAAGTGGCACTGTCCGTTACAATCTGGGTACAAACGAATAGAATTGATAAACACTAACTATTGCATACCTATTGTCTTATAAATTTTCCCATCCCTATATTTGTTACCCCTTTGAGGTACAAACGATTTTAAAAGTGGTACTGTCCGGTGCCATCCGGGTACAAACGAATAGAATTGATAAAGACCTACCATCGCATACCTAGTGTCTTATAAATTTTCCCACCCCTATATTTGTTACCCCTTTGAGGTACAAACGATTTGAAAAGTGGTACTGTCCGTTACAATCCGGGTACAAACGAATAGAATTGATAAAGACCTACCATCGCATACCTAGTGTCTTATAAATTTTCCCACCCCTATATTTCTTACCTCTTTGAGGTACAAACGATTTGAAAAGTGGCACTGTCCGTTACAATCTGGGTACAAACGAATAGAATTGATAAACACTAACTATTGCATACCTATTGTCTTATAAATTTTCCCATCCCTATATTTGTTACCCCTTTGAGGTACAAACGATTTGAAAAGTGGCACTGTCCGTTACAATCTGGGTACAAACGAATAGAATTGATAAACACTAACTATTGCATACCTATTGTCTTATAAATTTTCCCATCCCTATATTTGTTACCCCTTTGAGGTACAAACGATTTTAAAAGTGGTACTGTCCGGTGCCATCCGGGTACAAACGAATAGAATTGATAAAGACCTACCATCGCATACCTAGTGTCATAAATTTTCCCACCCCTATATTTGTTACCCCTTTGAGGTACAAACGATTTGAAAAGTGGTTTTGTCTGATTTAGTCCGGGTACAAACGAATAGAATTGATAAACACTAACTATCGCATACCTAGTGTCTTATAAATTTTCCCACCCCTATATTTCTTACCCCTTTGAGGTACAAACGATTTGAAAAGTGGCACTGTCCGTTACAATCTGGGTACAAACGAATAGAATTGATAAACACTAACTATTGCATACCTATTGTCTTATAAATTTTCCCATCCCTATATTTGTTACCCCTTTGAGGTACAAACGATTTTAAAAGTGGTACTGTCCGGTGCCATCCGGGTACAAACGAATAGAATTGATAAAGACCTACCATCGCATACCTAGTGTCTTATAAATTTTCCCACCCCTATATTTGTTACCCCTTTGAGGTACAAACGATTTGAAAAGTGGTACTGTCCGTTACAATCCGGGTACAAACGAATAGAATTGATAAAGACCTACCATCGCATACCTAGTGTCTTATAAATTTTCCCACCCCTATATTTCTTACCTCTTTGAGGTACAAACGATTTGAAAAGTGGCACTGTCCGTTACAATCTGGGTACAAACGAATAGAATTGATAAACACTAACTATTGCATACCTATTGTCTTATAAATTTTCCCATCCCTATATTTGTTACCCCTTTGAGGTACAAACGATTTTAAAAGTGGTTTTGTCTGATTTAGTCCGGGTACAAACGAATAGAATTGATAAACACTAACTATCGCATACCTAGTGTCTTATAAATTTTCCCACCCCTATATTTCTTACCCCTTTGAGGTACAAACGATTTGAAAAGTGGCACTGTCCGTTACAATCTGGGTACAAACGAATAGAATTGATAAACACTAACTATTGCATACCTATTGTCTTATAAATTTTCCCATCCCTATATTTGTTACCCCTTTGAGGTACAAACGATTTTAAAAGTGGTACTGTCCGGTGCCATCCGGGTACAAACGAATAGAATTGATAAAGACCTACCATCGCATACCTAGTGTCTTATAAATTTTCCCACCCCTATATTTGTTACCCCTTTGAGGTACAAACGATTTGAAAAGTGGTACTGTCCGTTACAATCCGGGTACAAACGAATAGAATTGATAAAGACCTACCATCGCATACCTAGTGTCTTATAAATTTTCCCACCCCTATATTTCTTACCTCTTTGAGGTACAAACGATTTGAAAAGTGGCACTGTCCGTTACAATCTGGGTACAAACGAATAGAATTGATAAACACTAACTATTGCATACCTATTGTCTTATAAATTTTCCCATCCCTATATTTGTTACCCCTTTGAGGTACAAACGATTTTAAAAGTGGTTTTGTCTGATTTAGTCCGGGTACAAACGAATAGAATTGATAAACACTAACTATCGCATACCTAGTGTCTTATAAATTTTCCCACCCCTATATTTCTTACCCCTTTGAGGTACAAACGATTTTAAAAGTGGCACTGTCCGTTACAATCCGGGTACAAACGAATAGAATTGATAAACACTTACTATTGCATACCTAGAGTCTTATAAATTTTCCCACCCCTATATTTCTTACCCCTTTGAGGTACAAACGATTTGAAAAGTGGTACTGTCCGGTACAATCCGGGTACAAACGAATAGAATTGATAAACACTTACTATTGCATACTTAGTGTCCTATAAATTTTCCCACCCTTATATTTCTTACCCCTTTGAGGTACAAACGATTTGAAAAGTGGTACTGTCCGGTGCCATCCGGGTACAAACGAATAGAATTGATAAACACTTACTATCGCATACTTAGTGTTTTATAAATTTTCCCACCCCTATATTTCTTACCCCTTTGAGGTAAAAACGATTTGAAAAGTGGCACTGTCGGTTACAATCCGGGTACAAACGAATAGAATTGATAAAGACCTACCATCGCATACCTAGTGTCTTATAAATTTTCCCACCCCTATATTTGTTACCCCTTTGAGGTACAAACGATTTGAAAAGTGGCACTGTCCGTTACAATCCGGGTACAAACGAATAGAATTGATAAAGACCTACCATCGCATACCTAGTGTATTATAAATTTTCCCACCCCTATATTTCTTACCTCTTTGAGGTACAAACGATTTGAAAAGTGGTACTGTCCGGTACAATCCGGGTATTTGTACCCGGATTGTACCGGACAGTACCACTTTTCAAATCGGCACTGTCCGGTACCATCCGGGTCCAAACGAATAGAATTGATAAACACTTACTATCGCATACTTAGTGTTTTATAAATTTTCCCACCCCTATATTTCTTACCCCTTTGAGCTACAAACGATTTAAAAAGCGGTACAATCCGGTACAAACCCGGTACAAACGAATAGAATAGATAAAAACTAATTATTGCAAAGTTAGTTTTACCATAAATTTTCCCACCCCTATATTTCTTACCCTTTTGAGGTACAAACGATTTGAAAAGCGGTACAATCCGGTACAAACCCGGTACAAACGAATAGAATAGATAAAAATGAATTATTGCTTAGTTAGTTTTCAACTTCACATAGGTTTGAGGCAGGGGTGCAGTGAGCTTCAGATATCAGTAACAAGTCCAAATTCTGTTGGGTCAGTAGCATTACCGTGTCATTTTTATTTGGGGTCAGTCCATTTATGTTCCATGTTGCCATTCGAATTGCAGTCATTTAGATAATTTGTCTACGAGTTGTGTTATGAGCATCATAAGGGTACTCATCTGTTGAATGATTAAGTCAAATTTCTTCGTCTGATTAATTAATATCTGTTCTAAGTTCAGAAGAGGTTGTGAGCTTGTTGTTTCCTGGACTGGATAATTTTTGTTTCGCGTGACGTCTGAATACAGGTTACTTTTTGTTGAGCTTTTAGGATTTTCAGCTGTCTTATCAGGCAAATGTGGCACAGGTCTATCTTTTGGTTTTTCAGTTGGAAAGATTTGTGTCTGATATTTTCTTGCAGTTGAATGTGTTGAATTTGAACGTCTTAGAAGGATTTCCCTGTACACTTCACATCCTTTGTAGTTCGCCGGGTGTGGTCCATTGCATAGTGCGCACTGGGCGGGTGTTGTGCGGTCGCGTTTTTGACATTCTGTCGTTTTATGTGACTGTCCACATTTTACGCAACGATATGGGCGCATACAATATTTTTTCGAGTGCCCGTATTGTTGGCATCTTTGGCATTGTACTATCGATTTTTGCTTCTTCGGATCCTCTATGATAACAGACTGATGAAATATGTATTTCAGTTCTTTCACCGCCTTATTATTTCGGTCCAGGTGCAAGATTTACGAAGAATGTGGATGTTGGTTTCCGGTCAGGCCCATATTTTGCATTTATGATACCCTGAAATCTGGCAATCTTTTCTACTACCGAGAGGGCGACCATCAGTCCCAAGGTGGTGTCGGGTTCCTCGTCCACAGGGCCCTCATCAACAACATTATTTCCATCAAAAGTGTATCAAGCAGGGTAGCGTACCTTATACTCAGAATATCCAAGAGGTATTCCTTGAAGGTCATACAGGTCTACGCACCGACCTCGACACACCCAGATGATGAAGTAGAGGTAATGTATGAGGACGTAAGTAGGGCCATACATACCTCCAAAACACACTTCACCGTTGTGATGGGGGACTTAAACGCGAAGCTGGGCACACGATGCGACGGTGAGTTGAGAGTGGGGCAATTTGGCTATGGGCAACGGAACCCCAGGGGACAGAAGCTGGCTGAATATCTGGAAAAGGAGGGACTCTTCGCGATGAACTCCTTTTTCCAAAAGCCGCTCAACAGGAAATGGACCTGGATGAGTCCCGACGGTTCCACGAGGAACGAGATAGACTTCATTATGACCAATAAAAGACAGATATTCAATGATGTCTCTGTGATCCATAGGGTGAAAACCGGTAGTGATCACCGAATGGTAAGAGGCACATTGAATATTAATCTCAAAGTTGAGAGGTCTCGTCTGATAAAGTCTACGCTCCGGCCCTCTAACGTTCATATCGAAAACCCCGAGAGCTTTCAATTAGAAATCCAAAATCGCTTCGGGTGCCTAGAAAACTGCGTGACTGTGGACGAATTAAATGGTAGTTTTGTAGAAACTGTCCAAACGGTCGGGTCTAAGTTCTATAAGACCCACCGTAAAGGTAGACCAAAAAAACTCTCCGACCACACCCTCAATCTTATGGCAGAAAGACGCAGAATGACGCTCCAGTCCTCCGGTGATGCTGGAGAATATCGGCTGCTTAATAAACGGATATGGGAATCCTTACGTCGCGATATCCGCACCTTTAATACGAATAGTATTAAGAAGACCATCGACAGAAACAAGGGTTCTATTCTATTCTAAGGGTCTATTGAGCAAAGTCGTATTATGAAGCTGATAACCGAGGACGGCAGCGTAGCGTCGACTAAGCCAGAGATTTTGAGAGAAGTCGAGAAGTTCTACCGGCAGTTATATACCTCGGCAACTACACCTACCATTACCATTGGCATTCCGTCCGTATGCGCGCTCGGATACGGATGTGTTTCGCGCACGGCAAGAAAACATAATTCGCGATTCGCGCGGCTGTAGCCGCTGCCGGTCCTCATCGCTATGAGTTCTCAGCAACTTATAGCCAACGAGCTGCTGGCATTCATACAGCATGCCATAGATACTATGGGTGAAGTCAGCATTTTGCAGATCTGCAAGTCGAACTTCAAGGAAGATGAGATAAGCAGTGGCAAGATGCTCCTTTTCCAGACACTTGGAAAGGTCGACCAGATGCCATCTCGTAGGAGGGATGGAACTGAGAAGAGCATCCAAGATGTAATCACCTTCCTGAAGGTGACTGACCCGGACGAAGTGCCGAGTTTTGTGGCGAAGGAGCTACATAGGCTCCCTCCAGTCACATTCGACCACGTTGACGTTACCAGGCTGCTGAAGGACATCAATTTGCTGAAAGCAAGCCTAGCCGAGGTGCAATGCAAGTTAGAGGTATCAAACAACACCATTAGTGAACTACGTGCCGAAGTAGTGTTGTTACGAAACACTGTTCCAGTAAGTAGGTCACTTGATGCCTCGAAGGTGAACATGCGTCGCGGGGCGCAAAATGCATCCATCAGCAGTTTTGAGTCGGCCAGTGCAGATACGTCACCGATTGCGGTTATTGCCACCCAGGCAAAATGTCCCGCCGCCACCGCCCGTCCCTCAACTCCGGTAGAGGCCCCGACACGCGTGAGTACGTCGACCCCGAAACGTGCTTACGCCGCTATTGCTGCCGGCAACAAACCCGCTGCATCAAAACAGCAAGATCAAGAAGGGGATAAGCAGAACAAGCGTGAAGTCAATCACACGGATCTGCTGCAGTGTGACAAGGAGGGCTTTACCAAAGTGGAGAAGAAGAAGAAGAAAAAGCCCACTCGTCGGAACCAGTGTGGTACCGCACCGACCGGACCGAACTATATGCTGCGACCTGCTGTACCAGTGACGCAGCTATACGTGTCTCGACTGCATTACTCTACAAAAGCCGAAGAGATTGTAGAGTACATCCGCATCAAGACCAAATTCACGTTAAGGGTCGAACGGTTGGAGTCTCGTCACAATGTGGATTTTAATTCTTTTGTGGTGAGAGTGCCGACCGAACATCTGTCGACCTTCATGAAAGAAGAATTTTGGCCAAGAGGGGTAGTGTTCCGGCGATTCCGAGGCCGGCTACCGGACACCGCGCGACACACGACGCCGACTCTTCGTGTGAATTAGTGTTTATTTTTATTGTGTATTATTATAATATATGTATGGTATTTTAATTGTTATTAGTATAAGTTATATTGTATTGCATTATAGTATTTAATATGATATGGGCCTTGTAGCCTGATTTAAATAAATAAATAAAAAATAAAATTAGCCCCCAAGACCCACGGGCTAAATTAACCCGACACTATACCGAAGACATCCCGGATATCAGCTTGTACGAGATTAGGATGGCCCTAAAACAGCTGAAAAATAACAAGGCTAACGACGGAATCACGACAGAGCTTCTGAGGGCGGGTGGAACGCCGGTACTTAAAGTCCTCCAGAGGATATTTAACCCCGTCTTACTCGAGGGCACAACGCCAGAGGCATGGATCGCAAGTGTGGTGGCGCTCTTCTTCAAAAAAAGTGATAAAACCCTATTGAAGAATTACAGACCCATCTCACTTCTGAGTCATGTCTATAAGTTGTTTTCAAGGGTCATCACGAATCGTCTCGAGCACAGGTTTGATGACTTTCAGCCTCCCGAACAAGCCGGTTTCCGAAAAGGTTTCAGTACCATAGACCACATCCATACGCTGCGGCAGGTTATACAAAAGACCGAGGAGTATAATCTGCCACTATGCTTAGCGTTTGTGGATTATGAGAAAGCATTCGATTCGATTGAAACTTGGGCGGTGCTACAATCACTGCAGCGGTGCCGCATTGACTACCGATATATCGATGTGTTGAAGTGCTTATAAAAACGCCACCATGTCGGTCCGAGTACAGGAACAGTGCACGGAGGCGATTCCCTTGCAGAGAGGTGTCAGACAGGGGGATGTTATTTCCCCAAAACTGTTTACCTCTGCAATGGAAGATGCCTTCAAGCTTCTGAAGTGGAAAGGATTCGGCAAATAACATCAATGGCCAATATATCACTCACCTTCGATTTGCCGACGATATCGTGGTCATGGCGGGATCGCTGCAGGAGCTCAGCATAATGCTCAATGACCTCGACAGAGTTTCCCAACAGGTGAGTCTAAAAATGAACATGGGCAAGACAAAAGTCATGTCAAACGCCCATGTCGTGCCCATCCCAATATCCGTTGGGAACTCTGTTCTCGAAGCTGTTCACGAATATGTCTACTTAGGACAAACCGTCCAGTTAGGTAGGTCCAACTTCGAGAAAGAGGTCACTTGTCGAATCCGACTCGGCTGGGCAGCGTTCGGGAAACTTCGCAACGTCTTTTCGTCAACAATACCACAGTGCCTTAAGACAAAAGTCTTTAACCAGTGTGTGTTACCAGTGATGACTTATGCCACAGAGACGTGGTCGCTCACTATGGGTCTGATAAGAAAGCTCAAGGTCACTCAGCGAGCTATGCTCGGCATTTCTTTACGCGATCGAATCAGAAATGAGGAGATCCGTACAAGAACTAAAGTTGCCGACATAGCTCAAAGGATTAGCAGGCTTAAGTGGCAGTGGGCGGGGCACATAGCTCGTAGAACTGACGGCCGCTGGGGCAGAAAGGTTTTCGAGTGGAGACCGCGCACCGGAAAACGCAGTGTGGGACGACCTCCAACGAGATGGACGGACGACCTGGTGAAGGTCGCTGTGAGTCGTTGGATGCAGGCGACATACAACCGGTCCTTGTAGAAGTCTTTAGGGGAGGCCTTTGTTCAGTAGTGGACTTCTTTTGGCTGAGATGATGATGATGATGTTGAGAAAAAGTCTTATCGAGTCAACCATTGAAGTAATGAGGAGTCAACTTTAAAAGACAGACAGACATAATTATGCTGTCACAGACTGTTTTTAGAACTTTTAAAGAAGAACAATTCAGTGGTACATATTTTTTTTACGTAACTAAATGTATAAGCTCAGCAGTGCACGCAACGGAATCTCTCAAACGGAATATTTTTTTCCTGTTTTTGAAACATTTGCATTGATGCTCCGCACCTTTTGGTCATAGCATGATGTTAGCCTATAACCTTCCTCGATAAATGGAATATCCAACACAAAAATATGTTTTCAGTTTGAACCAGTAGTTTCTGAGAATAGCGCGTTCAATCAACCAAGCAAACCACATTTCCGCCATTTTGCTAACATCAATTTGCTGATCCCAAAAACGCGAAAATAAAAAATAACAAAAATGTAACTTTTGCAGCAAAAATGTAACATTTCAGGAAACGAAACGTACCTTATGACTCGAGGGCCCTGGCAACACTCAGTGACTCATGAGTCATGTATGTCTAAGTTAGTCTATGGTCTGCCTGGTTCAAAAAAGGTTCATTCTAACATTTCTAACTTTTGATTTGATTGTTTAGTAAATAATAATTATTTTTACTCATTTTGTAAGAATGAATAAAAACAGTTCAATAAATCCTCCCAGAAAACGATGTGGTGAAGTGAAGAAATGTAAGTGAAGAACTTTGAGCATTGAACAGCACCTTTTTAAAGTCCACATAATTTCTAGGATATTTCACATAAACAAGGAGAATGTGTTTTACTGTGTTCAGTGTTAATAACTTACAAAATAGTTGTAGCGCTTGTACTTCATGTTTTATTGTTGTATGTATTATAGTAGTTTACCATACTAAAGTTTATACCTAGTAAAGATAGGTTATATACCAACTTATGTACATTTTTAGGTTACCACTAAAAATACTCTTGTTGGTTACATCTAGTCTTTGTTAAGTGCACAGTAACCACTACTATAAATATAATAAAGCGACCGACATTGCATTTGGCTTCGTTTTGAGTATATTCTCTATTTGTTTATTTTGCATACCAGTCAGAATTTCGTTCAATATTTAAACAATATAAATTCAGAATTTCTAATTACTTACTTAATTGGTTTATGTTTCAGATATTGAGCCTTTAGAAAATGAACTAATAATTGAAACTTCAGACAAAGTAATAAAGAAACGAAAGAAAGCAGTACCAAAATTTCGCTTAAAAGCCAATGGAGAGCATGCTTCTGCATCAACTAGTGCTACTGAGAGAATTCCATTAACACTCACCGACATACAATTCTTATTACTACACTCTCTGCTAGGTAACTTGAACTTAACAGAATCACCACGATGGTATGTATTAGAAAAATGTGAAGCAATCAAACAAACAACTTGTTTGATTTTAGAAGGCATTTCTATTAAGCAATGGGATAATAACTCCGATCAATTTCCAAATACAAATAAAATATTCAGTGATATTGTTGAAATTTTAACACCTTCAGTTTATGGGGGATCCTTAGTCCAAGAACTTGCTTTAGTTCCATTATCAGAAGCTGAAAAAGAAACCATCATCCAAAATTATGGTAGTATGAACTTGGCACTTGAAGCAAGGAAAGATTTAATGGTAATGATGAAAGCTATGTTTCCTATTGGAAATGAAATTACCAGTGAGGTAAGCGCTGCATTGGAAGACAAGTTTCCTAGAACTCAACTGATATTGGCAGCCTGGCAATTGATTGAAGAAAACTATCCAGTACCTCTAAAGGGAAAGTTAAGTGAGGCATATGCTGACTATGTACTCACTAAAGATGAATATGCACCAGTTACTGCCACCTCTCCGCTATATGGGATAGATTGTGAAATGTGTTTAACTAATTCAGGTTCAGAATTGACACGTATTTCAGTGGTAAATGAAAAGCATGAAGTTATATATGAAAGTTTAGTTAAGCCTTATAATGATATAACTGATTATTTGACTAGGTTCTCGGGTATTACTAAAATACTATTAAATAATGTAACAAAACGACTTCAAGATGTTCAAAATGATTTAAAAGCAATATTACCTCCAGATGCTATTTTAGTAGGCCAGTCATTAAATACAGATATGCATGCATTGAAAATGATGCACCCTTACATAATAGACACTAGCTTATTGTATAATTTCACTGGTGAACGGACTCGTAAACCAAAGCTTAAAACTTTAGCTAAAGAATTTTTAAATGAAGACATTCAAATGGGTAAGTCTGGTCACTGCTCCACTGAAGATTCTTTAGCAGCAATAAAACTAGTGCAGCTAAAGTTAAGTCAGAGTATCGAATTCGGAGATGCTGTACATACTAATAGAGAAAAGTTTAAAGAAAATATAACTAAAATGGTAAAGACGCCACAGTATGCCATATCAATATTCAATCATGTGCTGGAACAAAAGAAATCATCTATTATTATAGGCTGTGATGATATTACTGGTGACTATCACACATATTTAACCCAAGCAAAGGAAAGTTTATCCACTCACTTTAAAAAGGCAAATCCTAAGAAGATTAAGTTAGTCACTGTTGAAACTGTAGAAGAATTGATAACATCATTCACACACTCTGTTACTCATTACAACTTGGCTATGGCTCACTTGAAGCTTGATATTTGTAATGGAAATGAAATAGAACTAATGAAACAAATCGACTTGTGGATTAAAACAGTTTGGGACAGTCTAATACCATCTTCTTTATGTGTTATAGTGTTTGGAGGGACTAATAAGGAGAATGGTTTGGCATTAATGAAAGTAAAGAATAGTTAACTAATATAATATTACTAGTTATTAAGTTTACTATACAGATGAAGCACATAAACAATATCCACTATTTTGAATGCCTTTAAATAAACTCATAAATGCTTGTTACTAGTGGGTTTACGTCGGTAGTATAATGGTTGGGTTTCGAACCGGCAACTACATGATCGCATATCCGACGCCCAAGCCATTAGGCTACCGCCGCTTTTTAACCTTTTAACCGCCATGCGTTTTGTCAAAGAAACGTGCCCCTAGCGCCAGGCACTTCATTACAACTAAGAATACTAGTGAGGTGAAACATTTATTGCATTTTATATAGAGACAGTATAAAAATACACTTGTAAATAAAGAAAAGTGTCTTTTATTAAATGTACCTAGCCCGTAAATAACAATATATCTGGACGTTTCTATATGAATTACATAGAGAACTTGCTAAGAAATTAGACTATTTCTTTTTAAAAATTCAGTAAAATATCGATACGCCGCAATCCCTTGTTCGAAAATGACGGCGGTCGGATATATACGACTCCGGCGCTGAAGAGTATGAAAATTTTGGAATTGATAGTGAGTGACAACACACGAATTAAACAGTTTTAGCAGAAAAAAAAATGTAGGTGATACCTACTCATATTACACCAAGGAATACACGAGTCTTTCATGATTATGAAATAATACGGCACATCTGACCAATTAAAAATCCTTATTAAGTTTTATATAGAATGGCATCTAAAAACATTGACAAGATATGTAAAAAACCTAACACATAAAAGCATCACTTTTTATTCTTCATCTTTCGAAACACCTTCAAAAAAATATTACGCAAAATTAAAACCGAGATCGAAACCAATAATATAACATACCAGTGGTTCACCTATTTCTAATTCGTGATTTGATTCAAATTCTTCCGTATTTTCTTCCCGACCTTCCAATATTCTAATTAATTCCTCTACACTCGAGATGTTGTCATGTGTGAACATGAAAATAATATATTCTGAATAAATACCTAGTACTCAATGCGGTATAATTATTTATCACTTGGCCTCACTATTCCAATCTTCTCTCCGTTTACGACGTCAATGGCGGTCGGATATATACGACTCCGGCGTTAATACATTGAATGTTGTTAAAACTTGAAGTGTTGTACCTACCAATTAAGGTAAATTTTAACATATCGATTAATATTTTATAATTAGAAGGAACTTGTTAGTAAAAATTATTAATTAAATAATGTATGTTAGATAGAAGTCCCACTATAAAAAGAAAAACCGTAAACATTAATAACATTTTTTCATTGATTTATTATGTAATCATTATATTTTATGCACATTCCTCATCGACTTGACCCCAACACTACTGTCGGATATATACGACCAAAGAGTATAATAATAAAGTTGTATACGACTGCGGCGGTGGTAATCTAATAAAATACACTATTTAGCTCATTCACAAATAATCTATTTTCTGTATTGAAGTTTATGTCTTTCGACGGGTTATATTTAAGCCAAAACATAAAAAAATATTCACAAACGTTTTCTGTTGGATTTTTATTAAAAACTTTCACTGAAAACGTCGAGACAGGAGTTACATAATAATATGGTCGGATATATCCCCCCGCGGCGCCTGGGGCATAAATCCTCCTGGTCGGATATATAAGACGGTTAAAAGGTTAAACTAGAAAAATGGTGGCCAACAACCATACGGCCCACCTGATGGTAAGCAGGAGGCTATGGACGCTTGCAATATCAGGGGTAGGTATCACTACCACATTGTTGACACTGTAAAAATCTTTTCACACTTTATCGAAAGGAACAGCAAATAGTTACAAAATAAAAACTTATACTAAAATATATACTTACATAACAGTAATTTGGAAATTATGTAACCCACTTCACTGTTCACAAGTTGGACATAGTAATTTAACAGTAAGAGTAAACAATCGCTAGAGGTTTCTAAGTGCATAATTATAATTAGGTATATGTAGTTGGACATGTGATGAAGTTGGCAGTATGTAAAGAAGAAAATATAATATTACATACTTACATAATTACTTACAAACTTAGTATTCGGGGTAGAACACTAAATTTGCACCTAACTAATTATAATTAGTTAGTACTAATTAACAAGGAGCTATGGATAAGGCTATGGAATGGAGATTTTTATTAAAGGAGTCATTCAGGCGCCGTATAGGTGAGCGAATTATTCCCAATAGTCCCCTCTAGCCCTGTCCTCCGGGATGACACAGTTGTCACCGGGGTGACAATTTGTGCCGACTGTTCCCTTTGAAAAGTGACTAGAGGGACATTTGCTACGATTCCTTCCTTCCCAGAAAAAAAATTTAATTAGGTACCATAGTTTTCTGCTTTTTTATTTCTTATGTTAACTACATAGAATCAAATAAAATATTAACTATTAAGTAAGTAAATAAAAATGTATAAAATAAAATAAACCTTTAAAATTTGTCCAAGACCGTTTGATCAACTATACACCATACCTACATGGTAAACGAAGCAACAAAGCGGTTATCTTTTTTTAGAAGACAGGTGTTAAAATCACCCATAATTATTGAGGGACTGTAAGAAGGTGTTAAGTGTTCAAGGACATTTTCAAAGGAGTACCTATAGAGATATTTTCAAGAGGACAATAGTATACTCCAAGAAGGACTTTGGAATGACATAAATCAACTTCCACAAAGAGATGTTCACCGGCATTAGACGGCGGTGGCTGTGCGGACATACTTACAACAGTGAAGGAAATATAACTCCGAAGATAAATGGCCACACCGCCACCACGGCCAACCGAACGATCATTCCTTATAAGTTTAAAACCAGGAAGAGTATAAGTATTTACTTACTGATCTAATACTAAGTAATTAGGATAATTATTTGTGTTAGTCATTTTCCGACTGTAAAACGACGACTAGGTAGGTACCTACGCAGCGAACCCGGGCAGGCTGCGCAACTTCAGCCCGGCCAAAAAGATTGGGGATTACGTACTGCACCTACCTTTTCATTTTTTTTTGTTCATACATACCTAATTAAAATTCCTCTTCTCATCTTTCGAATACGCCAAATCAATCAATAGGTAGGTACCTACCTAGTGGCTAGTTACCTACTTTTATAAAAATAATGTAGGTAAGTAGGTACCTATAATTATCGATATCCCTTGTCTTTTGTACAGCTTTGCATTTATTTAAATAAATATTATAATGTGGGGCATTGCCTAGGTCAGTTTAAAACATGGTTGCATACTAGGTAGGTACCTACTTACTGAAGTTTACTTTATTTCATTTTCCGAATAATTGAAACAGTGTTTTTGTAAAACAAAGACTTTATTTGGATAGCGCATAAATTTGTCCAGTAATAGGATCAACTGTTAAAGAAGGTGGTAGTTCTGCAGCTATGTCCGCAAGAGCCTCCCATCGAGTCGCGCGACTGCTCTCAGATTGACTTGGACTTGTGGCTTCTTCCGGATGACCCTCCCTAATGGCGAAAAGAATTAGCTAGGATTAGCTAAATAGGTTAGTTAATTCCATTTATTATATTAACTCACTAGACATTTTTAAATAAGTAGGTACCTAAGTATTTTTATAGGTAATAAATAAAAAACATTTATACTTAAATATAAAAAACTGTTAATTTATTATTATTTTAAGGCATGTACCTACCTATTTAGATTATCGTTATAATTTTGCAAAAACCAAGCAAAATAGTAGATTATTCACTAAGGGGAGACAGTGAAAACTGACGCATTACCAACGAGTGTGTGCATTTGAGTCTTGAGTTCGCGAGGGCCGCAACCCACATGTGTACTTAGGTACTTTTCCCCGAGTGAAACATAGTAGGTATCTACTTTATACTTCACCTACTAGGAAAATAAAAATAAGTAAATGTAAACATAACTAAGTATTTGAAAATAAAGTTATTTAGTGAAGAAAAAATTTGATTGCGGGCAAGATTTTAAACCAGCGTATTCTATTCGTATTCGTAGTTAGGTAGGTACACCAGACGCTATGACTAATAAGCCACCGCGAGTCGCTAGGTCGACATTTGCCTTCACATTCTGAATTTACATCTGTAAGGTGACGTCAGTAACATCCATTGAAAAGCAAGTTACTTTGCTTCTCAACCGACATATCTTACAGTTAGTTCGATGTCGTAGGCTGTATTAGAATATAAATAAGAAACCTCGGATACAATAATGTCTAAAAAGGAAAAAAAAATCTATACCTAAGTCTATTGTCTCATAACTTTTAATTTAAAAGAATATATAATATTAATCCAAGCGTCGTTGTGCCAGGAGGGACACGACTCTCATACCTAGAAAGTAGCAATTTTCGCACCTATGGCTGGAGTTGTATGACCATTAGGTACTGCACTGTTTTGTTTCTTTTAATACTTATACAATATTGAATGTTGATTGGCAGAGGCCTGTTAAATTTGAATTTCTTGACACACCGAAAAAAGTGTTATTGAGTTTTTCTATGAAATTCTCAGCAACAGCTCGAAGTTTGGAATTTGTGCCCGTTTAATGGCAATAGGCTCGCCCCTTATTACATGGGGCCAAAAATACCGGCGAACTGTGGGTGTACAGTAGTACGCCTAATGCTTAATGTAATTTTACGGTGAGTTTTGTAAGATTATTACTACGTAAATTTCAGCAACTTATTCTTGAATCTCCATATTTTAGAAACAGTGTTTTGTTAGGGAATATTCTTGATATAATGTGTAACTGGACGTCACACCTATATTTTTTGTTAAATATTTTTAACAAAAAATATTTAAAGCTTTTATTATGGACCCATAGTAAGGTTTCAAATATAGTCTAGTAGTCCATATTATGATGGATGATGACAATGAACTAGTTACTCGTTAATCCATATAATGCATTCGATAATTTATTTGTGTATGGTCACGAAGTACTGATAGTTTCTTGACTGATTCACATTAATTAGACTAATTTGACTATAAAATTCTGTGTTTTGCAGCATGATAAATAATCTGGTGTTAGTGGTATTTAATTTTGATGGGAATATTGCTAAAAATAATGGTATATCAGGGCGGGGTTTTAAAAATATATTTACTTGTCATTTAAGACTGATTACATAAAAAGGTTATATTTTTTGCAAAATTGAGATTATATCATAATCAAAATATCATGGTCCATATTTTGTACCCCTAGTCCATATTAAATACATAGTGGTCCATATTAAGTTACCTCTTTTGTAATATCTAAATAAAACTAAAATATTGTTTGAGTATTTGTTTTTTATTGCAATTTTGGCATAGGATGTAATTACTAGACAGTTTCTCAACCGATTGACAATTACACTTGTCCTTTATTTTTTTCTTCCTAGCATACAGTCTTGCAGTAACTCATTTTATAATAAAACCTCCATAGTGTAGATGTCGTAGTAGAGTTGTATTTAATTGACTATTTTACATAGCTGCTAGCTGCTTTACAATATAGCTCTGTTATATAAAATAGCTGAATGAATGACGTTCAGCAGTTTTTCATAATGGTGACCGCGGAATAAAATGAACGTTTTGCGTTCATCAATATAGCGGATTGATTTTATTGTTCTAACCGACCGAATCGAATTGTAGCCATTCTGCATAATTCTATAGAAGAAATGTGGGTTAACTCGACGAGCATAGGCCATTGTTATCAGGCCCGTATTTAGGGGGCCAGGGCCCCTAGGCACTTAGCATTTGGGGGCCCCCTCCCCCATCTCGAAATCATTCCCTTTTAATCCGGCTTCAAAAAAGAGGAGGTTCTCAATTCGTCGGTTTGAAATAACTTGGCAGTCGACGATATAGAGGAGGAACAAAGTAGGCACACAGTCTTGAGGGACACCAGTATTTATAAGTGTGGAATCCGAGCATTCACCGTCAACTACGACCTTCATGCTTCTGTCTGCAAGAAAGCTGGTGACTTATCCGCATAGGTTCTCGGGAAGCCCATAGGAAGAAAGCTTCGAAAGAAGCGTTTTGTGCCATACCCGATCAAAGGCCTTCGCCAAGGCTTCCCCCTTAGTTTCGATCGCCTAAGACTAACAATGTGTCAGGTATACCATATAGAAGACCAACAGCCGATCGGACCTTACGAAAGTCGTACTGCTGGTCACGAAACAGATCCTCTAAGAACCGAAGGAGCTGGCAGTTGACAATGGACTCCAGTAGGTATCTTCGAGAAAAGGCCTCCCTTTTCTTCTCTCTTCTCTTATGGCTATCGGTCTATAATTTGAGGGATTTGAGCGACGACCATTTCCCATGTGTAGAGGTGAAAAGGATGGCTTACAGAAATTTCCTTCGAGAATTTTGGCAAGAGACCAGAACGCACGAGTTCCCGAAGGAAGGCGCTCAAGCCTCTCAACAATTCACTGATGTGCTCCGACTTCGACCATAAGTACAGGCAGAAATCATGATAGGTCTTGGAGAAGTATCATGATTTCTGCCTGTACGTAGGTATGCAGTTCTATTACATCTCCTGAAGCTCGATAACGTGATCACAACCTGGATATCATGTTTTAATTTACACTTAGAGCCTCAGGAACTACGCGTTAGACCATGTTTATTAACCACATGCCTACAGCAAGAAGCATTTCTTTCCGGCTTAAATAACGACATGGTACGCGTGTTACGTAATCAGTTTAAATAGTTTTAACAGTTACAACCTTTTCTTTCTAAAAAACAACAGAAAATCAATATCTAACAATGTGATTTTTGTAGCCTTTCCAGAATTTTGGCACCATCATTTGTTTTTAAATCTTTTTTTTAATGGGATAGGGGGGCAAACGAGCAAACGGATCACCTGATGGTAAGCGATAACCACCGCCCATGGACACCCGCAACACCAGAGGAGTCGCAAGTGCGCTGCCCGCCTTTAAAAGGGTTTGGGCCTCCGGTAACCTCAACTCACTCGGCGAAACACAACGCAAGCGTTGTTTCACGCCGGTTTTCTGTGAGGCCGTGGTATCACTCCGGTCAAGCCGGCCCATTCGTGCCGAAGCATGGCACTCCCACGTGAAATAATAGGTCTTTACCTATGAAATCGCCGTTCTGCAGTAGTACTGGCCATTTCAAATCAAAATAATTTTTGTTTGGCTAAGAATTCTAATTTCAAATTAATTTTATTTTAAAAACATGGAATTCTTTTTCCAAAAGTAGTCATTTGTTTATTGATTAGTGTTACATTTTCATCGCATTTCAATCTTTTTCGTCATCATGGATACGTTAAAATTTCGAGTAATTATGGAATATGTACTCATATTCCATAATTACTTTAAGAAGTCCAGCTGATTTCTTTAAGAAGGGCCAATAAACTGCCACTGCTTTGGCAAAGATGCATTGATTGCATAGGTGATTACTTCGATTAATACAAATAAAAAATATATGAAAAAAAATCGTTTCAATTTTTTCATACAAAACGGCAATTTCATAGGTAAAGACCTAATATTTCGATATAATTTAGTAAAATTAGCAAAAATAAAAGAGTTAGAGCCCTCAAACTTTTGTAGAAAGTTTTTACACTAAAAGTCTTAGTTAAAATATCCCTAGATTTTGTTGAGGTGCTTATATATAACATCGATGATGGTAACTATGGTTTGGCGCTGATCAAAATCTCGCCCAGGTGGTGCTAAAACCTGTACTGTATATTCCACGTTTCATGATGCTAAATTGACTACACGAAACCGAATTAGTTTTGATTTTAATATGAATCTACTCGTACGTTTTTAAATGCAAAATAATTCGCGACGTCCACCATCCACGCATGCGTATTTATACAAGGCCAATATCTTAAGTTAAAGTTTCAGGAATCTCCTACCTTTTAGCAGGAAGATCATACAACATTTTACAATTAATTATGCGAGGAAAAAAACCTACCTGTACCTACATTTATGCGAACCGGCAAATTAAAAAGTTACTTTCAGTTTTAAGCTTTGACTATCTAAGGTAATCAAAGGTTTTAAGAGACACTATCTGTTGCTGTGTATAGCCTAGTAAATGAGTAGGTACTTTCTGAATGTGTGCATTGTAAAGATATGTTAAAGTGCACGCGCGTGCGAATAAGATAAACGTCCGTAACTCAACTCTTTCTTAGGTGACGTCTGTTTATTTGATAATTTGGTAGACGAGTCCTGGCAAAAGTGTGTCCACAATAAGACCACTAACTTTTAAATAGCTCGAATGCGTTATAGTCTTTCAAGACTTTAAAGAATATTTTCAATTTAAAGTTTCTTTATAGGCCAAGCCAGGCTTTTGAGCTAGTACGCAGGTTCCGCCACTGGAACTGGGGCCCCTAGGCTGGCTGGGCCCCTAGGCTGGCTGGGCCCCTAGGCCTTTGAGCTTGTACGCAAGTTCCGCCACTTGAACTGGGGCCCCTAGGCTGGCTGGGCCCCTAGGCCAGGGCCTTGTGGGCCTAAGGGTAAATACGGGCCTGATTGTTATGCTACACAACGCCCCTAGCGCCGAATTTTGACACTAAAATCTATGCACTGTTTTACAGAACAGCTAGGTAACCATCAATCCGCTATAAGTATTGATGAACGCAAAACATTCATTTGATTCCGCGTGTTGAAGGTCACCAATTATGCAAAACTGCTGGACGTCATTCAACTATTTTATATAACAGAGCTATTTTGTAAAGCGGCTAGCGATTATGTAAAATAGCGAATTATACAATTCTACTACAACATAGATACCTTACCTTAGACTGTACAGCGTACACAGTTTATTTGAGAAACTAAAGAGTTTCCATGTAATCAAATTATGATAATATACCATGCATGTATGTAGTTAAGTTTAATAAATAAAAAAATTGTAATAATAATTGCAACTACAACTATCTTTACCGATGCCGAATAGTTATTTGAGATTTATATTTTTGTATTTCTGTTTATATTTCCAAACTTCACGACAATACTGCTGAACAAATATTACAAAAGCATATATTATATTATAAAATTGTAAAAAAGCTGTGTCTGTACATCGGAGATATTAAAAAAAAACAAGTGGGTTAGGGTAAAGGCCTCCAAACCCAAAAATGTGATTTTAAAAATTCTCGTCTGTTTGTTACGGGTTGGCGCAAACTACTGAATAGATTTTAATTTTGTTAAATCACTGTTAGAAAGTATGTACTCTAACTTAAATACTGGTATACTTCTTATCACAAATAATTAAACCATACAAAGAAGAGATCATCACTGTTGGTTTTTGAGCTTCAAGTGAGCGAAGCTGCGGGCAGAAGCTAGTTAAGTAATGATGAAGATCAGAAATAAGGCATTCAGAGGTCAATGGCGCTAAATGTATTTAAAATATGGAAGAACAGAATCCTTTTTTCTATGAGATTTTTCGAGTTTAGTTGAAACTTGGAGAGAACATCGTTTGTCAGGCCAGGAGCCCAAGTCTGCTATTTCAATTGCCTCAGAATGACCGTCCAATGGCACTAAATGACAGATTTCGTAGACAAAACTGTCAAAAATCAACAATTTTGAAATCACTGAATCACAATTCTGACACAACTAAATAGTAGACTCGGCACCCAGTTATTAAGTAATATTATATTAATGCGGATGACAGCCTACTTACTTTTGCTCGTCATGTTCCACTTCAGTGGGGTCTTCATTATGACTTACATCATCAATTTCCGTATTTTTATCAATAAATTCTTTGCATTTTTGCGATTCTTCTTTTAAAACAGGTTGTGTTTCGTTTACATTTTCTGAAGTATATAATTCTACGACTTTCTCAACTACTTCTTCCAGTTTTGATACTTTTTCTTCTTCGTGTAAATCGTTAGAAACTGTTTGTTTATCACTAATAACACTAAATTGTCTGTCTTGATTGTCTGAAATAATATTAGGATAAATGTCAAACCTATAATACATAAAACATTATTATACATAAAACTAATGTGTAAAGTGTACTTAAGTACCTATCTACTAGGAAGACGAGTACCTAGAAATACAAGTCTACGTCCAATTCGGTCGGTTAACAGTTCCGTTGATTTTATACAATCACTTCAACCCAAAATTCTCTAGTCTATACCTACTAGAAATGTCGACGGGGTGACTAAGACAACCTGTAGGTACTGTAATGATCTGCGAAAATTGGCTTATATTATCCTTCTATCCTACTGGTTGTTAGGCTCACATAGTGTTTATATTTAAACCAGGACTGCATATCACTCTCTAAGCCATGGAGGAGTATCGATATGCTTGGAATTCAATTGATAGTAGATTGTGCTGTTTCCAATCTGCCCAGTCATTACGAATACTACTACTACTATCATCATCATCATCAGCCCATACTAGTCCACTGCTGGACGTAGGCCTCCCCCAATGTGCGCCATTTCACCCTGTCTTCGGATTGTCGCATCCAGCTTCCGCCAGCAACCTTTCGCAAATCATCACTCCATCTCGCCGCAGGGCGTCCTACGCTACGTTTGCCGAGTCGCGGTCTCCACTCAAGAACACGTCTACCCCAGCGGTTGTCGGTTCTTCTACAGATATGGCCAGCCCATTGCCACTTCAGCTTGCTAATTCGGTGCGCTATGTCGACTACTTTGGTTCTCTGTCGGATAACCTCGTTGCGGATTTTATCCTTCAGAGAAACTCCGAGCATAGCGCGCTCCATAGCACGCTGAGCGACTTTAAAATGATGGACTAGCCGTACTGTGAGTGTCCACGTTTCAGCGCCGTAGGTCATCACGGGTAGGACGCACTGGTTGAAAACGTTCGTTTTCAAACTTTGCGGTATGGGTGATGAGAAGACTTGACGTAGTTTTCTAAATGCTGCCCAGCCCAGTTGGATCCTCCTCTTGGCCTCCCTCTCAAAGTTGTTTTTACCCAACTGCAAGATCTGCCCGAGGTAAGTATATTCTGAAACAACTTCAAGAAGATGACCATTTACAGCAATAGGTCTCAGATCAATGTGGTCATTGAAAATGACTTTGGTTTTATCCAAATTCATGCTGAGACCTACGCTTTGCGAGGCTGATGCTAGGCTGTCCAACATTTGTTGAAGCTCCTCTAGCGACTCTGCCATTAGGACTATGTCATCTGCGAATCGTAGGTGCGAGATGTAATCGCCGTTTATGTTTATGCCCTTACCTTTCCAGTCCAACGTCTTAAACAAGTCTTCCAATGCGCTCGTGAACAGTTTCGGGGATATGACGTCCCCCTGTCTTACGCCTCTGCGCAATTGGATGGGTTTAGACTGTTGGTCCTGTACTTGGACATTCATAAAAGCCGATTCGTAGAGAGATCTCAGCACCTCGATGTAGCGATAGTCCACTTGGCACCGCTGTAAGGATTCCAAAACAGCCCAGGTTTCCACTGAGTCAAAGGCTTTCTCATAGGTAGTCCACAAATGCCAGGCACAGGGGCCGATTATACTCCTCGGACTTCTGTATAATCTGCCTCACTGTGTGAATGTGGTCTATGGTGCCATACCCCGTGCGAAACCCGGCCTGTTCCGGAGGCTGAAACTCGTCAAGTCTCCTAGCGAGACGATTCGTGATGACTCTAGAGAACAACTTATAGACATGACTTAGAAGAGAGATGGGTCTGTAATTCTTAAGAAGAGCTTTGTCTCCCTTCTTAAAAAACAGAACCACCAGACCCCCCTGCCACGCCTTTGGAGTTCTTCCACGGCGAATGATGGAATTAAACAGTTTTCGTAGCTCCCGGACTACAGGGGCTCCTCCTACCTTCAGGAGCTGTGAAGTAATTCCATCCTCACCGGGGGCTTTTCCATTTTTAAGCTGTCGTAGAGCCACCACGATCTCGTTGTGGCTGATGTCCGGCAGTTCGTCAGTGTAGTGGCGTATCAGAGTGGCTCTAGAAACCCAATTGTCTCGCGGTGGACGAGGAACATGGGCGGCATAAAGTCGGCCATAGAAGTCTTCAACCTCGGCAAGAATCTCCGGCTTTGACAAAACGGTCCTAGCATCGTTTGTGGTGAGCTTCGTCAGGTGGCTCCTTCCAAGCTGCTGAGTGAATACTTTGGTCCCTCGGTTTCGCTCTATCGCCTGTTCAATTTGGCGCGTATTGGAGCTCCGAAGGTCACGCCGTATCATCTTCGCAATTTCCTTGTTCAGGTTTGACCTGTCTGACGAAGTCAATCGGGTGGTTTCCCGTCTTTTTGTCATAAGCCGTAGTCTCGTCCGAGAGTTTGGACTTCCTACCTTTATGCCGCGATTGACAAAACTTAATGCCCTCGTCTTTCAACGTTCCAACCACGTTTTGTAAGGCCTCGTCAACATCCTCGGTGGGTGCCATTGCATCGAATCTATCAGCGAGAAGCTTTTGAAACTTCGCTCTAGATATGTCGTCGTACATATCTTCGACTTCATCATCCGAGTGTGCCGAGGTCGGTGCGTAAACCTGAATAATCTTGATAGAATATCATTTGGATAGTCGGATTATCAGGTACGCTACCCTGGTCGACACACTGGAGATTTCTTCAACGCTGTTAGAGAGGGCCCTATTGACAAGGAACCCTACGCCACCCTGGGATGTTTTATCACCCTCGCGGAAGTACAGCAGGTGGCC